>JAEIGD010000049.1:0-600000 GCA_018903425.1 Zaprionus nigranus
TCAATCCGTATAATGCCTTAATTAATTTATAAACTTTGTTTTCGCCTGATTCGTAATCTTTTGGTTCATTTACATAAACTTCTGATTTTTACATAGTTATTTAGAAAGGCTGTTTCGACATCCATCTGATTTATAAACAGACCATTTTTACAACAATATGAAAGTAATATCTTTAATGTTTGCATTTTTCCTACTGGTGAATATACATTTTCTATTCGTTCTCTTTGTTGGAAACCTCTTACTATTAGTCTAGCTTTGTATGTCCCATCACTTTTCTTTTTGTACACCCATTTAACATCTATAACCTTTTTTGTTGTTCGGCTTTTCTACAATTTGCCACGTATTATTTTTATTTAAGCATTGCATTTCTGTGTTCATTGCTCTGAGCCATTCTTGATTTTCGTTGCTTTTCATCGCTTCTTCGAAAGTGTTCGGTACAGTTGCATTTTATATAATTAATATAAATAAAATGTATTACTGGTTACTGATGTTCTCTGTACTGTTGATTGTTCTTTTGTTCTCCTCACTCTCGCTTCATCGCTGTCTTTGGAACTAACTTCGTCGATGTTTTTGGTTCGTCTGTCTTAGCGTTGTCTTCATCATCTACTTGATTTTCATTTATTTCACTTTCATTATCATTCAGTCTGTTTTTCTCTAGGCAAATTAGTTTTGTTTTTTCTTCCACAATTTGAACATGTCTTGCGTTTATTACCCTATTGTTTACCTAAAACCCTATATCCGCTTGTATTATATCCAACTAAAACTCCTAACTCCGATTTGTTATCCCATTTGCTCTGTCTACGTACTTCTTGAACTCTAACGAAAACTCTACTTCCGGATATTTTTAACTTTTCTACGTTCGGTTTTATACCAAAAAAATATTTCGTATGGGCTTTTATTTAATTCAATGTTTGCGATTGCTCGATTTTTTAAATATGCTACTGTATTCATAACTTCGGGCCAATATCGTCTATGCATGTTTGCCTCTCTCATTAAGACCTACCAATGTCCATTGCTGATCTATTATATCTTTCTGCTACGCCGTTTAATTCATGTACATATGGTGGACATGTAGTTAACTGAATTCCCTTGACATTTTACAAAGTTTAATATTTCTCTATTCAAATATTCTTTACCGTTATCGCATTGAATTTGTTTTACTTTTTTACTGAACTGATTTTCAACATAATCAACATATTCTATTACAGCTCGCCGTTTCAGATTTATTTTTAATACAATATATTATTTATTTTTAATATAACATTTTATTCTTTATGAGTCTATTCAAATATTGAAAATTTACGTGGCCCAGTGCCCTGTGCCATTTTTTCCTTTTCAGTTAATTTAGTTACATTTGTATATATTTCATTTGTTTCATTGTTTGGCATGAAACTTTTTTATATTATATAAACTATCAATTTTGTTTGCAACTGACAACACTTCTTTTTTTCATTATAGATTTTTGTATCATTATTTCTGGCTACGACTGTACATTTATTTTCAGTTATTCTAGATATGCTTAACAAATTTTGTTTTATGCCTTTTACATAGTATACATTTTTTATATCGATCAAGTTTTTAATTTTTGTATGTTCTAAAATATGTTTCTACATTTCCAATCTTAGTCGCTTGCAATTGTTTTCCATCGGCTACTTTAACAACAATCGGATTTTTCAAATTTACACAGTTTTTAAATAATCTACTATCGTTTATAATGTGATCAGTGCATCCACTATCTAATAACCAACTTATTTCGGATTCGTTGCTACTTTCGCTGTTATTACATTTTATTATTTTTTCGCCTTTTATCATTCTTGTTGTCCATGACTGTACGCCGTCGCTGTTTTCTTGCTGTCTACCTTGGTTCCCGTCTCCTGAGTGATCTCCACGTCCAGTTCCACGTCCGCGACCATTTCCATGATGTTGACCTCTGCCTCGACCGCCTCTTTGATTCGTGTTCTGATATCGCCTGTTGTCTTGTTGTTGTTGTCTGTTATCGCCTCTTGCATTTTGCTCAGCATGCCAGCAGTCCTTTTGAATATGTCCTGTTTTGCCACACAAATAGCAGTCTTTTTTTAGTTTTGGTGTTAAATTGCTTACGTTATTTCGCCTCTCCACTGGACCTCTGTTCAAGCTTTTTTTCTTTTACTTTTGATTTTACATATTCCACTGTGCGTTGTGTTTCTGGAATCACATCCAAGAAGTCTCCAATATAACTGTAGCTTGTTGGTAACGCTTTTAACTAATACCGCATTTTTTTCATTTTCGTCCATGGTAGTTTCCATTCACCGCCATTTATTCACCGCTTTTCGAATTCAATAAAGAATTCTTCCACTATTTCGTAGTCTTTTAGTTTTATTTCTTCTATTTTCCCTCTGCACAATATTTGCAGGGCTGTTGACTTTGTCAAATACATTTCGTTTAATTTGTTCATAATTTCTAATGTCGTTTCGCACTCACTCACATATTCCAACTGTTTATCTGATATTGTACTTATTAAAATTGTTTTTGCTTTTAAATCTGTTTTCTTCCATGATGTTTCACTGTCTTCCGTTGTTCTAATTCGCACTGCTGGTTCTTTGCACTCTTTGTATTCTAGTATTGTCATTAGTCTGAACTTCCAGCTTGCTTTCAAAATTTACTGCATGGAATATGGGCATAGCAATGTCTTCGATTTTCGCGTGTGCACTCATTTTTTCCGTTTCACTTTTAATATGTTTGTACTCTACTTGAAAGAGATATTTTCAACTTCATACATTTTTGCTCATTTTCATATTGATGGGTCACACTTTTCTATTTCCATGTAATTTATCAAAGCGTGCACAGGAACTTTTTGTTAAATTGGTTTTTTTGCTTTAATCTGTTGCCATCGAACCTTTTTAGTTTATGTTTTTAATGTTTTTCACTTTATTAATTTAATATTTATCAAAAGTTTTGTTATCGGATTAGTATTTTTTAATATTTCGCACTTTTAATATTATTTTCTGTCTTTCAAACTTTTTCCTTATTGCGCTTTATTTTTCACGTTTTTATTTTCACAATTTTTGTCAAACTTGGATTGACTAGTATTGACTTTGGATTTATTTCATTAACCTTGGATTTATTTGAGTATCCTTGCTCTGCTACCATGTTGATAATAAACTGGATTTGTTTATTTATAATATATTATTTTATTTAACTTAATGAGCTTGTGCTGCGTGCACTTCCTTTCTTCTTTACATTTTATGAGCAAGTGGACAAATGACTTCATTATGTTAATCAACACTATATAATGCATTTACAGAACAGCTGATTTACTCTTATGCTAATTAACATTACATATCAAGACATACACATTTATTCCAACAGTTACATCAGGCTGAGACTTACCAATCTTTGTCAATCTGTTTCATATCTAACCGAGGTGGCTCCTCGGCTATAGTTTGTAGTTCAGTCTTGAGTATAAGGTTTTGCTTTATAAAACTATTGTGAAGCCAATGTGGACATACGGAATTCAGTGCGGCGTGCAGCATCAAAATATCATAAGCGCTCTGTACTAAGAAAGGAACCAAATACTACCTAGTAAGTTAAGAAGTCAGCAGATTCGTCATCAAACAACTAGAAAAAATTGAGAGGCACTGTAACCAGCTGACCTTCAATCTATTCGTTCTCAGGTCCACCAACTGAAAGAGCATCACCTCGTCGACATTCCTTCTAGGCCTTATCAAGTGGTGATGAGTAGACCCAGTGTTTGAGATCCTTAAGGGTGCGGAGATGCTCCCAGGTATTTCAATGATCTACACATTTGCAACTAAACAGGGATTCCGGATTCATGTCCCTGGCGAGAACAACACTATGAATGTCTTCATTTTTAACATTAACTGATTCTAAATTCTAAAAAAAAATAAGAAAAAAATAAAAAAGTGTTTGTCTTAAAGGCATGTTTCTATAGTATTTATAGATTTACTTATTTCATTATTAATTTACTTATTTATTAAATGTCAACTCAGCAAACGACTCTAGAAGCATTAAACTAATTAGGGTTTAAGCTCATTATTACTATATATTATAATCTTTAAATGTTTTACACAATATTTTCTAATACTGTCTTTTTTTTCAAAACTAGTATGATATGTAAAAATAAATATTATGTTTAGTCAGATGATTCCGTAAAAAATGTAACATACACATACGAGAATAAAACTTATTTGGAAAAAGTATTCAAAATTCATAGCAAGCCTTACTAGAAATTTCATGGTGTATATGCTGTATTGTATTTAAGAGTGGACATACCTGAGTAGACAAGAAAATATAATATATAGTACATATACATTTTGCCATAAAATTCTGTGTTTTAAACCGAAGATATGAATCGACTCATGCCCAGCATGGTGATCAGGAAGGGAGTATGCCAGCTGCTGACACTGAACAAGTTTAGTGTGCAGCAATGGCTGAAGACCTTCGACACGATCATCTTCGATGCGGAGGGGGTGTTGTGGCTACATGACAAGGCAATCGAGGGGGCCCCGCAGACATTCAACTCACTGCGTGCGATGGGCAAGAAGGCATTAATATGCACGAACCATTCGGCGATATCGTGTGCCCTCCTGGCAAAGAAGGCCCAACAAATGGAATTGTTGATCAACGACAACGAGATGCTATCGTCCAGCATGGCCCTCGCGCGATATTTGAAGGAGCGCAGGTTTAAACAGAAGGTTTATGTCATTGGCGGCCAGGGTATATGTGATGAGCTAAAAGTGGAGGGCATTGAGTCGGTGACGACGAAGGAGGACAAGTTGCTGGCTCCCACGATGAGGGAGCACGTCAAGATGATGAAGCTCGATGAAGATGTGGGCGCTGTCGCTGTGGGCGTAGACTCTGACTTTGGCATACTTAAGCTAACTGTTGCGGCCTGTTACCTTCAGAGTCCGCAGATTCTGTTGTTGACCACTAATCGTGACTTACGACTTCCGGCGAGTGAGACTCGTTTCTATCCCGGGGCTGGCGTCATGGTGGCCGCTATAGAGGCAGTAACTAATCGAACAGCTGTTAATTGCGGCAAGCCAAGCACTTTTATGCTATTGAGGCAGATACGCGATGGAATCATCAAACCGGATCGTACCCTCGTGGTGGGTGATACGTGAGTGGTTCTGTGTATGTTCAAAAGATTACCTGACTAATATCGGTCTTTCCTCAGCATGTCCACTGACATTCAGTTTGGCTACAATTTCGGGTTTCAGACACTCCTAGTGGGAACTGGAGTGAACAGTTTGGATGACATTTACGCGGCGCAGGAGTCTAAGAAGCCTCGAATGTACCAGCAAGTGCCAGATTTGTATCTGAGTAGATTATCAGATTTGTTGAAGTTTTTACCTTCCAGGAATGGATAGTCAATCGTTTTCGGAACTAACGAATGTACTAAATTATTACTTGAATAGGGTATATCGTATAAATACGATATTTTAAGAATGTAGCTAAGAAATAAATTATTATTACTCATTATAGAAAGCCCACATTATGATCACCCTTGTATTTCTATTGAGAGTAATTTTATTTAATTTAATTTGTATTTATTTAATTCTCATGAAGATCGCATTTCAATTAATCGTAACCCATAAATGGAGATTGTCACATTATGGTCACTCTAACTTGAGATTTTTTAAGTTTAAGTTTTATTCAATTAATTCCCATTAAGATCTTTTTTCTTTCTCATTTTAACCCATAAATGGAGATTATCATAATATGGTCACTCTAATTGAAGTTTGCACTTTACTTATCATTTTTTTTTTAGAATAAAGTTTTACTATCAACTTTATCAGTAACAACTAATGTCATTTGATTCAAAATATCAATTAAAATTCGTAGAATTTGGTTTCAGTACTAAATTTAATCTACACAATTCAATATCGCTACTATGGCCACCCTTGTAGTCTATTGAGAGTTTTTTCATTTATTCAATCAATTCCCATGAAGATCTAAAATCAACTCATGGTAACCCATAATTGCAGATATAACACGGTCACTCTAGTTCAAGATCTCTTTAAGGTATATTAATTTCACAACTGATAAAAAGTTTCATTTACCACGTAGGTTCACCCTAATTATAATAATTAAGATAAAATTGTATTGTACTGTTCTCTTCATCATTAACAACTTCTGTCACTTTAAATTATCATGTCTGGAATTCGTCTCATTGTCCATGATTTAGTTTTCAACACTGTACCCTATTTAGAAATAGTAATTCGAATCACAGTGAGAACAAGTGCCCACATAATGTTCAAACAGACCTGCACCAATCTGATGAAACAACCCAAACAGCGGGTTCAGAAATGGTTTGACCTCTTGGAGACGGTGATATTCGATGCTGACGGAGTACTGTGGAATTTCGACAAGGCATTAAACGGGGCTGTGGAAGCATTTAACATGTTGAAGTCCATGGGACGCACTCTTATGATTGTGACGAACAACTCTAGCCAAACGACGGAAACACTGATGAAGCGTGCGATCGGCCATGGTTTCGAAGTCGACGATAACCATATATTCTCTTCTGCACAATCTGTTTCGAAATACTTAAAATCGAAAAACTTTAACAGAAAAGTATATGTGGTTGGCGATGCGGTCATAAAGGATGAGCTGCGCAAGAACAAAATTTGTGCCTTCTGCTTGGAGCCCGTAGTGCCTAATGTACCCATGTATGAGTTTGCCCAGCAACTGAAGGTGGATCCGCAGGTGGGTGCCGTTGTGGTGGGCAAGGACGATAACTTCAATGTACAGACCATAATGCGGGCCTGTGCCTATCTCAGAGACAATGATAGTGTGATATTTCTGGCCACCTGCCTGGACGGGGCCTATCCCGTTGCCACTGGACGTGTGCTGGTCGGTGCAGGCGGCATGGTTGCTGCCATCAAGGCGATAAGCGGACGCAAGCCCCTCATACTGGGCAAGCCGAATCCATTCATTTTGGAGGAGCCCAAGAGCTGTGGCCTCATCAATCCGGAGACAACGCTCATGATTGGCGATAAGTATGAACCGAAACTAATCCGAAATGAGTTTTCAGTTAAAGTCTCTTCTTCCCCTTTCTACCTAGTCTACGCACCGATATTGCTTTTGCCTACAATAGTGGCTTTCAGTCCATGCTGGTCGGCACCGGCATCAGCACACTGAAGGATGTGGAACAAGTACGCAAGAGCGGCGATGCCAAGCAGCTGCCCCAGGTGCCGGATGTGTATTTGCCGAGCCTGGCTCATTTGCAGCAATTTCTTGGTTAGTTCAATATGAATGACATAAAGCGACCCTCGTAAGGTGGCTCTTTGCTTGTCTCCTCCTTTTCATCTTCCTTTCTCTCACTCTTCTTCCGCTTCTGCTCCGGTTCCTGCTTTGCCTGCATACAAATTGTAAATTAGCATTTGGGGGCTCGATTTGTGCATAAAATCAATATTTGAGAATGAAAATCCATTCACATGCGTGTTATCTCTCATCTCTTTTCCTGCTTGTGGTGTTCATACCACGCCCCCTTTGCCTGCGGCTGGCATCAGTGGCGTGTCAAAATCTGAACAAGTGCAGTCGCCGCATAACTCGACACACTGTCAGCACCATGTGGTGATGACGACGACGACAACGACAACAAGTCGCCACATTGCCGTGTGCTCCTTTTGCTTCTCCTCTGCTCTTCTAACCAGGCTTGAGTTTTTTCCTTCGCAGCCGCGTAGCACTTAAGGCAACACTTGGGAGTGAGGGTTCGTTGTTGCTGCCAGGGACAGACGACGCGTTTTCGGGAAATGAAAAGCTCTCCAGTGACCGTTGGACAGCAGCGCGCTGTGCGTTGGACCCGACGACAGCTGCGCGAGGCATTAAAAATATGGGCTGCAAAAAGTGTAGCATACTTATCGGGGTAGCTGCCCACCACGCCCCTCTGCTGTTGTGTTCTTTTATGCCAGCACAGCAAACATATCGCACATATTTCGCATCGTATATGGGCATGTCTGCTATGTAATAATATGTGCTTAGCCAACTTATGGCTCAACTGTTTCCATTGTGTCGAGAAAGAGCAAACAATTTAAGCTCTTTAAGAGAAAACTTCTTACTTTAAACTTGGCACAAACCCTGGAAACTTTCAGGCAACTCTTCTTGCAGGCATATCTAATGAATTTATTCTTGTTGTAGCATTATTTCGTTACGCAAAATTTACATTCGCAATTTAGTTTCGATTGTTATTTCGGGACTGTTTTTTTAGGCCAGTAAGCTCGCCCGAAAATTCTCTTTGTCTTTGTTTGTGCCAAGCGATTGTTTATGGTGAGCAGGAACAACACAACCCACAACTCTGGCAACCCACACACACTATTGTAAACTACTCCAGGCCGGAGGCAATGGGCGAGTTGGGCGTGTCTGTTGGTTGGGGCTGTAATTGCGAGCGTTCAAACCTAATTATATGAGCTGGGCCTGCCTGCCTGCTGTCGGCTGACAGTTCCTCGACTCGCCTACCACTTAAACTCAAAGCCGCAGGGCGCTTAAGATCCTCAACGGCAGATAGTAAGCGCTTCTCTTCCTCCTCGTTTGGCATAAAGTAGAGCCTGGGGAATTTGCCAGCGTACTTACTTATGAGCGAAGCCAGTCGAGTGTATTTTACTAATTCGCAAGTAGTTTACGCAAAAAGCGCTCTAAAAACTTGCTGGTAAAGTTCCAAAGGGGAACGTACTCCTTTCGCTATATCACTTGGCTCTGGCATTAATTAAATTTCGAAGCTCCTCGGTAGCTTGTCAATGTTGTGAGTGAGTGAATGAGCTTGAGACTGACAAAGGCGGCTAATTAATTAGCCAACTCGATGACGGGGTCAACACTTTGCGTGCTGCCTTACAAAGCACAAGTTCCTTGTGCCTTGTATCATTTGTCAAGGAAATACCGCAACAAGAACCGATGGGAACCGAAGCGACAGCAACAGCAGAGATGGACAACATCAACGCATCATCATCATCATCTCTTGGTGGCGCGATAATCCCTGCTGGCATTAAAAACACATCAAACTGTTTAGACTGCTCCGACACACAAAGTCATCAGCACTAAAAATAACTCTACGCAGGGTAAGCACCCAGACCCTGCCTCTACTTCCGCTCCCATCCTGTGCTCCTATTGTTGACATTATCCAAACTGATTTATTGTCTTTATCACAAAGCCGAGCGACACTCGAATGCGGCGAGTATAATAAAGCAACAACAAAGCCAAGCTGAGCGAGGCAAATTTTCATAGCATACTTTGTGGCGCTGGCGAAAACGTGCCTAAATTCTTAGGCGTCTTTGTTGTGAGTGTGGATGAGGCGCATAAATTGCAGTATTTTAATTGGTTACGTGTTTGACTGCTTTTAGGTAAATCCTTTCCACCTTTCCTTAATGCGGGGTATGCTGCAGTTAGTCCCTTATCTGCTCCTCTACAGGGTATACTGCAGTCCATACTCCATAGACAACTCCGTATCAACTCCATCTGCAGAGTGCTATAAGAATTCCTTTGTTGCTGACATAAACTGTGAGCACACCAGTCTCCTCTTCGTGCTCCGCATAGGCAAATGCGTAAAGCTGCTTATGGGCTTACCTGCCACGCCCACTACGCCTCAGAGATTTGTCCACAGTTCACAGTTCTGCAGCCCGGACTTATAAATTGAATTGTAAGTGGCCATTAGACTGGCTCGTTGCCCTCCTCTCAATTACAGTAAACTTAAACTATGACGTTCTGTTCGGTGTCGTGTCCCCATGGGAGGCTATTAAAATGCAAAAAAATTGCGTTGCCTGCATAGATTACACCCCCTATTAAAAGAATACTCCTCTTGAAACATATATTATATATTTGTTTATTTATTTATTGAATTCATCTCGAGCAAATTTTTAACTTGAGTTTAGGGGGAGGGGGGTAAATATATACAGACTAGACTTATCGAGTGTAATCTCTTCGTGTTTCGCTTAGTTATGCTTTGCATTAGTCATATACCAGATACAATTTATTATATACCATATATCATATATCATATAACAGCATATATCATACAAGTACGATAAATATTTACAGAGTTCGTTTATCGGGAGGTAAGTTAAGTAAATTCATGTTGTGAACACCTGAAAATGTCTTTTACCATAGCAATTGGTGTAAGTGTGTGTTAGAGAGAGACAGAGTATTATGTGTGTGTGTGACTGTTAAATTGAGCTACTTGAGTTTTGTTTGGTATTTGCTGTCTGCCTGGGCCTCACGCAACCCATTTAATCGAATTTATCGCCTTCTTGTCGACTCAACTTTGGGGAAACTTTTCAACTTTCGCACTGACAACTTGACAGATTGCAGCAGCATCCCTGACACCAATGAAGTCCGATTGCTGCAGAACATGAACTGCTATCGATAACGAAATGAAACGGAACCAGAACGAAAGAAACTTTTCAATAATTTCGAGAAGGAAGAGCGAAGCCAAAGCAGATGAAAGGAAAATCATTTATCAAGTTTTGCTAAAAAATGCAGTGGAAGAGTCTATTTAATTAAAAGCCAAAACTTGGACATTAATAAATAAAAGTTTTGCCCCCCGACCATAGCCTCGTGCCCCGTGGGCATTAATCCATAGAAGGAGCAAAGAATGAAGAAAGTTCTACAACTTAATTTAGTGAAAAATTTAAAGCAAATTCAATTGATTGAGTAAAAGAAACCATAAGTTATTGGGGAGGGAAGGGGTGAAAGGTTCCCTCTTCTACGGGTTCTGTGAATTAAAAATAGCTCAAAAGTACAGCAAAGTTGCGTAATACTCGTCCCAAGAAATTTCTTAGCAAATTGCCAAATTACTCAATTGCATTTTGGGGTTTCTCTGGCCCCCTTTGCAAATATTTTTGTTATTGCTGCGGGATCCTAGCTCGGCCAGGGAGGAAGGGATCTTTTCGTGAATTATGTCGCATAATATCACAAGTCGAGGACGTATACGTTGCTGCAGCTTGAGGACATTGTGTTTACACTAAATATATACATAGTATTCGTATTATTCATATGAAACGAGATGTATTAAAATAAAGCTAGCTATAGTTGTCGCTTCAGTCTGGTATAAGGACAGAAATCAGTCTTGCTTCTAAAAATGATGAAATTGTGGAAGAAGTGAGTATACTAACATAGAAGATCTAAATGCCTGAACCAGACATGTTACAGAGTTGTTACTTAGATGTTACAGACATGTTACAGACAGATAACAGAACTGTTGCAGACATGCTACATACATGTTACAGACATGTTACTGACATGTTACTGGCATGTTAATTTTGCAGACATGTTGCAGACATTTAAAAACTTGTTACAGACAAGTTACAGACAGGTTTCAGATAAGTAACACATAAGTAACATACATGTTGCAGAGAAGTAACACCAAGACTTCTAAGGGGAACATAACCTAGCAAACTGTTCTAAGCAGGAATACAACCTAGAAATATTTGACTGTGATAACTTTGCTATTCAGAGTAAGCTACGTTACTTTGCTGTACTTTTTAAAGGTGATATATATAGCAGATAGATCTATATTTGAAAAGAGAGAGAGAGAGAGCGAAAGAGAAAGAGAGAGTAACACTTAACGCTTATCACAAAGTAACGCGACGCTTGGCGCGCTTAGTTTCACACACTATATATAGCATTTCCATTATATATACGATCTATGCGATCTCTACGATTATTCCTAAATAATTTGATTGGTATTTACAGATTGTTTGGTGACTAGTGACTAGCGCATACCCTACTATCCTATATACACTGCGTGCGGCGAGTTCAGAAGCCCGACGAGACATGGCCAAGCTTCTTGCCATCCACAGTCCAGTCTAGACCGAGAGCGGTGTTATTGTTGGTGGTGGAGTTACTGGTGGAGACGGATCTCTGTAGTTCCCTCGGCCCCGGATAGTAAACCACCGGACCTGGCGAGGGGGCGCGATTCCGTTTGATCTTGATCAGACCTGGTGATCCCGAAACTTGTGTGAGTCTCACACTGTTCAACGAGTTGCTCCCTCCTCCGCCCACGCAGTTGCCGCCCCCTCCGCCTGTCGCCACCAGATAAGTTGTGGTGCTGCGCTGTGTTCCGTGGCGAGAGAAGCGGCCCGACGAACGATGATTCATGGTGCCGTCGCCGTTGTTCGATATGGAACTCTCGTAGTGTATAAGATCGGGTTGGTCACGACTCAGGCGTCGCTTGAAAAAAATGAGTAAAAAAATGCGCTTGAATTTCTCCCCAAATATGATGTAGATCAGAAAGTTGACGCTGCTATTGATGGTGATCAACAGATTGGAGACCTTGGTCACCTTGTGATCGATCGTGCTGTAGAATGCCTCCGAGATGTTGAGCACCAATGGCAGAAAGTTCAGCATGAAGAAGACCACCACGACGCACAGCAACATGGTGGCCAGCCCGATCTCTCGCTTCTCCGATCGCGACAGTCGCTGTCGCTCTCGATTCGCTAGCTTCACCTGGCGATAGATGAGGCAGTTGAGTATGGCCAGTGTGAGGAACGGTATGATGTAGTTGACAATCAGATAACACCAGTGTATGTAGATGTTGATGTAGGTCTGATTGCGCCGCAGTGGCGAAGGTCGCACACAGTGCAGCACCAGGTTCGAATTGGGCAGCGGATAGGTAAGCCGGAGCACCTCCCAGAACCTGGGCATGTTGTAGGCCAGTGAGAAGCAGACGCACACAATGAAATAGATCTTGGCCCGTCCGTAGGTGCACAAGGCCCTCGCCCGCAGGGGATGACAGACGGCCACATATCGCTCCAGTGTCACTGTGAAGGTCATGTAGATGCTCGCCGTCTGGGCGATCATGCCAATGGGGAACATGGCGGGGGATATGAACGGATACACGTAGTTGTAGTAGCCGAAGAAGTGACCCGTGTAGGGGTAGACCGAGGGTATGCCAAACAGCAGCATGGAGCTAATAATCAGCATCGTGTCGCAGCGTGCCAGCCCAGTGAGCAGATAATTGATGCTCGATCGCATCTGGGGACGCGAGAGAATGATCATCGATATCACATTGCCCAGTATGCCCAGCACGCCGACCAGGTTGAGCAGTACGCCGCATACCCAGAACTCGACGCGATTATTCTCCAGCTGCGGATCGTATGTATCCTCGCAGATGCGTGTCCAGTTCGGTTCACTCAGATCGTCGTACGAGGGGAAGAGATCGGTGTGTGTGTCGTTGTTGTAGACGAGTGGATTGCCTCCGTCCCCCACTGGCTCCACTGTACATGGGTGCATAGCTGCTGTTGAAGACCAGTCGCTGGCCCACATCGTAGAGCAACGGGGCCAGTGTGCTGCCCATCGAATCGGCGAGTTCGTACCGGACCACACTCTCCTCATGACTCGCCGTTGCTGCTGCGCCGGTGACACTCGCAAGGAAGTCAGCCTCGCTGATGCTCTCGTAGTCGAGACCGTTGGCTGGCGGCATTACGCCCGTCACTGGCTGCTCCAGCCGCATGTAGAGTGTGTTTCTATGGGCGCTGCTGGTGCTGCACTAATTGAGGTTGCGGCGGGCAGACGGGGGCAACTGTGTTGGCGGCTGCGGAACTAAGCATTTATTTCGCTAAACTTTTGTCCAACACATAAATCGTAGCTGGAGGTGTGCGAGTGTGTGTAGTTGTGGCTCACACCTGCACACAATGCGCCTTCTGCTCCTCTTTCTTTTACTTCTCCTTCTTCTTCTCCTTATACTTCTCCACTCGTGCTGACTTTGACTTTGTGTCGCACTGCGTGACGCTGCCTAAGCGCTTGTGGCACTCGCACTTTGCCCTGTCTTGTTTTTTTATAGTGTTGCCAGTTACGAATTGTTGTTGCTGTTGCCAGTTGTTGTTGTTGTTGCTGCCAGTTGCCAGTTGGAAGTTGTTGCTGTAGTTTCTGCCAGTTGCTTGCGCTATTGTTTCCACGCGTCGCTGACACTTTAAGCTGCAAAAGAGGAAATGAAAAATGGAAGGTCTTTAGTACAGGTCGCACTTTGTTGTTGTTCTTCATGTTGTTGTTGCCGCCTGTTGTTGCTCAGGTGACTTAGCAGCCGCAAACTTTTGTTACAAACTTGCCTATTTCTGCAACAATTGAAGCGTGCCGAGAGTTTGCCTTCTGTTTATCAATTGTCCTGACCCGTACTTGGCCTGCTCTTGTTGGGGAAATATCAAACGCACTTCAAGCTGTTGTCAAGTGCGGGGGAAGAGACGTGGAAATAATAGCGGGAAAATTGCCAGCTACCGTAAATCGATATGATGTTGGCCAAGAGATTTGTGCTCGAATATAAATATTGAGGGAAGAGAGAGAGAGAAGAAGGGGCCGCATTGGGTGATTGCTCTGAGTGCGCTTGCAGCACAATCAGAATTTATTTAAAATAGCAACCAGTGAATCATTGACGCGCGCGCTGAACACGGCGTATGCGTGATTTGTTGACAGCACTTGGCTATCGCATCATCGCGCTGCCAAAAGCAATCTCTGTTTGTGGTTTTGCTTATTAATTTCAGGAAATATTCAAAGATAAGTCTGCTGTGGAGAGCTGTGCTGAGCTGGGAAATTAATATAATTCAATTAAGGGAAGATTCTTTTTATTTAGCCGTAGTTGACATACGTCACTTTAGCACAGTTTAGTGAACAGATTTGAAAATCCTTTATCATTTTTGAGAGATAAGACAATTAATTTTATTTTTAACTTATTTTAAACTTATTTTTATTTATTTTTAAAAAAATTTGTCACGTCCCAAACCTAAATGGATGGCATATCGATTAAAATATATGTGCGTAAACAAATAAAAAAGTGAATTTGACGAAATCATTTCACTCTAACCTCACTTCAAAATTATAAATACGTTACATATTGTAAATTTCTAAATTAAGGTTTGGGCCGTACGTTAAACCATTTCCTTTCCAAAGCACTTCAAATGATTAGATCAGGCATCACGTAATTGTGAAACAAAATTCCAAGAAAAACGCATTCAAAGTGTTAACAATGCACAGTGGGAAAAAACTCGTTATTTTCGGCATCAACTCTACCTTTAAAGATAGAAACTCTGAATGTGGTGTATTACTAACTATAAGTCTGAATTTCGGTTTTTTTGTTATCTATATCTCCTTTATAATTACGAAGATAAAATAAAAACTTTAGTTATATATAAGTTATTCAGTGTGAGTTTATAATTAAAAAAAAAAAAACTATTTTTAAAGATTTTTCTTTCATCAGCACCTGAAATATCTGTAATAAAGTTGTTAATTACATGTATGTTCGTTTTATGTATATATATTAATTTACTTATTATAATGTTAAATCGTCAATAGTTTCTTCTTCCAGTTCTATGGTCCCTAATCCAAAAATTTCCATGTCATAATCTTCGTCTTCTGCATTATTATCAACAATAAATGAATTTGAAGTGGCGATATCTGGAGCTACCAAAAGCGCTATGACTTCATTTGGCAGATTAGTTTTATTTTTTTTTTTATTTAAGTTTAGAGTGGACAGCAAAGGATCAGAAGAATCCATTGACCTGTTAAATACGTCGGTCATAGTGTCCGGTTTTCGCGAGTGCGATCGTCTATCTTGCTTATACATTTTGTTTCGCGCTTTTTATTTATGTTTCCAAAAATAAAATTGTCAAGAGCCTTTTTTTCCGATTGTTGTTTCTCCAAAATTCGAACAACATTGAATAAGAAAATTTGTGCAAGCTGCAACATGTTGTTTTTCGGAAAAAGGAGCAAAAACGAGCAAAAAAAAAGGATGGATAGCGATTAACAATATTTTAATTACCAACTCCTCATTTTTAACTTTTGTCTCAATTCGGCTCAACTAAAGTTCCAGCCACTACAATCCACAAATACTTTACTTAGTTAATGTCTACAAAAACATCAACAACACATAGCACAATTGGACAATACAGCACATTTACCACGGACTTTATGTTAATAATTTACAATACTGACCTTGATTGTTATTTTCCATTTTGTAATAAATTTTTTTTTGGTACCGCTTGTCAGAAAATCGCTTTCAAAATAATACGAGATTTTCAAACACTAGTTTACAGTAAAAACTTACATCGATTTAATCAACTTTAATGGAAAATATCTCTGTTGCTGAAGGCGGTAAACATATAAAAAATTTTTTTTTGAGTAGCTTAAAATGTCGTTTAATTTATAAAAATTTTTATACCCTTCGACCATTGAAAATGGTCAAAAAAGGGTATACTAACTTTGTGCAAATGTATGTAACAGGCAGAAGGAGGCGTGGGAGATCCCATAAAGTATATATATTCTTGCTCAGGATCACAAGCCGAGTCGATTGAGCCATGTCTGTCTGTCTGTCTGTCTGTCTGTCTGTCTGTCTATCTGTCTGTCTGTCTGTGTGAACATACAAATCTCAGCTATTATAAAAGTTAGAGTTACCAAATTTGACAGGAAGACTCCTGTGTACTATAAGCAGATCAAGTTTATTGCAAATGTTAGGTGCCACGCCCACCGCCCCCACAAATCAATAATTTAATTTTGGAACTCAATTTGTAAGCGCTGTATAAAAGATACAACTTTCTGACTTTAACATTTAGCATATGAATGAAATATCTACGTAGTCTCCAAATTACAATCCGATCGGACAATAATCACAGAAGTTATTTCAGAAAGGGAAGCGGGCGAACGCCATCTGTCGGGATTAATTTCAAAGCATGGGCATATGCATATGTGTATGAATTTAACAAATTAAACTACACGGGAACATAGGTCGAAGGGTATCCCACTGTCGCGTTTTGCGCGACTGTTGCTCTCGTTTTTTTTAAATTTAGAACAACTTTAAATTTGTAAAAATGCCAAAATCGAATTTTTTCCCATAGTGCAATGTTAACTGCAGCATGTGTGTTCAAAACTCTTCCCTTGAAAAGCTATGCATCAGATCAAAATATAATATCTTTTTGCACACATGTTCTACATATATAAAACTTTGCATTTTTGCAAAATAATGTAATAATTTTAGTTTAGAAAGAAAATCTCCGCTAAATAAAGAATGAGAGACTTTTCTTTGCCCTTTAAATAAGAAGCCTGAAGACAACCTGCAAATTGTTTATATATTCATTATTTCCCACAATCATTTCTATAAAATCTACACAATTTTAATGTTGAATTAATTAATAATCACTAATATAAATCAACTATTATACCTAGAGAAAATTAAGTGATTTACGACAAATTTATGCGAATCGGAAGCAGAAATAAAAGAAAGAAATGTCTCAAGTAACAGTGACCTCAATAAGTATTCTCATCTGGATTCTCATCCAAATTCACCTTAATTAAATGAAATATAAGCTCCACTCGTGCCTTTAATTAGTTGCATAAGTTGTCGCTGTCCCCGACACATTGTCTGCCTGTCGCACAGCAGATACTCGACTACTTTCTGTCGTCTGTCTGTCCGTCTGTCTGTTGTGCCACCTTGTCAAATATCAATCAAAGCTAAGTGCCCCCAAATCACAGTGGGTTACACACAAAACCCTCCTCCCCCCATCAACCACAGCACACAGCCCACACACTCATGGCTATAAATTCAACATTCCCTGTTCTCCATTCCCATTCCCTTTCCCTCCCCAATCCCATTCCCATTCACTGCTCGGTCTCATCCACTCTAGGCACCAATTAGGCAAACAAAGCCGCCAAAACACGCGCACATTATAATAAAAAAACACATATACCCGACCTGCTAAACAGGCCGCACGCATATCGCATAATCAAATCAATATAACACATGGCATCGAGCTACAGGGGAGGGGGTGTGGTGTGTGCTTTGCGATTAATGCCGAATGCGGTATGATTTGTGGTCGCCACAAAAATTGAGGAGCAAGTGGCGAAAATGTTCTCGTTGTGGTGACGTTGGTAAGCGGGAGGGGTGCCCAATGGGAGGGGTAGCTAGGGGGGTAGCTAGTGGAATGGCTAGGGGGAATATGCGCGCGGTCGCAGCATAGAACAAGAGCGCCCAGTGAATCATTGCCGCGTTCAACATGACGTATGCGTGTTCTGCTTGCAGCATTTGTTATCGCAGCAGCTGCAGTAAATCGTCCGTAACGGTAACGACAGCGACTAACGGTAACTGTAGCTGTAGCTGTAACTGTGCTGGTTGTGCTATTGTCTAGTGGATTGTTAAGTGGCCAACGATTTGCAGCTGACGCAGTGAACCGCTTCAGCAGGTGTCGCCAGGCCAATGAGGGAGCAACCTCAGCCCGAGGTTGGAGCTCTGCTCTGACCTGTGTCCCATGTCCCTTGTCCCGTGTGCCGTTAAGGCGCTTATGGCAAATGTGTGTGTGTGTGCCAGTCCAGCCCACGCTTGGGTCTGCCGCAATTATAATGTCAATTAGTTTTAATGTCCCGAGACCCTTTTCGACTCGACTCGACTCGCACGTGCCGGCAGAGCAAGCTGACCACATGCTCCATAGTCCACCGGCCACGTCCATCTGTCCATCCCTCTGCCTGACTGCCTGCCAACCCTGTTTGCTTTTCATTCTCACTTTTTCAATTTGGCACAAAAAGAAAAACATGGAAAACTGTGTTCGCCTTTTTGCCTTTGGCTTTGCGCGACATTCCGACTGACTTTTCTATTTTCCCTTTTAATTTGGCAACTTTTGAGTGCAAACAGAGACTGAGCTCTGCATGAAAATCAATGGTAAAGTGACACCGACTGCAAGTGCCTCATCCAACCAATTAGTATCAGACTTGAACTTGATATAGAAATTAACTGGGGCGATAATTGATACAAACGAGTGCAATAAATTCAGATGAATAATTGTTGTTGTTGTGCTGTGTATGCATAATTCGCCCCTAATTACTTGCAAATGCCGTAACAATTAGTGTGTGTGTGTGTATATGTGGGGGCAGTAAAGTTTAATAGTCAAGCACGTTGAGTTCATTGCGCATACGCCATGTGGCAGGGCGAGAACGGTGACAATGCGCGCAATTAATGTTACATTTCGATAAATGACATTGAACTTAATTGTTTAGAAAGCAATTTGCATTCGGAACGTGTCCTGCAAGGATTCCCATTACAGTAAGCGGGCAAAAAATAAAACCTGTGTGTGTCTGTGTGTGTATTGGTGAATATGTGTGTGGACAGTGCAATGAAAGTTTTTGTCGAGGCTAACGAGGCGACTGCCAGTCTGAATTGCATTTACTGTCTCCCTCGCTTCCCTTTCTCCCTCTCTTCTACCCTCTCATTTCTTTCCTCTCCTCTTCTCTACCATATTTTCCTCCTCTCCCTTTCCTCATTCCCTGCTCTTTGCGTGGGTGTGCGACTTTTGGCATGTGCTTCCCATTCGTCTGTTGTTTTTTGTCTGCTGCTACCACTGGGCGTATGCTTAATATTTAAATATGGGAAACAGCCACGTTTACCCTATGCGCACAGCAGGCGCCAACACAATGACAATGACGACGACAACGTTGCAATAAAAGCAAATAAAGAGCGCATAATTTATTGCAGTCAGTTTAAAGTCGCATCAATGATGCAAAAGCAGATGAAGCCCAAGCGAGGAAGGGATTGAGTTCCTGTGAAAACCCTGCCTGATTCAGGTTAAGCCCACACAAAACAGATTACACTCTACTTAGACCCTCTTTTTTCTCCTTTCACAAGTTTTTCACTTGCTTAGCTTAATTAATTTCGGCTTAAACTTTTGAAATCGCTTTGATTCTGTCCGTGATATACTTCATGCCCCAAAATGGAAATTAATTAGAGCGCAAAAGTTTCTCCACTAATAATCAAATAAACTTTTAAGTTCTGTGCCCTTTCAAGTGGCAGCAGGAGGAGCCTCTTCTCTGGTATTTATTTTTGAGAAATTCACTTAATTAACAGCTTAACTATACTAATTTATGCCTCGCGCTGCTCTGCCCCTCACATTATTCTTCACATTATTCGACTTAATTCCATTGTATTCTCTCGCCATATGCTAGACATGCAGACTAAGTTATCAGCGATATTTGGAGGCATTGTTGTCCATATGTGTGTGTGTGTGTAGTCCAGTAATTTATGGATGCATGTGCTATATGCTCTGTAAAGAATTTATAGCACGCTGCGAGCATGCGACACATGCAGCATACTTATAAATTGAAATGAAACAAATTATAGCACGATGAGCTATGCTCAGCTGAGTTCGCGGCACCTACTATATGATTATATTATAATTATTATATGTCGCCCCGCTCACTTATAATAAAAAACACTCGAGAGAAAGAAAGAAAGAGGGAGAGAGAGAACGAGTGAGGGAGAGCGGTAACTCTTGCGATTTATTTTTAGTTGACAGTTTCAAGGCTCTTTGCTCAGCGCGCAAAGCAAAAGATGAACAATTTTTGGTTGAAAAGAAACATTGGGGAAAATTCGCAAGCGATGCGAGATGAAATGTTAAATGAAAGGAGAGGAGAGTAGAGAGGAGAGGAGATGAGATGTTAGGCTCGTCGTAAGTTATTCGACAATTTACATATTTTCTTGTGTTGTATAAAGTATATATTATTACTTTTAATGAGCCTCGCCTGCAGAAAGGATTCGCAGCGCACATTTGTCAGGATAATTGCGTGAATTTGCGCTATTTGATTGTTGCAGTGCACATAAAGCAGCTGATTTATGCCTGAGAGCCTCTATTATCCTGACAGCACCCCCTCTTCTCCCCCTCTCTCTCTCTATGTGTGTCTGTCTGTCTGTCGTTTAATGTATTTCGTGTACTTTGTGTGCTGTATGTGGCGGCCGTTTATGTAAATGACGTCGCAGGCTGCAGACAGACAGACTACACTGCGTACCACGCGCCGTATACTTAATCACCTCGACATTAAGTGGCAGCACTCGCAGTGCAGCACTTAGGCACAAGGTCTGCCCCCGCGACAAGCACAAAGAGAGACATATGTTATGGCATCCCTTTTGGAACTAAGTAAGCTGCATTATCCAGTCCAGAATTGAGTGTGAATAACTTGCCAATGTATTCGCATTCGCATACGTATACGTAATTTATTCACTCCACACATTGCTGCTCTGTCAGCATTTCTGTTGTGCGTTTTCAACTCGATTAGACAACAACCATTCCATTTACCTAACCCAGCAAGGCAACTTTCAATTCACAGTTGATTGACATTTGGCCCAAGTCAAGCAATGGGTCAACAGGGCAACAGGGCCAAGACTCGCACAAATATTTACTGAGCCGAGAAATCTATTTTGGAAATTCTTCAATTAAGCTGAGCAAATTTGCAGCTTGCTCATAAATAACAAATTTAATCATTAACATCAGCAAAAAGTTTATCGTCAGCTTAGGCAGCTGCTTAAAAGTTTAAGAAAACCTCATCAAGTTTGAGTATGAAATTTGTAGATTCTTCTCATCTTTTTCTACTTGCCTGTAGACACAACAATAACAAATGACAGTCCTCACAGCGAGACGCATTTAATTGTGCGCTTATTGAATTTTTCAAATTTTCTTTATTATATTTATATTTATATTTATGCTTTATCTCTCTTTCCCTTTCCTTCTCTTTCCCTTCTTCTCTCCTTGTGCAGCCTAATTCGATTCGCAAAAGGACACACAATTCTTTGTAATATGCAAATGCTTATCAATGATAATCTCAAGAACTTTCGTTTTTGCTACAAGGAGACTCTTCATCATCTTCCTCTCCTCTTCCTCTGCTGCTGCTTCTTCACCTCGCTGTTGTTGTTGTGGAAGAAAACATCATAAAAAGCCACTTGAAGAAACATTTTATGACATTTTTGCAAAGTGAAATGCGCCAACAGTGCAGCTGCTCGAAGTGAAAACACCCTGCGCAGGTTCTTGCTGAGATCAGGTGCTGAGAGAAGATCTTGAAGGAGATTTTAAGCAGTATATGCCTAATTTTACAGGGTATGTGGCTTGAGTAAAGTTGGTAAATGTTGTTCTTTCCACAATAATTCCCTCAAAGTAGCTACCCTGTGTGTCACAATCCCCGAGATCAGCCAGACACGCGTATTGTTATTGAATCGCACAGCTTATGTGGAGGGGGAAAAAGATGGAAGAGTGTGTGTGGAGAGGGGAAACGTGTTGGCGTTTTTTAATGGGCTTATTAAGATTTATTCGGTTACCTTGGGAATTTAATTTACAGTGCGAACAACTGTCTCCTTATCTGTTGATCTGCTGCTGCCTGTCTGCTTGTCTGTCTGCCTGCCTGTCTGTCCGTTTATCCGCCTCTGTGCCTGCATTCTCCGTGGATGTGCAGCCTGTGTTGGATTTGAATTCCCAGTCGTCATTTGCATATTTCACACGCACTCGCATAAAGTGTCAGCCGTCAATGCCGAGGGAAGCCATCACTTAGAGAGGTAATTACCAGCCTTACATGGAGATATTACACTTGTCACAGACACACATACACACACTGGCACACACACTGTGGGCACACACAGTGGGCACTTGTGCACCTTGGCTCGATTTTGACAGGGCTAATTTGTTGATTTGTTTTCACGTTTTCGAATATTTTTCTTTCTTTTCCTTTTTTATGCTGCTCTTCGATAATAATTTCTTGAGGCTGCTGAACACCCAAACAACGCCAAACACACACACACACTGTCGCACACACACACGCACTGTGGCGTGGTAAATAAGTTTATATTTATTTTATTTATTTATAAATTTATGCGCTGTCGTATTCTTTTCCTTCGTTGTGCTTCACATTTATCTCGTTGTTTTGCTTGTTTCTTAACTTTCCCGTTGCTCGTCTTCTTTGAGTTAATTTTATTTAATTTACTTTTATATTTACTGTTCCATCTGTTGATTCGCAGGAAGCCTTAGCACTTTTCACCTCACTTGTTTGTTTGCTTTGGTAAACAATTTGGTTAATCGTATTTTCTAATGAGTTGTCTTCTCTTGCAGTGTGTGGCGTGTAATATAAACAAAAATATCAGCACCTATACGCTGCTCACTTCAGCTCCCTCTCTCTTTCTCACGCTCACAGGTGAGAGCTGCTTTGTTTCCGTCTCGCTCACCTGGCTGCAAGTGATATTATATTTTTAACACACAGCGTCACCGAGAGCACCGACGATGTGTCCACGTAGGGAAGGAAGATGAGGCGGCGTGTTCGTGTTGCCCGTTGCGCACGACCACGTTGAACGCTGACAGCCAACTGCGCCGCCAGCCAGTCGACGCCAGTTGACGCGACGCTTGATTTTCCGGCCGCCAACGGTGGCAGCGCAGCGCGCATTGCGCATGCGACATGTTGCCAGGCTGCGGCAGCTGTTTGAGTTTTCATTCATAAAAACAGCCACACAGTCTGTGTGTGTGTGTGCGGGTTGTTGCAACATTGTTGCGCAACCAGTGAAAGTGGCAAGTTGTGCTCTGTGTTGTTGTTCTGCTCCTATTTATAAGCAAATGCGGCGCAATCAACTTTTATGTTCGAAATGCATATTAAAACCGAGCGAACCACTTTGAGGCGACTGTGCATTTCCGTGCGAGCAAATTAATTTAATGTTTATTGTGCACTTTTGCCCATTGTAGTTAGTGACATAGAGACAGAGAAAGAGAGAGAGAGAGAGAGGGAGAAAGAGTGACAAAAGAGACACACACAATGTTTCACTATGTCTTTCATTGATGTTTCAAAGTTTCCGGACTTTACTTTATTATTGGCATATTGATGACACTTTCGGTAAAGTCTTTTGCTGCGTCGGCAAGTTTTATGCTTTTTTCTTTCTCTATATTTAATAACACATTTTCCTTTTCACTGGAAATGCAAGCGAACGTTTTTCTCTGAAAATCCGTTTTAGCCGCTGCTGTCAGTTGCGGCGCATTTCACCACCTTTTCACCTCCGACAGAAGGAAGGAAGCCCTGCAAAATCGAGTTGAGAGCCCGGAGTAAGCCTCGCTATGCGCTTGAATCCAATTGCCTCCTTTGACGCATTTTTATTGTAATTTTACTTCAGTTTTTTCACTCATCGTTTCATCGCTTCACCGTTTACTTTTGCCATCTTTTGCTTTGATTCCGCTTTGGTTTGCCGTTTCGACACGCAACGTGCGATAAGCCATAGAAGAGCAGCAGGGCGAAAGAAAAGCCAGAAAAAAGGCACAAAAAATGGGCAAGATAAAGCAAGATATTAAAAGTCCAGGCTGACGCGGGGAACAGGTCGAGAATGGGCTGCCACAAAGGTTGCTTCACTTAATACCGTGTAAGCGCAGATGCTGTGGGGAATTTACACACACTTGTTCTTTTGTTTTAATAATTTATTCAAAAAATTAACTGATTTTATTGCTATACTTCCAACGTGTGCTTATTTTGCGTTATTTGTTAGGTTATGTTCTGTGTTAAACTAAAGAACGACTGGGTAAACAAACATGCATAGATTTTAGCCTTGAAGGTAAGCTTGGTCTGCTATCTTACATTAGGCTGTTAAGATAGAGTGACCAGAAGTGTTAACCTTACGGTTGATCTGTTATGTTAAAATAAAAAGAGTGTGAGGGAGTGCGAGGGAACATGCACAGCTGTTAGCGTTCCAGGTAAGCTTAGTTTATTATTATTATTGTTTACTGTTAAGACATGAACGGGCTGCAGTGCTATCCTGAAAGGCTTGCTGCCATGCTCAGAGTGTGCTACTGTTGCTTATATCCTGTTGCTGTTAAATAGCAGGTAAGTCTAGTTTGCGTTCTTGCTGTTATTGTTTACATTAGGCTGTTAAGCTGAGTGCAAGCAACTGTTAGGTTTGCTGATAAGCTCAGAGTGCACTACTGATATTATTTACATTAGGCTGTTAATCTGAAAATGAGTTGCTGTGTTGTTATTGTTTACACTATGCTGTTAAACAGTGCGCTCTGTTATGAGTAAGAAGATCAAAGCATGCTGTAAATAAGAGTAAGGGTGAGTAAGGGAGAACGAAGAGTAAGGGAGAACAAGAATGCGCTGAACAGTTTTGCAGGTCAACCTACTCTGCGTTCATGCTGTTATTGTTTATATTAGCATGTTAATCATGTTAAAAATATAAAATTGTTTTATGGCTAAGTAATTAAAAGAGCCCACTCATAACAGAGACCAACTGCTGTACACGGTTAATGTTATGTGCTTATGTTATGCACACATTAGAGCTGAAACGGCTGCTACAAGGTATTTGCTTAGTCGATGCGACCACTTTCAAGGATTTCAGCTTGTTTTGGTTGCCATTATGCGGCATTTCCTGGCCAACTTATGGTGGCCAAGAGAAAAACACTAGACTTTTGAATATAGTTTTAGTATTTCTTGTTGCCAACGCGTGGCTCAACTGGCGTCTGCTTGGCTGTCCCAGCTCTCACTCCTTAGCTCTTTCTTCTGGTTTTACGAGTGTGTGGGACATACGCGAGGCATAACAAGCTAGCTGCATGATGTGCCACTTATTCGCTTGGGTGGGAAGAAGGGAAGGAGGTAGGAGGAGTGGCTATTTTCAGACTTCGAGTCATTGCCAGCTGGCGTCGCCTAATTTCGTTAAAGTTTTAATTTTCAAATGGACAAAAGCGTAAAAGTTGAAATTGCCGAGCGTAGCGGGAATTGCGAAATAATCACCTTGGCATTTTCGCTTGATTTAACAGCGTGACAAAGGGGGGAAGGGGGGAGATAGCGAGAGGGAGAGAAGTGTCGCCATTGGAAACGGTCGTTTCACACAATTACACAACACAGCAGCAGTAACCGAACGGGGCAAACAGAGAGACTCTGAATCCTAGCAGCAGACAGTGGGGTTGAGCAGGGGAGGGGAAGGGGAATGGGAGGGGAGAAGGTTGCCCTGCGGCTTGGAATTTATTGGCAAGTGAGACCGCAAGACCGAAAACTTAATACACATTCAGTGGTTTTGCAGCTGCCGGGCAAGATTTACGGCCGGACGGCAGAGCTGACTTGGGGGAGGGACTTTAAGGGGAAGCTGGAAGCGTGATAAACTGAAATATCTCTTAAGCGGGTGGTAGAGAATGCGAGGAATAGGGGGAGAGAAGAGGCGAAGGGGGTTGGGGGCAGGCACTTCAGTTTGTCCTCGAGCAAGAAAATTGACTTAAGTTGAGGTGCAGACGAGCTGCAGCTCGGCAGACGAGGCACGAGAGTGAATCTATTATTTATTTTCTTGTTTTCTCCTTTTTCCTTTTTTTTTCTTTTTTTAGTACCATGTGTCGCGTGTGCGACATAGTCAAATTCACTTGTAAGGGGGAGCTGCAGTGGCAGCTGCAATTACACTGCAACAAAGACAATGTGAAGAGAGCTCTCTGTGTGTGTGTGTGGCACTGACAAGTGTCATAACAAGATGTGTGGCAAGATGGATGAGCAGCAAGTGTGTTGAGGTCTGCAAGGCACACTGAGAGAAAGGACAAGGAATTGCAACTTATACCTGCATAAAATACACCAAGAAAGTTGAGAATTAAAGTGGAAGTTGCTAAATAATAAATTTATGAAAAGTAGTAATGTTTCTCGCAGTGTTTCCGCCTTCTTCCGAATAAATAACAATTCCAAAGGCGAAGGATTTGAATTAAAAATATTTGTATATGTTTATTTGTGCTGCAGCATTCAATGAGAGTTGCGATTGGATTGTAAACATTAACAGATGCTCAAACTGTTTAGGTCTATGTTGTTAACAGCTGTTAACTCTTATACTAAGCGACTGTTGGATGATAGATTTAAATAGCAGATCTTAAAAAAAATGGCAACCTTTAACATTATAATAGTCAAAATATGTGTGAGTTTTAAATGTTTTTATTAAACAGTAATCTGCTGGAAATACAAGTGCAATTATCTGCCAATGAAAGTTACAATACGGAACTGCATGAATTTTGACTAAAAACTGTTGTATATTTGAAAGAAATTCACCAGTTGGTAAGTTTGCAAAGTAAACCAATATTTTTCTTAGTGAATGACCATCTTATTTGATTGAATATCATTACTCTTAAGGAACTGAAAGTATTTCGTAATATTTAGATGACGTGTACTAGCTGTTTATTTTGCTAAAGTAACTAATATTTCTTGCAGTGTATGAGCACACAAGATTTAAGTTCTTTAAGAAACTTGAGTTAATTTAATTTGTGTCAGATGAATTATATTATTTAAGATATTGTGAACTGATGCAAGACAGCACAGACATTGATATTAAAGTGCCTTTAAGTTCTTTAAAGATGTTCTCATAGTATATTGCCAACTAAGCGGAAATTGACAAGTGATGAGTGTGATAATGATACGACAATTTCTTGCAGTGTATGCGTGAGAAGCATAACGATACGTTGACGTTGACACGTAATTCAAAAAAATTGATTAATCGAAGCAGGTGAAATACACAGAAGAACTCAATTTATAAAGGCGCAAAGACAATAACGCGTAGCTAGCAGAGAAGAAGGGGGATGAGAAGGAAGAGGAGAAGGAAGAGGAGACAGAGAAGGGAATAGAGGAGCAGACAGAGAAGCAAGCAGAGGTGGAGAAAGAGTATCAGGCTGAGCAACTCGAAGTGATATTTCATTCGAGGCTGTTCTCTATTATTCACGCATTAAAGGCTCAGGTAGAGAGAGAGAGAGGGAGGCAAAGACACACAGTGAGACAGAGAGAGAAGTGGGCGTGGCTGTGTATATCAATAGTAAAGAAACTGCTCAAGTTGTTGCAGCTTGCAGGTTCCACTTGGCTGGCCAAGTGCTCCATCATTGTCGTCGGCTTGGGCTCGGTTCAGTTGGCTTGGGTTAGCCGCAGCGACCTTTCCACTTGGCCGCAACTACCCCTGGGAGAGAGGGTGAGGGGGGGAGTGGAGGAGCGCAGTCTGAATCGGTGGCACATTTAGAAAACTTTAGCCTGATTTAAGTTACCAAATGAAAAGAAGAAACCCAAAACGATAATCGAGAGACATAACGAATAACACATGATATAAATAACATATTTGTCCCCATAGATATCGGGAGAAATATGGCTTTTATTTGGCCGGTCTGAAAATGTCTGCAAGTAACGGCGCGGCTTTGCCAGCTTGCCTTGCCACACATAGCTGCCACATGCGTCATTGGGTGTCTGTGGCAACGGCGGCGCCTGTAAACTTTTTGCACGGCCTGTTGGCCTTCAATTTGTAGTTATTGCTGTGGTTGTTGTTGCTGCCACTGTTGTTTGTGTTGTTCTAACTCATGTTGTTGTTGTATTTGTTGTTGTTGTCCTTTGTTGTTGCTGCTGCTGTTTTAGTTGTAGTTGCTGGCAGCGCTTTTATCACTTTGCGCGGCTGCGCTTCATTTCCAGCCATTAGCACAGATATGCATGGAAATAAACATAATAGATATAGTGCCTGTTCCTCTATCCGCACCTCTCTCTCTTTCCCTCCCCTCTCTCTCTTTTACTGTGTTTCCATCTCTATATGTTTCTATAATTTTGATGTTTATTGCTTTGCTGTGCAAATGCTGAAAATTCTAATGAGCTCACCCCCATTCCACAGCCTGTGCCTTTGTCCATCCATTCCTTACCTAACTCTCTCCCCCTCTTTCTCACTCTCTCCCCTACTGTTCCTGGCCTTATCGACTGTCCCATGTTGCTGCTTAGCTACTTAAGCAACCATTCCATCTATCGCAATGGCGGCAACTCGCCATTATTTCATGCGGCAACTTTGACCTTTTGTGTTGCTAATCAAAAACAGCTTATCACCTTGCTAGCTAAATCCTTTGGGAGGGACAACAACAAATAAGCAGAGCAGAGCAGCGCTGGGCAGAGCGTGGGAGAGCAGCGCAGCTCAGCTGACAGTGGCAGCGCGGGCCGGAAACGGAAGCGCGCGATGTACACTGCATGCTCAGTTTACTTTTACTTTGACGAGGACAGGCACCGCAAAGTGGCCATAAATCAGCTAACAGTTTTGACGGAAATCCAAGCCAAGCGGGTCTCTAAAGAAAGACCGAGCCAAGGGCCTGGGAGTTGAGTAACGGACTAGGAGGAGAAGGAGGAGGGAGAGGAAGAGAGAAGTAGGAATAGGAGGAGCAGAAGACAAGCGCAGTTTGAAGGAAAATTTAAAGTCAGGCAGGAAATGAAATTCAGGCAAAGTGGGGAGGGAAATACAGAGAAAGAGGGAGAGAGCAGAGGGAATGCCTATAGAATGAAAGCTAAAGAAAGCTGCAGTAAACAGAGATAGCATCAACAGAAACGGATAGAAGGAGAGAGCGATGGGCAACGAAAAATCAAGTGAGCAAAAGGTTAAAAAACAGATCAGAAGGGCGATAAAACTAGCTGAATTAGAGATAGAAAGAAGGATAGATAGAGAAAGAGAGAAAAAGACGGACATGTAGAAGAACGACAGAGAGAGAGAGGGAGATAGTTAGAAATACAGTAAGAGAGTAAGAGAGAGAGATAGAGATAGAGTTAACAAAGAAGAGGCAACTTAAGCGATATCAATAAGTCAATGACAAACACAAAGAGATGAAACTGAATTTGATAAGCGACAAACAAAGAAAAGGATGAAAGAGATAGAGAAAGAGGAGGGGACAGTGAGAGGGGAGGGGGACATATTCAATAGATCTGCCCCGTCTAGCCAAAGAAGCATTATTATCGCATTAACCGCAAACTACTTTGGCTACAATCGCCGGCCTGATGTACGACATTATTCAATGCCAGAACAAACACTCAACTCAACTCGACACGACTCGCCATGAGATACCCTCTATGGAGATAGACAAAGTGGGCAAATCAATAATTTATATGCATGTTCAGCTGGTCTGGCCACCGCTGCCATATGACCTCGTGTAACGGGGCTAAAATATGCGCAAAAATAAATAAAGTTGTAGTAAACTGTGACTGTGACAGCTAAGGGGAAGTGGGGGAATGTGAATGGGACTGGAACAGTGCTGCCTCCAGGCACAAGTCAAAAGTTAAACACAGAGAGAGAGAGAGAGAGAGAGAGACTCATCCGGCACCCCCGCTGACCAATTGTATTGTTTACCTTTGGCCGGGGACAACTGTTCTGTGTGTAACTGTTATTTGGCCTCGCCACGGGGGGAGGATCAATGGAGGCCATCAGGAACCGCAAAAAAGCGGACGACAACAATTTGTGAGCTGAGCAATCAGCGCCTGCAGTAGCACACAGTTGCCCTCTGCGCCCCTCCCTCTCTCTTTTCACTCTATATACACTGCTCTCTTCCCTCACCTCTCTCCCCTCACCTACCTCCAATCTCGCCACCCCCACTTGCCCACACATGTTTAGGGGATTGACTGCGTCGCACGACCATTTTGTGGATTTTGCTTTCGTTTTCAACATTGGCTCTGGTTGTGGCGCCCTCTGCTCCTTCTGCCCCCTCTGCTACCCAGTCAGCTGCTGCTGGTACTGCTCCGAGCTGAACCTGGTGTCCTGGGCCTTGGCCTTCCGCTCGAAGTCGACTGCGAAATATGCTTAACGGACGTTCTGCGCAGCGATCCGTGTCGAGGCATTTGCATAAAAAATTCCGTTGCCAAAAACGGAAACATGTTTATTTTCGATATTCTTTCTGCTGGCTTCCTCTCGCTCCCTCTGCCTCTCTCTCCCTCTTTTCATAATAATTATATTCCTGAAATCGAACAGGAGACTCGCTGCAATTATTTCTATATGTTCCACCATCGACTGTCGGCTGTGGCTGTCGCATGTCAGATTGAGGCCACGCTGTGGGAGGAGAACAGGAGGAGGCATAGCAGGAGGAGGAGGAGGTAAAGGAAGAGGGGGAATGAGAAGGCGGGGAATGAGAATGTGTATGAGGACGAATGAGAGCATGAAGAGAATTGGGAGTTGTTGCATGAGGAGAAGACGGAACTGGAGTAGGGGCAGGAGTATGAGGATGAGTAGAAGGAGAGGTGGGAACAGGAGAAGGACTAGTGGAAAAGGCAGGGAGAGAACAGGGCAAGACGCAGGAGACCCAAAAGGAGGCTCAGGGGAAGGCGCAGTGGAAACTGTCCGCTTTAAAGTCGTGTGGGTGCCGCAGTTGTTGCCGGGTACCTACGCCATGCGCCGCATGCCGCCTCTGCCGCACACATAAATTACGCATGTTACACGCTGAATCGGGCGCACACAAGGGAGGAGAGGGAGGAGTCGAAAGGACAAGGGTGATAGGGGCGTCGCATGCCACCCACCAAGTTCAATTTACCTTCGCAAATGCGAAAGCAATCGCGTGGGCCACAAAAATTACGAGACAATGTGTTGGATTGACGGAGGGAGTGGATGAGAAGAGTAGGGGAAGGGGGGAGGAGCAGGCAGTTACTGAGCAGCTCGTCGTAAAATCAAATCAACGGTACATTAGTCGCGCACGCACGCCACAAGTCAGCCCAGGGTGCCATGACAGTGGGCCACATTTGCGTATTGAGCGAGTGCGATAGATCGATAGTTTCTGTGCGTATAATGAAGGAAGTATTTCAAGTGAGGCTGTATAAAATAGAGTCCTCCATTCATGAATTAATTTCAGGGGTACATGTACAGTACTGTGTTGTACTAATTTTGAACTACACTCATAACTCACTATACACTAATTCTATAAATAATTTAAATGGAAACTGTGCAGTTTTATTAAGTTCACGTTTGAAATGACTGCTATGATTAAGACCTCTTTTTAGTTGATTATACCTAAAAATAAAAAAAAATAGTCACACTTAAAATTACCAAGGAACGATTGAATTCGTATGGATAAATAACTTATTTCGTTTTAAAGAAGGTACCAAATATTGTTTGTTTTATGAAGGCAAAAACCTTAACACGTAGAATAAGTTTGACTGAACTGTCATCTAAATATATTGTTCTCAATATCAAGTGAATGAGAGAAGTAACTAATTTGATTTTAAATATAAACATTCATTGTTAATGAACAACAAAAAGTGTACTGATATTTTTAATGAATGAATCATTTGCTGTTTTAAATGCAATCATTAAGAAGTCTATTAGAAAAGTTAGGTGAATATCGGAAAAGTTTGGTTTCGTATGAGTCTTAGTGATTAGTCTATAATATACCGATAGTCAGAGAGAACTTGTATATACTTGTATATATAATTTCCTTCCCTTTCTACATTCTACATTCTCTTCACTCTTTTCGTTTTTTCTCTTTCTGTCATTCTTCTTCGCTTTAATCTTTCTCCCATCTTATCCCTTTCTTCTCAGTCTCTTTCTTTTTTGGCTCCCCCATCATATCTTGCATTTTCTTCTATCTATTCTTCCCAGTTTTCCCTTTCTTTCCCTTATTCCCTTTCTTTCTTTCATTTTTAGCTTCTCCTTTACCATTTCCTGCTTTCTTTTCTTCCATTCCTTTCTTCTCCTGCCACTCAACTGTAAGTTCAAGTTCCCCATTTGCCTTTCTTACCCACTGTGCGCACCGCATGAATAACAGACCTAATGACTTATGAGATTGACACAAATACGCACACACACTCACACACACACCTACGCATACATATGTAAATACGCTGTACGTAAGCGAAATAATTTGGCAACACTGCGACACGAGGTCGCTTTGAAGTGCGTCGCCTCGTTGGCAGTTCTCGGGCTGCGCCATCTGCCACACACAGAGAGAGATAGAGAGAGAGAGAGAGAGAGGGAGCGAGACACAGACAGAGACAGATGAGAGGGCACTGCATATACTGCTTCAGTTATTTATTTGCTTTGGAATATTGCCTGAAATGCGATCTGCTGCTGCGTCGGTGGCTGCGGCGACGTCGGCCAAGTTCGCCAAGTGACAGCCAGGGCAGGTGTTCCCTACGAGGCAACGAAGGCACCCTAGGAGAGCTCCTCAAGCGGCTGTCATCTGGCAAATCCGCACTGCCTGCTGCTTGCCGCCTGCTGCTGCCAAATTTTTAGCCGACTGAGCTTTGGGCAACCAAATTGTTAATTCAATTAAGTGTAAAAGGCTTAGAGAGGATGCGCACGGAGGAGTTTTTGGCACCCTCCACTTGCCTCTGTTCCAACACAAGTTCCAGTTCCAGTTGAGTCAGACCCGCCATCTACGACGAGGCGGGGACTGGGTGCTGCTCTAGAGGTTTCTCGCTGACTGTGTTCCTTAGTTTCTTAATCTTGTCGAGAATCTCGAGGCGCAGCTCGTTAAAAGGTTGCAGCAGTCGCACAGGCGCATCGTCGTCACGCCCCTGGAAGAGTGTCTCCCCCTGGAAGTCGATGTACTTGTGGCGCCGAGCGCAAAGCAGTGTGCCCAGCAGCTTGTCCGAGATGTGGATGTACAGCTAGGGGAGGGAGGGAAGGCGGAAGGATGAGGGAAAGGATAAACAGTAAGGTCTCCTCCCCTGTTCACCTCGAAGAGCGTGCCGAATTTGATGCTCCTGTGCAGGGTATCTTCCCAGTCGATGCGATGACCCTCCTGATGTATCAGCTCACACAGCTGCAGCATCTCCTGCAGCGTCTGCACCTGTGCCTTCAGTGCACGCTCAGAGGACTGGCTGCCCGTGGGCGCTGTGCCATATTGCTCCTTGGCGTAGTTGGGACGTGGCATGTCGCGCACGCTTAAGTGGGAGAAGGGATTGATGCGCTGCCATTGCTGATGCTGCTCTACTTGTGCATTGAAGCGGGAGATGCGTGAGCAGACGGAGGTGTTCTGCGGAAGGAAGCAGGGTAGGGGGAGAGGGTGAAAGGGAAGACCTCGTGAGGAAGGGAAGACTTCACTCACCTCGTAGCTATCTGTGGCCATTTTACAGTTGTAAAATGTGGATCTGAATCTGCTTATTGAACTGGAACTTTGTGTGTAGAATGAATGAACAGTTGAAACTGTACGGAGAACTGGCCGTAAACTGGCTGTAAACCAGCTGAAAATTGGCAGCAAGCCTGGCCTACTGTGTGTGTGGGAATCAAGCCAAACAAATCAATGCGTTATCGCAGCGAGTAAGGTCACAAGGTTGTGCCCCTCTCTCTTTCTCTCTGACTGTCTCTCTCGCTGTCACACATCAGAATTAATCCAAGCCTTAAACTTAAAGCCAATGTGCTGTGCCGGCAGAAACAGGCAGCCGCAACTAGCTCCATAAATTGCGGCACAGGCAGCGGGAAAGGAAACAGGCGGAAGCATTCGAGCTTAGTGGGGCAGGAAATACACAAACAAATTCCACTGGAATTAATGAAACAAAACGAAGCAAAAAACAGAAAAAAGGGCGAAAATAAACAAGGAAAGGTAACATAACTATGCGTAGTTTGTCGCAGCGTAAATACACTTACAAAGCGAGGGAGATAAAGAGGAAAGGAGACAAAGAAAATACTAAACGGGAAATGAGTTGGAAAAAAAATATGAAAAATGTTGCGCAAAACAAACTAAGCTTTTTATTCGTTCTGCATTGTCCTATAGTTAAGTTTGTGTTTTAGTTTTATTTTTTTTTCTTTTTGCTTTCATTTTACAATTGTCTTTTTCCTTTTTTCGCTCTCTATTGTGAATGCGATTAAATATCGAACGCGTTTCGATTTCTGCCTCGACTGCGTAGAAAAGTATGCAACAGTTGGCACTAAAGCACGTAAAGCATATTAATTTCTAACCCGCTGTTAGGGGTGGAGAAAGGATGGGAGAGAGACTGGGTGAAAGAGTGAGACAGGGTGGGAGAGAGAGAGAGGGATGTGGGAGAAGGACAGAAGTAACAAATTTTTTTTGATTTTTGCATTGTTTTATATTATGTATTTTTCCTATTTATAATGCTAGCTTAAGGGGAGTTTACCTTTCAATACTTTAGTTGTTTTTTGTTTTACTTTTTTTGTGGTATATGTGTGCAAAACGAGTTTTCAATCTGATGCATAGTTTCTTAATAGGAGCGTCTTGAACCCACATGCCGCAGTGCAAATGGAATTATGGTTAACACTGCGAACGCGTATATATACATACATACATCCCAAACATAAATTTAGTACTTTAATTATTTTATTTATAATTTTTAAGTTAGTATAAAGTGAACAAAACTTGCTTAAAATCACTTTTCTCTTGTGAACTTTCATTACGAACATAGTTTTAAATCAATATGCTATAAAGTACGTGAGGGAATTTATTACCTTTCAGAAATCATCAATATTAATTAAAATAAATAAAAAATTTGTATACAATTAATAACCTTTCAGGAATGATCAAAATAATTTAAAAATTAAAATAAAAATAAATTTATTACCTTACAGAAATTTTTAAAGTTAATAATAAGAAAAAAAGGCTAAAGTCCTGTATTGGACCCCTTTTTATGCCCAACAGGTTTTTAAAGCCACCATTTTGAATTTAAGGAATTATTAATTATTTAATTAATTAATTAATAATAATATATTCCAAGTCTAGTATAAAAATCAAATATAGTCCTCAATACGGGAATATCATATTTCTATTCATTGTTTTTCAATATTTATTTAAAATCTGGCTGATTTACAGCTAAATAAAAAAAACTCCCCGCAGCTTCTGCATTACCCTTTTGCCCGTTGCTGTCTAGCTGAGGCACCCTGTGCGCGCGTAGGGCATATGGCAATGCCAAAAACAAAGCTCCCTGCACAGACAGACAGACAGTTGCGGGATTTAGCTAGAGTTGGAGCTGGAGAGCCAGATAAATAGGGGAAATGGCGCCACTTCCGCCAAGCAATAAACATTAATGCGCAATTAAAGCGGGCTACGCTAGTGAAGCAGGCAAAGTAGTGCAGAGCGAGAAAGAGAGGGGTAGAGACGGTGAGGGAGGACTCGCCTTGGTCGATGTCTGTATTTGATTTTCAGCACTTGGGGTGATTAACGCGATGGCGCTCAGTATTAGCTTTTAGTTATTTATGGTCAACGCTGTTCCCGCTACGCATCGATTCGATTCGCCAGTCAGGAGCAGCAGCAGCAACGTGCTTGCCGCAAACACTTTGATGTTTGGCGTGCAAGTCGCTCATTATTCTTGTTGTTGTTGATGTTGTTGGAGTTTGGGTTGGTCGCCTTGATCCAGTGTTGCCATGACACGCTGCTGTTTATGTGGCACAAATATCAAAGTTGACTTGATTCAAATAACAATTAATTGCAAAAAATATAGAGGTAGAGCGTGCACTAGCTGCGATACGAAATGCAAGAGACATTACGCATACGCAGCAAGTGCGATTAAGAGTTGAAAGGGATATAGCGCATACGCCAAGTGTGGCAGAAGGTTAAAATGCAAAGTGTTTTAAAAAGGGGTGGATGTAAAGAAGTGACAGAGGAGAGAGGGAGTAGAGTCAGAGGAGAGACAGAGGAGACACGGGAGGAGATAGAGGAGAGACTAAGGGGACACAGAGGGAGAGAGAGAACAGAGACAGAGGAGAGACTGAGGGGACACAGGAGAAGAATCAGAAGAGACACAGAAGGAGAGAGTGAGAGGAGAGACGAAGAAGAGACAGGAGAAGAGCCACAGTGGAGAATGAAGGAAGTAAAAGAGCAAAGGACAAGGTCCTCCACTCTGTTCCCTCCTCTTTTTTAGGCTAGTCAGGGCAAAGTAATATTTTGTACACTTCCTTTAAGGGCTAAGCTGCCTGGGGCAACAGCAGCTGCCGAAGGTTGTGACAGCTTGCAGCGTCTTTCCTCAGTGCTGCAGCCAGCTCTGCAGCTTGCTAAGTGATTGTTTGCATTTTGCATTTCACTCTGCTGCTTAGCCTGATGGACAGAAGGAAATGTTGAGTAAATGCCACAGTTGCAACTGTTCCCGCAAGTCTGCTGTCAGTTCCCTTCCCCCACTCTGAGCTGCTTTTCTTTGTATGAGCTTCTCATTTTCTGGCTTGGTTATATAGAAAATACCGCTGCATAATTCAATTTCCCCTCTAACTGTCGCAGTCGAGTGATTTTTATGCGCACTTGGCAATCCAAGCACGCGCCACAATAAATACTCCCCAGAAAGGGAAGGGGCAGGGGCAGGATGGGAGACTGGGATTGATATTGGATATTGTTTTAAAATTGCTGTTTAACTCAGGCCAAGCAGCACATTTAATGTGCTGTCTGTCTGGGCGTACTTAACACCTGTTTGCCTGTTTTCGCTTTAAAGTCTTTGCTCGAAACTGAATTTTATTTCCCCCCACATATTGACGGGAAATTTGTCATTAATAATCCTGGCAACCTTCAGTTGATTTTATTTTGGTTTTCAGTTTTCAGTTTTTGGTTTTTGTTTTCTGTTCTCTTTTTTCGTTGTAGCTTTGCCTGCGTCAACGTCGAAATTTGATAAATGACAACGTTGTTTGCATATCGAGAAGACCAAGATGGCAAACTGCTTGAGCTGCTGCCCGCTGTCAATTGCCAGTTGCACTTTTTCAGCTCCATTTCCCTGGAATAACAACAACAAGAACGACATGAACAGTTGATGTGCCGTGCGGAGCGTAAAAATCAAATAAGAAACCAACCCCAGATGACGCCAGACGAGCCCCATGAAAAAGCCAAAACCGAAATGCGACATAAAAATCTCATGAGTGAGCAGCCAAAATAACTACAACAAAAGCAACGGCAATAACTACAACAGCAACAACAACAAATTAGCAGACTCAAGAACGAAGAGCGAAGCAAACAACCGAACTCACAACTAGTTTTGTTTGAGTTAGTTAGGGTATCTCATTGGAGGGTACAGTACTTAGCTATGTTACAGTAATAACAGCACAGGCAGATAACATGGTCTGCTTTCAGCAGCCACTTTGTGCATTAACAGCGTAAGTAAAGTGAGAGCATACTTATGTATATGTATATTAACAGCAGAAGTGCAGCGGATTTCTATGTTAATCTACTCTGATTTGCTCTTTGTAGGAGGGATCACCTAACAGAACAAACTGTTAAATAATTGTTAAATAATTGGAATTGTTTGGTTTCAAGGTTGAGTGTAAAATGTTATCGATGAACCCAATGAACATTTATTTTAATTTATTTTATTGGAAATACATTTTCTGTGTAAAATTAATAAAGGGAGAAATTCATTTCATTTACACGAGCTGTTATTCTGGCAGTACTAAAAATAGGAACCAGCAAGAAATGTCAATCACGATGTAATTTAATTCGTTTTTTATACACTGCAAAAAAAATACATAACAGTCTGTAAGAATATTTGGAATTCGATGTTACGAAAAAATGCCTCTGTGTGTTCTCTCGTCGACAGAAAATGGCGTCCGTTCACAAAAAGTATGCAACAGCAGGCACATGGTACACTCACACGTACACACGCACACACAGACATCTATCAGTGTTGTGCAAGTATGAAAAAATGGTTGACTGTTGCCTGTCCATTGATTTGATTGACACTTTTATTGACACACAGTTACGGTTGTTGCCTCCCTTATTGTTGTTGTTGTATTTGTATTTGTAGTTGCTGTTTTTGTTGCTCTTGTTGTTTTCAGTGTAGCTGTCAAGGGTTTTATGACCTGTACCATGAGCGGGCTAAGCTTTTAAGCCAATATTTTCTGGCCAGCGACCGTAAAGATTGCCGAATTTGCTGTATGTGCTGTCTGTGTGTGTGTGAGTGTCCTATATTTATTCGCTTTCGTATTTGGCCATGCATTATTTATTATCCACACAAATTGAATGCCTCCTTTCTTATTTATTATTTTATGGCTTGTTTTGAATTTGTGTTTATTCAATTATGATTATTTAACAGTTCAGTTCGAGGATTATTAAACATTAAAAAGTTGTAAAACCATAAAGCGAAATTCAATAATAACCACAAAATGTGTTTGTTATGCAAGAGCCATAAAAAGTGTCATTCACGTGTTAATTGATGAGCTGCTTAACATGAATTACGCAAAAGCGCTTAAACCGTTAAGGGACAATCGATAAATCTTAATTGCTTGCTCTTTGAATGTACATAGATGAGTAGGAGCGAGATCAGCATATGGCAGAACCTGTTGCTGAGTATATGTTTACTGACGCACCGCAGCACGTTCCCACGCACCGCAGCTAGTTGCAATGTTTGTTTAAAAGAATAGGGCATAGAGATCTCTTGATCATATGCTAAGCTTACAGCAGCAACAGCTGTTGCGCGTGCAATAACAGTGAGAGCGCAACTAAACTCAGAGCACTGCTAATTGCTATGTTAATTAACGCTGCGGCTCTGCCAGTGCTAATAGATAACAGGGCAATGCTCTTTACTCACTCTGCTGCACAATTACAGAACGATGTTACAACGTCAATAGATAATTGGAAAATATGTTTTTAAATGCGACTGACCAACTTATTTGGCCATGTAAAGAAAGACCGGACAAGACGCAGTAGCAGCAGCGCAGTCGACGCGGCGCGCTTCATGTTAATTGCGGGCAGAATTGGCTGTTTACATACATTTTCCATTTGCATCTTTCGCCTCGCTGAACACAGGGAATGTTAACAGCAGCAGCTGTGGCTTTTAAATTATGTAAACTTTCTGCTTTAAATTTAAGCAGACATTAGCAGCGAAGAGAAAGTCGGAAAAAAAGAATAACGAAGCAGAACGAAGCGGCGTCAAAATATATTAATGTTGAATGTAGGCGGCAACAGAATAATTTCATACTTTGCTTAAGTTGTCTGCATTCTTCGCTTCGGCTTCACGCTTATCTCGGCCAGTCTAATTGCCGGACCTAATTGTGGGAGGCGGAGGACGAAAACCGGAGCAGAATTTCGCCAGCTAATTAAATTTTGTGGTCGCCAAAGGAGTCAGCTGTCTCTCTCTATCTCTGCCCTCTCTCCCTCTCTATCTCTCTCTCTCTAGGGCTCTCTGTGAAGCGAGTACAATGAAATTTTATGGCACTTTCTGCTGGCATGGTAATTGTTACTCACTTTTTTTGGGCAGCACTTTTTTATGCGTGTCCTCAACAATAACAGAGAACCGAATGGGCAACACAATATCGTAAAAGATGACATTTCTAGCCCCTTTTGTTTGCATTAATCTGGCGTGCAGCATGTGGCAAGTGCGGCAAGGGGTGGGGTAGCAAACCACGCAATCGTTGGGCAATTAATCAGGCTTCATTTTCACTTAATCGCAGCCATGATTTCGCACGCAACTGCGCTCGACGCACATTACATTTTTGGCTTTTATTTAATTTTCATATTCATTATACCCTTCGACCATTAAAAATGGTCAAAATGGGTATACTAACTTTGTGCAAAATGCAAATGTATGTAACAGGCAGAAGGAGGCGTGGCAGACCCCACAAAGTATATATATTCTTGCTCAGGATCACTAGCCGAGTCGATTGAGCCATGTCTGTCTGTCTGTCCGGATGTCCGGATGTCCTGATGTCCGTCTGACCAGATGAACACACAGATCTCAGCTATTATAAATGCTAGAGACACCAAATTTGGAATAAAGGTTTCTATGTACTCGGCGCAGATCAAGTTTATTTCAAATGTTAAGTGCCACGCCCACCGCCCCCGCAAATCAATAAATTAATTTTTGAACTCAATTTGTAAGCGCTGTAAAAAAGATACACTTTCTGACTTTAACGTATACTAAGCTGAATGAAATATCTACGTAGTCTCCCAATTACAATCCGATCGGACAATAAACACAGAAGTTATTTAAGAAAGTATGAGCATAAAACCAAGTGCTTCTGTCAGCTAACAAGGGAGGCGGGCGAGCGCAAAGCGCGAGCGCCATCTGTCGAGATTAATTTCAAAGCATGTTCATATGTACATATATGTGTACATACATAGGAACATACCTACATAGGTCGAAGGGTATCCCACTGTCGCGTGCTGCGCGACTGTTGCTTTTCTTACTGGTTATGCTTTTTTCCTGCGTAGGTTATGCTCACGCAGCGCCCCAAATTGCCTCGTCCTTGGTTGCGTTGGTCAGGCGAGTCAAAAAGTACGAAAATAAAACCAATTTAAATATGCATAACATGGCGTCGGCCATTTTGACGACTTTTCCTTTCTCCCCTCCTCCCTTTCTCCCTTTATTCCTGGCATTGCCCTTAATTACCCATTCGAACTCCAACTGTGCCTAGCCAGGACATTGCCGACATCGCGAATGCTTTCTCCCTTGCCCCGGCGATGTCATGTTGCGCCAAAATTTTCAATTCGTTTCGCAAATAAATATCAAAGTCGCCGCAAAAGCCAAAAATTATGTTAATAATCATGGGCATGTTATGTACACCCTTTCTATTAGAATTGTCTGTGGGGTATATAGAGTGGACAATTGGCTGCAAGCAAAAAAAAAAAATTGTAAGGTTAAAAAAATTGATAATCACCCATAGAATCTATTACAAGTTAGAAGTAGTTCTAGAAATTTAAAACTTGTTTGATTATATTTATTTATTTAATTAATTTAAAATCGACTTAAATTCAAATTCAATTAAATGTGAAATTACATAAATTTAATATTAACAATAATTTAAAAAATGTAAGTAAAAATCGAAATTGTTATATTACTTTATATTTATTTATATTTAAATTATTTAAACATTTTGATATTTTATTGAATGATTAATATTATAAACTGTTGGTCAAGCAAAAATTGAAAATATTTGTAGGTTTTTAATTAATATTCTTTGCATTGAAATTCAATTCAAATAAAAAATACTTATTCTTTGAACATTTCAAAACTGTGATTTATAAATTTTATTTCTTTATAAATTAGTTCTTTATAAATTAAGGATAATTCATTTAATAAGTTATATATAAATAAAATGGAATTAAATCAATTAATCAATGATATTAAACTTTTTATTATATATAAATATTGTCGCGACACTTGTAAACATTTATTTAATAATACATGAAATAAACAAAATAAATATAATGAAGTAAAAAAATTAGATTAAATTAAATTTAGTAATATACTAATTCTGAATTTGCTTTCATTATCTTATTGAAAAAAAATTTTAAATTCATTTTAAATTCATTTTAAAATTTGTTGAAGATTGATTTAAGATTATATAAAGTTCAATTCTAAGACATTCATAACTAAAAACAGGATTTGTTTTCACTTCTTACGAAGTTAGAAGTTCACTTAGCTTTGAACCAGATGTGTTGATGTTTTTAACTTGCTTTGAGTGGTATCAAGTTAGTTGAACAGTGTCATTATCCATAGAAATTTGAATTACAAAATAATATCCTGTTTTTTCATTGACAAAGGGGAATGAACCATTGAATGGAAGTAGAACAGTTTGAGGGAGAAGAAAGAAGGAGAGCGAGCCTTTCTGTTGTGCAATATGGCATAATATAATCAAATATAATTGGAAATTTCGCTGGAACACGCAAGTCTAACACATTTTGTAACCAAATTTTTACCACATTTTTCCCACTTTATTCCCAACTATTTGCGTTTATTTTCAAAACTAGAAAACCATTTGTTTTATTTAGTTTTTTTTGTTCTGCAATTGTAACGAATTTCGCCACTTTGTGTGGGTTTGATAGCCTGCAGAGTTAGTTGTATAGTGTTTTGGGCATATTAAGTAGCTGCAAATTTGGAATATCCCATTTGTGGCTTTTCCTGCTTTTGATTTATGTAAGTTTAGCGTGGCAAGGCACGCCCCCTTGGCTTGGCTTTTATGATTGGCCCACGCAATTCTGCAGCAGTTTTTTGCGCCTGCTTTGCGGCGTCTTTTGGGACGCTTGCTCTGCTCTGAGGGCCTCCGCCTGCACATTGATTCATCGCCATTTTATGCTAATTGTCGGGCATTTTTCGCTGGCTAAAAATAGCGCAGAGGGTCTGCTAGAGAAGGTGCTGGCGGAAGGAGGCTTGATTAGTCGTCTTCGTCGTTCCCGTCGCGCTTAATTTGCTTGGAATTAATTAGCTTTTTTCGGCTTTAAATTAAACGACTTATCAACTTGAATGTTTTGCCAGACGAGAGGCTAGAGTTATTGTTGCAGGCACTCGTCTTGCTCTTGCTCTTGTTATTGCTTGTGCTTGTCTCTACTTCTGGGTATGGGGGCGTATACGTAATATTTTGTATACGCGTTCGAGCACCAAAGCAAATGGCAAAAGTTTTGAATGTTACAGTGCGCAAACGATTTACAGGTGTGTGTGTGTGTGTGTGTGAGTGTATCTAAACAAACACACTTACACACACACACACATAGAGAAAACACAACACACACAGAGAAAACACAACACACTTGCTGGCATTAACAATGGCATTCTGACAAGCGAAACATGTTGGTCACCAAATGATGACGTGGCCAGTTCCCACTGCCACTTGTTCTTCCTCATCCCCCTCCCGCTCTCTTCTTCTAACTCCCCCTACTGCCACGCACTGAGCTCCTTATGTGCCAAGTTTATATATAAACTATGGCTTCAGCTATTTCTATTTCTGCGCGTCACTGTTCTCTGGCGACGCTGAAGAAGTTGGCAACGACGACTTGTGGTTATAAAACTTTGACAATCTCTTTAAAGCCACTTCCCCATCCCTTTCCTCTGCCCCCCTGTTCTCAGTCTCTGTTGCATTGGGGCTGCAGCTGCAGCTGGTGAAATGAAAAGGGGAACTCACTAAACGACACAAAGCTGACGATGCGAAATCCAATTCAAGTTTACAGGTTCGCCCAGGACAAACACGCGCTGTAATTACGCGAATGAAATACAGGACACTTGACCTACATAGTATATGCTTGCAGGAGAGTGGGAGAGGGGGGAGAGGGAGAGGCCTGGCAATTACTTTCGCACGTTTGGCCAACAAAGGCGCCGGCCAAGTGGGAAAAAGGTTGCCAAGGCGCCTTTTTCCTTGTGTCTGTGTGTGTGTGTGTGTGTGTGGAAAATCCAGACGGGCCAATGAAAATTATTGCATGCCTTGCGCGATTCAGCTCAGCTCAGGATTGGGATGCCATTGCTCCAGACGCAGGGAAGGGCATCAAGTCGAGAGAGAGAAGAAGAAGAGGTCAATGTATTTTTGTTTATTTGCGCTGCCTGCAGTTTGCCGCACACGCCGTACTCGCTCGTAAAATTGCCAAGCATACGAGGGGCGCATTTGACGTGTTAAGAGGTTGAATCGGGAGGTGGAGCAGGAGGGGGTGAAGGGGAGGCTAAGGAGGCTGTCCCTACTTACAGCTCCTTTTGGTAAATATAAATTTACGTTGTACGTTGCGTGCTGTGCGGTGGGGTGTGGCACGCCCCAAAGTTATCATAACTTCTGCTGAAGTCGGCGGCAAACACTCTCCCCCCCTCTCCCCACCGCTTCCTCTCTGTGCCTGCACGCAATTCCATTGTCCATAAATCAAATGTCGCTTTGAAGTTGCACATTGCCAGCTCGCTGCTAAGAACATGCGCGAAGATAAATGATACTATGTATACGAAAGCGTATTTGCGTCGCGCCAATAAGAAGCAAAGAAGAAGTGGGAGACGCAGAGGGAGGTAAGGCACAAAAAACAAGGAAGTGACGCGGAGAATACGAGGGATATTCCTGCCAGCATGTGATCGACTCTCAAGCATGCTTTATAGTTTGTTTAGCTGCATTTTATGGACTTTGAAGTGGTTGTAAGGGCAAAGGATTTTATAGGTTAGAAGAAGAAGAAGATAGAGGAGAGAAAAAGAAGTAGAGGAAGAGGAAAGAGAAGAAGCCTTTACAGAGTCAAGTGTGCCTACTTCAAGTGGAAACCCTTTAGTTTTGGCTGTGAGCAAATCAAACTCATTCTATTCTTTTCATGAATTTAAACAGCAGCTACCCCCCTCTTCTCTTAAACTTACAGGGTATGCGGCACTTACAACTTCATGGCAGCGCATGTTTTTCTGTGTATATGTAAATTTAGTTGAGCTTGACATTTCTCGTTTCGGTTTCGTTTCGCGCCATTTGCCTTGGCTCGCATTTCTTTTTCTTCTGTTCTCCTTGTCTTGGGCTTTCTGGCTGGAATTCGAGACGAGATGCCCCACGAATTGGTAAACTTTTTGGCGCCGATTCGTTATGCCTCCCCTGCTCCCTTCCCCGCCACCTCCCGCTTTCTTTTAGCTTTTTTTTTTGGCTTGTTTAAAGCGTGTCACAGCTCACATGCGTGCGAGTAAATTGCTGTGGGAATGCAAATTTAATGCATAAATTTCTCAGTAACATGATAAATTATAATTTGCGCCCCTGTGCTGTCCCGTTCGAAGGCAATCAAAGGCGAAAGCAACTGGCACATCGGCTGTAAATTGAATTAACAAAGGTTCGGCTAGATAAGGGGGCAGGGGCAGAGGAAGGGGAGGACGCATTAACCGAATTAGTGAGTAGACCCAACAGCAACTCTGACATCCTCTGGCATCCTTATGGGCTGCTCGGTTTATGCCTTTTCCGCTTGCATGGATGAGAATGAAGAGCATGGAAAGCAGGCAGGAAGACAGGGGGAGGGAGAATCGGAAGGAAGAAGGAGAGAGAAGGGGGGAGAAGATAAACCAAGCCAGTCTGCAAAGGGTGGCCACGAAAAGATAATAAAAGTGTGCCACATACAGAAAGCGCAACTCGCAACACGTATACGACATGTGCGACAGCGCTGTCTATGACAGAGTGTGTCTGTGTGTGTGTGGGAGTGTGCGAGCACGTGTCTGCCTGTCTGCTGTTGTAGTTCAAGTTAATTGCCTCAGTCCTTGCGAGTTGCAGCGAGTTAATCGCCAGCACGTTAAACGCTTCATGGCTTCCTTTATGCTCTTCCGCATTGCGCAGCAGATAAGTCACGGATAAGTCTGCCCCGACCTAACCGGACAAGGAAGCTGCTGTGCATTGTACTTCTATCATGCTGGCAATATCACAATCTAGTTGCACACACACACACACCCACGCCCGCCTGGCTAACATGTAAATTTAGTTTACGCACGAGAGATGGCAACACACAACAAGTGGCTAAGCAACATGAAGGGCAACAAAGCTTAACAGTAAAAGAAGCTGAGCAACAAATGAGGCTAAGCAACATATGATGCTATCAACTAAGTCAATACAATGACGAACAATTCGACTTAGTTTGTATTGGGAAATGATGGAGTAAAACGCTAGGCGATATAGTGTCGTTTAATAATCGTTTTATTTCATATAAGCGCGACGGCGTTGTGTGTCGGTCGGAAGTAAACGTAAGAAGAAGGAAAGTACAAGAAAACAGAAAAAAGAACTGATTCAGATCAGTGTGACCAAATTACAAAATATGATTGTTGCTAAATTAACATATTATTTTTAGTATTTCAATAGTTTGTAAAAAGTAGTAGGGATATATTAACAAATGTATATAACAGGCAGAAGGAGGAATGCGGACACCATAACGAGTAAATATTGTTGCTCAAGATGACTAGCCAAGCCGACTTAGTCATTGTTGTCTGTTTGTTCGTAGATGGACTAGTAGAACTATATAAACACACATATCTCAGCTAATATAAAAGCTGGATACACCAAATGTGGCATGAAGTATTGGCATAAGTATTTCCTGGACAGATCAAGTTTCACTCAAGATTTTTTCTAAGTCTTTTTTAATTTTTTTCTCAATGTTTATTATTTCTTAAAAATACTTCTTTAATTTTCTAACTTTTTAGAATGCACGTTATGTTTCATAAATCCCATGATCTCTACTTAATTAATTTAAACTGTTAACAGTTATTTTTCAGTTTTCTTGATTCTCAAGAAGAATACTTTATATTCATTCTTAATTATACCCTTCGACCATTGAAAATGGTCAAAAAAGGGTATACTAACTTTGTGCAAATGTATGTAACAGGCAGAAGGAGGCGTCGGAGACCCCATAAAGTATATATATTCTTCCTCAGGATCACAAGCCGAGTCGATTGAGCCATGTCTGTCTGTCTGTCCGTCTGTCTGTCTGTATGAACGCACAGATCTCAGCTATTTTAAAAGCTAGAGTTACCAAATTTGGCAGGAAGACTCCTGTGTACTACAAGCAGATCAAGTTTATTTCAAATGTTAGGTGCCACGCCCACCGCCCACGTAAATCAATAATTTAATTTTTGAACTCAATTTGTAAGCGGCATATGAAAGATACAACCTTATAGTTTGGCATAAACTAAGCTGATTAAAATATCTACATAGTATTCACCAAATAACAATTTGATCGGACAATAAACACAGAAGTAATTTAATAAAGTATGAGCATAAAACCAAGTGCGCCAGCTAACAAGGGAGGCGGGCGAGCGCAAAGCGCGAGCGCCATCTGTCGGGATTACTTTCAAAGCATGTGTATATGCATATGTGTGTGAATTTAACAAATTAAACTACACGGGAACATAGGTCGAAGGGTAGGGAACATAGGTTGCGCGACTGTTGCTCTCGTTTTTAAGTTACTATCATAGTGAAGAATCAAGAAATAATTAATTAATTTAAGAACTATAATTATTCTTATTCTTCTTAATTCGTTTTTTATTTGTATTATCATATAATATAAATAATTCATTATTTTTTCTTATTTCTTAATATTTTACAATTCTTAAGAATTCTTCAAAATATTTTTATTTATTTCTTCTTAAACCCAATTTTTTTAGAGATTTTGTTTGTAATCAACAAATTGTTCATTCGGCAACATTTGATGCTCACTATAATTTTCCCCGCAGCATTTGTAGCTAAGCTCAGCAGGCAACATTTTTTGCTTATCAACATTAGTTGTGAAACTCAGCTGGCAACATCAGCCTTCGCTGCTAGGTAAGTACCGTAAAAACAACTTTTTCGAGGGTTCAACAAGTGGACATGCCCAGCAGAGAAGGCACCTCTTAAGGTGATATCACAGACTTACATTTGCATTAAACTGATGCACTTGCTTCGACTTAAGTGGAATTAATAAGAGTTTCAATCCAAAGACCTGTTAATAGACTTCCCACTTCAATTACAGGCAACACTCAGCACCGTCAATCACCGCACAAACTATGCGACTTTTATCACATTTCCTCTTTGCCCTCTGGCTGGCAGGCTGCCATGCCGCAATGGGAGCGAAAGAGACCGCATTAACATTGAAATAAATTGGCAAACAAATATTGAAGCAGAAATCTTTATAGAATTTATTGCGCTGTCGTCTGCAGGCCAACAACGTCTGCAGGTCGTGTGCATTTTCATTACGTTTCCGCTGTATTTCAATGAGTTTCTCTCGCTGTTTCTGTTTGGCTAATTTTATAAATAATTAGTGGGTAATTATTGCGGCCAAAATGCAATCTCGTTCGACGACCTGCAACTGACGTAAACCAGAGCAACAGTCTACGTTGAGGCAAAGTCTATATATACTATATACATATATAGACTATTCAGGCTGGACAAACAACAATCACTCGAATTGGCGTTGAATTGCTGTGTGAATATTTATTGGCCAAATGTTTGCCGGCTGTTTGCCGTGTGTGTGCTGCCTGTGGGTCATATCAATTAAGTGAAATGACTGACTAAATGTGAGTGCTCTGTGAGTACAAGGTGAGTACACTCACACCTCCGCACTCCAACAGAGTTGTTGCTCGTGTTGTTGCTTAACTAAACGAGCTGCGTTAAATTGAGTTTCGAGTGTCGCGCTACTCCTTCTCTCCCCTCTCTGCTCACCCCTCTCTCTGCCCTCCTAGTCGGGGGCACGCTGCGCATCCAGCTGCGTAGACATTTGCCTCGAATTGCTCATAAATTTTATGTTAATTGCACAAGGACAAGACAGCCAGGCAACACCTGGCCAGGGCAATCACACACATGTAGCCCCCAGACGTTGCCCCTGCCCCTTGCCACACCCCTTCTTTAAACACTTTACATGGGAATTGCCACTTAAAGTCAAAGACAGGCCTTAAAAGTTAATAGCAATGCGCGTTAAAGTCCTCCTAGGCAGCGCACAAAACTATGCTACACTTTTGCAATAGACTTCTCTCTCTTGATCTTCCTCCTTCTCTCTCACCTTGCTTGACCCCTCATTATGCGCCCTGTTTATGTTGGGTTAATTTGCAGGCGGCCTCTGCAATTAACGTAATTTGGCACTGCGAGTGCAGCAGCAGAGAGAGCTCCTGTTGCCACGTGCCACATGTCCAGGTAATTAATTCCTAAGGCAGTGTCATAATAAGCATTTAATTAATGCGCTGCTTACAGCCACATTTGGCCAAATAATTGACCTGACTGATTTCCATATTAATTGCCAATTGCTTCGAGGCGTTGCCCGCCTCAGATTGCGTATACGCCGCATGTGATGACAGAGCAGAGCGGCAAGCAGCAACGTGTTGTTTGCTGTGGTTATTGCGGATTGTGCGGGAATTCCAACTGACTTTTATCTCGCCAGCCGCAAATTGAAGGCTCGTCGAGTGAGTTTTGAAAAGGGAAATTGGCAAAACGAGGCAGAGTGCCGTAAAGTGGGGCGTGGCCTGAAAGTTTTCGCCTAGCACAGACTGATTTGAATGTCTGCTCGACATCTGTCTTTCTCTCTGTTGCCCCTTGGCTAAATTTCAGCGCAGTTAAGTTAGTTTCTTCTTAGTTGCTGTGCTTCTTCGGATCTGATCGAATGTCGACTTTAGGCTAGCACCTCACCTCACCCTGCAGCAGCTTCCCTTGTTCCTTCCTTCGCTTCCTTCTTCTATCCTGCCTTATGAGCTTGCCCCGTGTAAAATTGCAAATTAATACAAATTATTCAATTATGCGCAGCGCCAGCATATTGATTTTGTATGCGGCGCGTTAATTTATGGCCTACTCGAGTGGTTACAACTTCCTCCTCCCTTGCCACCCCTCCTTAACGAGCCACAGCTGTGTGGACTGCAGTCGAGCGAGCTCATCAGCAAGCCCAGGCACGTTACGACATGTTATTATGTAGCACATGGCGTATGCGTTATGAACTTAACTCTTGCCCGATTACGAGAAGGATATGTCATGCAGGCTGTTGGCGGACAGTGGAACGGACAGACGGATGGACATGCTGAAGTAACTTAATGAGCGTGTGCCTTTTATACATCCTATATATCGTAATATTAAAATCCCTTGTACGACCGCACATTTATCATACACACGCCGACCCCAGGGCAGACCTCAGCCACGGTCTCTGCCCTCTGCCACGCCTACATTTCGGCTAATGCTGCGGCTTTTTAATGCATTTTTAATTGTCGCCACGCCAAGCCACAGTCGCCTCAGGAAATGTCGTTTTAATGACCTCGTCGCCGCTGCCATGGACCGAGATTATTCGTGTGTTTTAAATAGCTCGCAGTAAAGTTCAACCTGCCCCTCCCCCTCTCTCCCTTCCCTTCCCTGGCCACATATACTATATATATGCGCCATATATCAAGTGTAAATCGGCTTAAAAAAGCGAAAGAAACGCGAAAGCTTAAGCGAGTTAATTAATTTCAACTACGCAAAGTCAGGCTAGCGGAGGTAGGAGGAGGGAGAAGAGGGGTAGGCGGAGGAGGGACCTTGCACCTTGATGTAGACCCTGGTGAAATTTTGTTTATGTATTTGTCGCGCCAAAAGGCAGTTGACAACAAAATTGGCGATAAATCAACTGATAATGTCAGCACATTTTACGACAATAGGAGGAGGTGAGTGAGAGGGGGAGTGGGGAAGTTTAGGGGCAGGTGAGGTAGGTGTGGAAGGTAGGCGGGTTCATTGCGGTTGCTTGCCGGATAAAGTTTCCAGAGTCGCAGTTGACATGTGGCTGTGGCAGCAAATCACAAATGAACTTTCCCCTTTTGTCACAAGTTTTTGGGCCTTTGCCTTCAATCAGCGACTACTTCCTTTTGGGTTTGCATGTCAAATTGAGGTGTGCTAGGGTGAGGGGACCTGGAGGCGAGGCAGGGGATTTTCATGGCTTTGGGATATTATAAAACAAGCAAAGGGAAATTAGAGTCGGCAAAGTTTTCACACAAAACAAGCGCCAATTAAAGCAGATACCCAAAAAAGAACTCACTCACGGTTTATTTATAGCAATCTAAACAAATGATTAAGTAGCTATATAGGGTATAAGGTATATCTATCTATCTCTCTCTCTCTCTTTAAAAAGCAAACTGTATAATCTGGAATAGAGTTGTGTGTGTGTGTGTGTAAACATTGCATGCTAATCTCAACTGGACCCTTGAAAACTTATGCTAACTTTTAGATACGTTGAGTTCCTTCCTAGTTCTTGATCTCTTTGGGGCTACTGCGCTCGATGACGGTGCAGATCTGATCGAATGCCGACTCCAGGCTGTCAATGAACTGCTTGCCCTCGGCCTGACCCTTGTACGAGGTGACAATGGCGCCTGCAAAGTCCTTCTGAATGGAGTAGCTGCAACGGGAAGGAAATTCAAATCAGTAGAGGCAAGACAAAGTCAAATTTATTGCTTAAGCTCACCCGATACCCAGTCCATCCTTCACCACCGGCCCAAAGGAACCGGCTATGACCATGTCAGCGCCCAGTGTGGAGGTGCTAATGATGTTGTAGTTGATGCGTCGATAGGCCTCAGTCTCGTAAAACGTTGGCTGTGGCATGCCGTGCAGCTGCGCCGTGTGACGCAGCGCAAAGAGATGTCGATCGAAGCCTTGTCCCATGGCAGCCTCCTTGGTCAGCTGGCCATGCACGCTGCTGCACTTGTCGATCATAGCGCGCAGTTCGCTGGCATTGGGCTGCAACCGAGCGGGCTGCAGCAGTGCATCGCAGAATGCCTTGGTGGCCATGGTGCAGGGACGCATCGTCTCGGTGCGTCCATGCCGGAAGGCTGAGGTGCTGCAGGACTCATAGGTGCCCACATACCGCTGGAAGGCCTGACGATACGCCAGCTGAAAGGAGAGCTGTATAATAGAGTCGGGGCTGAGCCCGTGTCGCTTGCAAGTGACCTTGTTGAGTCGAAAATAGCGCAGCACATTCATGTCCAGACTGTCCATAATCTTGGTATTCTCCTCGTATGCAGATTCGACCGCAGCCCGCGTGGCATCGTCGATCTCAAAGTCCAAGGCACGCACGTTCACTTTGTCTCCCTCGGCGGAAGTGTGCGGCGTTTTCGTCGATACCTGTGGGTTCTTCATCGTGTCTTTGTAGATCTCCGTGAGGTAGCGCAGCACAGCCACACCATCACCCCACGAGTGCTCAAAGTTCACCGCGGTCGTTCCATCAGCGCTGATTAGCAATGAAATCGATTTGTCAAACCATCTAGACATGAAATGGAATTAGTCTCAACCCTTGACCCGACAATGCAATGCAATTTGCTACTCTACCGATTGGTGGCCTTGCCTGCTAGCAAATTCTTGAGCACGGGCACCGGATTGGCCTCGTCATAGCTACCATCCTCCTCGCCATCCAGGCAGATGCAAAACAGCGCCGCGTCCACTTCGTGCTGCAGCAGCTGCGCATTCCTTTCGCTGCTCACGAAATGCTCCCTCGTTTTGGCCCAAGTGTCGCGCTGTGAGGCCGTGAGCACGCCCAGAGGCACACTGGCGGGCTCCCTGCGCGCATCCTGCTCCAGAATGCTACGCAGTCGACCCAGTATGACACTGGCACTCTCAATGTACCCGCTGCTGTCGAGCACATTCATTGCGTACATGTTGCCACGTCGCATGACCAGAATGTGCTTCGAGTCTGGCGTCTGCACGAGCTCATCCTTGCCCAGGCGTGGTATGCGGGCGGTGCCAAACAGTCGATTGTACTGGCTCATGTCCAGGGGGAACGCCTTGAAGGCGTACGAGGCGTAGGTGGCGAATACTTTGGGGGCGACGGTCATCCAACGTCGATAGGCCGCCGTGTCAGACTTCTTGGCGTTCATGTGATACACCTCCGGTTCCAGTTTGTTGGCCTGCAGTGAGCGCCAGAAACGCAGAGAGCTGATGATCAAATTCGTGGCACGCACTACCTGTTGCTGGTACTCGGGACGCGGATCGTTCTTGACAGCCACGAGGGGATTGTAGTTCAGCGGCAGTGGGACACGATCGGCGAGGTACATGTCGAACCAGGGCTGCGATATGTAGCTTGTGTGCTTGTTAGCCTCGTCATGTTGCTTGAGCTGTGCGTGCAGTTCCATGCCGACGCCATGACGAAACTCCTCGACCACCTGTTGCGTGCGCCTGTGTTCCTCCGCACTGAGTATAGGCTGCACAGCGGCCAGGAAACGTTCGCAGGATTTCTCCAGCAATGGTATGGGCAGTCGGGGCAGCGAGCGCTGGAAGTACAGTGTCGGCAACTTCGACTCCTGCAGGTATTGATAGTGATTACCGTGCGTCGTCGTCGTGGTGGCACTGCGTGCGCCAGCCATGGTGGCGGCGCCCAGGCGGCTCTTATTCACGTTTAATCTAAACATTATTCACAATTATGCCGGTAATGGCGGAATACGAAGCACTGCAACCGCTGGAAACCAAAGTCCACAAGTCGACGTAAACAAGAAGCAACAACTACAACAACTGAAATAGCAGCAACAGTTGAAACGCAAAAGCAGCGCAGCTCAGCTGTTTGGTATTATTTAGTATTTTAGCGGCAGATCACAGCTGATCGCTGGCGTGCGTGACTTATCGATATATCGATGTCACTTGTTTGCGTGCTCCAGCTGATCGCTTGCGTGAGTGCATTCGCTTATCGATATATCGATTCATCGCTAGCTCGTTTAGTCACCCTGCCATCGATATCAGCTGCGCGCCAGCTGTTCGCGCTGAATTGAAATTAAATTTGTAATACCTTCAAAATTTAATAAAGAACACAACAATTACGCATCCAATTGGTATTCGCACAAAGCAAACTTAATCGGACTTTCACCTCGCGCGCCAGTTGCGACGTTTTGTTTGCATTTGCATAGACGACGACGGCTGCCGATTGTTGTCTTTGTTGTTGTTGTCCGTGTTGCCCGGTCAAGTGGCGGGCACGGCGGAACCTCGCTTACTCTTTCTCTTACTTCCCCTCTGTTTGTCTGGGCCAACTGTTGCCCAGGTGCGGCGCTGGTAAATAAATGGCTTGCCAAAAATTAGAAGAAGCCAAATGCAAATGCGCATAAAAATTGTATGCCTTGCCGAAGTTAACGAGCAACCTTTGGCTTATCGATTTCGATTACAATTTGCACAAGGAATTGAAGTAAGCCATAAAGCAGCAGTTCTTCCTCCCTCCGGTGCCACTGATCCTCCCACACCCTTTGCAACGCCTTTGGTCCAGTTCAATTTGCATAAAAGCGAAGGAGAAGCGTTTCGAATGCGAAAGCGGATGGGAATGAGGGAGAGGATGCGGATGGGTTGTAGTGTAATTGGCCAAAGTGAAATTGCGTTAATATTTAACAAGCCAACACAAAAGTGCAAAAGTGAAGCGTATAATGCAGACGCGTTTGGCCGGATGCCGTTGCGGATGCGGATGCGGATGCAGACATTGAGAGCCTTGGGTGAGAAGCGCGTAAAATTATGCGATAAACGAGGACGAGGGCACACACCCACACCGACACAGTCACACACACACAGACTCACACACATCCCCACGTAAATGGCAACTGTTAAGGCTTTATGTGAGTTTGGGGATCTGAAAATCCTCCATGGAGCAGAGCGTAGTCACCCGAGCGCAATTCAATTGTGGCGTATTTGCATTGGCAAGTGTAATTAAAAACCGCCAGTAAAATATCATTTTTCATTATTCGAATAATTATGTATTTACGCCGAGTGTGCCGTGCGGAAAAATATCGTAATCCCGATTAATGTGTGTGCGAATTAAGCATTTAATTTGCGTTGTTAACTCATTTGACATTGCGCACATTAAATCATATTGAATTTGACATTTAAAACGCATTTAATTATATTATTAAATATATTTCACTGAAATTTCGGATGAAATTGTTAATCATTGCTTAATAAAATTATTCATACGTATACCCTTCGACCTTCCGTCAAGACCCTTTCTTGACGCTACTAATTCCGTGCTAAATTTATGCAACACGCAGAAGGAGGCATGGGGGATGCCATAAAGTGCATATATATTCTTGCTCAGGATCACGTCTGACCGTATATATGAACATTAAGATCTTAGCTATTATAAGAGCTAGAGACTCCAAATTTGGTTTGATTTGAGGAAGAGTTATGGCACCCCTTTATTTATTGTAGTAGACTCTAATTTTATTATATCTATTAAAGGGTAGAGAGTATCATACAGGTATATATTTTAACGGGAACATGGACCGAAGGGTATCCCACTGTCGCTAGACTGTTGCTCTCAAAAACCATTGATTAAAATCATATTTAATAATAAAACTATGATTGCCTTTAAATAACTTATAAAATTATAAGTTATTTAATGCTTAATCAAATTATTCATTAAATACGTATTTAATTATAATATTAATTTCATTTAACATTAAACATGCATTTAATTTTAACATTAATTTCCTTTTCATGGCTAATAAAATTATAAAATGTTGGTTTTTAACATCATTCTTTATTCATTTATTCTTATGTGCTATATTTAAAATTTTCATAAATTTTTTATAAATATGTATTATACTTATAACTGATGAAAATTTTAAATATTGCTTAACAAAATCTCAAATTAAATACGCATTTAATCATATTTAATTCATTTAAATATCTGATCAAATTATGAATTATTGCGTAATGAGTTCGGTTTAAATATGCAGAATTAAATATAATTTTTCAATGATTCATCAAATCTTCCTCGTTTTCCTTAATAACAATTTTTTTGCCGATTGTTGCTCATTATTAATTAAAGATATTCAGGAAAATGCCCAAAGCGTTTGTCGTGGGGGAGAACTGTAGAAAAAGGAGAAGGAGGAGAAGGAAGAAGAGACAGTCCTCATCATTGAACAAATGTAGCAAAAATATTTGTGAATGCGCAACAAAAACGTTTCCGTTTAACAATAAAAACTTTTGTGCGCTTCCGAATGAACTGGGACGCGGAATGGACGTCCATTTGTTGACCCCCACGAACCCAATTCCCAAAGGCGAGAGAATTCCAATGCGCGTTGGGAAAAGGTCAGATAGTCAAGGGATTGCCTGATGAGAGGGAGATGGGGGATTGGGAGGCATCAGAAAAGTGTCAGAGTTGTTTCTTTTTGGGGCTGGGTGTGAAATGTATAAGTCGATTTGTGCCTTTGCTTCTGACGGGTTATTGAACAGGCCGCATAACAATGGAAACACTTGAGCAGCCTCCGGGCGGAGGTGGACGGGTGTCAGGTGAGTCGGCATTCCATGCCCAGAGCAGCAGACTGAGATTTGCATGAATGCGTCAGCAGAAAACGCCGCCTTCGTTCGAGCTTATCATTGCCCTGTGCAGTCTACGAACTGTCGCAGATGACGCAGCCCACCAAGTGGCAGCCATTTGCATATGGCGGAGTCGAGAAGGAGGAGGGGAGATAGAAGGAGGATACTGTGCATATGTATATGCTTGAGTGCGCCGCAATGAGATTAAAAAAACTAAATGAAATGTAAGCACAGCTCGAGCAGAGAAAATTAAGTGAACCAAGCGCATGAATAATGTCAGACGTGGCTGCTTTCTCTTCCCTTTGCCACTTCTCCTCCCGCCTTCTCTTGCTGTGCTCGAGCAGCTTCCTTTGTTTACTGCTGTGATTGCGCTGCAGGCATTCGAAGTCAATTTAAATTTAATTTCTCGTTTGGGGCGTGGCATGACAAATACGTAAAGTCGCCCGCAGATTAGCTCCGGCACAGGGAACAAGGAACAAGGAACCAGGCACAGGCAGCTGTAGATACAGTGCCCAGCTCAGTGCTCGCGCACTTGTCGATGCGTATAATGAATATGTAAAACAGTTGCTTGGTTACGCTGTGTGTATGCATGTGTGGATACGTGTGTGAGCCTGTTCATTTTGATAATTCGAAATACCATTGCCTAATTTTATTGCCAGCACGCGCATGAATAATGCAGATAATTAGTTAATTTAGTGTACACTGAACTCACTCACACACACACACATACTCACTCCCTTTCTTTTCCATACTTCCCATCAACCCCTGCCCACTCACAACACTTATTATTAATTTATGGTCAGCAGACAAAGCGCTGACCCGCAGCATAATTAATATATGTCAAGACAGGAAGGTCTCAGCGGAGTCGAGCCCGGGTCAATGTCATCATCCACTGCATGGAGAGGCTGCCCAATCGATACTTGATGCAGCATGTGGCATGTGGCGCAGCCTTGAAGGGTTGTTGCATTCAACAGCCACATCCGCTTACACTCAACTGAGTCCCTTCACACAAAGAGAAAAAAGTTTTTAAAAGAAAATGTGTGCAAAAAAAAGAATACCTTAACATGGGAGCATAAATCATTCAGAGACATCCTTCCCAATTCCAACCCAAGTTTGCTCCACTCCAAATTGAGAACTAATTAGGCGAATTTCCTTTTACATTTAATGGAATTATAAAAATATGTTTAATGCCAGCACCAAATCATTTTCCGCACTCTCATCCTGTCTGGCGGGGATTTCATTTATAAATAAACATTTCGGCTGTTCATCCTGTTCAAATATGGGAAAATTTGAGGGCGGGGCAACCTTTTTGGGACGAATGTCAACAATATCGATGCAAATATTTAATGAGAAAGAATTCTCCGACTTATTTCTGACTTATCATCGTCTGGTTTCGCGCGCGACGCCTTAACAAATAGGGTCGATTGGGTCGGGGGGGAAGGGGGAGTGGGATATGTGGATGAGGTGGAATGGAAGCTGGATGAATTTGATGAAGGGCAGACAAATTACCGCGTTTTCTCTGCTCGACTTCACTGTATCGTGGCAAACGGAGCAGACACAATATCATTTTTCACAACTCGCAACAGAATGGGGCACATTAAATTGCTATAAAGTCATCGTGCAGGAAGCGGCAGCAAGAAGCAGCTTGTGAGGTGGGAGAAAGAGGGGGAGCAGGACATTTAACTTGTGCTTGTTATAAATTCAATTTTTCGCCACTTAGTCGAAGCACACGGCGCGGCGTGCTCATAATTACACCGAATTGCCGCAGACGTAGCAGATTGAAGTGTTTGCCCAGGCAGCGGGGCAGCTGCCAGTTCAGTTGTTGAGTTATTCCCCGTGTCCTTGAGTTCCCTATTGCCTTGAGTTTCCTATTTCCCATTCCTATTCCCCTTTGTGGCGTGTTCCAAATGTTTTGGTTATTTTTTATGGTCAGCAATTAGGCAACTCGTGTGCCGCCTCCTAAGAAGTAGGCAACATTTTTCTGCTGCCTCCACATGTGCAGTGCATGGCGTCATTAATGAACAGGGCGTCGGCTGCTGTGCACTGCCCCACCCCCTCTCTTTTGTAATGGCCCTTAAATTGCCCGTTACACGGCAATCGTAATGAAATCGAAATGAATCAAGTGCGAGCGGGGGAGGAAGGAAATTCGAGCAAATAAATCATGACTTAAATTTACCGCCGACTACAAAGTGTACAAAATGGCGGTTGCTGCCTTTGTGCGTCAGCAGCCCCAGCCAGTGTGGATTGGCCACGCGTCATTTGTTTATGCCGTTGCCGGTTGCGCGTCCATTTGTTGGTTTTTCATTAAAATTATTAATACCGCCGTTTTTGGACGCATGCAAAACTGCGGTTTATTGAATTATTTTCGTAAGTCGCAACGAGCTGCGAGTTGCGCTGGGCAAATTGAAAATGCCAGTGGAAAGTATGTGATGATTGACGTCAAAAGCCGCCGCCAATAGCGCACAGAAAAAAACCTTCGTCGACATAATGTCGCGTTGAGTCAATGCGCCCAGCGGATTTGCACGGCATTCTCGAAATGTTTTTGTAGCCTTCTTTCTCTCTCCCTCTATTTTTTGTGTGTTTGGCAGGAATCCCTTAAAGTCAGCGAGTGAAAAAAAAAAAAACAGTTTAATTGGCAGAGTAAAGATTGGCAGTTTGCATTTCTTATGGAGATAGAAACCAGATAGTATTCAAGTTTGTAATTTTTTTAAATGGTCTAATTATTAAATTATTTAATTAATAGATTATTTAATTATTAAAATATTTAATTATTAATTAATTTAATTTTTCAATTAATTAGTTATTTAATTATTTAATTCTGTAATTTTTTAGTTATTAAATTCTATAATTATTTAATTATTTAATTGATTGATTATATAATTATTTAATTATTTTGTAAATATTAAATTATTTAATTATCTAATCATTTTATTCTTAGATTATTTAATTATTTAATTATTTATCTTTTTTAATTATGTATAATTAAATGCAATTACAAACTAAAATTTTGAATTATTTACCATAATATTTATTATGTATAACTAAAATAAATATTATGATTAAAATGAATACACTTTATTCAAATTTCCAACTCCCTTTCTATTTAATAAATGAATATACTGTTGATTGATTTATAAGTTATAGCATAGTAATTTTTTATTATGAGCACAAATTAAGCTTTTGTGTTCAGATATTTTTTTTAAATTTTTTAATAGTGAAAGCCTACGTTAAATTAAGCACTTCAATTGGAAGAATTCTGTGCGGCTTTTCGCTCTTCTGTTTACACATAAAATATATAAATAGATTTCTTTTTTACAATTGGAACTTAATTTCCGCAAGGAGAAGAGGGGGAGATGGAAAAAAATTGAAATGCAATGCAATAAAGACGTCACAAAAAATGCGACCAGGCAGAGAGCGAAGTTAAGCTAGCAAAAGGAAATTGGAGTCTGCTCTTGAAATGCAGGCAGGCCAGCAGTTATTCAGCTGTACAGATACAGATACAGCATATACATATATAAGAATACAGTATATATATATATATCTCTGCAGGGGCTGACGTGATTGCCTGCCTGCCTGCCAGCTGCATTGATTTGCATATTTACCTCAAGTCGAGATTGATGCCCTGCAATGGCAGAGGAGCCTGTCTGGCATGCAAATGTCAATGGAACAAACAGACGCATCGACTCAAAGCCAAAGGTAAATTGTACCTTAGCAAACAGACTAAACGCATCGATTAGAGTCCAGTTGAGGACGCTGCAGGCAGGTGCCAATTGCAGGAACATCTCACAAGGTATGCAAGAGTGAGGCTGTGAAGCGCATTAAATATTTCACAACTATGGCACGAACTGCCTGAATAATTGAAGTGTTTAACTTACACACACATACACCGCCTCAATGCGGAAAGGGAGGGAGGTGGCACACACACAGACAGAGCAGCTGATCTGCATAAAGTTTCCTGCGGCGCGACAGGGCGCGTATTTGCATTACCTTCTTGTTACGTTCAGCTTAAAATAACAATTGAGATGTATGTGAATGTAGCTGCTATTGCTGTTGCGCGTGCTGCCCGACTGCCCACTCCCTCTCTTGCCCCCCTTCTCCTGCTGCTCCTGCTTCGCTCTTCACTTCACTTATTTGCACTGCGAAAAACGCGAAGTAGCGGCAATGCGCGGTTCCAGCAGCTTAGCGTTAATTCCCAAGAAACTCGAGCGCTCTACAAGCAGCTATAGTTACACTATATACACACACACACACCCTGCAGGCACACTAACGCACACACTTGCATATAAACTCACTTATGCACACAGCGCAGGGCATCAAGTGCCATTTCGCATGGGTAAGTCGAGCGAAATTAAAAAAGGAAAAACCGAGAAAGTGAGGCAAAAGGAGAATGAGAGAGAGAGAGAGAGAGAGAGAGAGGGGGAGAGGAACGTGGAGGAGAGTGAGTTGGAAGTTGCAAGTGAGTCGCGTCGGGTACATTGTGAATAAAATGAGATGCGTCCGGGCCTGGGGGAAAGGACTTCGTCGTAGGCGACGACTGGGCGGCGCCTGAAGATTAAAGTGCAACAAATTAAATTCCAAAATATTTTCGATGCGAATGCGACAGCTTGATGATTTTCAGATACCCTGCAGATTTCACAGTTTCATAACTCTATCACACTTGCTCGGTGTTTGTCTCTTTCTCTGTATCTCTCTCTACGTCTCTGTCTGTCTGTCTCTCTGTCTCCCATTTTATTCTTGTCTTTCTGATTTTCTTGTCTTTTAGTCTGTCTGTCTCTCTTATTGTCTCTCTGTGCCTCAGTTTCTCTATCCCTCTGTCTGTCTGTCTCTCTGTTCCTCTTCTTTTGTCTCTGTTCCTCTGTTTTTCTTTGCCTTTGTGCCTCTGTCTGTCTGTCTGTCACTGTTTCTATCTGTCTCTCTGTCTTTCTGTCTCTGTCTTTTTGTGCCTCTATCTCTCTAGCTCTCTGTCTCTCTCTAAATCTCCCTCTTTTTGTCTCTTTCTCTCTCCCTGTCTTTCACTCTCTGTCTCTGCATCTTTCTCACTCTCTACTAAAAAAAAACGAACTGACTGAACAGGAAATTTGCTTGTATCTCGTCACTTACATATGTCGAATGATGTAAAATACTGTGTAACTATACCCTAGAATCCGATTGCATAGGGTAGAAAATGCCATTACTATTGCAATAACACTTTCAAAAACATCACTATAAACATATTTGCAAATATGAAGTCATCATCATCATACTTTGATGTGCTTCATTTACAGGGTATCCCAGGCACCATCAAACTGCCACTAACTGCCCAAACTTATTTGCTTATTGCGTTTTTACAGTCCTTGTGGAATTTCCAAGTGCCTTCCATTATGCACACACACACACACACTCCGTATACTCACACATACATTCACATTCACATTGCAAACGCCTTTCATTGTGAATGGGCGCAGTTAACAATGCAGGCCTCTCTCCTACACATTTCGGTTATGGTTCCGTTTGTTCACCATTGTTGGGCATGCTGGGCTTGAGTTGGGTATGCTGGGCTTGTGTTGGGCGTGCGTGGAATGCAAGTGAATGCTTCGCACAACTGGACACGTGGACGGAGCGTTGCCTTGGGCAGGATTTGGGCAGCCTCAGGCAGCTCGCCTGGAAATGCATATTTTTAGCAATTACACTCAGCTCGTTCGCACACACACTCAATAAACACACACACACACACACACACACAAGAGCCTTGTATCGTGGTATGCCAGTCCATTTTGGCACTTCCTTATCCAATGGCATTTCCGACCGAAAGTGGCGTTTGTGTTTGTGTGTGTGCTTTGCCGCTTGGCCAACTTCGGCACTTCTCGCAGCGTTTGTTGATGTTTTAAACAGACAAAGAGAGAGAGAGGAAAAGGTAGAGAGAGAGGGAGAGACAGGCAGACTATGATCCATGCTGGCTATCAAACAAGTCCTGCCTAAACTAATCCCATCAAACGATGTCGTGTTTGGCTTTAAAGCCGCCACAAAATTTAAGCCAGCTGCGGAAATTCCCTCAAATCGATTGAAGGGAAAATGGTTTAAGGCTGGAGAAGCCTGATGTATTGTAAATCACACTTCATTAACTGCAGGGCGCCGGGGCAGGGCAAGGCAGCAGACAGAAGGGAAGCGAAGTCGTGGCTGCGCACGTCACGTCGAAGGAGGCACTTAAATTTACAAATGAAATATCAAAAGTCCTGTGGGGCACCCGAACAAACTGAGTAGGAGTCAGTGGTCACTCGCTATAAAGTCAAAAGGTTCGCACACATACACAGATGCACACACACACAAACACACACACAAACACACAGATACCTCATCCCTGCACGCCTCTTTGGGCCTGATCAAAGGCAGTAAAAACATATTAATTCCATTATGGGCAAGACAATCCCGCCAAGAGACTTGCAAAGGAGCACCAGCAGTAGCAGCAGCAGCCAAATGCCGTGCAAAGGGTACACTCTAATGCGACACGCAGTAGGATTTGTCAACATTGCGTATACGCAATATGCGATGTGTGCTTGATTCGTATGCCATAAGTAGAGAGACATGAACAAATTTACTACTGATTACGCATCAACTGCCATGGGAACACACTCCCACACACGCACACAACCTCAACGGAAACACAAACAGAGCACAAAAGCTAAGCAAATTGCGAGTGAATGGTAAAAAGCGAACTTCGGGCTACTTACAATGCCTGTGCAGAAGGGAGGGGGAACTGGCCACCTCCGGGGAATACAAACAATATGTTTGCCATTTGTGCGCCAATATCTGGATAATTTCCGTCTACGTGCGCAAACATAAAAGACCTCTTCGCATAGAGTAAACTGATGTTTTATATTTGGACTACTGCCTGCTATAATATCAAGGAAACAGGTCCACAAGCTATATATGCCGACGCTGCCGGAATATAAACCAATTATTTGGCTCTCTTAGAATTAAAATCGATGCAGCTTTTGTCACATTTGCCCATTGGAGAGCGCATTGTGTGCAGATTTGTCTGTAATTATGTTGTGCCCTTGCCGTGCACACAGATTGTACTTATATATATTATGTATAATTAGAAGCTTATTTTACAGGCGATTTATTGTGCATTAAATTACGTACACGCCACGTCTGCCGCGCGACATCAAAGGAGTGCGCCTATGACCTACGACCTCAGTGCACGTGTGCGCTCGTCTGCGTCTTTAATTTGTCATGCTATGCTGCTGTGGTTTAAGAAAGTTTCCTTGAAATGTTCAGCACGACGACAGGAAATGTAAATCACATAAAGAATTCATGGAGCAGCCCCAATGAACTTTTTTAAAATGCAAGCAATGCTGATGAAGTTATTAGATTTTCAATTCCAGGATTGTAAATACAAAGCTTTAAAATAGAGAAAACCACTGAGAGTTATGGAGAGAGGGAGGGAGGGAAAGGGATTTGCTTGTTGATTGTCTCAATCATGTCTGTGATTTTCAAATGAATTTCCAAGTACCTTTAAAGTAATCCTTTGGCGAAATATGCAAATGCCGCACACAACAAAAGGCAGTGTGGCGAAGTAGGGCAGAAGTATCGCTGTCCTGCACAATAAAAATCATAATGCAAAAGCAAAGAAAGCACAGAAAAATAACGGAATAATAATAAATTCTCAAATCATGCCGCCAAAGTGTAAGTAATATGTACGAACACACACACACACACACACAGGGAGCCCTGGCAAATACACAAAAGGCTGTAAAATATTCATGCGCCTCAATAAACTGACAAGCAGAGAAAAGATGTCCTTTGCAACCAAGAAAGACAACGCAGAAGCACAAGACGAAGACGAAGGCAGAAGAGAGGCAGAAAAGCATTAAAGCGAAACCAGAAAGATAAAACTGGCTGCCAAGAAAAATAGCAGGACAAAAGCAACTACGCCAACTAACAGCGAATATGCATTACAAATATTGCACAGGGCAGGGGAAAAGGGAAAAGGGAGGAACTTGGCGCCGACAGCCTCAAGAACTGAGCTTCGGCTCCATCTCCTGTCCTAGTAATGGGAATGAAACTATGTAGCAATTATGGACGCGAGGCGCCTGGCCCATTTAAAGCACAATATGAAGAGGATATCAAAGTGCCCCAAAGTGGCGAGTGGCCGAGTTGCTTGAGCTGCGCTGCCTTCTTCTAGGATAAATAAATAAAATTGATTAGAAAAGTGTCCGAGTGTGGCAGCTCCGCCTCCCTCGCAATCAATGGCAACTAGCTCTGGCTCGTGCTCGTTATCAGCTGGCAATTTCATTATTTTAATGCCTTAAATGAATTATCAGCCAGCAGCCCCTCCATCAAAACAAATGGGCGTGCCCTTCAGTCCAGGACTGACCCCATCGGCTGAGTAAATTTTGATTGAGTCTTCAGCTGACTGACTGACTGACAGACATGTCTGCCTGATGTATTCGAGTAATACACGTTCTCGGTGACAGTTTTCTGTCATTTTATTTATCCAACTATGCTTGCCTTCCTTCCTGCTTCTCTTTACTTCTTCTGCATTATATTCTGCAGTAGCAAATAATACTGTCCACTTGTGCGTAGCATCTGCCAAGGTTAACCACACACACATAAGCTGACGGATTCCCCCAGGTGAATTATTCAAATGACCAAACTCACCCACATCAGGGTGGGCAATGACATTTTGGTGAACCAGGAAACATAGAGGCTAAAGCTCTGATTGCTGAGCACTCTCATCATGTGGATGAGTTGTCGGAATTCCCTGGATTCTGCATACCAAACACAATCCTAGAATGCCAACGGAATGTGCTCGCTCTGAAAACAGATTGAAGAGAAGAGTTGGTTGGCAACCAAAGGGACTCAGTGAGAAGGGACAATGGACACCCACAGCTGTTGAGAAGCGTTGACCGTTATAGCAGTAGATAACGATTTGATAGCCTCCGGCCGCGAGATACATCAGCATGCACAGCGAAGTGGTGATACTTGTGGTCTGTTGGGGGGAAAAGGTTGTTGGAGCGCTTAAGGCGAAAAAAGGATTCTTACAAAGCAGATGCTCATTTGGGGCCCAGCAGAGAAGGCTAAGCATGAACTGGAAGAGTATCATGTGCTGAAAGCTGTTGTTCACCTCACGGGCGATGCTGTTGAAGGAGGAAGGCGCAATGACGAGGCTACTTAGGGATGAGGAAAGCACTCTTACCTTGCCAACGGCTGATACTGATAGATGCAACAGCGCAGCTACTCGACATGCTGTTTGCTCCGAGGTGGAGCATTCAATCAGGTGGAACATCGTCTCCATGAGCTCTACTGGTGGAAGAATAAGGAGACGTTAGGCGGGGTCAACTGGAAGCAACAGTCCGTGACTTACCCATGCCGTAGAGGTAGAGGTTGCAGCTCTCCAGAAACATGGGAATGTGGTAGAAGGGGAAGTTGAACCTCTTGTCCATCCAGCTAGGCAAAAGCGAGGGCATGCCTACAGGACAGTAAAAACACAGTTATAGATGTGTATCTCTTCCGCATTGGATTACTCTCGAATTGGTCATGCGGATGGCTCAGGTAGCGATAGGGATTGGTGGCCAGTGAGTTGAGGGTGTAGCTCAGTGTAATGCAGATGCAACTGAATAGATAGACCAACAATTGACGGCGCGTGCTGACCCAATAACGATCCATGATGGCCTCCACTTGCTGACGCAGCGACTCGGCAATGGGCAGATCTGTAACAACAATAACGGGCTGTCAATTGGCCAGCGCGTGGACACGGCTCCAAACACTTCGCACTGCAGCAGCAGCTCGTGGCGATACACGCGACGCAGCAGCTCGTAAAATTTGCGCGGTGCCAGCAAAAAGTAGAGGAGCTTCATAATGGACAACAGGGTTTGAAACATGGTGTTAATGGTCTGCAACGAGAGAACGATTTGTATGCGTGCATCATCCTCAGCCTGCGGGTGGGAGGGAATGGGGCTACCTCTGTGATGCGTGGAATGTGCAGAACGGATGAACAGCTTCCAGTTGCCATAGAAGAACGCAAGGCTTCCGGCTATAAGATCTATGCTCCAGCTGCAAAATGCAGAGAGCGAATAAAGTAAAGTTAGGAGGACACTCGCCTATTTCATTATACGAACAACCACATAACCCTGTCACTGTGTCTGGGCTTCCCCATGTTGTAGGCCACGATGTAGGTTACGCCAATCATTTCCCTGATGCGATGATAGTTGCCCCTCTCCAGTGTTTCAGCTTCGATAGGAGTGTACATAATTGATCACCAGCTCAGCCCAACGCAGTCATTTATAAGGTCAACGCAGCGCGGAGTGGGCTTCAGTTATGTTAATTTTGTAGAGGGTTGCCACGCCTCCTCTTGTGTGAAGCTGGACTTAATTATTCAAGAGATTCAAAGGCTCAGGCATAGCAGGCATTTAGTGGTAGATTTAGTACAGGTGCCTCAACTGGTTGCTGTCTTTGCTAAGTTCTAAATTACAATTTCAATAGCCTGGTAAACTTACAAAGCTCGCCCTGAAAAGCTTTGTAGTAAATGCTTTTTAGGACGAAACATTCAAGCATAGATATTTTTATACCCTTCGACCATTGAAAATGGTCAAAAAAGGGTATACTAACTTTGTGCAAATGTATGTAACAGGCAGAAGGAGGCGTGGGAGACCCCATAAAGTATATATATTCTTGCTCAGAATCACAAGCCGAGTCGATTGAGCTATGTCTGTCTGTCTGTCCGTCTGTGTGAACGCACAGATCTCAGCTATTATAAAAGCTAGAGTTACCAAATTTGGCAGGAAGACTCCTGTGTAGATCAAGCAGATCAAGTTTATTTCAAATTTTAAAATTAATTAAGATTAAATTTTTTTTTTTATTTTAGGCTGGGGAATATAAAACAAGAATTAACGATCCAACATTTGCTGCAAAGGATTGGGGGAAAACCAAGCTCTTTTTTTTGTTTAGCTTTTGCTCCTGTTATTTAACGTTTTGTACTAAATTTCTGGTGATTTAAATTTCTGATTTGTGATTCACTACTGTGTAATAACTTTGTGCTAACAAATTGATATATAAGTAACTGGTAAACTAGTGTTTATTGTATTTTAAAGTACATTTTATCTAAAATAACTTGCGCGTCTTAAGCGTCTTGTTTTTGTTTTTGTTTGCAGTTCACACTCCCACGCTCATTCTCGCTTGCATCGCTCTCTGAGTGTGCTGCGCTGTGCTAAGTGTGTACCCTAAACGGCTCTCTCGCTACAGTAGTGTTGTTATTTTTTCTGCTTTCTACATACACTTACTCGCGCTCTCACTCTCACGCTTCTTTACGCTCTCTTGTGAGTTACGCTTGTGTTTGTTTGGCTTGCTTTCTTGCTCTCTAACTGTTCTTTTTAACTTTTTGTTTTTGGAACTTATTCTTTTGGTGTTCCCTTCAATTTTCAAGGCATATTAATTTTTCATCAACATGCTGGTGTGCTCTGCAACTCCTTGTAAATGCAAGTCCGATACTAAGCCGGAATTTGTTTGCTGCTGGTTGTGTGATAACTACTTTCACATCAAATGCATTGGCTTAACAGTACGCATTAAAGATCATATTAACTAATAGAGAATCTGGCCTGAAATGGACATGCAAAGTTTGTCGAGTGAAAGAACTCACTGTAACCAAAATGCTTAGGGAGACGAAATTGAAATTTGAGAAGTTGCGTGCAGCCTTTTCAAATCTCCAATCAGAATTCTTTAATATGGAAACTCAATTCAATTCCTATGAATGTGCTGATGAGTCTCCCGAAATTCCACTGGCAACTCCTTCAGGCACAACATCTCCTGTTATTGCCTATTTAACACCGTCTACGTCTCCTAACATACCTCCAGCCTCCCCGACTGTTATATGCGATCCACCACTTTTGATCGTCACTTCTCCTGTTTCAACTATTTCTAAAAAGATTCCCAAAAATTCTTTGGAAAACAACGTTGCCAACGTCTCAAATGTAAAATCGCTTGTCGCGGTTAAGCCTAAGAAACAAGTTTTCGTTTCTCGCCTTGCACCTGATACTTCGGTTGAAGATGTGCAATCATTCATTAATTCTAAAATCTCTGTACCAAGTATTGTTGTTGAAAAATTTAAATTTAACTACATGCGAGATATTGCATCTTTTAAAATAAGTATTCCTGCAGACAAGTTTCAATCTGTCTGCAGCGCAACCTTCTGGCCGCCAGACTTAATTGTAAAAGAATACTCTCCTAAACAAAAAAGTAGAGCTGCGGTACCGCTTCCTACAATTTCTCGTGCCTCTTCTTCTTCTAATGGTACATCAAAAAACCAGTAGATTTTTCCTATCTTCATTTTGCCTATCAAAACGTTAGAGGCCTAAACTCTAAGCTATTTAATTTATTTATGAATAGTGTATCTTTTGATCATCAAATACTAATATTTACTGAAACCTGGTTAAAACCTGATGTAGATAACAGTTCAATTTTTCCCAATAAGTACACCACCTTCAGATGTGATCGTTTATCACGAACTGGAGGTGGTGTTCTTATAGCTGTAGAATCTGATCTTTCTTCCGAACTAATTTCGATAGACCATAGTTCTCTCTTAGAATTTGTATGTGTTAAAATAACATTATATCAAATTTCAATTTATATTACCTGTTCTTATATCCCTCCCTCATCTGATATTTTTATCTACCTGGACCATCTTTCATCTATCCAATCTGTCGCCTCCAAACTATCTGATAGAGACTACTTGCTAGTTTTTGGTGATTTCAACTTACCAGAAGTTACTTGGTTTTCTCAATCTGATTTATTGGTGCCTTCTTTATTTAATTCTTTTTTAAGTGGCCTTTCGGAGCTATCTCTTTATCAACTAAATAATGTTCCTAATTGTAGTGGTAGAATGCTTGATTTAGTTTTCTCTTCCGACATTCTAGTAAATACTATCTCTAGAATCAATCCCTTAGTTCTTCCTGAAGATCCCTATCATCCTACATTAGACCTGGTTCTAACTTTGCCTATTTCTACGCAAATTGCAACTGTTTCCCCTAAACTAAAATCACGTTGTTTCCGTAAGACCGATTTTGAAAAATTGAACCATTTAATTTTGGAACATGATTGGTCATCTTTTTATTCATGCTCTGATATAAATACATGCATTTCATTTTTTTATTCCTCTATGAACTCATTTTTTGATCAATGTGTTCCTGTTACTTTTCCTGTAAAGTCCAACAGGCCTCCTTGGTTTTCACGTGAGCTAGTAAGGTTGAAAAATTTGAAATCCCGGTATTTTAAAAAATTTAAAATTACTTCTAATCCTTCTGATTTTACGCGTTATATTGCTGCAAGAGCAAACTTTATTGCTCTAAATGCTAATTGTTATAAAAAGTATTTGTGTCGCTGCCGTTTGCAGTTTGCTCAGGACCCAAAGCAATTTTACAACTTTGTCAACTCAAAACGTAAATCAAGTAGATTTCCTTCTGTATTATCATATGAAAATAAGGAAGCAACTGATGATCAGGCTGTCGCCGATTTGTTTGCAGACTTTTTTCAATCAACTTATTCAACTGAACCTAATAGTTTCCCATTACATCCATACCCTTATATTATAAAAAAATTTTAACACTTTCTTCTGTCCTTCTATTGATGAAATGTCTTTACTTAGCGATCTTAAATCGATAAAACCCGTTTTCTCTCCTGGCCCTGACGGAGTTCCAGCATGTGTGCTTAGATATTGCGCTGATTCAATTCTTAAACCAATTCATAAGCTGCTTGACTTGTCACTAGCAAATAGTTATTTCCCACCTATTTGGAAAAACTCTTTTTCCATTCCTCTTCACAAAAGTGGTTCTAACCATGATGTGAAGAACTATAGGTGTATTTCCAAATTGTCCGCTATTCCTAAAATTTTTGAAAAAAATTTTACGGCTCAGTTAACTTTTATGTGTAAATCTATAATTTCACCGTGGCAACATGGGTTTATTAAGGCAAGATCCACAGCTTCTAATCTTTTAGAATTTTCCTCTCACATTAATTTAGGATTTCGGAACAAAATGCAAATTGATGTGGTCTATACTGACTTCAGTAAAGCATTTGACTCCGTAAATCATAGACTCTTAATCCAAAAGTTAAATTTGATTGGTTTTCCTCAAAAGCTCCTTTTGTGGATTTCCGATTATTTAACTAATAGGTCTCAACGAGTTTCTTTTAAAGACTGTCTCTCTAAGCCGATCTTAGTCACTTCTGGTGCTCCTCAGGGTACCCACCTTGGGCCTTTGCTATTTAACCTTTTTATTAACGACCTTCCTTCTATACTTCTTCACTCTAACATTCTTATGTATGCTGATGATGTGAAACTCTGTTTGACACATAGTGATCCTATTAATAACCTTCTTCAAACAGATCTTGATTTGTTTTTTGCTTGGTGTAGACATAATCTACTACATCTAAACTGTTTGAAGTGCAAGGTTATGTCATTTTACAGAGGTAACTATCATGTCATCGACTATAATCTTAACTTAACCCCACTCTTAAGAATATCTGAAGTAATGGATTTAGGTATCCTCTTTGACCATAAATTGAAATTTGATCGTCACATAACACAAATTGTCAATAAGGCATTTCGACTACTTGGGTTCATCAAAAGATGGGCCAAAGAATTCGAGGATCCTTATACGACAAAGTTGCTTTATACTTCTCTTGTTCGTCCAATTCTTGAATATGGGTCTTGCCTGTGGTCGCCGCAATACCATATTCATCAAGATAGAATTGAGTCTGTTCAAAAGCAGTTCCTACTCTTTGCCTTGCGTAGTCTTAATTGGGTTTCGGGTGTAGACTTACCACCATATTCTAGTAGACTCCTTCTAATTAACCTACCTTCTTTAACTAACCGTCGTATTATGTTAGGTGTTATGTTCATCGTAAAACTAATAAGGTACGATATAGATTCCCCCACTCTACTTAACCTAATCAGTTTCTGTATTCCTTCTAGAGTTACTCGTAATTTTAGGCCACTTTCTTTAGCCTTTTGTCCTAATAATTATACTAGCTTGCATGACCCTTTCCGAGTTCTCTGTGCTGATTACAATAGACTGTTTAGAGTTTTCAACTCAGAGTCCTCCCTCCACTCTGTTAAATTATCTATCCTTAATGAATTAACTTCTCTTCCTAATAACTAACATTAATCCACCGATCTGATTGGGTTTTACTGGGTTTTCCCCAATCCTTTGCAGCAAATGTTGTATCGTTAATTCTTGCTTATTTTTCCCCAGACTAAATTTAATAAATTTATAATCTTAATCAATTTTAAAATTTTTTTTATATTTTTAATCTTAATTTTACTTAATTTTAATTTAAATATAATAATTTTTCAAGTCGACTGGCTTAGTTGACGTTAAATAAATAAATAAATAAATAAATTACTGTTAGCTATTAGGATGAGGAGTTAATTCATTAAGGATAGACAATTTAACAGAGTGGAGGGAGGACTCTGAATTGAAAACTCTAGGCAGTCTATTGTAGTCAGCACAGCGAACTCGGAAAGGGTCATGCAAGCTGTAATTATTAGGACAAAAGGCTGTTGCAACAGACAGACCAACGGACATACAGACTTGGCTCAACTCCCTTGTTGATGCTGATTCAGAATATATATATATTTTGTAGGGTTGGAAATGTCTCATAAGGTGCGTTGAAAACTCCTGGCTCAAATACAAATTTAATGATTTGCGAATGTGATGGCCGTTGCACCCAATATTTGAAACAAACTCTATCTTTGTACGATATACAGAAACCTTGTCGCTAAATTAAGTACCTCCAGCTGTTATTAAAGCTGAGATCTCTGCGTTCAAACAGACAGGCAGACGGATGGAGTTGCCCAAATCGCGATCAAACCATAAACAATTCCACCACCTGAAGCACCATGAGCACGATCGGTTTTCTCATTGTCATTTTTGTTTTGTTTTGAGATAAGTACTTGCGATCTTTATCAAAATGTAAACTTATCTGCCGGTCAGATAAGAAATGATGGAATGTTGATTACCTTATGCAACTAAAAGAACGAATAGTGTGAGCTGCAAAGTACTTTTATTTAATTCAAAATCTATTTATTTCTGCATTAAATTCTGCAACAGCAAAAAATATTGTCCACTTGTGCGAACCATCTGCAAAGATACAAAGGTACTTCATGAATTCAATGGAATTTAGTCAAATTCATTGGACCCGATAGACTCACCGACATCAGAGTGGGTAGACACATTTTTGTGAACCAGGAAACATCGAGGCTAAAGCTCTGATTGGTGCGCATTATCATCATGCGGATGAGTTGTCGGAATTCCCTGGATTCCTCATACCAAACACAGTCATAAAATGCCATCGGAATGCGCTCACTCTGAAATGGGAAAGCAGGAAAAGATCTGGCTGACTAACAGAAGGACTCAATGAGAAGCCCAATTCAAAACCCACTGCTGTTGAGAAGCTCTGACCATTGTAGCAGTAGATAACGATTTGATAGCCGCCTGCCGCGAGATACATCAGCATGCGTAGGACAGTGGTAATACTTGTGGCCTACTCGGAATAGAAGTTATTAGACCCTGACAATGTCATGAGGATGTTACATACAAATCCGACACTCATCTGGAAGAGCACAAGGCCCCAGCAGAAGAGACTCAACATGAACTGGATAATAATCACGTGACGAAAGCTGTTGTTCACCTCCAGGGCGAAGCTGCAAGAGAGAGAGAGATAGAAGGGATGGAATGATGAGGTAATTTGGGGTTATAAGCTGGGGGCTTACGCTGCCACACGCTGATACTGATAGATGCAGCAGCGCAGGTACTCCACACGACGCTCTCGTGGATTTAGCTCCGAAGTGGAGCACTCAATCATATGACACAGTGTCTCCATGAGTCCCACACCGTGCAGGCAGAGAACAATGAAGAGCACATCGAAACCGAGGGTGCCTGGAAGAGTGGAGGTAAACAGATTAAAGGGTACCAGTGAACATAATTCCTTTACCCATGCCACAGATGTACAGATTAGCGGTCTCAAAGAACAATGGGATGTGGTAGTAAGGAAACGTCATGCCTTTATCCATGCAGCCAGGATACAAAGAGGGCAAAGCTGCAAGTCAGGAAAATCTAAGTGAGTAAAACTGGTTTATTTATTAGTAAGCAAGCTCACGCAGCATAACTTCATAGTTCCCATGGGGCTGAGTAAAATAGCGATAGGAATTGATGACAACCGAAGTGATGAAGTAGTTGGAGGTAATAGCAGTGCAGGTGAACAGATAGAACAACAACTGGCGACGCGTGCTGAGCCAGCAGCGATTCATGATGGTCTCAACTTGCTCACGCAGTGATTCAGCAATAGGCAAATCTGTAAGAATGTAAAGGCTTAATGAAAAGAGCAGTGGGAACTGCAGAGTAAATAATGCCTGACCAGAAACTAGAGGAAATACTTCACACTGCAGTAGCAACTCGTGGCTACAGACACGGCGCAGCAATACGTAAAACTTGCGAGGAGCAATAAGAAAGTAGATGAGTTTCATTATGGCTATCAGGCACTGGAAAACCGTGCTAATGGTCTGCAAAGGAGAAGAATCTATTACAAGAAGAATAAGAATAAGCCAGCACAGATAAACAACCTCTGTGATGCGTGGTATATCCGACACGTAGCGTATGAAGAGTTGCCAGTGGCCGTAGAAGGAGGCAAAGCTGCCAGCGAGTAGAATAACACTCCAACTGAAAGAAACCAAAGGAAAACAAGGTGAAGATTAGTTGATACCTTCAATTATCCCATACGAACAGTCGCAGAGCCCAGTCAAGTCGCCTGGGCTTCCTTATGTTGTAGCCCACGATGTAGGTGACTCCAATCATCTCCCTGATGCGATGATAGTTGCGCTTCTCCAGAGCTTCAGCCTCGATAGGAGTGTACATCGTGCCTAATTGAAGACCAACTGATCCAATCAGCCTTTTATATGGTTATTAAAGGGGCGTGGCTACTAGTACTATTAATTATGTAGTTAAAACTGGACACTTGTAATACGAATGGGTCCTGAGGTAACGCCCACTTACGTGTTAGGCTGAAGTTAATTATTGAACATATTCACAAGCTAATTTAAAAGGTAATTAGTACACCTGTAAAGTAACTGTTTGCAAAGGAGAATGGTTGTGGTCTGCGATAAGCTAATGAGTCATTTCTCAACCTGGCAACCCTGTAAAAGCTTTCACTGCAAAGCTAAGCAACTGAAAGCTGAACAGAATAAGCTCGAAATGAAATGAAAATGAAGAAACAAAGCTCCCGAACCTTTAAAAATTTCCCTGTAATACATATCGCATCATATTTTGAAAATAAGAAGACATAAATTGTAAATCTTGCCCAATGATTTATTTGTATTTCCATGGTATTTCGCTCATTATAGTTTTTATTTTAAATATATTTTAATAAATTTGTTTTTCTCTTTTGTTTTTATGTTAACGATTTGAATTTGCTTATGGATTCTGTTTCTGTTAATGGTATTCCCTTTTTCGCTGATTTACAATCGTCGCTGACAGACTACTTTAAAATGTACATATCATTTAGTAAATAATTTCAATATAATAATAAATATTACATAATAACACTTTGCATTCATGTTCTTGCTCATGTTGTTCTTCTTCATCTTGCACTTATTCCATGTTCATGTCAATGCATTAAAAATAATTTAGAAAAATAGTAACAATTTCGAACCGAAACGATTTTTGTATAAAAATTGCAGTGCGATTTATTTATTTATAAATATTTATTCTCTTTGGTTTCCATTTTCTCGTTTTTCCATTTCTTAAATTAGGAGAACGTGATAAGAAACGGCGGCGAAGTGTGAGTGTGTGTGAAATAAATATTTACAAAAGTCATTATCCTGCGAGATGTATTTACTAATTACAAATTAAGTATACGCAGCGTGGAATGTGTCCAGTTCTCACCGAAACGAGTCGAAACGAAACGAAACGAAGCGATGCTTGATTAAATTTAATTATAGCTTCCTTATGTGCTTAATTATACATACAAGTACATAGTTTAATTCAAATTCATGGCATTATATTATCGATTCCTATTTCGTATTATTCATTGATTCTCTGTTTCTTTGATTTTTCGGATTGCGAGTTGAAAAAGCGGACGTTGAGATTGTTGGCTTCTCGTAATAAAATTGATGTGTGAATTTACAGTGTATACATGTGTATGTGTGTGTGTATCTGAGTGTGTATTTGAGTGTGTTTGTGTGAGAGAGTGAATTCGTATTCCTTTACTGATATGTTTCTAAGAGGCTAATTTGCATTTGATTCATTTCTCTATCTCATGCTCTCTGCTTCTCCTCGTATTTATGCTCGCTCGCCTTTGACTGATGTTTCGAAAAATTACATAGAACCGTTAGGTGTGCTCATAGGACTCGTAAAAATGACATTCTATTTGGTTTACAACCAATCGAACCTAACTGGAAACATGCTGGATACATCGAGGCTTCTCTTCCGCTCTGCTCACAACGATTTATTCACTTTAATTAAGTTTAATCTTTTGTTTTTCACTCGCTTAGGAGCAGTCATTAATTAGTTCATAATAAATGCTTGCATTTATTGGTTTAGCGTAAAAACTTGCTGGCATAAATAGGTTGTTTTTGTTTTGCTGGGGGCTTAGCTCAGAATATTATCAAATGCGAATTTGAATTAGTTAACAGACTTCTATCATACAATATCCAACTCAAACTACTACTCCAACTCGATCTCATAGTACAACACGGAATGCTTCGGGGCCAGAAATCAGAGTGGGAAACACACGACAAACAATGTTCAACACATAAGACTCTCTTGATACTTGAATAATTGACTAAACATTTGCAGGTGGAAATCAGGGACAACTTAGAAGGGGAAAACTCACTAGACTTAGGTGCTCAAGTGCTGAAACGTATTGCTTATATAGGTAGAGGACAAAGGAACAATTGCCACGGCTTGCCGTAGACCAAGACCTAGCCTGAGATAGCTTTAATATTCTCCACTGGGGTATACAATATTACGAATAGGTTATGTAACTTTATAAGTACTTGGGTTGTTTAACTTTCAACTAACTCACAGGACGCACACACATGAAAAAGCGTTTGCGACTGGCGCACAAAATATCACTCTATATAATATCTCAACAGATCAAAATCGATAATAGATATATAAGCCTAACATATTCATAGGGGAGGGGCAGGGGGTGTCGTTTAATGTTCAACATTTACTACTACACAGAAACAATCTCAATTAGTCAATTACGTACGTATAGATCATACTCTCTAAGACGATGGTTAAATATAGGCTTAAAGCGAAAACAAAAGACTTGTGCGAGTGTGTAGCCCAAAGAGAAATATCAAAGGTAATTCAAGAAGAAGTCTCATTACAATCGGAACTAATCTAAAGTCGAATTGAGGACACACTCTACACACGTAAATATCCCTAGATCCTACAACTAGTTGGGGATGGGGGAAATCAGGAATCAGCACTAACAAGAAGCCTTATTACCCTTGCACATACATATAAACGAACTTTGCATAACGATTTAACTACATTTGGTTTTCTCTTCCTTCTCCTCCTTCCTCGATCGATTTATCTAGCGTGTCTATGTCTAGTATATATATATATATATATAGTATATAAATCGGCTGATGTCTTTTGTTGCGAGATTCGACAAAAAATAATATTAGTTTTGTTTTGTATTTGCTTTAGCTTAGTTTGTTGAATATGCCGCGATTTAAATCGATTGGGGGTGAGTGTATATATATACATAGTACTATATACTTGTATTGTTGTATGTGTATATATAGGTTGCATTTAAAATATGAATATTATCTCCTCTCTCACTTCCTCTGACTTTCTCTGTGTCTAACGTTTTAGGCTCTTCTGGTGATTTCTTCTATTTGCTGCAAGCTGTAAATAAATGTTGCACTTTCTGTTGCATTTACAATAGATTTGTTCATAGCATTAGCATTAGCTTAGGGTTCCTATGTATTATATGTACATGTATATTGTTTATTTTCTCTTCTGAGGGTGCTTTCTCTGCATCTTCGTCTCTTCATCTCTCCTCTATACATCGGTTTGTTCTTTTGTTTGGTTTGTTTTGTACGTCTTGCGCGGCATCGCAGCATTTGGTGTTTGGTTTTTTCGTTTTTTGGTTTTTGGTTTTAGGTTTTGTTTTTGGTTTTTGGTTTTACGGCTCAGTTTCTGTTTCGATTTTGTAAAAATATTCAACGCTCCGCTTCGGCACCTCAAGACTAGACTAGGATACTGTTCATTGCTTTTAAATAATTCACATTCCATTTTCGCTAACTTTGCTATCACTTTGAGTTTTCATGTGTTGTGTTTTGTGTTGGATTTTCCCATAGGTTCTTATGTTTCTTTGGTATAGTACAATAAGTACTAAGCGCTCTTGGTGTGTGTGTTCACTAATTGCTACGTGGCCCCACCGCCCGAACTGCCGCCGCTGGCTGTTGCTGCCGCCGACGAGGAGCTGCCTCCCTGCTCCCTGCCTCCGCCAGCCTCGTCGGTATTTTGTGGTTGCAATAATGCGCGCTGCTCGTCGTTTGCCTCGCTCTCTCCCTCGCCATCCCTCCATCCGCCATCGCCATCGCCCTCGGCATCTGCTGCCACGTCTGCGGTAGCAGGTTCCGCATTGGTTTTGTTCTGCGGTTTGCCTGGGGCTGTTACACCTGCTGGCGCCTCTTGGCTCTGCGCTTGTCGAATGGGCGAGGTGAAGGTCGTCTCCGAGTCTGTTTGAAGTAGGGAAACTGTTAGGAATCTTCTTAAATAGAATGACTTCTCACAGAGGTGCTACAAAGTACGTTATATGCTTTACAGAAAGCTGCAGGTATTGGTGTGTGTGTGTGTGTGTGTGTGTATGTGTGTGTTGTGTCTGTAGGCCAAGATTACAACAGTAATATGGAAAGGTGCAGGACGCAGAACGCAGAACGCTGAAGATGAAGCTACCAGCTACAAGTAGAGTGAACAACGACGCAGGTGTACAGGGTGTACCGAGTGTATAGGGTGTACACGGGTTACAGGGTGTTTGTAGCGTAGCAAGTGCTTAGTTCGGAATACATATGCCAGGTTGATCCTCTTTGATTCCATCGTGCATTGGCTTGCCTTGCCTCCTTCTATGTCTGTGGGTGGGTTGGGTTAGTAGAGTAGTATGGGTTAGCTCGGGCTGCTCAGAAGGCAGCGTCGAAGACGGTTACTAGAGTGGGAAGGAAAGAGAGAGAGAGAGAGAGAGCATGCGTGTTGAGCGGAGCGAGGAGAGAATAGAACAGAATTGTTGATGTTTGTTTGTTTGTTGTACATGTTCCTATTGTTGTTGTTGCTGAGAGAGGGGAAAGAGAGTGGAGAGACTCTGCACTCTGAGAGTGTCTACTCACCCAGACTGCTGTCCCGCGTTCCGCTGGGATCAGCATAGCGACCCCCTCCGTGGACGCCTGTGATGCTGCGCCAGCAGAGGATCGCGACAGAACTGGCTTGACTTGACGGAGCGCCTGCTCCTCGGGATAGCGAGGGGTTTGGAACTTGGTTGGCTTGGATTGCAGCGTCGCCGGCCCAGAGCGCTGGTGCATAAGGGTGCGATGCCTGAGGGGTGGTGGGGATATTGATTTAGCTAAAACTGAATGAGGTAATTTATTCGGTGAGTAATCGCTGCCAGACTCGCCCTGAAAGTGGAAGTAGGAAGGAGTGAGTGAAAAGATCAAGAGGGTGCTTGAGGATGTATATGATACCATGACAGTGCCATTGTCGGACACACCCGAGCCTGACATGTTGTCCGCCAACAGACGCTCACTCTCGGGATCGGACAGGACGCGCGAGACATCAGACTTGTTTTTCAGTATCGACTTGGAGCGTCGATGATGCTCCAGATTGGGCGATGCGTCGATCGAGTCTATTGATGAGGAATGCTTGCTCTCAAACTTGGCTATATAATGCAAACAAACAGGATTAGTATCACCCTATCCTACTCTCCCTGCCCCACTCACCTTTGGCTCCCGCGTTTTGAATGCCAAACAAACGCTGATTGATCAGTTTGGTGGCAGTGGCTATGCTCTTGCCCGGCATAAAAGCCGAGCGCTTCTTCTTGCTGCCGCTAACAGCTCCGGCACTGGTGCTAGCCCCCGATCCCCCGCCGGACGCGCCTGCACCCGTTATTCGCTCCTCGAGGCGCACATTGTCGTCGCACAGTTTGGTGTCCTCGAAGCGTGCACGTGGCTTGGCTTGGATCGTGGAACTTGTGGAGCTCGGCCCTCGCATGGCTGTGAAACTCTGCTGGAAACGCGTCTTGCGATGCTTTGGCACTGAGTTCTCGTTCAGGCTGACCCTGCTGCCGCGCTCCTGCACATCAAAGTTCTGATAGACATCGTCGAGGGGACTCAGTCCACCGGCAGCCAGATTACGCAGCGCCGTGTCCCCCGAGGCGCTCTTCTTCACCTGCGCCCGCATCGACAGACCCGATGTGGACACTGTGGGTGGCAGGCCGACAATGAATCCCGTCGAGCTGCTGATGTTTCCACTGCGACACGACTCCTTCTCCAACGGGTTAATATACAGATTATCCATGTCAATGTCCAGGGCGCAGGCCTCGTCGTTGAAGTCGGCAGTGAGGTCGCCCTGCGACAGGAACGGATGCGTCTGGCAGCTGGCGTACGTGTCCGAGCTGTCCACGCTGGCCAGATCGGCATTGTTGTTGTTGTTGCTGCTGCTGCCAGCGCCGCCGCCCATGGCCATCCCAATGCCCGCATAGTTGCCATTCCCGAAGAGCAGCAACCCATTGGCCGCACCGCCAGCCACCCACTGTCGTCGTGTTGAAGTTGTTGTTGTAGTTGTGATTGAAGTTGCTGGCAATGGGTGCCCCATATCGCTGCGCCACAGCGTCCAGAGGCAGTGCGATCGTGGTGGATGTGGTGGTGCCATACGACGAGGATGTCGATGAGGATTGCGAAATGATGGGCATGAGGACGCCGGCACTGGCACTGCTGTAGACTGGAGGGAGTAGCACCACGTCGCCGAGCGTGGGTTGCACTAGCGCCGACGCCGCTGCCGCCGCCACAGGCTCTGGGGCCAGCAGACCGAACTGATTGGCCTGTCGACTGGCAGCGGCGGCAGCGACTGCGGCTGCATAGTTGCTGGCCGCCATGCGCATCTCCAGGCAGATGGGTTTGTGGAAGTCGGAAGTTGGAAGCGAGATGACGCCCTCCGCATCGGTGTACTCCTTGAAGTCCTGCAAGGGCAGAGAGTGAGTGCGGGAGAGTAATGAAAGGCAGTCGAGGGGGGAAGTGGGAGACGGGTTACAGGTGAGTGATCAGCCTTGGATCGGGCTGAGACCGGGCTGAGTTCGGGCTGAGACCAGGCGCAATAAACAAAACGTGTGCACTTTAAGTTGTTCTTGTTGTTGTAGTTGTTTTTGTAGTTGTTGTTTCGCAAGACCATTGAACATGCAACTAAAATGCATCAAGTTAAACGTGCAGCGCGAGCGCAATTAATTTAATCAATCTCAAGAAGAACGTTAAATCAAAAAGGAAAGAGAAAAACTCAACAAAAGAAAATGAAAAACTTAAAGAAAAAATCTCCGGAGCTGTCGCTGGTCTTACTTACCCATCGGGACGGTCGGAGGGGGTCTCGGCGGGGTGCTGAAGAGTGTTTGCGGGACTCCTCGGCTCAAGAAAATGATAAGGCTAATTAAAATGAAAATCGTTCTTTGCGCTTTGTTCTTGCTTTGGTTTTCTAGGCGAGCAATGCGAGAAGAAAGTTGGGTGCCAATTGAAAAGTGCTAATTAAAACTTGAAATCAATAATCAATTGTTTATTTATTGCATTCATCTTGTTGTTGTTTTGTTTTGTTTTGTGTTTGGTTTCTTTTCTTCAATAACATTGTAATAATTCGATAATTAATTTAATATGAATTTGGTTTTTGTTTACTTTGCAACTAAGTTTCGCTAGGGTTTTGAACAAACAACTCGATTATAACTAAATTGTAATTCTGTGCTTAGTGTAGAAAAGAATCGTTTGCAACTCATCTCTCTCAAGGCCTTAGACTAAAAGAAACACTCGATAGATAGCTAGATAGATAGATAGCTAGATAGATAGTGGGTAGTAGATAGTAGATAATCGATAATAAATAGTAAGATAGTAACACATGCTGCTTTGGTTTTTGGGGTTTTCTTCTTCCTTTTCTTTCCTTATCGTTTTCGTTTTTCAATGTGTTGAGTAAAAGTAAATTAATTAAATTCTTAGAATTTGCTATGTCTTTCTTTAGCTTTCACGTCACGCACGAATATTATGGTAGGTAGGTAGTACGAGTAAGTTATGTAATTGATTTAATTATGATTAAAGCTAATTAACTTTTATTTTCTCTTCTCTTGTCGTTGTTTTTGTAGTAATTTCAATTTGTAATCCTCTTTTCGATACATCGTAAAGCACATTCAATGAGTTCAGTTTATAACTAATTTCTAGGTGTAGCGTGTAGTTGGGCGTGTGTGGTTGGGTGTGAGGTGTGTGTGGGTGTGTGTGTGTGTTTATATTAGTGTATTCGTCGTTATTGACTGATAGACAGACAGCCTGTCTGTCTGCAGTCAACTTAGCTCAAGCTCTAAAGAAATTGTTCTAAACGCTATTCGCACGCAATGGAACACACTCGCCTTGACATCCTGGCAAACCCTTTAAGAAAAAGAAATGAAAAAGAAACAAAGTCAACATAAAATTGCCATATTTCTCTTCTTCGCTGCCACATTTGCTGTACACACACGCACACACACACACAAAACAAATGGAAATAAAGAACGCATCAAGAGAGAGAAATGAAAATGTTGAAGAGAAACACAATAGACAAACTTCGGTTTCACTTGACACATCACAGGTCACAGGGTGCATCGGGTACCCGAGGACTGCAATCACAGATAATAGATATCGATAGTTCCCTCCTCGATCATGCGCTTAAGTGCCAGATAGTTTTTCGGCGATGGCGGCGGTCTTGCCAGCCTCTTGATGCTATACTCCTTATCGTGGAAAACGCAAATGCGATCCTGCAATGCGAGCACACACTGCGCGTCAGTATCGGTTATCGGCTATCGATAGGACTGCAACTAGTTGGTAATCGGACTCGATATACTTGCGGGACTGTACGAGTAGCTGCTACAATGGAAGCAGGTCGACAGGGGCATGAGAGCTATGTAATTCGTAATACTCCACTTTGATCAGTCCTCGAGCTATGTATCTGCCTCTCTCAATCTATGCAGTACTGGTGGATGTTGTGTGTGCTTTGGGGTTAGTTTACAATGTGAAACACAATAAAGAAACCATACATAAGGTGCAAGTGCGGTTAGATTGAAATACCCAAAAGAATGATGAGTGGGAAAGAAAGAGGCATGCGGACTACACAGAAAGCAGAAGAAGGAATAAAATTAGATTATGGTACAATACAGATACAGGAACAGTTTGGTACAATACAGTTATTTTGAGTTGAGTTAGAATTGAGTTATATAGTATATATATTAAATACAGAGAGTGGGTTCTCTAGCCGGTTAGGAGGGGGATAAATCGATTGTCGTGGTTGTCGATTTTACCTTGGTTGTGCAGAAGCAGCATTCGAATTCCACAGGCACATCCTGCTCCAGATTGTCCATGCGCTGGTTTTGCAGGTTCTCGAGCGCCACCTGGCGGCGCAACTCGGCCACTTCCTATAAGTAATGGTTTAGGGTTTTGGCAAAATGTAAATGCAAAATCGGAATACAACAGGGAAAATACGAAATAACTGAGAAGAGACAAGGCATGCAGCAGCAGCAGGCGCAGACACGAGAAACGGATTAAGGAGTTATCTTTACAGATTATATTTTACATATATCGCTTAACAATATCTCAATCAAGTTCACCAACATCACATGCGCATGCCACAAAGCTTTCTGTACATTTTCGGGAGCCTTAACGTGAATGATGAGTGTATTTGCTGTTGTTTTAACTGTCAAGGGTTTGTGGGAAATGCTTTTATATATCGGGATTGTCAGAACAACTATAAATCGCTTGTCAGATATAGAGAGATATATGTGTATTATATATGAAGCAACTAGACGTTTCGTCGGCAAGCTAGATGAACTTCTCTAAATGTCCTCTAAATGCGCCTAAGCCATCTGCTTTGGATTGGTGAGTACCGCACCCGAGTCACCCTGTAGAGGGCAACTAATCGCCCTGCTGTCGTCCCGCCAGTCGCGCTGTTTATCGTCGTACGTGCAGGCAGCACTCACCAGCATCCCAGAATGATGAGCAAACGCGAAGGGACCCAAGCGACCCACGCCAAACGAAGCAGCTCCGACTGCGAAAACATGTACAAGCATCATGGGGGCAATCACGTGAAGCGTCAGTACAATGCCAAGATTTGGGACTCGGTGCCAGAAGAAGGTGAGCCCAGTTCGCCACACATGACCACCTGTAACCCTCCGCCTCATCTCATGCAGGGTTGCAAAGCAACGGCGCCCCCAATTGCGCTACCAGTAGTCCTGAGATTCCTTGCCCAGTCTGCCCCAGCTCTAGCAGCGCCGCCAGCTCTGCCAACAATGCCAACCCCCCGCAGCAGTGCATGTCCAATTCATATGATACACACTTGCGCACGGATGCCCAGCAGCAGCAACAGCAACAGCAGCAGCAGCAACACATGGCCCAGCAATCGCCTTATCCGACTCAGATACAGCAGCTGCAACAAATGTCGGCCGACAGCGATTTGGATGACGCGGAGAAGCGGGGCAAGGAGCTGCGGCAGCTGGTGCAGCATCTGTATGTGGCACAGGCACGCGTGCAGCTGGAGGCAACTGAGATACACAAGGCGCAGGCGGTGGCCACGTCTGCACAATCCCAGCTCGAGGATTCTGCGAACCATGTGCGCACCATCACCGCGACGCTGCACAATGCCCAGCAAGAGGTTGCAGCCGCAGCGATTCGGGCTCAGATCGCCCAGCTGCAACTGGCGGCGCACGATCAGCTGCTGTTCGCTGCTCGCCAGGATGTGGATGCGCTGTCCTCTCAGGTGGTCGGTCTGCAGGCGGCCGAGGGCATTGTACAGCCCAAGCTAACGGTCGATTTGCATGCGCTGCTCAACAAGCTACGGCAGCCACTGCAACGTTTCGATTGCCCCACCCCCGTGCCCGGCATAGTCACAATGCCGCCTGTACACGGCCCATCGGCTATCCGGCAACCAGGCGCGGACGAGGGCTCTGCGGGCCATGAACCTGAGACGAGCCAGCACATCGAGGAGATTGCCAAGCCGCAGCAGAAGCATGAGAAAGTTGCACGACGCATGGCCAAATCATCAGAACCATTCCAACCGATTCACCCACATCATGCATAGTATATTTTTTGTTACTTTCTTTTTACCCCCTTCTTTCTTGGTATGTAAGATATGTATATTTTTGTATAATATGTAACTTCTATTTCGGGTGTGTTCTTGTCTGCTTGGGGAGTTTGTGTTGGCCTCGTTGTTAATCGTTGATGATGTTTGTTGGTAATGGGTAACAAATTGAGAAAAGTAGAAGCGCAGATAAGGCATACTGTACATATCATATCGAAGGTAAAGAAGGTTAAAGGTATTACAAAGAACTAAAAAAGAAGTAGCTTAGTATATTACAAACCCTTGCAGTCCCAACTAAGTTGCTAAAAACCAAATGAGTCTAATAAGTTCTTGAAATATAATATACTCGTATATAATTCGAATGGAATAACATATATTACACACAGATCTATGTTCGAGTTTAAAAGAGAATTTCAACATTAATAGAAGTTAGTCTAGCTTGAATTACTCTTTGATCGTGTTTTATTCTTTTCTATGTTACAAATTCGGAACTCTTCTAATGATAAATTATAACTTTACACATCCCTTCCAAATTTTTATTCTATGTCTAGTCATAATTTGTAGTATATACAAAGAAGAATGCATTATAAAATAAGGAAATAAACAAGACAAGAAATGCCAAATCTAGCAAAAATATATTATAGATATATATGTAGTTCGAGCATTATGCATATTTCTCAAGCATTCTATGCGCTGATATGCGTATATCGATGCATCGATAACTCGTAGACATTCGTAAAATGCAAATAGAAAAGCTGGAATTTCGTTTTTCTTTCAGATCAGATAATAAAGAAAAGTTTAGCATTATGTTCAGCCTCTGAAAATCAATCCGATGAAAATTATTAATGGTTTGTCTTTTAGCTTATCGAGTGTTTTTACAATAATATCGAATTGTTATCGAATTGGGCAAAGAGATTAGATTAAAGTAGAGTAGCAGTGGCAAGTAGTATGCATTAGAGTAGAGAGTAGTTTGAGTTTTTTGTGTATACTTTGGATGTACCTCCTTACTGCGTCCCCGTAAAATCTAAAAGTTGAAATGTGTTGTTGTTGTTATCGAACATTTTAATAGCTAGGAATAGCTCTCGCATGTTGGGTAAGTAAGTATGCTAAGGTATGGTATGATTTGGCTAGGCTTTTCTTGTTGTTGTGGAGTGTAAATAAAGTATGAAGCATTATGTAAACTCGAGTCAAATCTAACCGAAAAGAAGCCCCAAAGGGAAATTGAAGAAACTGAAATGATGGATGCGATCAGCCCTGGCTTATAGTTGAGAACCAAAACGAAGGGTTGACAGAATAACGATATGGATGATGTAAGTATGTACGATAGTTTACGATAGTTAAAATTTGTAGCTCCAGTTAACGGCTTCACATTTACTAATACGATATATAGTTACGTTTTAAGAACTTCGAAAACATTAAGATAGATTCAAGATATACAAGTACGAGCACTCGGCTTGTCAGTCGGTACTCCCACTGCCCCGGCTCCCGCACTTACCCCTGGCGTTATCATCATCTGTATGGGCAGTCCCTTCTGGTTCGACGCTATGGTCATCGCATCCTCTGCCTGCGACGACGTCCCCGCTGCTGCTCCTTCCTCTTGGCCGGCTGCATTGCTTGAGGTGGCCACAGCTGTTGCTGCACTGGAAGCAGCTACCATGGCTAGATTGTTGGCAATCCCACCAGCCGGCAGCTGCACCGTCTTCTCGTGTCGTGCTTGCGGCAGCTGCTGCTGAGGCAGTTGTTGCTGCTGCTGTTGTTGTTGCTGCTGCAGCTGCTGTTGCTGCTGGCTCTGGAGCAGCGCCTGCTGTTCACGTCTATAGCTCTCCATGGCCATCATCGAGGTCTGTCTGGCATTGGGATTATCGAAGCTATATGGCGGCACTGCATCCTGCTCAGAGCTGGAACCGCGTCGCTGTATGGAGGTGGCAAAGAAGTCAGTGAAAATCAGTTAAGTAGACTCTGTTTCTAGACAAACGAAAATCGGTGTGAAAATCGGATCGGGAACTCTCTCGACACTTCTGCTGCAAGCGAACTGTTTCATTATAGGTTATTTGAAGATATATATAAATCGATTTGGAATCAATAATTATTACAAATCTGAGATTCTAAAATGAAAAAGATTCTAACCTAAAAAAAAATTTTAATACATTTTTAAAAGGTTTTGATGTTTTAAATAGAAAAATTAGAAAAAATTTTGATTTTCTTAAATCGTTAAAATTTAGAATACAGAAGTTATTGGAAAAAATACAGACAAAATCTTTCCAAAAGAAAATCAGAGTATTTCAAGGAAAGTTATGAGTGCTGCAATGTCTAGATTAGAATGGAGATTAATTCTGGTATTTTGAAATGTAACCCAAAAAAACTTTCAAATGGAATTTGTATATTGATCTTTAAAATCTAAATGAATCGCAGTTATAATACATCTGTACAAGAGTTTGAAATATTTGTAGGGTAGATGGAAAATAGAGAATCTTCTGTGATTTATAAATCAATTGCAATAGTGTGTCATGAATGAATTAAAAAAATAAAATCAAATGTTGCAACAAGTTAGAAAGCTTCATTCGAGCGTACTCGACTGTGGTATACCCGCTACCCACTTGATAAAAACGATTTCTGAACGTATATCTTCTATGTTTAACGTATTTTGTGTTGCATACTTTGCAGAAAGCTGCTGGGAAATCAGTACCTTGTTCAAATTATTTGTTTAATAATTTCTATGCTAATGATCCGATCGTAAACAAATTTTCAGAAGTCAATTGCAACTTCATGGTTATTGTGTTTACCAAAACTAAACTGTCTTGCATTCAAATTACGCTTGGAATTCGGTTTTTAACTATTTACGGAGGCGGAAGAGGGCATGACCAAAATCTAAGACAAATTTTATCTGCTTTGCAATAATTAGACATTTTCACACCTTTGCAGAGGGTATATTACTAGTATTTTTGGCCAGGAGTTTGCAACGCACCTTGGGAAATATCTCCGACCCCAAAAATTATATATATTCCGAATCAACATCAAAAGGTAATAGAAGACGAACAGTTCGTCTTTCCATATGTATTTTGCTATGTCTGTCAGTTTTTAAAGAATTTTAATGAATAATTATATTGAGCGTAAACAATACAATTCAATTCGACACCATTATATATAACTTTTAAAAGAACGATCAGGAGAGAAAGACTCTGCAAGAGTATAGAACCTTTATAGTCTCTTTTCAGATCTAGAATTACAAACGGATGGTCAGCCAGACTGTGGCATTTGATGCTGATTAAAAATATACATAGTTTTTGTGGCCACCCACGCATTGTTCTGTTTATTACATACATTTCTAATTGGCACAAGGCAATAATACCCCTCTACCCTAAGGGTAGCGGGTATAAAAACTGAATATTTTGGAAAAGATTCATCTGCTCTGCTTGTGATATTTATTTCTCCAGACTTACGTGATGCATGTTGGAGTTCCTCAGGTTGGCTACGTGCTCATAGTTCTTGTAGCAGCCAGTACCCGTGGTGGCGGGATTGCGACCGCTTGTCGACTCGCCTTCGGTGCTGTTGCCATCCCCGTCCGTTTGGGAGAGATTGTGTCCTGTGGGTGATCGGCGTAGCGCGTGGGTTAAACGGTGCCAATTTTTCAGTGATCGTGTGTGACTTTCGCGCTTTTCTGTATTGCGTATGTGTGTGCGTGTATGTGTGTAAATGTTGGTGTGTATATAGTATGTGTTGGGGAGTAGTTTGGTTTTTGAACAGGTTGTTATATAAGAAAATTTAATTTCATTAGTGTGTGTGTGTGTGAATTGGGTTAAATAACGCGACACATTAGGGTAGTGTTTGTTTGTGTTTTTTTTAGGGATTATTGTTGTTGTTATTTTGGTTGCAGTTGTTGTTTTTGTTTTCAAGTTGTTTTCGTTGTTGTCGTAGTTGTAGCACACGCAAAAAGCCATGAATGCATTTTGTCGCCATTTTCAAAACGATTATATATTATATAACATTTATTTTGATTCATTTGAGCGTGGATTGTTCGATATTTGCCGCATTTGTTTAGCCGGTTTGCAATTGTCAGGCGCCATGTTTGTTGATTGTTTTATATTTTTTTGTTTTTATGATTTGGGTTTTCGTTTTGTAGATGAGATTCAAATCAAAAGGAATAAAAGAAAGAGATATGCACTTTATGAATGTCGTTATACGATTCGATTAGTATGGTTATGGATAATGCAATTCGGTTATAACGAGAACGACGACGACGCAAACGACGACGACGTGGACAACGATAATGACGACAACGAAGATGGTTAATGACGACGACTAAGAACTTCATAGTTACGGGTAGTAGAGTAGTTAGTAGTACTAGTTAGATATAGTAAAACAACAGTACGACGATTATAGGTAGTAATACATATGGTGGTAGTAATATGTAGGCATGTGTCTTGAATACACGAATAGTTAACGCAACTTGAGCAACACCCATTTAAATACCATTTAGTATTGTTAGTAATCAACGAGTATGTGTATATGTGTGTGTGAGTGTGTTAGTGTAGGTGTGTGTATGTGTGTTAAGAACAACATTTATTTGTATATATAGTGAGACTATTACAAGGTTTAACTGTGAGCTATTAGCTAATTGCTTGGTTAGTTAGCACAACAATAAACAGTTAGGGGATATATATATGTATATATAGAGATATATAAAAGAGAGAGAGCGCTTTTCTGCCGAAAATGAAGGGTTGATGGAGCTGAGAGCAGTTAAGCAACACGCTACGAAGTAAATGTATAATGTACTGTATGAAATAGTTCTTTAAATTGGGTTTAAATTTGAAGTAATCAAAATTATAACAACTGTAAGCTTTGCATCGGAGTCAGAGAGATCTCTGTGACAAAAATTTCATGTACTATATTGCTTTAACAATTACAGAACGATTTGAGTTGCGGTACAGTTTCATATCTCTACTTTTATATAATCACAATTAATTGAATTTGCTGCTACACATTGAGGTTATTTTTCCAAAGAATTTTTTGATTGTCCGATTAAATGATTTTGAGCGATTGTATTGTATAACAAAAACGTAATATGCAATTTGTTTTCTGATATGATGTTTGCTCTAACAAAGTCGGCAAAACAAATGAATACACGAGACAAAGACTGGCTTATTTCGCTTATATAACATGGCGATTGCGTACGAGAACGATAAAGTTAAGTATAAGTATGTATGTACGATGTACGATATGATATACATAGATTGAACCGACTGAATCGCTGAACAAAAGCACATTTCATGGTCGTTTACGCATTCTCATGTTTCGACTATAATAAACTGAGGATGATGAACTAAAAATCGAACACAAAATGATGGACAAATATCTTCTCACATACATATGTTGATAGATAGAATGGCAACGAGTAAGCGGAGCAGAAACAGTTCTTGGTGTTGATTTCCTTCTGGTTTATCGATATGTAAAATTATAAATTAAATGGAAATCTTGGCAATATTTCCTGATGAATGATGAATAAGCTTAGATTATTTGAGCGACTATTTTGGCTCTTTACCTTATCACTTTCAGGGATTATGAATATATATATAGAACTGCAGTAGGTTTAAGTTTAAAGTTCAAAGCTTGACAGAGGCGCGCACAACGAAAGCAGATCTTGTCAAACATCGAACACGGCTTTAATATATAGTATATATCGTTAGTTAGTTAGTTATTTAATTGGTTAGTTGATTATCGCTTGGCATGAGACAACGATACAAAGTGTTTTGTTTTTGAATGAAATACAGCGTGTTAGGTTTTGGTTTTATTGCTAGTTCACAGACACACAAAGTTGGAGAGCTTTACAGAAGTACAGATACAATGAGTACAGACACAATACGTATTGGAGGTTGCGATTAGTACGAGTAACAGTAAATATATAGGTAGTATATGTTGTTGTTGCTGTTGTAGTTCATACATGGCTTGAGCGTAAGGAGCGTACAGTTCTAGACGATCAAATGTAGATAGATTGGCAGATAGATAGGTAGTAGGTAGATAAGATAGATAGGTAGATAACTGATGCATGCAGCGTGTTGGGCGAGCGGACGCCTCTGTCGCCCCGAGGCGTACAAAAAGTAAAGAAAGAGGAAAATAAAGAAGTGGGAAAGGACACGCTGGAGAAGACACACATACAGATGGAAAGAAAGTATGACGTTGAAGGGGAGAAACTATATAGGAGTCCTGAAAAAGGCACGTAAAAGGCTTTTGCTTTGGTCGCTTTGCGATTCGCAATTGGATTCGATTAGTTATGCAATTAAAAACTGTGCGGAATGATAGAAATATTTGAACAATCACAAGATGTTTAAACAAATCAAGATTTATACAATTCAATCTGAATTCCGATCGATCTGAACTGAAATCCCAAAGACTAAACGAAGAGAGAAATCACTAAGGAACTTGTTGGTAATTGTTTTTCACATATGGGCTTCATTTATATATATATATTTCTCTTGTATATAACTTTATTGAACTGTTCAGCGCGTTTAGCTTAGTTCTACATTGGTTTAACAGACACTTAACAGAACTTTCGCTCGTGCTCGATCGGCAAATACATGGTACATATACTTTATCGCACTACATAGTAGACTTACGAGTATATTCGAGTTTATTGTTCCATTCGGGAAAGAAACATTAAAGTATATATTTGTTGTTGCTGCAAACTAAGCGCGTTATGCTATAAATAAGGCAATTGTTAATATTATATATATATATTCTGTATATGTCTGTATATATACTATGCTATTTATATTGTTGCTTTTGGTTTTAGTTGCTTTCATTGTTTTTGGAATTTGACTTATGCGTTTTGTAGGAACATTTCGCCATCAATTTGCCAAGTATCAGTTTGTAGCGTATATCAGTTTATCGAGTACATATATCTGTATGCATGTATATGCTCTATACTATACATATATAGTTTTTCTTGTCTACATACAATTTTGATCGCACTAAATTATAAACTAAGGTTAGTCTTGTTCGGCTACAATCAACTAAGTTCAAAAATAAGGCTGACTCTGCTGCATAAATATCAATTTGTGGCTGGAGCTTGGAACCCACGTGGATCACTACTACAATTTGTCCTTATCTGCAATATCTGCAACTTTGGAGGGATTCTTAATTAATCTGTCCCTGATGCAGGCGTTGTGCAAACTAGATTCAATATGTAAAGCTGGGAACACTGGCAACGCTTGCCCAGGGCATTCTGGAAGCTTCGGTCTGCCGAAGATCGAGTTCATCTTAGATGGTCTTTCTTGTTCTTCTTCTTTTGACTATTGTGCTCAACAAATGCTTGGGGAATTCATATATATTTCGTTAGATATAGGCCTAGTTAATAGCTAATAGTAGAAAGTATATAGTATATATTCTAAATTAAAATTGTGCTTACGCGGATTGTATGGAACGTTTTATTTGGAGTGGAATTCGGCGTGTTGTCAGCATTTTGGTTTGGAATGGGAACTGTGCATTGGTCCCGCACTCCGATCATTGTGAAAGTTACACAAACACTCCCGCACACACACACATACACACACACAAATGCCCACAGGCACGCCACTCGTGTGTGCTTGAAAGTTTTGCATGGTACTCAATGGGAGGGGAAAAAGCAAGATAATAATTAACTGAACATCATTTAAATCAGCTGAAAGAGTGCAAAGTATTTTAATTACAGCAGACATCAGCAAATTTGAGCAGCAGCTGCGAATCCGAATGAGGCAATCGATCGTACATATCGATGGATTAATATCGATACAATCATTTCATAGACATTTCAATGGTATTTTCAAGTGCTGATGGCATTTAGTTCGAAAGGAAAGTATACAGAACTAAAAATAGAAAACAGAGTATAACGCAATGTGACAATTAGCAAAACTTTCAATATGGCGTACAGACGAAACGAAAAAAATCAAAGAAGGCCTTCACGCACTGCACAACGTTGCGTATGCGCAATGCGCGAGCCTTGCGTTACAAGCAGCGGCACGTGTGCGCATGTCTGTGTATGTTTGTGGGTGTATGGACGTGAATGAAGAGCAGGTGTCAGTGTATGTGTGTATTCGTCTGTGTGTGTGTGTGTGGATGGCGCCTAGAAGCAGTTACATTTAATCACAACATTTAATTTCGATAGCCTCGCCTAACGGAAGTACATCGTTTTATCATCATCATTTTGATTGGGTGTAAGGCCTGCGCGCCTTCCTCTATCGAGCGAACTGGAAGCCAATTTCTAAACTAGCACTAACTTTATGAACTATGAACTCTGTAACTGGATTAGCTAGGGAAGTACTCGGTTGCTCTCATACACATTTACAATAACAATTCTCTATCACTAAGACTAGATGGTTTCTTTCTTTGTGTGTGTATAGGACTGTGTATGTGTAGGTGTGTGTATGTGTTTAGTTGGTACATAACAAGTTGCATCGTCTAATTTACATATACAATAACAGTTTAGCTTGACGCTTCTCTTCAAATAGTTTAGCTAGATTTAGTTTAGGCTTAGTGTAAGACAGCTGGCTCTGTCTGCTTTGCAAAGTGTGGTTGGCTGTTGTTGGGTTCGGGCTGTTGTTGCTGCGGTTGCTCGACCTCTGAAGCTAACGACTGTCCTCGTTGTCGCTGGAGCTGTTCTGCTGCTGTGCCTCGCGCTCCTCCAGCAGACTGCGATTGAGCTCCTGTATGCGAGCCGAGAGTGCACGGCGACGAGGTGTGCCGAACGAGGGCAATGGCGGCGACTCAATCAGCGTGTTTTTCTCGCCTGCCGACAGAGCGATGGGCAGGAGAAGTGGGACGAGGGAGGAGAAGGGTTCAAGTCCCGGGCGTATTGGTTAGAAAGTTGTTTGTGATTAGCAACGAAATTCAAATGGGCAACCAAGGTGCGTGTGTGTGTGTGTGTGGTATACGTGTGTGTGTGAAGGTGTATTCAAGATTGAGTGATATGGAATACGTCGTTTGTTTTGTTTTCGATTATTTTTCGGGTACAAGTTAACATTGTGTAGAAAAGTAGAAAAAGAAGAGCAGAGAAAAGAACAAGTTGTTGGTATAAATTGAAGCTCGGTTGGTACTTCAGATACAGCTTGCAGGATAGACTTATTATCGAATTGATTTCTTTCTTTCCATTTTATATTTCGTATTTTGTATTTCGTATGTGGTGTGTCAATTTCAAATAACTCTATCCCAGGCTTTCGTTACAGTTTGCTAGTTCGTTTAACTAAATTATAAACTACGATTTGTCTAAGAGAATGAATCGAGTATATAGATATATTGTATAATATGCACATATGGTATACGTATATAGGATGGTTGTTGGTTGATCATGGAATCAGCACTTGAAAATTCACTAAAATGTACTCAATTCGTTTATATATATTGTATATTGTTTCGTATATATATATTTATTTTGATATGTATATACTGTAATTAAATTCGAAATGGCAACTCTAGACTGAACATTCAAATTTGCTATGTATGTATATATGTTGTATATATATAGTTATAGTTGGTGACAAAAACAGTTTGGAATAAAATCAAGCTTAGCATTTAATTTTTTAATGGCCTTGGAGCATAAACTCAAAACAAGAATTTTACCGCGACATCGACGACGGCGGTGGAGGCGGCATAACTAATTTGATGATCGATAAGCAAATTTACGGACAATGCATAACCGAAAAGAAATACAAAAGCAACAAATATCATCGTTAATACATTGGGGACTTGCTAAATCGTAATTATAAATGTGATATCCTTTCAGCAAATTTGTCTACGGGCGAAGGGGGATAAAGAGATTAGCTAGGCAACCCTGTGAGAAAGAAAGTTGCAAGCTGCTAGGTAAGCTGCTAGATTACATTTGTATTTATACCTGACCTGTGTGCATTGCGTTTTAAAGATATATTTACAGCAATAAAGTTGATTGAAGAGTTCGATAATATTCGAGTTAAGCTGGGTGTACTGAGTGGCTAAGACCTACGTAAGCGCTACGCAAAGACTACAACTGGTAAAGAGTTGAGTTCGAGTAGGAGTTGGAGAGTTAAGAGTTAAATTTGGGTGATTAGTTGCTTAGTTGATTGCTGAATACGCTACGTATACGCAATTTCTTTTAGTCACCTGGAGCGCTTTGCACGTCAAGGGTTTGCCTGCCTATATTGGGGGTGCTTTGTCTTTTACCTTTCGGATGTACGACATTTGTTTGCTTGCCTAAAATTAGACACGTAGAGGGGGGAGAGGTTTACGTAAATGTTAGCAGATTCGGCGTATCAGAGGGAAAAAACTGTGTGGTGGGCGTATTTCGTATTGAGTGTCTCGGTGTCTGTGTAAGTATCTCTGTAAGTGTGTATGCCTCTGGTTGTGTGTGTGTGGGGGGCAAGTGCGCTTCTGGGCTTTATACAAGTGAAATCCCCACTAATTTCTTGTTTAAACGCGCTAAGTACAAAAGCATTTGGCTAATTGACCGTAGTTCAAATACGCGTGTATCTGTGTATTTGTGTGTGTGTAAGTAAAAAAGGTCTCTGTGAGTGTGAGTGTGGCTGGCTGTAACCCACGGCGTTAAGTGTCCGCTTTGGCTTTAGGCGACTGCTGAGTTGAGCAGTTGGGGTGGCAGCTTAAGGTTGAGTTGAGCTGGGTAAGGCCTAAAGACTACACAAACTTAAAAGTAATTCAATTTGCTTAACTAGTTAACAATTGATTGTAAGATTACTTAACGATAATAATTTGATTGAATTGCCCGAAAATTTCTATCATCTCATAGCAGTCTATTAAAGATTTTCAACACTATTTACACGCCTTCTTTGACTGTTGAAAGTAAACTGAAAGAGAAAACTGAAAAGGGGGTAACAAGCGAAGGCATGCGGCATATAGAAATCAAGATTACAGAAAGCGAGAAACAAACTAAGAACTACGAGAATGTATGTACAACAGGATAGAAAAGAAAAGAGAGAGAGAGAGAGAGAGAGTACTACTCTAATATAGCAAAGCGAGGCATACACAACAGCTAATGCTACAGTTTACAGGGTATTATTATCGATATCATTATCATTAGTTTTATTGGCACACAGATTTATGGTTAGTTGACACAGATCTCGAGCAGAACAGTTTGGTTAGTTTGGGGTTTTGCTGCGTTTCTGCACGAGATACTGTGGGTAGTTTGCCACTTACCTGTGTCGACAATCACATCGATGAGATCCATGGACTTGGCGAACGCATCTTTTAGATTGATATGATGGAAGGAGACAATGCTACCCTCACGTTTGGCACGATCGAGCGCCTCGCGTCGCTTGAGGGCCTTCTCGCGTCGCATCTGATTCTTATAAAATTCAGCAAAATTGTTAACGATGATGGGAATAGGCAAAGCGATTACCAGAACACCGCATATGCAACACACAGTACCAATAACCTTTCCCAGTGCAGTAGTGGGATAGATGTCCCCGTAGCCAACAGTTGTCATTGTAATACCCGCCCACCAAAATGTTTCCGGTATTGAAACGAATTTTGTATCCTTTTCATCCTTTTCGGCAAAATATGCCAGCGAAGAAAATATGAGAACGCCCATGGCCAGGAACAGCATTAGTAGACCGAGTTCCTTATATGAGTTACGCAGCGTAAAGCCTAACGACTGCAGGCCCGTTGAGTGACGGGCCAGCTTAAGGATTCGCAGGATGCGCATGATGCGGAATACTTGCACCACCCGGCGCACATCCTGGAACTGGTCCGTTGCATTCTTATTCGTTTCCAATAAAAATAACGAAACAAAGTATGGGAGTATTGCCAATAGATCGATTATGTTAAGGCCGCCCTTAAAGAACTTCCACTTGTCCGGCGAGGCGCTAAACCTAAGTATGTACTCTAGGGTAAACCACGTGATACACACGGCCTCAACCATTGCCAATTGCGGATTATCCTGTGGTGTACCATTGTCAATATGTTGTAGTTGTGGTAGGGTGTTCAACGTCAGGGCTATGGTAGACAGGACTATGAATAGTATGGATATCACTGCGATAACCTGTGAACAATAAAGAACAATCGAAACTTGTCGGAGACCATCATCAACAGCAACATCACAACGATAAACTAGTATAAGATATCTATAGATTTAATTAATCAACACACACAGAGTTACAACAATCAGCGCTTGCTTCGATTTCGATCTCGATCTCGATTACGATATCGATTTCATTTCTTTTTTTGTTTCATTTCATTCTCGTTAGGTTGTGTCTCTTCATCGGTTCAATTTTCATTTTCTCCATTCGGTTAGTTAAGATATCGTTGTGAGGGTACTTGGATAATCTTTCGATTAGACGATTAAAGCAAACATTGAGTTAGCTTAGCGCAAGAAACGTTTAGTTTATCTTTTTCTGGAGTTCTGGAGTTGGGGAGGAGGAATTCCGAAACCATTTCACAGATGTTGGTCATCGGTCTTTGGGGGCAATTGCCGCCTAGTTTTATCGGGTGGTTTGGTACACTCGCTTATCGGGTTGGCTGGGTTATATATAAGTAGATATAAGTATTTTCCCTATCATTGATGGTACTATCAAAGGCTGCTGTACTATATGTGAAGTATATCATTTGCAATCCTTCCTCATCGTACGAACTGAACAATCAACTCAAACATTTCAACATAAAATCAAATCAGACTTAACATAAAAATAAAACTCAGCTGTTGTTGCCTAGTCACTTTCGGCGAGTTAGTATTCGTTGAGAGAGAAAGAGATAGAGATTGAGAGAGTTGTTGGTACAGTTAATTGACCAGAAAAGTTGAGTAGCGACTAGATGCATTCGATAAATGTCTCGCGTTAAGTGTGGGCGTGTTTCCATGTCAGCAATGTGTGGTTGAGTGGTGTGTGATTGTGGTTTAAGTGTGGTTGAGTTTGAGGTTAGGTTTGATAGTGGGCGGCGTGTCTTGTGTGGGTGGGTGGGGCTTAGTTTACCGGTTAACGCATCTCTGCGATGCGCTTCTTAGGTGAACTGAGCCACACACAGGTGCCAGCTTCACTAGTGTGTGTGAGTAGGTGTGTCTGTGTCTGTTCTTAAGTGTTTCTGTGTTGGACGTAAGACATGACGTAACACAAAAACGTAAGACAATTACGCAATTACAAGCTACGCATTGAGAAGACAGACAGAGATACAGAGAGAAAGGTCGAGGAGGTGTAAGATTGATATGTAGTTAGCTCTGGGAGGAGGGGGTTGGCAGTGTACTCTATATGGAGGGTGGGGCATGGCGGGTCTACGTAAATAAGGACGCTACCATCGGGTCTGCAGTCGACATTTTGTAAAATCAATTTCGCTTTTTTATAGACAAGACGCTTTGTTCTACATTTGTGTTGTGATTTGTTTCGCTGTCTCTGTGTATGGCGAAGTTGTAACGGAGTATTGTATAACGGATGAGTACAGAAACTAAAAATGTCCATGAGATTGGATAATTGGAAAATACGAGTACACAGAGTAGTTGTACATATGACATATAGGACTATATGGGTCGAAAGAAAGTACGTACTAGCATATTACAAAGAAAATCCAATGCATAAACGAGCTAGGAATTACGAGTACTTAGGAGACTAATGGGAATCAAATCAAGTTTACTCAACTCATAAGGAAACCACAAATCATACCAGAGTAACCATAAAATAATTGCGCATTCACAGAGATATATACTATATAATAATTTAAAATGATTGACATGTCAGAGAGCATTGTTCAAATTGTGTGCAATTATTTTTGAGGTCATAGAAATCAATGCATAATTTAAGAAAATACATAAATAATTTCGGTTATAGGTTTCTGTTTTTTTTCAAAACTACTTTTTATGTAATTTACGAAGAGCTGCAATGGCTCGAGGGGTCAAGGGGTGCAGATTGGGGGCTCGGCTTATCTATTTTGCATTCTAAAGTGCCGAATGTCAAAATGTTTTGACAGCATCGAGTGCAATTTGAATTTCAATGCCAACGGCATTCCGATAAAGACAGAGAGGGGATGAGTGTGGATGCAAGAGAGAAAGAGAGAGTCAGAGAGGATTATGCAGAAATATGAGAGGGGGCATAATCTGATTGCCATATTAGGTCACACTTTCTTACAATGTGTAGTCTGTGGCATGTTCGGGTGTCTCTTTGCGTGTTAGTGTGTGTGTGTGCAGACTGACACATGACTTGAGGGCAGGGGGTGGGGAGCTGCAGCTGACACAACATTAAATTGGAAAACCTTTTAAACAATTGACAAAATTGCTTTCTGGTTTATTTAACATTTGAGTGGCTCGCATCGCATCGACCACACAAACACACACCACGACTGTCTATGCAGATGAGGCTGAATGTGACTGCGAATGCGTGTGTGTATGTGTATGAGTGTGTCTGCCTGTGTGTATGTGTGAGTATTGGCACAATAGAGCTGTGTCCAGATCTACCATAGTAGGCCACTGTACGCAACCACGCATTTCTCCTTACTTTCGTTTCGCCTCATTTGCGAGCAATACGAGAAAATGAAGACAATTTTGCATGGTACGGAGACCCGGGAGAAACGGGGAGATGACGGAGAGAGAGAAAGATTCACGGACAGTCTTTGATTTTCTTGAGATGCTAGTTTACTTTTGAATTTGGGTTATGTAAATGACACACTACACGGTATAAGTAGGAGAATAGTAGTTGGATAAGTATTTGTATAGGAAACATATTTGGGAAACCATTACGTAAAGGAAATTAGATACAAAGAAATAACGATAAACTGGTGAATGAAAACATGATGACTAAATAAAGTTCTATCATAATATTAAAATTAAGTCTAAGAAAAAAAAGATCATACAAAAAGTGCTTTCATTAAGCAACTGGCAGTACAAACGATGAGTTCAGTGGACAAAATACAGTTCAAAGATCCGAGAAAAAAAGATTCAGGAGAGAGAAAGAAATGGACAGAGAAAGAAAGACAGAGATAGGGAGAGTTAGAGAGAGATAGAGTAGAGCCTAAGAGTCTACAGTATATACACTACTTGGCCACAATCCATTGCAATTAAAGTGATCTTTCGATTGACCCTCAAACTTCGGGAAAGTTAATTAAATTTTCATTAAGGTAGTGGGCGGAACGGGGGTGGTACGGGTGTTGTGGGACGTAGGAAGAACTGGGTACAACATACTACTTGAGATGATTTGCTATGCATGAACTACTAGAATATACTTTGCTTTAGCTTTTAAATTTCAACTGATTTTTCGTTTGGTTTCATTTTTGTGTTTCATTTTCGATTGAACAGAATGCATTGGAGAGGAGATGTTTGATAAACAATAAACTGATTTGTACGTGTTCGGGTTGTGCGAATTTTGGAACTGCTACCATTGCTGCTCAGTCATGATTGAAAGGGGCGGGGGCTTGGGGGAGGCTGTTGGAACAGTAGGAAGTTGAAAGAAAAACATGATATCGCAATACGCATAACACGCAACTTGGGCGCAGCTTGAAGACGCAACTTTTGGGCAGTTTGCTTTACACTAAACTATGCTAGTTACATCTAAACGAAAAACAAAAGGATTTTCTCATTAAAAATAAGTTTAAAATAACAACAACTAGAAGCACAGCCCAGCTCTACAGATGAACTTGGTTTAAAAAGCGAGTTGGCTCAAGAAAAGTTCTACAAACTCACTACGATGGATCACAAGCCAAACGGAAAATTCAAAAAACACTCTTAAGCATCTGAGTTATGGAAAACAAAATTGGAAATCATATTATCATAATTATATATATTATATTACAGGCGTAAATTTGAATTAACTTTCCTGTAGTCATTGGTTAATCCACTTGAATTACAAAACAGTGCGAGTTTATGGTACAAAACACAAATGTGGACTGGAAAATATGTGGCAAAAGAAAGTGGAAACAAAACGGAAAAAACATCTAAATGTATGTTGAAAATTCAAAAAGAGATTCATGCGGCAAGAAGTCCGGGACAAAATAGTAGTATAATTTGTATGGTATTTTGTATTATACACGCACATAACCGACTTACAGAACTATATACTATACAAGACAATATTGAAAATAAGGAATAAAATGAAAAAACATTCAATTGTTTTGTAAAGTGCGGATACGCCACGTGGGTCGTACACTTAAACTAGTTTTTGGCTTGTGTAGTGTGAGTGTGTGTCGGTGTATTTATGTGCAGGTGCAACGGGGGTGAGAGTTCAATTAAATATGAGCAAGGGCCAAAGTAACGCACCGTCTTGCACTACAGAACTAGCTGGCTAAATATTTGATCAGGTTTTCTTTGCAATTGGTTTATCGGTTCTACTCTTGGTGTGCGATGTTGGTTTTATTTTGTGGTTTTCGGTATACAGTATTTTGTATTTGGTATTCTAGTATTCGGTTATTGTTTTTTGCTCTTGTGGGGGTCGGGGTGCACAAGTTGGTTCGCATACTTTGTTCGACTCACTAAAAAACAAACAAAATTCGATACAAACTGGCTATAGAATTCAGTATAACCGACTACGTCATTCTATACTAGGCATTCAAATGCAGCAAATTTGGTGGGTTAATATTTCAAGTAAGGTTTCATATATATTCTTCTGTTTCATTTCTGTTTTGTGGTTACGGTTCTGCGAGAATTAACGATCAAACTGAAAAGGATAATGAAAACTAAAGTACTATGGGGCTTTCTCTGGCTTTATCTATTTCGGAAAGGGAATCCAATGGAGAGATTGATGTATTCAGACATGGAAGCACCGCAGACGTTTAGTATATTAGTAGATTGGTTGGTTGGTGTGTGTGTGTGTGTATGATTCGATAGAAGGTACTTAATATTAGTAGTAGTAGTAGTAGTTGAAGAAGCCAATAGACCAATAGATACAACAATCAATGTCAATGATAAGAATACGTTAAAACACAACAGTAAGTTATAGGTTGATTTCCGAATGCAATAGACAACAAGACATCAAATACGAGAAATATCGAGAACGTACGATTTTATATATACGATAGATGGCTGGTATATATAGAGATCGTGCCGAATAAGGAACACAAAATGGGAAACACAAAAGGGTACACAATATAAAACATCGAGTTCAATTTTATCTTGTTGAGTGTTTTGTTTTTGTTGCGTGTATTACTAAAGAAGGAGACGGAAAAGAACTGAGAATATGTTGTATGTTAATTTTGTTTTGTACACGGCAAATGTTTGTCTTGTGAGCGCGTTTTCCTTGCCACCAGTTTGAGTATAATTTGTATTGGTATATTGGTATTTTGGTATTTTTTGGTATATTGGTATAATGGAGTTGTCTCTTTCAACGTGGAGAAAACGACGAGTAGTTTCTGAGTATTTCGAAATGTTACTCTTCACTCTATACTGTCTTTAGTTTTGGTTCTCATATTTATCTTTTTCGTATAAAAAAGGATGTGTTTAGGCGGAGTATTAAAAAAACTAAAAACATACAAAATAATAAAGTTATTTCTTTTTTTTTTTTATTTTCCTCTCCTAACTTTGGTTAGTAGTTGAAGAAAAATTGAAATAAAAATTGATAAAGTACAACTGGCAAAGAGCTCTGGAAATTTTTCATTACCTTTATAAAAATGACAAAATAAAAAGGTTTGTTATGTTTCTTATTGTCCTAGTTTAAATTTTTGCATTGGCTTATTGGGAAATTCTTACTGCCATCGATTAATATCAAAGAAGCAGTTGAAATATATCTTCAAAGCGTTAAGCTGATTCATAACTGAAATCAAAATAGTGAAACATGTGTAAGAATTTTTAACTTCAATTTGGAAGCAATTTGTTTAATATATAAAAATGTGTAATAATTACGACATTTGATAATGCAATTTTTTTTTTCTCAGCCAATACAAGAATATTGATCTAGAAAATACAAATAAATAAAAATTCCTGTCAATTTGAGTTAAAATAAAAATACATAAGGAAACTGAAAAGGAACTGAAAATCGAATGAAAAATTATTAGAGATGCACCCAAAGATGTTGTAATTATTTCCATTCTCGGTCGTTTAGTTAAAGCTAAAGCTTAGCGGGACAAAGGCAAATTATCGGCTGTATATTACAAGCTGAAGCCAAACTGAGAGAGAGAGAGTGTGGTTGTGATATATTTATAAATGTGTGAGTGGGCGAAAGCTAGAGACGGTTTATGGTACAAAGGCAGGCTGGGCGGGATGGCAGCTAACAGCACAGCCTAACAGTGCAGCGTCAGCGAGGGACGCTCGAAGAGCCTGGGGCCGGAGTCTGTGCTGCTAGGCCAAGAAGCTATGGCCCATTGCCGAGCTATAGTGGTCAAGAGAAAACCCTCAATGGAAAATGGAAATGTATTACAACACGATTTTGGCCGCTTCTCCCCAGAGTTCTTTTTCTTTACAATATTTTCGAGGATTTCTACAGCACACCTGCCGCCTGGTCATATCGCTTATTGCCCATTCCCAAACATTGTTACAGGGTGTTTTTGTTTGGGGAGTAAGAAAACATTAGAGATAAACAGAGAGAGATTACTTCACCATCATCATCAACAATTATGAGATTAAAAATATATATATATATAATATATACGTATGCTATAATAATTTGGCAGGTATTTATAGATAAAATGTAACTGTGTGATTAAAAAAAGTTAGATAAGAAAACGATTAGTAAACAATTTAGTTTGTCGTTTCGATATTGTTTTTTGCGATAATTATCAAATATTGATGTTCAATTTTTAGCGACAACTCAATGTCGGTGTCACGGAGTCGCGTGGTTAGTTACAAAATACTTAGAGAGACGGAAATAAAGTACAAAACAAACGGATCAGTTGGTGAGACTAAGAGACTTAACGGTGAGAGTGTTGGGGGGAGAGATCAGAGGTTAAGTGTAACGAAAAACGCAACGAAACAAGATGAACAAAACGAAAGTGCGGCATACTCTTCGGGGCCGTCAATAGAACATTTTCTATTCCTGATATGGATATTAGAGAACCTTCTTAACTGATATGAACTGAACTGAACTAAACTGAGCTGAACTGAGTTGAGCCGAACTGGTTGGCAGTCCTGTACGGGTGTGTCCTGTACTTTGCTGGCGCTGCCCTTGAATGTCGGCGCTGTCTCGTGGACACAACACAAAAGCAGTCGATATACACAGCGAGAGAGAGAGACAGCGATAGAGAGGAAGAGATAGCAAACTTATGAACTGACAGTATTGACAGGCTTTGTATATATGCGTATATATAGTGTGTATATAGGGTATAAAACTGTACAGTCACAGTGACAACATTGAACTGGCGCCAAAATATGTAAAATCGGTTCTCAAAAAACATTTGGGCTGATATTATTATATAGTATATGTACAACGTCAGCTTCAGCGGCGGCAACAAAGCTGGCAGTGGCTAGCGGTTAAATAACGTACGTAACAAAGCAGTCTATCGATTGCTGTCGGTTATCGATAACGAAACACATTGAAGATTATTTCAGAAACATATTTATAGTAAGTTTTGTAATAATTCCAATGCAGGCATTTGTCAAACGCAAAGCAAATTGGCAATTGGCGGCTTCGTAGAGTCTTAAGAATAGGAATATATATATAATATGTATATAGTATATGGTATATATTGAAATATATAGAGGAGTGGTTGTGATATAGAGGCAGTTTATAGTACAGCATGGTAAACGGTTTTCGAACTTGTTGTTCTTGTTATTTTTACACTATTTGTCGTTCTGCTTTGCAGTGAACTTTATTTTACAGTGTGCTGCAAATGCCGCGCTAAATGCAAAACGATAGTGTAAAAATAATAATAGATTGATGTACAGAACTATAAGAATGATATCGTTAACAGAAACGGGAACTAAAACTGATAATGGCGAACAAAGAACGCATCAAACGGAATCGAACTGAGGTATACAATAGATATACATAGATAGATATACATATATGACAGAACTGTAACTGAAAGTTAGGATCGGGAAGACGACACAACTAAAATGGAGGGAAATGGTAAGGGAATTCTTTAGATTATCATTTTTGTTTTTGTTTTTGTTTTTTGCTTACGCTGGACACTTGACACTGACACAGATACGGATACGGATAACAGATACGAATATATATATAGTTGTTGGTTAGATTTATAAGACACATTTAGATAGATTGAAGGTGACGCTGCGATCTTGGCAACTGATTGAACTTACCCGCGCAGCGAAGCTGGTGTTGGGCTTCTCGAGCAGCTCCCAGAGATACTTTTGGTACTCGGCGCATTTACCTTCGCCGAACTCCTCCTCGTCGCGCTGCCTGAGCGACTCGGCCTCCTTGCGCATCTCCTCGTGGACGTTCTCCTTGCGCTGATGGTACTTGTGCTGGCAACAGGACTCCAGATACAGTTCGTCGACGCCCCAATACTCCAGATCATCACTAAACGCAAGCACGCACATCTCCTCCACAATGTGCAATTTCCCAGTGCGATAGAAGTTCAGAATGGAGCTGAAGCTCTTCGGATGGCGGTCGAAGAAGTACTCGTTGTCGACGAGCGAATAATCATCGCATAGCTCGATAATGGCCTCGTGGGTGGTGCACTCCCTCAGCCTGCCGAGGCGCGTGTGCGGCAGACGTTCCAGGGTGCGCCAGAGCACCTCGTGCTTAACGCCGCCAACATTGATGGAGACGCGGCTGTTCATTTGCTTCGATTGTGCTATCATGAACGGCTCCGGCGGCGGTATGGAGGACATGGATCTGGAATGTGTCCGCTGCAGAGCGCCAGTTGTGTTGCTATGGCTAATGCCAGCATTGCTGCCGGCACCGGCAACTCCTGCCGACGGCAGCATAACAACCCCTCCGACACCGACACCAACACTACCCGCACCCGCACCTGCACCAACACCGCCGCCGAGGCTGCCACCGGGGTTGGGGCCACCAATGCTGCCACCACCAATGCCGCTGCCGGCTCCCCCACCACCCGCACCACCAACGAGTGACATGTTGCTGCTTGCTGCTGTTGCTGCTGTTGCTGCTGCTGCTGCTGTGCAAGAAGAGTTTGCTGGGAAGTTGTGGGATTTGAATGCGTTGGTGATGTAACTGGGAATGGAGCGTAACGAACTTCCTTGCCAATGGCCCCGGTGCCACCGATGCCACTGATGCCACCGATGCCGATGCCGCCGCCCGCTGTCGTTGCCCCGGTGAGACGAAGTGCTCCAGCACCAACAGTTCCCAGGCCGAGCGCAGCAGCTGCTGGGTGCGCTCCTGCTGCTGCGGCGGATGGGCCAGCAATGAGGCTGCCATCAGCATAATCCAGGTGGCGATTGTTGAGGATAACAGTGCCGCCGGCAACAGTTGCATTGCCGTTAAAAGCAGCGCCGCCAGCTGCTGTGACAGCTCCGCTGACGCAGCCATATGCACTAGCTCCACCGGCTCCCATCGCCCTCTCCCAGTCGACATTACCGCTTGTATCGTAATAGGGCTGATTATCGCCGCCGTCGGCTGCGCTCGCAAGTTGCAGTCCACGCGCAGCTGCCTCGTGTTGCTGCTGCTGCTGCTGGTAGAGCAGCTGCTCCTGTTGCTGCTGCTGCTGTTGTTGTTGCAGTTTCTGTTGCTTTGACTGTTGTTGTTGCTGTTGCTGTTGTTGGCCAGCAGCCTGTCCACCATGCAATTGCCCGACCATTTGTAACACTCCATTATTGTTTTGAAGCGGTGTTGTTTCACCCGTTGCCCAGCGTACCGCCTCACGGTCCCTGTCGCGTTCGCCGACCATAAGTCTGCTGCAGTTGGCCATACAAGTGCCGTTGGAAATCGTTAGAGAGATTTATTGACCATCAAATACCAAAAGCCCAGCCCCCAATCCTTCTCCTCTTCTACTTTTCTTTGGCCCGCCTCATACTTACCGCTACATCGCGTCAATTGTTGTCATTACATCGACCACCGCGTCGTCCCAGAGTTGCCGCTAGCTCCTCTCTTTCTCTCTCCCTCTTGTGTAGCTGCTGCTCTCTGCCTTGCTCTTGGGCTGCGTCTTGTGCGCAATTGATTTCAATTTTCGGAGATATCTGAAGATCTGCTATAAATATGCTATAAATTGTGGTCAGCTGCTGGCACGCTTCACTTTTGGCTCGCTCTTTGTTCTGCTTCTTTCTTCTCTTCCTTGTCTTTATCTGGCGTTGTTCAGTAAACTGGTTGCTGGTCGTTGTTGTTGCTGTTGTTGTTGTTGCGTGTTTAGGCTATGATCACAGTTAATTGCTGGGGACTTATTTGGGTATTGTAACAAACTGCGACTGGTTCAGGCGAAAATTGGCAGCATTTTGTGGGGCTCTAATAGGCTGTAAGTGTGTGTGTGTGCGGAAAAAGCTGCAAGGATAGAGAGAGGGAGAGAGAGTGAGTGAGATGGAGAAACAATTGAAATTCGATCAGCGAATATATTAGTTTCAGCGATAAGTCCCGTAAATTCCAATTGCATCGTCAGTGACACGCCCCGCACTGGGCTGTAAATCAGCAGCTGTTGACGCCCGATAAGATATACCCCAATAAACGTCGATAAATGTCGATAAAAGCGACGCAGAGCAATTTCTATAGCATACTTTTTGGGGCAGCCACGCCAGCTGAATGCAATTATAGCACAATTACGTACCAACGCACACGAATAGCGGTAAACGGCTGCGTGTGCATGTGTGTGCGTGAATGCAGTTCACATTTCATCAGCGATATCAGGTGAGAAGCGAGTGGGGGGAGGGGAAAGAGAGGGCAGGCTAACGAGGTCAGCGCTTGGTTCCCTTATTTATTGTGGTTAATTTGCAATTGCCGAAGGCAGCGCAGAAATTCGATTGCAAAACTCCGCATTGACTCCACACACACGCACGCACACACTCGGATTCACAAACATACACACACACACATGCAAAAGTGGAGCGTAAAGTATGCACTGGCTATTTTGGGGTCGCCACACTCGGCTTGTTTTTCCGGCTTGGCCTTTGCCTAAATCGCAATTTCTGCCGCATTGAAATCAAATTTGAATTTTTATGCCAAACGCAAATGCATTGTGTTATAAGCGTAGGGCCTGCGTTCCATTGTTGTTTGCGCACTCCACGAATTGCCCATAAAATGTTAATTAAGCGCGCAATGCAAAATGAAATGAATTGCAACGTGGATAGATAAAAACCATGCCGCATTGACCTTGCCTGCCTTGCCTAGCCTGGTCTGGCATGGCCTGGGGAAGAGTTACGGTTATTTCTATTGTCATTTGGGTCAGTCAAAACAGGGGCCAGTTAATCAAGTTTATGTGGGTTTTTACTCATTAAAGCCAAGTGAAAATTTGCTCAGGCTTTAAAGTTGTGTTGAATAATATGGAGAAAGATAATTATAGAAGGGGAATAGAGAGAAATATAGAAGGCAAACTAAATAGAAGAAGAGAAAGGAATATAGAACTAGAGAGAACAATATAAGCAAAATAAACAATGCCGATATAAGTTCTCATTCTAGAGACACAGAGAGAAGAGAGTTTATAGAAATAGATAGAAAAACTGAGAAAGGAAATAGATAATAGAATAAGAGAAATACACAGCAATGGGCTGGCAAAGATTAATAGCGAATCAAGGGCACAACGAGAGAAAGATGGAATGATTGTTCGGGCACTAGCATAAACTTGAATAACCACTGCACTGCACCACTTTGCATTGCATTGATATCACCAAGACTATGAAGCGTCAGGCTGATTGACATATGCTGTGATCCTTTGTCTCTTTTTATGACCGGTCTATACAAATTTATACCCTCTTGAGCCTGCGAAACGTGGGTCAGCAAGGATCGCAAATAAATAATAGTATTCTGGAAGGGTTTTAACAGCGCCGCGTCTCACAAACACCGCAATAGATTTTAAGTTCAGTTTAATAAAAACTGTCAAATGTAACTGACGCGCGTAGTTTCTCATTAACAGTCAGGAATTCTGTTAAAAAACTAGTATTCATATTTATATTACATTAAAGACGTTAAATTATTTATATTTTATCGCTTTAATATTTAAAATAATATATATCAGACATTCAAAAGAAGTTGGGGAAGAGCATATCGAATGGTACACTAGCCGATACAGTGACAGACTGCACAGACATCGCAGCCTGCTTCTGTCCACTAGACCTATGAGAAGCCTGAAGAGCTTGGGATTCGCAAAAAAAGAGACCGGCGCTAGCGAGCTGTCCGGCAAATAAGTTTTTTACTTTATCAAAACGATTAGTTTGGCTCTTAATATCATAATTTATTGTTATTGTATATAGAAGAATAAATCGAGTTATGATCCAATAAAAAACTATTATTACTGCTTAAAAAGTATTTTATAATGATGTATTTTTTAGTTGAATTCTCGTAGTCGTATTCCAACAAAGTTCAAAGCCCTTTCTTTACCTCTCAAGTCTATCTCAAATTCATGAGTTACTTGGGTAAGCAACACATACGATAATCCCCTACATTATCCGTAATGCAGGGTATTTTCGAATCTACATAATGCTCTTCGCGTGCCAGCGTTGCCTGTCGCCTGGAGCACTTTGGGTTCATTTGAATTTCAATTCAGATTCGGCTTAGCATGCAAGGACGAACTCATTTTTATATGGCAAATTATATAGTTTTGCTCGATTTGAGTCGGGTTAAATTGTTATTTATTAGCCAGGGAACGTTCAGTTTGGCATTACAAATGTGAAACGTGCGCGAGTTTGTGCGCATTTTTGACAACATTGTTGGGCTTTGTTGGGTTTTTGCATTTACATGGATTCGTTTGCTGCCCCTCACTTGTGTTGCGTGTTTCGTAAACTTTATGCAATTATTTCTCGCCCAAAATGTGTATAAACTGCATGCAAATAGTGTTGCCACCGTTTGTTGCTACATGCAAGATGTTAACCTCTGACTTGGAGAGTGTGTGCGAGTGTGAAAGGCATGTGTGTGAGCGCGAGGCATAAGTCAAGTGGCCAACTTCACCTTGGAGAACCTGTTGAATCCGCATGCCACCTCGTGATACCCCCTCTCCAATTCTGCCGCCCTCTCCTTGCCCAAGTTGTCCAAGTGAAAGTAAAAGTTAAATTGCAAATTAATTGCGAACGCGTCCTTCGGGTAATTTCAGCTGACAGCTCATCCCCCCCGTTGTCATAAAGTGCCAGCAGATAATGGTGCTGGAATTTATGACTACAACGCCCAAGCACACACACACATGCAGTATATACCCACACATACACACATAGACGTAGCACACACACTCTCACATATCAGCTCATAAATCTAAGACATAATTTGCCCACACGTATGCACAAATTACAAAATGAAGACTTAATTGCCCATAAATAGTTTGATAACACGCCCCCAGAGAAGGAGGCGTGGCAGCTTATGGCAGCCCATCAGCCTTGCAGGGCGAGAGTGACAAGTTCGTCTCAGGTTACTTGGGTCTCGGGGTCAGCCTCGTGCGTAGATCCCTAATGAGTCGCTTGCCATTAAAAAGCTGCTTAACAATTTCACGCTTAGCCGATTTCGCATGACATAGCTGAAAATTTGTGCCCACCAGGGGGGAGGGGGGCGTGGTAGCTGTGATTAATGATTTCTTTGCTTTCGACACTAATTGAAAATCAGCCAGAAGAAAATGTACACAATGAGAGAAAACAACAGCGTGTGAATCATTAGGCAGCTGCAGGAAATTAAAGCTAACAACATTAAAGCTATAGCTGACCCCTCAATCTAGCCAGATTAGAGCTAAATCCAGTCATAAAGCAGCTAAGTTATATTCTCATTTGCGATATCAATTTGGTTTAGTGCAATTTGAAGTTTGAAGCCAAGAAAATATGTGCGCTTCACACTCAGTTTATTGCCTATGGGCAAGTGTTTCCGCTGGCTCCGTATACAGGGGAAGGGAAGGGAAATTGGAGAGTGTGCACTTCTTTTGCAACACTCTCCGACATATTTCAAGTGCCAAAATTCTACTTCGCTGCTAAAAGCGAGAGACGCGACTGCATTTGCATAGCTGAACAAGAAATGCAATGCAAATAAGTACAATGGAGAGAAAAGTGTACACTGTACACACTGTACACTGAGCACTGTACTTGTTAGACTACTGCATGAATGCATTCAACACGCCAAATGAATCATTTAGAAAATAGAAAGTGAACGGGAATGATTGGATGTTGTGTGGTGTCCAGTCTTGTAAATTAATTACTTATTCATTTGATAATAGTACTGTACAGTGAGTGAATATTACGTTAAACGCATGCAATATTTCGATATTAGTAAAAAGTACAAATATGAAGTCATAAAAAAAGCTCAATGAAATTTCCTGTACTTATTAGAATATTTCATTTATACTATAGACAAGTGAATCATAATTTTGTAATGCTATTCAAAGTTATATTTACTTTCGTTACTATGATTACAAATATTGAATCTTTTCTGACTCAATTGGAATATTGAAGTAATAATGTAAAATAAGTTCTTTGCAATCTGTTATGGTTAGTCTCCTTATGCTTGTTGTAAATTGTTGGAGGCAACAAAAGTAAAGCAATATTAAGTAACTAATTTAGATTCAAAAGTCAAGAGTTGAAATAACAATAATAATTGTCATATATGAATTGACTCAGTGTGGCAGTCAATTTTAGTGTGACCATTTGGGAACCCAATTAAAAAAGTTCCATACTCACAGCAGGTATTCCAAACGTGTACTCACGTTTGAACGATATGAATTACTGTATAGTGAGTAATGAGTATAGCAAAAAACAAGTACTAGTTGCCCTGAAACGAATGCATTCATACTGGATTCTTGTACAATACATGCTCTTGTTGTCGACTGTGTACAATGCATTGCAATGGAGAAGCGTGTCAGTTGTGTGTTCGGCAAATGGAAAACATTTATTGCCGACTTTTAAGGGCCCTCGTTGTCGACTTTCCACTAAATTTATGGGCGCCATTTCGTTTCATTTCGCTGCAAACAATTCGCAAGTCAAGTGCATTTATTTTTAAGTATATTTGTTGTTGTACAACGTGTTGTTGTTCTCACTTGCAGCTCTGCTGCTGCTGTTGTTGCCTTTGTCTCGAGCTGCAAATGCGTCAGCGTTAACCTCAACACTTAACTCAGTGTCTTGGGTCATGTACAGAGTAAGGTGTGTGTGTGTGTTTCTCTATGTGTGTGTGCCGCTCCTTGCACGTACTGCAAGTTGCACTCCCCTTCTTACTTTCTGCCTGCCACATCCGGCCGCAGCCACATCCGCCGCCACCGACGCCGTTGCTGGCGCAGTTGCTGCCACAGCTGCTGACCCTTGCTCTGCCATTGGCAATTGGTCTAATTTAGTTAACGGCTACGAGCAAATTTAAAAAGTCACACACACACACATGCAGAAACACACACACACATGTAGTGTTTGAATTGGGCACTGGGTTAAATGCTTTAGACTTGGAGGAACATGGAAAATTGAAACAGTTTTACTCCAATTTTTGTATGGCTTTTGTTTTGGTTGCTTTTGCGTGCTGAGCTCGACTTATGGGCCGATGGCATGCAAACATCTTGACCAACTTGCGCCCAACTTGGCCTTGGCGCCCAACGTGGGCGGGGTCGCTGCCTATGTAAGCCATGTATGAACTATATAAACGTGTGTCTGTGTGTGTGCATTCATGCTATCTGTCAATGTGCTCTCGCTCGCAATTGTTGCACTCACTCTGCCGCTGCTGACGTCGACTGCGACTGCGACGGCGACGGCGACCGTAGCATACTTTCTCCCGCATTTCCCCTCTGCGTGTTTTAGCCTTTTATTGAGTTACTCAGCGGTTTTTGCGGTTTTTATGAGTCCCGTGCCACATGCGCCATCAGCAACATGGCGTCATCTCGGCAACAGTCGCAGCCTTTCTACCACCCTCCCCCCAACCCTTTCCCTTGCACCCCTAGCAACAAAATCAATAGTAATGAAAATGTCAAGCGTTTTCAATCTAATTAAATGGGAGAGTTTGCTTACAGACTTGCTTATAAAAAAGACTCCCAAATGATTTATTGCCCGTGCTCAATGAGAGTTCACTGTGAACATCAAATCTCCGTATAGTTTCGGAGGACTTCCGTGCAGTTCCGTGCTCCATTCTCTATACTCCAATCCTCCCCCAAGTTATTATAACTTTTCGAATTGTTATGAAAAACTTTTGTAGAACTGACAGGCAGTAGGAGGGACAGGGGGCGAGGGCGGCGCTTGCAGTGAAAACTTTCAAGCAATTTGCATAATTAATTAAATTTTTCGAAAAATATGTTCGACATAATCAAATGACAAGAACCGATTTGCCGAGGTGCCCCACGAGACGCGCTCGCATGAATGAACCCTCATCAAGGCGACACAGTCATTAACCTTTCTACAGGATAGAGAGAGACAGGGCAGAATAGAAAAAGGAAGAGTGAGGGAAAGAGACTGCTACGCTTCGCTTGTTGCTTCTATAGGAACTGGAATCGGACTGTCGTGCGATTAATTAGAAGGCGGCTCAGCTTGGCAAAACTTCGCAGCGACATTTGTGAGAGGCAACTGCGCAATTGCCGCATTTCAGTTGCATGAAATATTCATAAACAATGCCGGGCCGTTGCCCAGACGAGCTGCCTGCAACCCGGTGGGAAACCTTCTCCCTGCCCCTCTCACCCCCTCAACCTACACTGCAGTGACCACTTCAACCATTAGCCATAATTCATATATGGATTATTGATTTTCGATTATGGCCATTGCTATCTCTCCCTCTCTGACTTGGCCCGATTACCTGTCTGTCTACGTCGTCTGTCTATCTCTTTCTCTGTCTGCCTCTCTTTGCCTCATCCTTTTCTATCTGTGTCCACTTCTCTATGCAAGTGCTCGGCTGGCTTGCCCTCTGCCAACCTGTTTGCTGTGCGTGTTCTGGCCTAATAAGGTGTAGACACGCACGCACACCTACGCACCCACACACAAACATACACACACACAGAGGCACACCTGCAGAGGTAGATACAATATACAATACAATATTTATAATGCACTCGAATTGCTTTTTGTTTTCTCTCGCATTATTTGCCTTTTCTTTTATTTATTCAACAACTATTACGCTGTACATTAATCAAATGGCCACCATCGATCTCTCGTTCTACCCCTCTCCCCTCTCTGTTTCTATCTGCCCCTCTCTGTCTGTCTGTCTGTAAAACACCTGCAACATTTGATGTCACATGAAATGTTTCAGCTGCCTGCGGCTGATAATGATAAATGGCCCTGGGCAAGGCTGACAGCGCAGAGCAACAACAATATGTCTGCCCACTCCCAGTCTCCCTCTTTCCCTCTCTCTCTCACACACACACACTCTTCCTCTATCGTTCTCTTTCTCTTTATTGTAAGTTCAATGTTGGCCAAGTTGATTTGTTTATTTTTAGTGCGATCTCGCCTCTATTAATGTAAAAGCTATTTATTTGCTTTGTCTTCCCCCATCCCCCGTGTGCCACGTCCCGCTTTATATCTGGCCATATATCGTGCGATTTGGCGTATAAAATATAAATAAATAATGACCGGTCGCAGCGGCTGCAAATCACTTAAAATTCCATATCATCTCCCCTGCTGGCAATATGAGCATTTTCGCCCATTGGCCGCTAACAAAACCCGCCAAAGATTAATTGCCGGCTAAAAATAGCGGGCCTCAAATGCGCTGAGATTAATCGCGTGCCTGTTCACAATTAAAGTCACAAGAGAAGTCAAACTAGTTACCGTTATTCGTGTTATTATTGATGTTGTTGTTGCTGCTGTTGTTGCTGGCACGTGTCTTGCTCGGGGCAGGGGAAGTGCGCCAAAAAGGCGTCGAACAACAACCTCTTTTTTCAAAAAGCTTCACTTTAATTGCAATTTAATTAGCAATTAGCCGCGTTAGCGAGGCAGGGCAGCTTTCAATGCGTCCAGTGTCCATTTTCATTAGTTCTGCTGCCCTTTGATTTCAGCTGAAAGGGTAGTTGTGACGATGCAGTAGTGGATTTAAATGAATCTTCATTCAGTCACATTTAGATTGTTAACACAATAAAGGTATAAAGGAAATCAAACTGAACTTTAAAATCTTTTCTGCAACAAGAATACTCTTGACTATAAACGATATATAGGTTCACCAAAACAAACAGCAAGCTTCTTTAGCAAGATAATGTACTTCACTTTCACAAGAGCTGAAATAACGCCAAGTCTTACTGTCCAAAAATTGTTCTTATTTGTTTTGCACAGATGAAATGAGTTTTTAAAATAATTTTAAACAATTTCTTTAAATCTACGTACAGCAAAATTTAATTTAATTTAACTGAACACTTTGATGAGCCTCAGCAGAGCTTTAAAGCTACTTTATCAGAAGAGAAAGGTTCAAATCTTGATAATGTTAACTGTATTTAAAAGTTGTAAATATAATTTAACTATTTTAAGTGAAAGAATTTAAATAGTTGAGTCTAGTTACTTTCAATATGGATATATTCAATGAACTTCGGCGGAATTTTCAAGGTTCTTCATCGTAAAAAAAGGCTTCTATTCAGTTTTGATTATGATAGATGTATTTAAAAGCATTGAATTTGCCTTAAATGAAGTCTTCATTATGGTTCTCTTTTATTAAGCAAAACTATATTAAATGAACACCTTCCCTTCTCATTCTACTTTGTCGCCTAACTCTGTCACTTTTCTTTTGGGATATCACGTAGCAATTCAATCATTTTCAACTGTCCCTCTCTATATTATTCAGCCACTTTTCTATGGTATCTCGCTTGGTCAGGATAATCCACATGATGCTTTCGCCGCATTCCAATTTTTTTTCTTCCGATACACTTTTTTTTCGTTTTCGAATTATCGACTCTTTGTTGTTGTTGTTTCTTTTAGCTATGCCGTCGCTGTGCGTTGAACAAATTACGCCATTAATTTCAGCCGATTTCTGGCATACGGATGCGTTTGAATACGAATACGAATATTTTGGCAAAAATCTTTGTTGGCGATGCGATGCGATGCGCAGGAATGCGGCACGAAGTAAATCTTTGAACTCATAAAAATCGATGAGCGCACGCAGGCCAATTTGTTTACCCGGGGCGAGCGAGTGAACGAGCAGATACAAAACACAAATACAAATACAAATGCAAAACAAAAATCACTGCAGGCAGTCGAACGAATGAACGACGACGACGTCTTCGTTGTGATCTTTTGTGTGGCGTGTGACGTCATCAGCGGAACTGACTGCCTCATCTATTTATCACTCGTCCTCTCTCTATTGCTCTTTCTCTCTCGCATTCATTTGACTTGGATACTTATTTATGCGCTCTATATATGCATCCGTATGTGGATCAGATGTGAATACGCGATTGGCCACTTGGCTGCAGGCCAAAACGGCTTAAAACAATTGCCGCACAATTGCCTACTCTGTCGGCGGCAACTTGGCTTGCAACTCTGCAACTCTGATTCGGTTTTGGGTGAGTGATTCCCTTCCCCACTCCCCAGAATGTGCGTCAACCACATTTGACTGGCGTCTAACCGTGAAAGAAGCCGTGGCAAGACGCACTCGCATGGAAAACGCGAAATGGCTTAAGGACGCACAAAGGAATCGCAAAAAGATGTCGCCAAATCGAGGAGAGAGAAACTAAAGAAGGCCTTTGCAAAATGAAAACGTATTAAATTGCCTTAAAAGCAGGCGAGCCAGGCCAGCAATTCATATGCAGATGGAAGATATATGTGTGGATATGCGGAGCAGCCCTGGGCTTAACAGCTTAGTTGGGGCATTAATGAATTTCCATGGAGCTCATTGCGAGCAGAGCTGAGCCGGGCAGAGTAACAGGAAATTGAAAACCAAATCAAACTAAAGTCCCCCCTTAATTATCTTTTAAAACACACATCACGTATACTCAGGATATATATACATATATATAGTATATATAAAGCGAGAGATTGCTGAAGGGGAACGTGAGCAAGCGGTGCAAAAAGTGTTGCGCACATTTGGGCGCTTTAATTTCCTGCAACGGCCTTGAGACAACAACAAATTGAAATTCATAACAATAATAACAACGAGAAAGGAAAGGCAGGAAAACCCTGGGAAAGCGCGCTTGACTAACTGGCGTGAAAGCAGTCATCCCCAGCAAAGCAGATCCCTCGTCAAAATTGGAAAAATGGAAAACAAATGAGCTTACAAATGTGCGCAGTGTTGTTCGTGTTGATTTTGGGGCAATTTCTGCGGCTTATCGTACATTTAATTTAATGCGAGTCTCGCTTTAAGCCCCAATAAATATTTACAGTTCTGTTTGGCAATTAAAAAAATTGCATAAATCGCCGCAAATATATCTCTCTTACAGCACGCGAATAGTTTTAGCTTACGTTGCGTATACTTAATTTAATATTGTAATGCGAAACGGGGGCTCATTTGCATGCAAATAAGAAAAAGTCGGATTTACATAAGTACGTAAGCATATAGTGGGGCGTATACACGCATATATATATATATATATATATATATATATATATATATATACATCAGAAAAAAATAATATATATATATATATATATATATAGTCGCCTCAGATATGCATATATATTTATATATGTATATATGCATATCTGAGGCGACTAATGCCTGCGCAGGATGCCAGGACAACCAACGGAGACAGGGACAGGAGGGGAGCATGTTAAGTAGCCTGCCTGAGATGGCTCAGTCGCTTTTCGTTTCAAAACGAAATTAAATCCATTTCACAAAATTGTGAAAAATAATAAAAAAATTCAAATGCGATTAGCGCAGATTTTTTTTTGTTACGCTTTTGATATGCCACACACACACACTCACTCACAGAAATACACACACACACATGCCACGATAAGCTACTCATAATTATATGGCAGCAATTGTGTTTGTGTCGATGGGGTTTTGGAAACAGAATACGTTTGCTTATGGTAGGTCTTTAGAGCAATCGTAAAATAAATACATATATAGAGAAAGCAACAACAGCAGCACAAGAACACAACAAAAAGGGGCAATAATAGCAGCAACAACAGAGAGCATAACAGCAACAACAATGCGAGAACGAGTCACACACTCAGGAACCAAACAAAAACGAACAGCAATGAAAGCAAATAATAATAATAATTCCTACAGCAGTACGCATGTTCTCCCCCAGTTCCCACACTCCCGCTCTCCTGTCTATCTTCTCTACCCACTTCTGCTGTCTCTATTCCCCCCGCCTCTGTCCACTCACTTTGTTGTCCTGGCTACTCTACTCGCCTTTTCTACTGTTTACTGCAATTTTCTGTTGTTTTACTTCGTTTGGCCGAGTTATTCCAAGCAACACATTGACACTGAAAACGACGCCGACTCCCAGTCTCGCACACTTCAACTCTCTCTCTCTCTCTCGCTGTGGCACTCTCTTGCTCTCTTTGCGCAAGTCTTTCCACGACGTGCGTTTCACCAACACCTTTTTGGGTTTTCTCGTTTGATTTGTGTGAGTTGCCGTCGATCTTTGCACCGCGATAAACAATTGATAAATGTGGCAATCTGCTGGCCAAGCCAGAGCTGACTTATTGTGGATTTGTGAATAGTTCATCAGGACTCCCAGTAGCCTCTCTCCACTCCACACTCATCTCATTCATCCCCTGAACTCAGCCACTGCCACCTTACTTAACTCATCTCCCCCACTTGCTGCGCAGCTTTTGCTGACGAACGAGCGACCAAAGCGCACAGTTCGACCAATGACGTCATCAGTTTTTGGTACGTTTGCCTCGTAATGAGGTTGTCGAGGAGTTGTACGACAAGCAACGACCTAGTTTAGGGCCCACACCAGCCAAGGCGAACGACAACGAAAGAGAACGAGAACCCGCCTCGTGCGCACGGGAAGTTCTTGGATACTGAATGAAAATTGGAAACAGGATACGACAACGACGAGCACGCTGCTCGTGTGTGTTTGTCTGTGTGTGTGTGTGTGTGTTTGTTGGTAATTTGTACGCCTTGCTTGTGGCATGTTGCACGTTTCACGCTCGCACTGCCTGCTCGCCTGCCTGGCTTGCCTGCGGCGGGTGCGCGTGCACTCAAGTTCGTGTTGCGGTGTCGTTGATGTGGCTATTTCGACAGCTGAAGGTGCAAGATGCATTGACGAGGTCGCTGCCAGCTCCCAGCTGAAGCTGAAGCTGAAGCCTGTCGCTTGAGGCAGAGTGCCGCCACGGGCTGAGGCAGCTTAGAGATGCGAGCTGAAGTCGTGCTCGTGCCTGCGTGACACGCTGTGGCAATGAAGTCGAATGAGATTTGCATTTCACTTGTATGCAGATTGGGTCCATCTCTAGCTGGGCGCGCTTCAGTAACTTTAACAAGGACTTGGGCCCTGATGTAGTCGCATCAACTAGCCTCCCCTCTTCCCTCTCCCCCTACTTCCTCCCTCACCTCCCCACTGAGCTTGTTATACAGTCATTTAACCGCAATGCGAGGGGCTTGCCACTCTTTGTCTATGCCTGTGCCCTTGTGTCAGCCCCAAGCCAACCCACTCCCCTTTCCCCTCTCCCTGCACTCTCACCCTGGTTTCCTGTGGCTTCACCTATGCCCTTTAGATGGCCTACGGCCAGTGCCGGAACCAGATTCAGTCTTGTTTCTCTCTCTCTGGTTACATCAGCGCGCACATAACTTCAAATTAGCACTGGATGCCACAAGCGAAGGCCATGCAACGGAGGGCGGTAGGGGAGGGGTTGTAGGGCGCCCGTGTTGCAACATTTCATCCTTATGGATTGGCAGAAATGTCTTCAGCTCCTGCTCCAAGCTGGATTAATTGGAAAAGCCTCAGCAGCAGCAGCAGCACAGCAGCTGAGGCGATTTCAATTAAGTCGCCCTTTGTGCGTTTGCCTATCATAATCCATGCTTTCTCTTCCTGTCAACCCCCCTCCCCTCTTCCGACCCCTCTCATAAGTAGACTTTATTATTATTTTTTTAATTTCGTTTATTGCCAACGTCGGCACGCATTGTTATTGTTGCAGCTCCTCCTCGTGGTTTCCTTTCTATTATATCTTTTCTCGTATCGTTTCTCGCTTTTCATTTCGCCTGCCGCCTTTTTGTTATCTATCTATTAATTTGCCACAGCAACAACAACAACAAGAATGAGGGAATTCGATACAACTCAATAATTTTTATTGTATTGAATTCTCATTTCCGGTCACAGTGCGGCATCGCTGGCGAATGAAATATCGTCTCCATCGTTTGCTATTTTTGGCAACAATCCGAGCCGTGCTGGCCAACAATAATCACAACAATATCGAAGAGCAGAGACACAATATATACTATATAGTCTGACCAATACTGACCCCAGTCACATGAAAAGATACGATTTTCTTTTCCTTTTTTTTTTGCTGATTTAACACTTTGTTTTCTATTAAAATTGCTTTGAATTGATTTCTTTGGTTATTTGCTTTGGGTTTCTTTTTGGATAATCAGTATGGCATGATTTGGGGCACGATGACAAAGCGAATTCCTGACAGTTCTCTAATTATTTTAACGGTATTTGGTAATATGTTGATTATTATTTTAACTGGACATGACACGCCTAATTGCTGCTACACCTAAATAAATACACAAATGTCTCTCTCACTCTCTCCCTCTCTGTCTGTTTGCCTTGCTGTCTCCCTTTTCCTCGTTTCCAGTGTCAACGCATTTTCTGGGCCAATTGCCAAAGTGAAAACTAATTTTTCCTTTTTCTTTGCATTTGTTCATTACCAACTGCTGCTCGTGTGTTTGACATCTTCACTGACAACATAAATGCGCAAACATTTTAAATCCCTTGGCGCCCCACTGCGTCGCTGTCCCTCTCTCCCTCTCTTTGTATACTCTTTCAGAGAGTTGAGTCGGTGTAGCAATCATCACGCTCACTTATCGATCAACTATTTGTGCAATTTCCCAATCAAATTCTGCTTCAATTTCCACCATCAACTTGTTTAAAAAGTTCTTTCCCTTTTTGACTGACTGACTGGCATATCCCGCAGTCGCCTCACGGACAGAGTATTCTGTCTTCTGCAGTAAACCAGAACTGTGCCTTCTTCTTTTTCCTTTTCGTGTTCTTGTTCTGCTTTTGAAGTGCCTTCAAATTAACGCGCCCGACTTGTTCAGTGCGCGCAGAAAGAGGAAAATAAACGAAAGACGTCAGGAAAATAATTCTGCTTGAATTTGGGCAAAACATTTTTGCAACTTGCCGCCAAATGCAAACAGAGAACAGCTAAGCAAGCAGCACAGTGCAGCGACTAGCAGATACCCTGTAAACTGATGGAAGTGGGTCAACTTTTAGATGTTTATTTAAAGAGATTTCCAACACTGGACAGTCTTTATCTTTAATTTTATTCATGCAGATGGTTTATTCATTTTTGAAAGAAGTTTTTAACGCACTTTAGAAGCGAATCTTTGACCCTGTGAAATGTATTTGTTTATTCTGAATCAACATCAACAGAGGTATCGAAATAACCTTGTTCGTCTGTCCGTCTTACATTCTCCGAATGTCCGTCTGCCAGTGTGTCCGTCTGTCTGTCTGTTGCAACGCAAACTAGTCTCTCAGTTTCAAAGCTATATTGATAGAACTTGGGACACACACCAATTGCAGAACGTAGTAAATAAGTGCACACTAGTCGGATCGGACAAATGTATCGTATATCTGTCATACAAACTATTGACCGCTTTTTGTTATTTGTCAAGATTTTGTATTGTATTTTCATCGATAGTCTTTTATGTAAAAACGAGAGCAACAGTCGCGCAAAACGCGACAGTGGGATACCCTTCGACCTATGTTCCCGTGTAGTTTAATTTGTTAAATTCTTAAACATATGCATATGCACATGCTTTGAAATTAATCCCGACAGATGGCGCTCGCGCTTCGCGCTCGCCCGCCTCCCTTGTTAGCTGACTGAAGCACTTGGTTTTATGTTCATACTTTCTTCAATAACTTCTGTGTTTATTGTCCGATCGGATTGTAATTTGGAGACTACGTAGATATTTCATTCAGCTTAGTATATTTAAAGAAGTTAAAGAAGTCAGAAAATTGTATCTTTTATACAGCGCTTACAAATTGAGTTCAAAAATTAAATTATTGATTTGTGAGGGCGGTGGGCGTGGCACCTAACATTTGAAATAAACTTGATCTGCTTGATCTACACAGGAGTCTTCCTGCCAAATTTGGTAACTCTAGATTTTATAATAGCTGAGATCTGTGCGTTCACACAGACGGACAGACGGACAGACAGACAGACATGGCTCAATCGACTCGGCTTGTGATCCTGAGCAAAAATAGATATACTTTATGGGGTCTCCCACGCCTCCTTCTGCCTGTTACATACATTTGCACAAAGTTAGTATACCCTTTTTGACCATTTTCAATGGTCGAAGGGTATAAATATACAAATGAAATTTCATCAAAATCTGACTACTACAACATATGGCTGCCGTGGGAGCAATCGACCAAAATGAGGGATTTTGTATGAAAGGCAATCGAAGTTAGACAGTATTCCAAGTGTATCTTTTACATTTCATTAAAGTCGGACACCTATATCCCGTAGTTTTCAAAAGGAACAATCAGTTAAAAATAATCTTTTTTCATAAATAGCTTAATATGTTCACCGATTGAGTTATTATTATTGTCAAAGAGTGCACACAATATAATTAAATTCTCCACTTTTGTTAATGATCGGAGTAGATTAAAACCTGCGAGGGTTCAAATTCCCCCTGGAACACTTGAAACGCAACAATATTGCGTTATTCCTATGGTATATGGCGTATACGTGTATATGCTATAAGTTGTACAACTTGTACACGTAGTTTCGCTCGATTCGTGTGAAAAGTGCACAAGTTCAGCGAAATAATTTCCCCTATTTTCCACAGTCCACAGTCGGATTGTAATAAATAAATAAGGAACGAGAGTTTTTCACGTTTCGTGGAAACTACTCGTGGTACTCTGTACAATGTTGAAAAACATTGGCGATAATTATTCCTCAACTGTAACGGCTTATCGATTATATATGTTAGATAAATAACGAGAAGAGTGCGACAACTATATAGTACAATAGAAAGGCTAGACAACGAGGGGCCGCATCTCAATTCACTTTACACTCTACACAGTTTCAATTAGGATTGCGTTTCGTCGTTTATGGGCAAACAGAGACTCAAGGTCGCCTCGACGTAATGATGTAGTTAACCATTTGTTGGGGGTATAATTTGTTTATCTGTTGGCAATTCCAGAAAGTAAACAAACAGCACAGGGGGAGTGGAGATGGTGGGAAAGTACGCACTTTGCTCTAATGGCAGCCCAAGAGGCTGCAGACCGAAGCATAAATAGGGGGTCGGGGAAGGTAGGGTAGGGGGCTCTATCTGGTTCGGGTCGGTTCAGTTTTAAGAGGACCTTCATAACACCCTTCAATAGTTCTCTGGCGTGAGTTCAAGCGACAACGTCAAGGTGGCCTTTCAGTAATGAACCAAATTCTGTTTTATTTTTACATTTTTGGCTTTGCTACATTAACGACAACGTCCGTGTCTCTCACGCTCTCTCTCTTTCTGTATGTGTCTGTGTGTGTGTGTGTGTGTGTGTGTCCGTGTAGGCAGCAATGCTTTATGGACCAGCTGACGACGCTGCTGACATTTGTGCTATTTATGTGACGCGTTCTCGCTCTCGCTCACTCTCTCTGCCTGTCTTTAGATGCTGCCGCCGCCCACACGCCACGCCTACCTCTCCTCTTCCCCTCTCACTGTGCTTCCATTTGAAGTGTGCCTGCATTTCAGCGCATGATTTTAATTGGCTTTCGGCGAGCATCAACAATTGTTTATGGCCTTTATCACACACAGGCCTGCAACAGCTGATCAACCACAGCAACAACAACCCACAGAATAAGCCAAGCAACCCCAAGAATATTTACAACTTTGGCAAATGTAAACGTATGTAGCATATTTGTTCTTCGATGCTCAGGCGGAAGTTCAACTTAATTTAAACATACACAAAAGGGGTGTAGTTTTCCATAATTTTGCGTATTTTGAACAACATAATGAAGAGTAAACAAATGAAATATTATAGCAATTCTTAATCGCTTAATGGCACTACAAGGAAATCGTATAAATATAGCAAAGAACTCATTGAATCATATCTCGATAGATCTCGAAGTGAACTAAATGTTTACCATTGAATTTATTCCTTTATTATGATCTTTAGATCTTTATTATATAATTTCCGAATATCCAACGGAGGGCATAAAAATAATTAATGCGATTTCCTTACACATTCTCGAATCCCTCAACTATTTTTAATGGCCATGGGGTATAGTATTTAGTTATGGATTTTAATTGTGCAGAAGAGACAGAAGGATGGTGGGAGGAGGGAGAAGCCACGGGGGGTTCCTGAGAACCTCGAGCGTGCATTTTCGCATTTGCATATGCATTGTCATGAGTTTTTAAATTAATTTAATGCACTTGGCACTTTTAATTGCGCATTACCCGAGCCAAACAGGCCATAAATTTGCGTAGTTCGAGCCATAAATGACTTTTTTACAGCCGCTTTTTATTGGCCTGTAACGCGGCATGGGCATGCTTATTCACACACACACACACACACACACACACACACACACCAGAGCATTGCATATCTCTGCTCGTCCTCGATGCATGCATCGCCCTTTGGCGCCTTCGCTGTGTTTGTGTTTGCGGTCGTTCGCCATTATCTATGGCCATGCACGGCCATAGCTCTGCCACGGAGCGGAGTGCAGGGGGAGAGGGCAACAGCTGGCAGGACAAACATTGTTAGCAATGTATGCGAAAACATGATACACACGCCCAGTGGCCGCACGATATTAACGCGCGCAACAATGTGCGATGCATAATTAAGTTTTAAATGTTTACTCGGGCTTTGCAAGGCTAACGTCATAAGTGAAATTATAGCACAACCCAAATAGCATATTAACACCTGAACAGGGCAGTGAGGGGGTGCATAGGGGCAAGGGTGCAGAATGTGTTGCCTGCCTGCTGCATTTGGCATGTTGCCAACAGCATTTTGTAATCCAAATAATTATCTCGTGTTTTTCATTATTCAGAGTCGAGATTTGTGCACTGGATTAGGCAGCGATTAGCAGATTGCTTGCACTACGAGATCTCTGCTAATGACTTGGCTCTTAAAGCTCTAATGAGCATAAAGTATTGACTTTCATTCTTTCAGTTTCCAAGCATAGTTTGCAATATGCTTTGGTTTTTATGCCCTTCGACCATTGATCTAAAAAGGGTATACTGCAAATGTATGTAACATGCAGAAAGAGGCCTGGCAGACCGTACAAGTATTTATCCTCTGGCTTAGGATCACTAACCTAGTCGATTAAGCCATGTCCGCCTGTGTTCATATTTGTCTGACTGTCTGTCTATCTTTCTGTTTATTTATCTGTCTGTCTATTTGTCTGTCTGTCTGTCTGCCTATCTGTCTGTCTGTATGAACACACAGATCTCAGCTCTGATAAAAGCTAAAAAAAACAAAATTGGACAAGAAGGTTTCTCTTTACTCTGCGCAGATAAAGTATATTTCAAATGTTGGTTGCCAATCCCAACGCCTCCGCAAATCAATAATTTAATATTTCAATTAGATGTGTATACGTATAAAAGATAAAACCCTATGACTTTGATATAAACTTAGCTAACTATATTATCGATCTATTCTCCAAATTTCAATCTAATGGGACCAAAAACACAGAAGAAATATACGAAAGAAGAGCTTATCTTTGGAATTGTTTTTGTATTTCTTAAACATTTTTCAAAACAGTGGCGAAGGGTATCTAACAGTCGTACGTACCCGACTGTAGCATTTGTCTAGCAAATTTTGCAATTCATTTATGTTTTTATGTTTATGTTTTTCCAAGCTGAAATCAATAAAGCCGTAACAATGCCCCAGCAGACTAGACAGGTGTCGCTAACTAGACGCCACACTTCCCTCAACACACACGGCGCCCCCTTCCCCTTCATCCTCTACTTGGCCCCCTCCTTAGAGTCTTATGTGCAAACTGCACTTGTCGACTTGGCCGACTGGCATAATTTACGAGCCGAGAAACTGGCCTTAACACCAGGCCAGCTCAAAGAATGCAGCAGCAGCAAGAGCAGCACCCACAACTGCAACAATAACTGCAACAACAGCAACAGCAGCAGCAACACTGAGCAACAACAATTACAAAAGCGACATAAAACTAAATTATGTGCTCGGGCAACCCTCGCAGCATGCAGCGCACTGTGGCTGCCGTTGACACTGCGCTGAATTTATGTTGATTGCATTGCGTATACGCAGCGTGTGCTAAAATTACCAACATGACACAATCTAAACGGAAATAAATTCGCATTTGTGCGGCAAGTGCAAATTGAGTGGAGATGCAGACGATGTTGTGGGTGGACTGGAGATGGGGGAGGGTGTAGGTGGAGGGGGTAACCAGAGGAACGAGGCATATTCTTAACTAAGTGCAACTAATAAACATAATGACCTTCTGCTGCTGCTGCTGCTGCTACATGCGTGGGGAGGCTGGGCAACCACAGCTAATGGCAGCAAACTTTTCTCGCTGCAACTCGCTCGACCTACGCCTTGGCTTCTTATCAGCTGTTGCTGCCTTTGCCCCCTCCCTCCCTCACTGCCTCCCTTGGCAGGTTTTTAAATTGATGACGCCATAGCTAGTTACCGTCCCAGTGGGAACGCGGACGTTCACTTAGCTGCCGCTTTCAGCCAGCATTTTGCTTTATTATTGCGCAGAGGAAGTGCAAGAGGAGAGCAGGGGGAAGGGGGCGGGGGCGTGGCAAGGCAGCTTGTGTGTCGGAAAAGTGAAAATAACGAAAATGAGTTTTTCCTAGTTGGCAGGCGGTAAAATTAAATTTTTATCTGAAAATATATGCTCGATGCGAGTTGCGCGGGCATTGCAGAAATATTGCAACAATAAATTGTTGTTGTTGTTGTTGGTGTTGCAGTAGTCGTTGTTGTTGTTGCTGCAGAGCAGAACATATGTTGCCGTTAAGCGATTTTCATTGCGTTCTGCAGATCAACACACAGACAAAGACAACCTCTACTCTCTCTCTCTCTCTGTGTAAACAATTAGACTTTTGATTTGTTTATACTCAAGTGCGAGGCAAGCGCCAAAACAATAACAATAACATTGGCCCTAAAATGGCAGCAAAGAGCGCGCAAGCGAAAGCGTAAACAACAAGGCCAAAAATAGCGCATACGCCTCGTTGACATTCGAAGCTGGCACAGGTCGCCTCAGCACAGCGCCACAAATATGCGAATCATATCAAAAATATTGTACACAAACACACACGTACACATGTATTACATGCATATTATAATACGCGTAGGCATATTAATAGACGATTGTTGTAAATAATTAAAAGCAGAAACGAAACGAAGGCGACGCACACATCCCACATGAGTAACAGTTTATTTTGGTGTGCAGCGCTTTTTGAGTTTTGCTAAATTAAAAATAAAATTTACACGCACACACGCGCACACACAAAGAGTGCGAGAGAGAGTGAAAGATACAGAGAGAGGCAGGAAGAGCTGTGAGTGCGTTCATGGCATGCTGCACTACAGCCGCGTTTGCCGGCTATTTCAGTTGGCCCACATAGGCGCGAGAGAGTGCGAGCGAGAGAGGCAGCTCGCTGTCGGTCTCTGCGCTCATTGAAACAACAAATTCTATTTTAAGGTGTTTGGGAAACCACCTGATAAACGAAATAAATGCACACGATAGCGAGCAGGCCGAGGCAGAACTCAGTACCAGGTCCAGTCTCAGCTCCCATTCCCTGTTCCCACTTCCAGTTGCCACTCCCTGTTCCCTAGTTCCCTCTACCCCAAACATGTTGTTTGTTCTGCTGCTTAGCCAAGTATTTTCCCAAGAATGCCAACACAAGCCAGTTGTGGCAACAACTCGCTGCCGACTGCAGCTTGAGAGCCATTAAAGACTGTTGATTTAATGCTGGAAAATGCTTGGCCGATTTGTTAGTGCAACAAACATAATACAGAATGCATTTCCTGTGTACGTGTTTATGCACTTGTCAGAACAATCCAAATGAATGTTAAAAAATGCCATGAATTATGAAAATGAAATCCTAATTGAATCAATTTGGAATGCTATGAAATGAATATGTCTACAATAATTGAATATGAAGTTATTAATTGAAATAAATAAACATTTCTTGCTTGCTCATCAAAACAGTTCCATACACGTATTTTAATATCTATTAGAACAATTGAATATTGAATGTATCTGAATAACCAATTTACTCAATATAAATTAAGAAAAATTCTTACTGAAGCCGTCGGAATGCTAAAACAATTAAATAGATTTACAATAATTACTTTAAAAAGTGCAAATTGAGTTGTAAATATAAATAAATAAATATTCCTTGAATGCTTATGGAATCAGTTAGATACATAGTATGTTGATATCATAAGTACTGAATATAAAAGGCTTTCATTTATTTTTAAATTGTAGGTATACAACAAAATACCATTAGTCTTTTTTTATATACATTATCTATGTTATGTCGATGAATATCAGTCAACTCAAACATAAAACTATATAATTCAATTGAATTTGAAATTATAATAGAATATAAACAGGGCCTTAGGGACCGTCTCGGGGACACTTGTGTAAAGCTTCTCGAAGTAAAAATCCGCCCTATTCTGCTTGTCATTTATTATATATGTATTATACCCATTACCTATAAGGCAGAAGAATATTATAACTTGGTTAAAGAAAATATATTTAACAAGTATGAGGAGGCGTGGCAAATCAAAGATAGTAATACATTTATTCTTATTCAGTATCAATAGCGGTAAATTTGGCCATGTCCGTACGTTTGACGAAGACACTTTATTTAACAAAAATCGTTCTGTATACAGTAGCTTGCTATATACTAATTTAATTTTTCCGCTAACAAGAGGCTCTGAAAGGCGACGGCCTTTGTACACCGCGACCTGCACACACCTCACTACGGGCCTGAATATAATATTTCGTAAAATAAATTAAAGCATTTGGAAAGTTAAAATACAATAAGAGAATTACCTTTAAAACTTTATATGATACTGTAATCGCCGAACTTTCAACTTGTGCAGATAATACTTTATTGTTTTGATTTAAATTTATTATACACACAATTTCAATCCATTTACTTGGCACATGTGCAAGGCAGCATTGACAGGCTTAGAATGCAGGGTTCGCTTACTTCAGCTGTTCATGTTAACCCGTGTCCGCATTATGTGCGAATGACAAAAGTGCAACCCTGGCACAATCGTAAGCCACTACAATACAAACAATTTCATTAAGATATATATTAAGATCTATGCAGACATATCGTAATAGAAAAATAAGCAAACATATCTAGCGTGATCATCAAAATACCTTTAGATATTCGAATATCTGCTAAAATAATTCCAATTTAAATATTACTCAATTCTTTTTTCTTTATAACATAAAAATAGTTCGACACATAAGAATAACCACTAGAATAATTGAATCTAAAATATTACTGAATTCATTTCAATAGATTTTTTGTTGTAATTATAAAGTGGAATAAATAAACAATTTCTTGCCTCACTTCGAATTCCAATTAAAAGTCTGCCAACTTTCAAGCGAAAGTCGATCAACTTCTGGCTAAAAAAAAGCTAAACAACAAGGAGAATGTTTTGTTTTGTTTACAAACACACAAGCAATTGCCAAGCAATTTTAATTTGGGGTCTGTGCGGTTCCTATTTACACACACTCAGAGTACACTCGCTTGCCAAGCGAGTCTGTGTGAGAGAGTATTTCTTAATTTGAAGTTGCGTTTGGAGTGTGCATCTGTCAGATAAACAAAACGCTGTCGGCACACACTGCACAAACTGCACAATTTAGTGGAAAGAGGAAGGTATAAGGGGGAGAGGGAGATGGGCTGGAATGACACTACGAGCAAAATGCACCGCTTGCTTGTGAGTGTGTGTGCATATGTCAAGATGTTGCCGGTCTACTGACGCACGAGTGCGTTGCCTGCAACGCCCTGCCACGCCCTGTGACTGCTGTTCCACGCCCCTTACATGCCTAGAATAATAGGCAAGTCAGGCTATAACTTTGCTGCCTGCAGGCAAACGACAACGCATGCATTCATGCTCGACACACACACTCGCACTCACATAAAAGGCTTGTCTTACACTCGCTTTTAATTGTTTTTCGCCATTTGCTTGGCTGAGCCCTTTGACAGCTGCGCAACGAGACGAGATAATCTGCAGCAATTGCTGCACCGAGCCGAGCTGAGCCTGAGCCTGAGCTGAGCTGAGCTGGGCGGGATTGGAGCAGCCTACAGGGAACAGATAAGACTCATGCACATTGGAGCTATGCAGGCGCAAATTATACAAATTGTATGCGAGTCCACGCGGGACTTGCCTCGACTCGGCAATGAATGCTGCAGCACATGCAACAAATTAGAGGCACATTCTTATTGCTCTATTCAATTACACTGGCGAGCACATGGAAAAAACACACCTACACACAGAGAGAGACATAGAGGGGGAATGGGAGCAGGCAATCACCCACAGCGAGCAGTCACTCAACCGGGCCAGTGCCGTGAGCTAATCGATACAACTCGCGGCGGGTTGCCTGTTTGCAAATGTGCCACAAAATGCCGCAATTGTCAATCAATTGCATGGAAATTATGTCAGTCACAGGGCTCGAGAGCACCGGCTGTTGCCGTGGCCATGCCTAGGAGGGTGCCACGCCCACGCCCACGGGAGGAGATGGACTCGTGTTGTGTTGAAGTCGCCTGTCAGTGGCAGAGGCAAAAAAAGGAATTGAAAAATCGACACAGGATGTGTGCAGAGAGAGAAAGAAAGAGGGGTGAAGGGAAAAGGAGGAGGCAGACGCTACCCTGAAGTTGAGTAAACAGTTTTGTGATAATCTCACTTGAGCCTAAAGTGTCGCCCGCTAGACCAGACCAGACCAGAGCAAAGAGCAGAGCAGGAGTAAAAAACACACTGAATACGTCACAGCTACTGATGACGTCGTCATGTGATGAGTGAATGAGAGCGATTCAAGTGCGCTTATGACGCTGACGAGGACGACTACATCAACGGGAGCCTGTCGGTAGACACACTCGTCCCCTGCTACCACGTCCGCATCCGCAGCTAAGTAAATGTGGGCCTTGAGCTGATAAACTATAAATCTGGTTTATGTGAAGAATATAGTTGAGAATTTCAAGACGAACAAGATTATAATTAAATTTAAAAGGATGTGAATAAAATATATGTTATGAAAAAAAATATACTTTCTATAATGGTTCGTATGTTATTAGATTCAACCTTGTTAAGATCTTTCATAATTTGTCAATAGTATTTCTTAGCATTTTCATAAACTGCTGTTATCATGAGTTGTTTTGACTTATTGTATAAATATATATATTATATGTGGGAATAGCAGATAGTCAGTCAGGGCTGCAAAATGTAGATATATGCAATTTATGTGGAAGGGCTAAAATGCTGAAGATATGTTAGCAGGATCGCGCTAGGTTGGCAGGGCTAGAAACGAAGTTCAGTCTGTCATGGACAGAGTTGTCGCAATAGAGTTGGATTGAGGGTCATTGTGTGTGTAATTCGTAAAGAGAAGATGCTGACGAAACTAAAGTCCAAAAATAATATAAATAAGAATAGAAAGATAAAAAACAAAGGTTATGTTCATTAATATTGAAATAATCGAAAAAGTGTATCAAATAATTATTAGTACGAGTTGTGACTTATACTTTATATAAAATAAATAAACCTTATACATATATATCAACTTTGAATGAACCCTCCAAAACTTTCTACAATCCATCCAAGGTAATTTCTTTTTAACAGTCTTTTAATTTCTTTTTTAGTTTAGAATATAAAAGAATTTAGATCCAAGCAATGACATAGGAATGGGATTGTAGCAGTGCCATCGATAGTTTTAAGTTTTATTAATCGATAGTGCACTTTGAATGGTTTTAAGTTTATAATTAATGAAATAGGAAAAGGTCCTATTATCTATAGTTTTTTGCGTCTCACTTTAGTTTTTAATTACTCATATTGTTAAGAAAGAAATAACAATAAACATTTCAATTTGTATTTTATGTTTATTAATATGAATGTTTATTAATATTTTAACTGCAGTTATCATAGTTTAGTTAAAGTAAATGATCTATCTACGAAAATGTTCTTTGTAATACATTATTATCTGTCTTATTTTCTGCTAATTTTAAATCTTTGCACAATTTTGATCTGTTCTCTTGACTTTATCATATGATAGTGACGTTGTCTCGCTCATTCCGCTTATACAACACACTTAAATAACTTAACAGTATAATATTTCTTAATGCTTGTCTCTCTTACACTCTTTAACCTGACTTTACATGAGTTCTTGCCGCATAAAGCTCGATAAGTCAACAAAACTCACGAGCATTTTCATAAGCTCTTTAAATTGGTTTTTTCCCAGCACTTAGCCCACTTCCTCCCTCCACCACACCTTCCCCCTGCACAACTTGATGCGGCTAATACCAATCAAGAATTCAACTTAAGCTGAGGGGGGGGATAATTGCTCGACAAATAGGAATTAAAATAAATAAATAAAAGCTAAACTACGAACACAAGTTGAAAGCGTAAATTCGAAAGTATTTTATTTATCTTTCCGCTCTTTGCCCCATATTTATTTGATTACGTGTTGTTGCCTAAGCAGTTCTCCATTCATTTCGAAATGCCAAACAAACAAATCATCAGCATCACGAGAGGAGGAAAGAAGGCGGAATAAAAAAGATTCCATATAGCCAAAACGGAAGTTATTCATCATTAAAATCACTCAGCGAGGAATATGCTGGAAATGAAAGAGAGGCGGAGGGTGGGCATTGAGATTCGTTACTCATAATTCATCTACAGGGTATGTGCAAGTCATGCACGGCCAGTTGAGTCAGTCAGCAAGGCGGACCTTATAGAGGCACTCGTCTCCTCTCTGCTGGCCTTCGGCACATCAAAATTGATTTGTATATTTATGAATCAAATAAACTTTGCAATTTTATTGATTTGTTTGTTTGAGTACCACGAGCAGCGATGATTTTCGTATAATACCCAGAGAGCACTCGATCATTTTATTGCCAATCATAGAGCGCATTCTGCGCCGACTTGATTGGATTCTGCTGCCAAGTGACAGAAGTTTGCGGATGCGGAGGCGGAGCTTTTAAGCAAATTGCAAAAATCACAAATGAATGAATGAAAACACGAGTGCCACAGGGAGAAGGAGTAGGGGGAGAGAATGATGATGCTGGGATACACACAAGTATTTTGCTCCTTTTCCAAACTTATTTATAGCCAAAAGGTCGCAAAGGAATTTGCTATAAAAACAAAGCTAAAACGAGCCAAATTGCGCCCCAAAAGGAAAGGTAAGCAAAGGAGATAAACAGAGATATAGGAAGAGAGAGTGAGAGAGAGAGAGAGACAGCAACAAACGCACCGCTGAGTGTGCTCATTAAATAGTAAGGGATCCTGGCTAGCTGAAAGGATACAAACACAAATACACTCGCACACACGTACAGACTAGAGTCCTGCATGAATGAATTCATTTCAGGGCAAATCTACTGTACCCATTTCTTATTGTACTCATTACTCACTATACAATAATTCATATAATTGAAATGTGAGTAAACATTTTAAATAATCGCTGTAAGTGTGACCCTTTATGAATTGACTGCCCCAATTAATGAATGGTCACACTAGGGGTTACTGTCAACTGAGTTAATTCAAATGTAAAAATCACTGTTGATAATTGGACCTACTTAGTTTCACAATATTGCTTTAGTTTTGTTGCCTCCAAACAGTTTATAACAGTCATAAAGACATAAACCATAACAGATTGCAAAGTACTTATGTTACTTTATTATGTCATTTCAATAGCCCAATAGTTCATATATCACACTTTTTGATGAGGCAGAAATAGATTCAACATATGATAAAATATAATATTTAATAACATTACAAAGTCGTGATTCACTTGTATATTAATGAAAGAGTTTAGTTAGAACAGTTCTAGAGACAAAGATTATTATAAATTAAGGCATATTAATAATATAACAAGGCACTTTTGTTATTATTTTATGCATTAAAAAGAGTGTTCTAAAGATCATTTTAATTGTATTAATTTATAGTTTTATATTAAATATTTGAGTGGTACATTCAGAGGTTCTGTGCGTACGCTTTTTGCGGAACCCATATTTTGTGATGCTGTTAAATGCTTCCTGTAGTTAATGATTAGTAAGTAGCAGCGTCACATTGTCCCAATAATTGAATACAGTCAAATAAAGTTGGGGCTAAGTAAGTTTTTGCTATGAGAAGACGTAAGGAAAGTGGTACACATGACTGTGAGTTATAAAGAAGTATAAGTTTTCCCTACGTCTTTACTATTGCATTGTTCATGTGGTCTTTCCGTGATAGCGTCAGAATTGATCAGAAACCCTATGTTCATCACTCTTTCCACGTAGTCTCTTTACATGAAGTTAAACACATTTGTTTTATTATTATTTTTATAGAAGTGGTGCATGCACATAATATATACTCCCTCTAATATATAATATATATTCCCTTCTTTTTCCAAAAATACTGACTCACTATTAAATGAATGAATACAGCAATTCACAAGACAGGGCAACACACAACATTCAATCATTCCCATTCTAAGTGACTACCCCAAAAAGTGTACTCATTTTCCATATGAATGATTCGTGTGGTGTTTTGAATGCATTCATGCAGGAGTCTAATACACCTACACACACACGGAGCGCAGCAAGAAGAATCGTTAGCGCACATTGCGAGAGAGATGGCCACATTATTGACGGTTCAGGCATTATTAATTATTTGAGCAGCACTGCCGCCCCCTCTCTGCCAGCAGGACATCAGCTGGGCAGGTGCTGCCTGCCTGCGTGCCCCAAGGGGCAAGCTCAGGAAGCACCGCGTATCCGATGCTTTGTGCACGTCCTTGTCGACGCTGCGTGAGCTGGAGAGAGAGAGAGAGAGAGAGAGGGAGAGAGAAAGAAGGATCCTTCAGGCAAATATCTATAAAATATACACTGCACAACGTGAGCACTTCTTCTCTTTGTTGTTGTTGTTGTTGCACATACACACACATAGAGAGAGAGGCCTTTTTTAGCTACAAGTATGCAGTGGCAGTCGCGCTCGTTTTGAACATTTCTACCTGAAATGAAGCCATATTTTCACATTACGAGCGACGTGAATGGCAGCAGCTTGCAGGCAAGTACAGTAAAGCCAGGCTAGAAGGGCAGCATAGGCACTCCTAGCAAGGCATGCCTTCCCTCTCCTCCTGGTTCGCCTTAGCTGTTGCCACCTGTGGCTAGTTTTATGCATGTCCTTTCTCGTCCTTTCGTGCTGCAGCAGCTGTGACATAAATAAACAAACAGCACAGGCAACGCTTGCAGCAAAATGGGGCAACAAAGGAGCTACAAAATGGGGCAGAAAGCGAGACGAAAGCAACAGTAGCAGCAGAGGCAGTGGCAGCTGCAGATAAAGCTGCCTGACATAAAGCCTGTGGCACCGAGGCACTGTGGCCCGTGTGGCCATTACCAGAGCCTGCAGCTTGGCGTGCTGCAAGTGACAAGGAGCAACTTCAAGGCAGCCAGTCTGTGTGTGTCCTGGCTTCAGCTCCATTCCTGCCACACTTTGTGGCTCCTCTTTTGCCTCTGTTGCTGTTTTTATAGCCCTGCCCTGTTTTACATGCCGCGTGGCTTGGAAATTTTATTTTTCAATTTCCTTAGAAGCTTTGATCTGCAGCAGCGTGATATGACAGCTGCCCCTCTCTTTCTCTCCTATCTCTCTCTCTCTCTCTCTTTTTCTTCTGCTGCTCTGTTATCGCTTTCACTGCGTAACTTTTCTACAAGTTTAACCCCTTCGTCGTCACCTTCACATCGTCCTGTGCAGCTGACAAGTTCCACAAAAGCTTCATAGCTTTCAACTTTCCATAAAGATGTGGCAAACAAACGCCCACGTCGTCCTGCCACGCCCACAGCCCACAGTCGCTGTCGCACGCTTCAACAGACTTTTCATATAATTTACAGCAGTGACAAGTCGGAGAAGCGGAAGAGGAAGAGGAAGATGTAGCACACGTAGAAGGGTTTGCTCTAATTGAATTTCGACGCCATTAAAAAAAGAATTATGCTAGAGGGTTATGAAGGAGTGAGAGAGGGAGAAGAGGAGAGAGAGAGAGGGAGAGAGGTGGAAAGAGGGAGTGAGGGAACGAAGCAGAGAGGGAGAGGTGGAGGCAACTGAGCATTTCCCACTTGCCCGTTGCCAGTTCGCAGTTTGGAGTTCTTTTCCCGCAGAGTTGCTTAGATAATTATGAGGCTGCATAATCATGAAGTTCCATCATCATCAACCTGATGACGCTAATGTTGGCTGCAGCAGTGGCAGCGGCAGCCTTGACAGCTTCATTTCCCGCCACGATTTCCGTGCCATCCCCCTGCAGGCAGCTCGTAATTACTGCCAGCTACGACAACTGACAGCGGAACCAACAGCAGCAGAGGGAGAGGGAAGTAGAGGCAGCAGAGGTGCCTGGAGTGGAGCCAGGCTGGTAACCACAAGAGAGGCAGAGGCAAGAGAGGAAGGAGAGGGAAGGGGATAGGCAGCCCTGCCCTGCATTGCCTGTGATGAGAGCTTGAGCTAGGGATGCTTGAACCCTACGTGAGCAGCAGCAGCAACAGCATCAGCTCTGCTATTATTGCATATGTGCTGTGTACACTGCGAGAAAATCAAGTTAACTTGCAAACGTTAGCTCGAACTTTTAGCTTTTTAAAAGCAAGCTAAAGTTGCTTTATAAATACCGTTTAAGCGCAAACTAAACACAATTTTAGTTTGCAAATGTCACAGAGAGAAAAGAAAACATCATCAGCTGACTGTCTCCCTCCCCTTTCCCTCTCTCTCTCTCTCCCTCTGTCCTATTGCTTTCATTGTAACTTTGACAGAGGAAAAACAATAGAGAAAAATTTATTCAATTTCCTTTTTGTTGTTGCCTTCTCTTCTGTTTCTGCTTCTGCTTCTTCCTCTTCCTCTTTAGCTTTTTAGTTGAAGTTAAATTAATTTTCGCATTTTTGCGTTTTGTCATTGGCAAAGTTTGCCCCGAGCTGGCTGCGCTGTCTGCGGTTAAACTTTGCTGTCCGTCCACCTTGCCACAGTGTCGTCTGCTCGCGTGCGGTTGCAGCATGTCGCTGCTTGCCACACATAGAGGGAGAGGGAGAGAGAGAGGGACACATACACAGCCGCAGGCAATTGCATTGAAGCAGTTTCCAGCGCGACTTAAGTGCTGCCACAATTGGTGGACCCACACACACACACACACACACACACACACACACACCATACACACACATACATAGAGAGAGCAATTAGCTGCTCTTGTTGTTGTTCTGGTTGCTTCTGTTGCTGTTGTTGTTGGCCATTTAGCATAAGCATCTTGACACTTGCCAAAGTAGCGAAAACCCAAACGGAAACGGAACCAACCGGAAACGCAGCCATAAATATGCGAGAGTGTGTGTGTGTGAGTATGTGTGTGTGTATATATAGTATTTATATCTTCATCTAAGCATACTTATCCCGGCAGGCCAATTAATCTTCAGCTCATTCCAGGCAAAAGATTACTTAGATTGCGCATACGAGGCGTGTGCCGCGTGCGATGCTTGTTAGGCTGAAGCAGCCAATTGACACTCCATTCACATACAAATCGCACACTGCATGAGTGCGTGAGTGTGTGTGTGAGTGAGTATATATTCAGGTATATCAGGCAGCTGGAAAACACGCGCATTAATTTTGCATGAAACTCGCGCAAGGACAACCTTAGCGCGGCTCCAGCAGTCTGCGCCTGAGACTGCGCCTGTGACTGTGACTGTGCCTGTGACTGGGCTTGTGCACACCCAAGACGACGGGCACGACGGCAGCTTGTTGGCGGATTGCCGCTCCAGTTGCCCAATTGAAAGAGAATTTCTGTGTTTGGCTTTGCCTTTCTTGGCAGCCTTTTCGTGACCTGCCGGCGACAAACAACGCGCTAAAAGGGCCAGGCGGCACACGAAAGTTTTGACGGCTGCTGCCAGCCCGCCCACACAGGCAGGGACAGGGACAGAGAGAGGGACAGAGACAGAGAGACTCACAGACAGGCTAAGCCCAATTGTGTTGTCCGCGCTTTAAAGCGGCTACGGCGACGCCCACACACGACAATCAGTTTCGATACGGAGGCACCTGCAGCATGCAGAAGGAGGCAGAGGCAGAGGGCAGCGACGGAGGCAAAGGCAGCAGGCAGCAGGCACTTTGCGGCTCATGTCAGTCGGAGACGCTGATGGTGTTTTGGGCAGAACGTGCTACTCCCACGCGAAGCACAGTTTGCATGTGTGCCAAGTGTAGATAGAGAGGGGCAGAGAATGAGTGAGGGAGAGAGAGGGAGAGGAAGAGCAAGCTGGGTCTGAAACGTAGCTTGGCATTCCGGCGAAGTCGTTGCCATTGATTTTTATCGTGCAAATGGAAAACACGAGCGACAACAATAAATAAGAAAAGTAGGCAGGGAAAAGCTAGTGCGATATGCCAGCAATATGTCTGTATATGCCCCCCTTGCTTGCCGTTTACAGGGTATACCACGAGGAAGGGCAAGGCAAGGCATGGCGAGCACTTTTTGCAAATCATCAAAAGCGCACTCAGACGCGCAAACGAGTGCACAGAGTGAGTGTGAGTGTGAGTGTGTGAATGGGAGTGTGAAGTGTGTGTGGATATACTCGTTATACTCCTATATAGGCTATATAGCATATCGTTCCGGGCCCTGTCGCTGTTTGTCATATGCATGCTCGGCTGCTTGCCAAATATTGATTGTGCCTTCAAAAAAACTGAATGGAAACTTGCTTCGCTGACTTAGGCGCAAGTGAAGAGGGGGAGAGGCTGCCTGAAGTTGCCAACGTATGCGCGTCATCGGGCAAAGGACATCCGGGATAACTAATGCACAGAGGGGAAGAGAGTGGGAGAGAGACAAGCAAAGCAGATAGACAACTCAAACTCAAACTCAAACTCGAATCGCAAACGCAAATGTCAAGTGGAAGTCCCAGACGAGTGTCCCCATCAGCTTGGCCTTTAGTAGACCCTCCCCCCTCCCTTCTCTGCTTCCTTTAGCAAATCAAGTTAACAACTTTAATGGGGGGCAGGGGAAATTGGCAAACTTTTGTGGCTTAATGTGCCATGTCTGCGCTACAAATAGCAAAAAGTATTGCCAACTTTTTCGCAGTGGGTCATAACTTTAATGAGCGGGAGACAGAGAGACGGAGAGAGAGAGTCAAAGAGGGACTCAGAGAGAGGGATAGTCTTCACTCTGAATTGGGTCAACTCCCCTTTGTGTTATTTATGGCTCATTCTTCCACCTGCAATTGCCAAATAAATTGAGCCTGCCTCGCCAGCTGAGCTGAGCTGAGCTGAGCTCGTAAATTGAGTTGTATTCTCTGTGAATTAGCCACGCCCAGCCATTAGCACGCCCTGCACTCGTGCTGTCACATTCTGTTCACACCTTTTGTTGCTCTCCTCTATTGTTATTGTTTTTATCTGTAAAGTTATCGCAGCTTTCACTCGCTCACTCACTCACTCAGAGTGTCAAGTCTCATAAAGTGCAGGCGGAACCTTCCATTGGCGACCTTCTCCTATCAGCTGATTGCTTATCAGCCGCACGTACTAACCAGAAGGGGGGGAGCGAGGGGACGTAGCAGAGCTAAGGCCAAAAGCAGAGCGTGGCTAATGCCATTTGACAACTTTGAAATGTGTTTGCTCAGCTTGTGTGATTGACATAGATAAAATGGGAGAACAAAGAGTGCACAGGCAAGGCAAGGCAAGGCAAGGGAAGGGAAGGGAAGGAGGGGAGCTGTGGCCAGCTGCCTTGTCAAATTAGTGCGCTAATTAACACGCCAAAACGTATGCTAAACTTGGCTAAGTAACTGCAAACAAATATCAATTGCATTAGCATCATTTCATACACATTACGCATACGCCCCGTGAGCCACACTTACCTGGCTAGAAGTACACGCACTGTGAGAGTTGTGTTGAGTTCAGTTGAGTTGAGTTGTTTGGTATATATAGTCTGCCATATATAGTGTGTATATCTGAGGCATAGGCTACAGCTAAGTCAGCGATATATATCGAGTGTGAGTTGTGAAAGAGTTTTAGAGTTGAGTGTTGGCCGTCGCCGTTTACCAGCACGCAACGAGACGCATTCTCTTCACGCCGCTCACATTTTCCGCTGCAGAAATAGTCAGCTGAATTTTCTTTGCTTTTCTATTTGATTTTTACTTTTCTTTTGGTTTTGTCACAGACACAACGCGCGCTACAGATACAAATGTAAATACGAATACAATAAATTTATATGCTTCACTGGGCGCTGCTTATTGCACACTGCACGCAGACAAGGCACACACAGACACCCTGTACACACACACAGACACCCTGTGCATAAACACACCTAACACACACACTCATATCTTACACACACACTCCCTGCACACACGCACAGCAGGCATAAATACGAAAAAAGGAATATATTGTGTACATAACTCGCCAGGCAAACTGAGGGAACAAAGTAGGCAAATAAAAACTTATTTGGTTTGTCATTTATGGAAATGCGTATACGCCGTGTTGGCCAGCAGCAGTAGCACCAGCTCAGCTCGGCTTCGTTTCGTTTCATTTGTCTCCACAATTCGCGTCCGTTTGTCTGCACTGCTGTACGCCTATCTGTCTGCCTTTTGCTAGCCTTTTCTGTCTACCGCCCCCCCTGCCCTACCTCACTCCCCCTCCTCATGAAGCACTCTCTGTTTGTATATGTGCGTGTTGTTGGTGTTGGTGCTGGTGTTGTTTCTGTGTACACGCCTTGTTCACCGAAACATTCATTCAAAATTCGCACAAATCAAAAGAAATTTCGACAATTTCGAAAGTATTTTCACGCGACACTTTTGCAGTTTTCCTTGAAGTTTTTATGTATTTTCCTTTTTGTACTTTTCTTCACTGACTTCACGGCTTTGGTTTGCTTTGCTTTCCGCTCTGCACAAGTTTCCAAGCACAACACGCTCCAAAGTTTAGCCACGAACTGAGCCAGCCAGCGCAGCGCCAAGGCGAAACTTCACCCGAAAATCGGAAAAGCGAAGCGACGCTGCCTTCCAGTGCCCACTGGGCTGCGTAGACGGCAGACAATCCTTTGCACGAGCACGAACACGAACAGGAGCACGAGCAGGAGCACCAGTAAGAGCACGAAGGAATGTGTTATTTTGGAAGACTGGAAGGCGCTCTCTATCTCTCTCTCTCTGTCTCTGTCTCTCGCTCTCCCACTCTCATGCGTGGTGCGTGTCCTGCGCTCTCTCTGCCACACTCTCTTCTGCTTGACTCTCTCTCTCCCGCCTCTCTCTCTCTCTTGGCTCTCACACACTTTCACTGTGCGTTGATACCAACTCTGATTGTTAACCTTTTTGGCTTCAATTCGCACACAAAGTCTGCCGTTATTTTGCTCTGCTCTGCTGCCACTTTTCGAAAATCTTTTGAATATTTATTGGCCATGCTTGCTTAATGCTCTGCTGGTGCGGGCGCACAGCGTGCGTTATAAATAGCTACCACAGGCCTCGACGGCGACAGCGCGAGAGCAGTGCTGGCAGCATCAGCTGCGGCATCATCAAGTTCAGGCCATGATGGACAGACGCGGACACAGCAGCAGCAGCAGCAGCGATGCTGGTGACCTTAGTCAAGTGAGAAACGTGTCGCTGCGTGTCGCAACGTGTCGCTGCCTGTCTCCGGCTCGTGTGTAAACGTTTTATGCGCCTAATTGGCCCCGCCTGCCTGCCTGCCCCTGTCGAATAATTAATGCAACTGCAGGTTAACTAGTCCGACTAGACCTAACTAGCTTTAATTAATGCTGCTGCATTAATAACGAAATGGCTGAACGGCTGCACGGCTGAGCGACTTGTGGTTAGCGAAGCTGGTAACAAGGAGACATCCCTCTGACGCACAGTCATGAATTTATGCCTCACTCAGTGGCCTCTCCTGCCCCTTCTCTCTCTCCCTGTCGCTCCATCCTCCTTTGCTGTGCTGCTTTTATGATTATTGCGACGCCGCGTCTGCGTCTGCCTCGTGTTTTTTGTGTGTCTCCCCCAGCACAACACTGACGCCAGGCAGGCAACTTCCCCCCTCCCTACACCCCTCGGCCTCCCTTCTCCAGCCCGCAAGTTTGTCAATCATAACCCCAACCAGATTTCCGGGCTGCTGCTCGGCAATTTGTTGTGTGTTGTTTGCCTAGTTTTCGATTTTGTGCCATTTATCTGCTGTAAGTGGCCCCCCAGAAAGGCGACAGCAGATAAGCAGAGTGTGGGGAGAGGGTAGTGTATAGGGGGTAGGGCAGTGCCAGTTGGTCCTTTTTGCGGATGCGGCAGGCATTATTAATGCCAAGACATTTGATTGCCGTGCCCCATGCGGCACTTAGGATTAGTGTGGAGTCGCGCTGTGACTGCCTGACTGTAGTTATTCCCCCCTCCTCTCCCCTCTCTCACTGTACACCCTTTGGTACATGAAGAAAAATCAATGGATTGGCATTGGCTGCTGTGTGTTTTGCTCAGTTTTCCCTCAGTTTCCCTCTGTCTTTTCTCTATTTTCCGCTGTTTTCTGCACTTTTAAACGCGTCACTAGCAATACAAAAAATACTACAAATATGTTGTTTGTGCTGTCTGTGTGTGTGTGTTTGTTGGCTTGTTGCCTGCTTATGTGTGTGTGTGCTTGAGCTGTTTATTTCATCATTGCTGCTTTTGCTAGTCGCACTTGATTTATTTGACGCTCATAGCTTAATTTTTTATTATCCACTAATTTTGTTTTCCTTTTTCTTCGCTGTGATTTTCCTCGTCGAATTTTCACTTTCAACTTGCACTTACACGCATCGCCAACGGCATCGGCAACCGCATCGGACTCGAGGACTCTCGAACGCGGACTGAGACGGAGACGGAGATACAGAGACGGAGACGGAGATGGAGACAGAGTCTCTTCGGTTTTCAAGGTGAGTCGCGTCACAGACGATGCCTTTGCATTTCCATTTGCATTTGCACACGCATATTTCACGCTCGCTTTTCTTTTCGACTTTTCCCTCTGTGTGTTTCTCGCCTTTTTTCTCGCCCTTTCTCTTTGTGCTTTCGGTGATTTGGTTAAGCGACACGACGCGACACGTCCGTTTGCAGCTGTGGTCGTTACTCCACTGAACAACGAACAGAGACGAACAACGACGAACAACGAACGAACGAGGAGGCGAACAGCGAACAGAGAAGACGAACACGGAACACAGAACACAGACGGAACACGGCACAATGAACAACCAAACACTGAACTGATGATGGCGCTGTGCTCTGTGGCAAATGCCAAACTGGCGGCAAGTTTTCACAAAAGCAAAGAAAAAGTTTTTCACGCGCTGCGCTCTCTCGCACACACTCACGCTCCCTCTCTCTATCTCTCTCTCTCTCTCTTGCTGGTGGTCATTCTTTTGCTGGCGCTAACAAGCTGCTTCTCTGTGCCTCTGCCTCACTCTCTCTCTCTCCTGCTCTCTCTCTCTCTTTGTTGCTGGTGATAAAGCAAACTCATAGAACGCGTTAATTCTCGCCTGTTTTGCTTCTTTTAGCCGCTTTTTTTCCCCCGTTTCTTTCGTTCATTGCCAACTTGCAGTGTTTTGCTCCTCTTGCTGTTTATTCCTGTTCTTTTTTCGCTCGTTTTTGTGCCCGGCTTTTATTATTTATGGTCACTTAGTTTGGGGCACGTGACAGTTCATTATGCATAAATTTAAAGCATATGCTGCATGTGCTTCCTCTTTCATTCTCCCTCTTTTTATCGCTCACTTAATATCGAGCGTGTGTGTGTGAAGAGTTTTTTAGCACTGAATATAAACAGCAATTTACAACTGACAACATGCTGGACAGTGTCTCACAAAGGGGAAGCTACACTGGGCTACATAAATTACATTAAAGTTCAATTTATATAGAGCTCCAAGTCAACACCCCCAATACTCACCCCCCGTCTATATATTTATTCCCCGCATAGTCCACAATCTTCTACCAACTCACTCAAAGCAAGCCTACTCCCCGTAGCAGTCAGCTTTCTGTCATGCGCGACTGTTCACACAGCGAAAAACACAACCAAAACGAAAGAGCAGGCAGGCTATCTCTTTCGCTCTCCCTCTGTGAGGGTTGGCTGCGGGTTAGGCGCGTTTTGTGCGCGATTTGCGCGCGTTTTTGGCTGCAGTTGCTCGGGAAAACAAGAAATTGATAGCTCAATCGATGGGCTGGCAAAGCCACAGTGTCTGCAGATCATATACGCACACACACAGACACAGCAACAGCAGCAGCAGCAACAAGTTGCTGTTAATGTTGATGTTGATGTTTTCATTAGCCAACACACGCAACGCAATCCACTCGAAGCCAAGTCAAGCCTCTAATTAACAATTTCGTAATTGAAACTAAGCTCTCTGGCCCTAGCTGAGTAGGAGGCGGTGGCGGAGGGGAGGGGGAAGAGGGAGAGAAAGAGGGAGGAGTTGCAGACACCGAGGCAATCCGGGGCCGGCCCTACAATAAGTTACGTGTGTCGCGTCGCTCTTGCAAATGTTCCCGATACTCGGTGGACCTTTTTTCAAGAGGGGCTTTTGATTAATGAGCAGCTTAAGTGATACCGGGCAGCTGTGGCTGCCCCCGGCTGGCTGAGGCTGCGACTGCGACTGCGACTACTCCGGCTGAGCATTTGAAGCCTCAAGAAGAAAGACAAGCCCAGCTGATGAAGTCACTAATTTGACTTAAAAACGCATTAAAAACCATTTTCGATAAAAGCCCCCAAAACACACAACGCATACGATCACACGAGGCATCCAAACTGGCCAAATCGTCGCAGGGTTTTTCCGTATTCCGTTGCCGGAGTCGCAGTCGCCAAACAGTTGACTATGCTCGGGCTCTTGTGAAAGTTTTCGCAAAAACAAAGAGGTGCACTCGGAGGCCTCATTAGGAGGCAAGCATAATAAGTTGGCCAGGAATTCCCGTCCTACAAGAACTGCGTCGCCAGAACTGCTCATATCTTTATTCATTTTTATCTTTATGATGGTATTTTAAAGGTATTTAGATGCTAGAACAATGAACCTTTTAGGCCTACGTGAAAGTGGCGAGATTCATAATTATATTAAACAGTTATGGCTAAGTTATGGCATCTGTGAATATAAAGAATATATTGAAACTTTATTCTGTACAAAGAGATTTAGAAGCTGAAGAATTTCCAATCATTTCCTTGCCTTTTTCAAACATTCTTTGCAAAAGAAGTTAAGAGTATAGAGAGCGAATGATGAGATGGTAAAGAGCAGGGAGATCTCTAGCTATTGCCATGCTTAAACAATTCGCATATAAAGATCATGTTGAATACGTATTCTATGGAAAATAAGCTTGGAGTTTAAGAGTGATATCTCTTACCTATTGATTGACCTTCTGAAACCCTTGCATCATAAAGATTATAATGATTATAAAGACCATTATTCTTTGCAAAATAAGTTAGATCTTTTCTAAATTCTCATAGATCAATTTGTTAAATGTCTGAGATCAAATTTCTATATAAATATTCTGTATTAATCCTTAATAATAATATAATATAATGCTTATGTATTATATAATACGACAACTTCTATTCCCTTTGATCATTTTCAGCTTTAGACGAATGAGTATTTATTATTGGTTTCACAATCGTTCCCTTGGCTTTCTGATTACCCTCTAAAACTATTGCATTCTGTTCCTCCTAATAATATAATGCAATATATATATATAAGTAATATTGACTAATATTTCATTGTTTAATATTAATTAATATAGTTCGTGGTTATTTTAAGTAGAACAAATAATTCAACTTGACAATGTTCAGTTTTACTTTAACTAACTCAAATTGATTCGCGCAACACAAATTCTACTTCCGAAGACAGTCCGACTTATCCAATGCACGTTTCCAAAAGGCTGACCGACTTATCCGCCTTTCAAAAACTTCTTCAACGACTTCCTCCTACGACTCTCTCCGACGACTCTGGATCTGTGACGACTATTTTTGTGCCACCCCTAACTTCAACTTAACGACTAACTAACAGCTCAATTATTCTGAACCTATCGATAGTTACATTCAGCGTTGCAACCTTTACTATCACGGTGCCACAACTATCATTGTTTACATATCTTAACATACAATTCAGTTTCTTATATGTATAATACAGTTTCTTATGCATAGAAAGAGTATCAGCTTTGTGTTTCTAAAACACGCTTGGGTCACTCTCCCTTTACCTCTCTGTCTTTTTATCTGACTCCCTCTCCTTCTTTCTCTCTCCGTTTCTCTCCCCATCTCTCTCCCCCCTGTCTCTCTCCCATTCCTTCTCTCTCTCTCTCTCTCTCTCTCTCTCTCTCTCTCTCTTTGTCAGCTGCTTATGCCTCCCACAATTGTGCGTGGTGTTTGTAGCGCCATTAAAACACCTCTTGCCTTATGCGTGAGGCTGGCGCAGAGCAGCGACGTCGTTTGCATTCGAAAAAAAACTCTTTGCCAAAAATTTGAAAACCAAAAAAACCAAAAACCGAATAGGAGAAGTAAGCACAGCAGCAGAAGACGGACAGACAGAGGGACAGACGCTTAGAGACGTGTGTATGGGCAGAGATAAAAGCTGAAATAACCTTCATTGGCCATAAAAATCAAAAGCATCTGTTAACAATGAATTGTGTCTTTGGCTGGCAACAAAAGCAGCAACAACAACAGCAATAAAGCAACCACAACAACAGCACTGACAGCAGCGAAAAATGGCAAAATGAATTTACAATTTAAATAAATTCACTTTTTTTACAGTTTCGCATATTCGCGACAATGTAAAACAAAACAGAAAATAAATAAAAATTGACAATAAATAAAACTAAAGTCGTTTTATTGTTTCACAAGGCAGGTGGGTCGAGGGAAAGAGCAGGGGAGGGAGATGCCTAATGAACTTCCGGTGTTTGGTGAGCGCATTCAACATGATTTGGGGAATCGATAAGGCGACGATAATTATCATCATCATCATCGCGAGATGATGCACCATGAATCATCAAAGGCATAAGTTCATAGGCAAAGAGTCTGCTGCTCAGCCTTCCCTCTCTTCCTCTCCCTCTCTCTTCTTCTCTCACATCTCTCTAGCTGCAACCGGCATGACGTGTGTGTGTCGCATAATTTGTTGCTACCTCTGCCGCTGCCTCTGCCTCTGCCTTTGTCTCTGCCCGCTGCTCTGCTCGCCTCGTAGACTCAACTCGAGCTTCAAGCTTGAGGCCCCACGCTCAGTTGGCTACGAGCTGCAGCCGCGATTGGGCTAGCCGCGTGATACGGAAACCGAAAACGATATCGAAAAACCCAAAACCAAAATCGAAATCGAAACTCGAACTCGCGCTGAGTCGAAATTGAAATTGAAATCTTTGAGTTGCCTTTCTACGTGCTCGAACGTGCTAAGTTTTTTCAATTAGTTCAAGTGAATCTACACACACGCATACAAACACACGACTTGAAGTCCCAATCAAAACAAAACAAGGCAAACAAAAGAGAAAAGCAGAAAACGCAAAGAGAAGCCCGCGAAAATATTAAATAATAATCTGAGATAAGATCATCGAAACGTGTGCAGTGCGAATTGATAAACTGTTTCAGCGATCGCCGCAAGATAAAGATAACAATTACGACTCGATTCTCAATTTATTTATAAACAATTAGCGAAAAGGTGAGTAATTAATTGATTGAAATCGACTCCAGACCAATCAAGCACATGTAAACCAAATCCAAAAAAGAAACAGTTAAAAAACCTCACAAATTAAATAAAACGAAGCCAATGAAACAAAAACAAACAATAACAACAGCAACAACAGCAGCAACAACCTTGAAAAGTCGTGCTTAATTTCTCAGTTAGACTCAAGTATAAAATATATGCTTAAAAAATTATAATGAAGCGATCTGCTGGTATTGGTATTTCGGTATTTTGGTATTTCGTTATTTATATCGGTCCATTGTCTTTCCACTGAGTGTGCGCGTGTGTGTGTTGTGTCTGCTGGGGGAGTGCTGCCAAATTAGTGCCAAATTAAGTTAAATCATTTTTATTGAAGTCCAAATTAATGGGTGAAAGCTACGCTAATCGCGCCGCCAGGGGGCGCCAGCGGCGGTGGCCGAAGAAGGTCTGACTTGCGGTTGAGTTATGGAAAATTTGGTTACCAGAATTACCCAAAACAAAAGTTAAGCAATCTTTCATCTTAGCACTGACAGAGACCCGAAGATAACCTAGAGATACTCCCCCCTCCCTCTCCCACTCCCGACAAGGGCACACAAACTATCTATATCGGCAATTAATCGTCTCTAGTTGTTTTTTACGAAATTTTATGTGAATTTTATTGCGAATTCGTTGTACACCTCTAAATGGAGTTGCGGCAATCGGCTTTGATTCATGACACACTCAAGATTTGATACGCTTGAAGATCATCAAGAGATTTACTCGGGTTATTTAGGTAGATAGAGAGCACAAGGGACCTTGCATAATTGAAAAAGGTTACTTTGAGGAGTATTTGGTAGTCTTTAGTCTTTGGCAATTTAAAATTGAATTCAAGCAAAAAGTTTTGAGTAATCTTTAATCTATTTACACTTCAAAGAAATCATAAATCGAATAAGTCATATGTATTTATTTCCTCAATATATTTTCACAACTAAAGAGATCTATAGAAATTTTTGATTTAATAAGTCATATATCCTTCTTTAACTTATATACGTATATTCAAAGTAATCTTTAATCAGCCGAATAAGGTCTGACTTACGATTACAAGATTATTAAATCCCTGAATAAATAAGTCGTATATCTTTCTTAAAACTCAATGTATTCTCTAATCTGTTTTCACAATAAACAAATCGTTAGAAATCCTTGATTAAATAAGTCATATATCTCCCTTAAAATTATATATATTCACGGTAATCTTAAATCTGTTCTTACAAGAATATCAAATCTCTGAATAAATAAGTCATATATCTGTCCTTAAAACTTATTTTCAAAGTAATTTTGTATCTGCTTTTACACTAGCGAAATTAATCATTAATGCAATAAGTCATATATCTTACTTTAACTAAAATTAAAAGTACTTTTAAGTTTGTTTTCACAGCTAAACAAATCTATAGAAATCCTTGATTGAATAAGTCACATATCTTTATTTATTCCCAACTATTTCCCCCCATAAATTTCACTTCCTTTTTGTTGCTGTTTTTCCAAATAAACATTTTGTTTCGACTTGTATTTGTTTATTGTTTAAGTACCCCAATTACCCCCCAATAATATTTGCCAAAGAAAACATACAATAGACATACAATTTTTATTATATTTACTAAACGATAATATAAACAGTTTTCTAAACTAATAAACAAGCAATTATGTTCGCAACAAATTGCAGTCGATTTTAACAACTTGTTAATTATCGAATGGAAAATGTTTTCCTCTCTCTTTCTCTCTCTTTTTCTTTTCTGGCACTATGCGCTACATTTTGGGGCCGAAAGTGACTTAATGCCGTGCAAATGGCCAAATACTCAATGAACCATAAACTATCTCGAACAGCAGCCAACAACAACAACTGAGACTCGATTATGATTTACGAGCTGCTAAAGCGACTTGGGATATTCCCTGAGTGTGGGTGCGACTGTGTGTAGAGTGTGTGGAGTCGGAGGCGGACTCCATTAGCCAAAGGCGACAATGTCGCTAAATGGCTAAAATGGCAAAATGGCCACGAAATAGTGTCGCGGCCCAAATAAGGCTCCTGTCGAGCTTATTTGCGTATTGAGCTTGGCTTGTTTTTATGGGTTTCAACTTGGTTGATTGATTTAAATGAAAGTAACAATGTGACAGCAGCAAGCCTTGACCAGGCTCAGCGATCCCGGAAATCCTACTACACTCTAAGACACTGCCCCCCGTAGCCACCTCCTCTTCTTCCTCCCTCAACCAGTTCGAGTACAGCAGGTGTACAGCATACGCAACTCATTCAAATTGTTTTCATGCTGTCTCTATGTCTTGTATGTCTGTATCTCTGCCTGTCTGTCAGTCTGTATGTCTGTCTCTTTTTCTGTCCGTCTGTTTGTCTGAATCGTCATCTAATTGTAGTGTTCTTTACGATCTTTTCAGATCTTTAACACGCTGGCTTGTCACGAAATCCGGTTCTGATATCACATTGTGATTTTGTTTCGATTTGCTTTGCTCTTGATTTCAGCTGCTTTACGGCTTTTTTTTCTGGAGTTTTTTTTATTGGCAGTAGCTGTTTAGTTTGCTACGCTCAGCGGGAGGTGGCAGGAAGGGGAGTTGTATATCAGTTATTACCTAAATATTTCATTAGAATTGTTTTATCTGTTCTCACACGCAATCCATGTGGGGGGAAGTTCCCAAATCTGAAATATAAAAGAGGGAATTTTGTAGAAATAACTAATCAGATTAAGCTGAAAATTGCTGACACTTTTTATAGAAATGGTACATCCATATAATATATAACTAATTATATTAATTTAATCTAGATATATTAATTATTTAATAACATGTTTGTAATAATTTCTACAAAATGAGGAAAGACGCGTGAGGAGAGTATACAGAAGAGAGTTGTAGTGAAATAACTAAAATTATTTTAAAAATTGCACGTACTTATTACGTAGACTATAACTGTTATAACTGTTTTAAGTCCTCTAGATTTACCAATTATTTGATAGCACCATAATAATTTCTACAAAACTGGGAAAGGCCCATGGCGAGAATAAACAGAAATGTGTTGGCCAATTAAACGGTCCAACCACAGAAAAGGTTATAATGACTTTGTGAAAATGTATGCAACAGGCACAAGGAAGCTTTACAGACCCCACAATGATACATATATTAATCATAATCCCTAGCTGAGTCGATTGAGACTTTTGTCTGTCTGTCTCTCCGTCAGTATGACCACACAGATCTCCGCTATTATACAACTTAAAGACACCAAATTTGGCACGAGGGGTCATATATACAATATGCAGATCATATTTATTTCAAATGTAATTTGCCTCGCTTACAATGCCCACAAATCAATAGTTTAATTTTGCCATTAAATTTGTAAGCGAAGTATAAAAAATATAACTTTATGACTTTGGCATGTATAGTACATAGTGGACTATAATATCTTCCTTTTTTTCCAAATTTTAATCACATCGGACCATAAACAGAATTTATTTAAGTTTAGGCGAAGGGAAACTGTGGGGTTCACGCGATTTAGCGTTCATTTCGTTTTAGTTAAATAACTTAAGCTATTTTTAAAATTGCACATATATTATATAAAGTATAACTAATTACAGCAAAATCATCTAGATCTATCAATTATTTAATAACATGTTCATAATAATTTCAACAAAATAGGGAAAGGCCCAAAAGAGAATGAACGGGAGAGAGCTCGATAGTTTAGCATGCAAAACTCACCGAATACAGTCAGTAATGTATGTATGTACATAATACAGTTGTATCTGCATATAACCCTGATAACAGTACAGCAATAGACAGATCTGAAAGCAAGTTGCCATAAGTCATACACGGATCCGTTCAGCATTTACCTTCCTCAATATGTGCTCTAGATATTTTACCATAATTGATTTTATAATAAATCCGCTATAATACAAGTCTGCTATAAATCAAACAAACTGCAAATAGAGTAGCAGCCTACGCAATTAGCAGGTTGTTAATAGTTTTATTCATTACGACATAAAAATTGAAACATTGAGAAAAACCTGTCGCTCGACATTCATTAATACGCCCCGTTGACGGGGCAGCGACAACAACAGCCACACCACTCAATTAACAGCTAGAGGGTGTGATCTGTTGTAATTGTGGTTACTGTAGGGTGCACTTTGCAGTTTACGACTGCCAGCAGCGCCTACTGTCATCGTCGTAGCATAGTCGTGTTCACTTTCACTTTTGGCAATTTATTTTCGCAAATCACGAAGTTTGCGTCGATTGTTTGAGTTGACTAGCGACAACCTCAGCCTGAACCCGTTGACTTGCGACTTCTCGCGAGCCTCTAACGAACTATTAACGCTTCTAAGGTGCCAACCCAGAGACGAAACGAGACCCACAACGAGAGCCACAGCCTGGCCAATAGGAAGTGAAGCACCTCGCGAAAACACTTTGTTGAGCCTCTACAATTATTGTTGTTGTTGTTGTTTCTATTGTCATTGTTGTTATTGTTGTTATTGTTCATGCTGCAATTGTTTGTGCAGCAAATGTCGTTAGGTTTTCCATTAGCTATGTCCACTGAAAAGTTATGAAAACCCATTTGAGCCTCATTTTATGCATTTGGAGTTACACAAGGTGCGGGTTAGTCGAATTTGTTGCAGACTTTTGCAGATAATTGGAAAATAATTTGCTAGAACCAGAGTGGAGATCTGTTATGAGTTTATTAGGTGTTTAAAAGTATGAACTGGTTTAAGTATTCCCGTTTTCATAATATCTTTGAAGATATTGCGTATAATAATCAAAGAAGCAGTAAGGTAGTCAATAAATAAAATAAGTTTAAGTAAGAGATATAAAAGAGATACATCTATACCCTTTCAGTGTATAATTTAATTTTATCGAGGACTTTGCAACTCACCTAGGAACAAATCTCCAACTCACAAAAGTACGAGAGTATACAATACATATATTCTGAATCTGTATCAACAGAAGAGTTGAATTAGCTTTGTCAGTCTGTCCGCTCGTCTGAATATTGACACAAAACTAATCTCTTAGTTTTTCAGCATTCTTGATGAAACGGCACTTATATGCTTCATATTGCTATACGATGTATAAAAAAGAGAACGATCCGAGTTGGACCAATACGATACAATGTATGGTTATCATATCGGCTAATTGTTGTTGTTTTTCAACATATTGCAGCCAAGTTTACTGCAGCTGCTTTTTTATATATATGTAAATTATACTTTCATCAAATTGGGATCTCATTACATTTAGATGCCATAGGAGCAATCGGGTGGAATGGTGGTTTTTATACGATCAGAGCCAGATAACGTTATATTGTAGCCGACTTAATATCTTTTGATTTCATTAAAACTGGACAACTATGTATGTACATATTTTGTATAGCTTTAATAGGGACAATCAAATCAAAATTTTATAAAATGTTGATATATTACATTTAACTAGTATACGGATAATCGGAAGAAGGAAGAATCTCTATCTGGTTTTATAGTGTATTGAATATATATGGCATATATACAAATACTCTTAGAATGACAAATTGATTGAATAATTATACGAGTTATATCGAGTTATCGTAGTTATAGAAACATATAAAGTTATCGAAACATATTGTAGAAACATATATAGATAATGACAGAGACATACCATATAAATGGCTTACATCTTTTATATGGAGATAGAAAGATGAATATGAATGACCTTAAGTTAACTATACACATAGAAATGTGTAAAGGCATAGAAAAATATATCAAATAAGTAGTAAAGAATTTTGATATCCCTCCCCTCTATCTTCTTAACCACACCACTGCCAAATAGGACGTTTACTTAACATAATTAAACCTCGCATAATTATCTCGTTTACTGCAATTTCTCTCGCTCGAATCGCTTTCAGCTCATCAGCCAAAACTGACAACACGCCGCAGCTGCAGAAAGAAAAAAAGATAAAGAAGAAGAAGCGAGACAGAAAACCAGAAAGACAATAATAAAGCAAGCCAAGCGTAATTCAAGTGGCAAACTCTTTGTGAATCTGAGGCGAAAGGAAACGCAAATGCAAATGCAAATCGGGCAAAACCAACGACGAATGAATTGACAATGACAAAGAGTATTACACGCCTCCGTCTCCGTCGCTGTCGTCGCACTTCTAGTAGTTTTAATCATATTCTCTTTACCTATGTGGTAAGTGGGGCCCCTCCCCCCTCTTCATACCTTACTCAACACTAATGAATACCCCCTTCCTTCAGATATTAGCTTGTACTTCAGCCGCATTCAGTTCTCCGCCATCATGCGGCCTCTACGGCGCCCCGCCTTGCCAATTTCTACCAGCGCCGCCGGGACAGACGCCCAAGTAAGTCCACTGAAGCTTGTCATCTTTATTCGTGTGTTATACAACACTGGTTCATGTCTTACAGCTGCGCCCGGCCCGGAAAAACCTACTGCGAGCACGTCGATAACTATCCCACGTAAGTCGAAGTCGAAGCCGGTCTCCGGCTAATGGCGACACAAAGCCAGCACCCATAAATAACACACTTAACAGCAAGAGAAGAAGTAGAAGAGACAGAGGTACAGGGAGAAGAAGAAGTAGAAGAAGCAGAGCAAACCAAAATGCAAATGCATTTCAAACAAATGTTTGGCCACACGCAACGCAACTCGAAACCAATTCGAGTCAAGTTTGGGTGCCGAAAAAGCAGAAACTAGTTTTCGCATATGCCCGTGCTAGGCATCTATTGTCAGTATGTGTGTGTGAGTGTGTGTGTGTGTGCGTGTGTATACCTGTTGGCTGGTTTCCGCAACGAAAACACACGTACTCACTCCGGCTGCGATGCTGCTCGACCAGCTGGTTGGGCTCCTTGACCCAATAAACTTGAATTGACAGTTCAAGACACTTTGGCTGTGACGACAACGACAACGACGACGTCGACGAGGCACCGCGTGCTTCTCGAATATTTATGAATACCCCCACCTCCGCCCCTCTTCTACGAATAATTTAGCATCTCTTTGCCCTAACCAGAGGGGGTATAAGAGCTATTGGAATGAAATTAAAAGAACTTTTGCAGTTAGATTCTTGAACTTGTTTGCTTAAAGACAGGGGAATATTTATGGATATTTGAAAGACAAGATATTATGATATTTATTTAAAAGTGTAAGAACACAATCTTATCATGTTTAAAAGTGCAGTATTATATGGTATTTGAGGTTAGTTTATCTGCAGTCAAAGGAATATTAAGTTCTGATGGATGATTCTTAGGCCTCCTCATCATACAATATATTCACCTTATCAATTTACTAGAATCTAATATTAACCAGATATATTTCCATGAAATATATGTAGATCAATATATTTACTATGTATTATATTGTATGTACATATATCAAGTTACAATCTTAAACATTACCTAGAGTCAATTGGTTGCATTGCCTTTTTCTAGTCATAAAATCCGAAGAACTTTTAACATATTTTAAATTATGACTTTCCTATCTCAGCTTCTTTTTTTCAATGAACACAGAAATCCACACCAGAAATCCTAATTTCAATTATATCGTGCTTAAAGTTTACATAAAGTCTTTCTCCAGTCAAATACTTACGAATTCCTTTTTATACATTTAACTCAATTTTCTGAGAGATTTAAAGCATAAACTTAATGCACCGTCAATTATTATTACAATCTTTCTCCTTTACTCCTAAATTTCGTACCAGACTTTTCAATCTATTAGAAAAATTCGTTCGCTATATAGTTCAATGATCTAGCAATTTTAAGCTATTTTTGAGCTAGTTTACACTGATACACTTCACCAACCTCCTTCAGTCACATACTCTTAAGTTTCTTTAGATTATACCGGACTACATACCAGACATTTCAATATATTGGAAGAGAAATGAAGACTCTCGAGCTAATGTCAGATTAATCTTTATATCAGTCAATAATTTTTATACAATTCGACCATTGTTACTTTCTTCCTCTTGTCAAATACTCCCAGTTCCCTCGAACTGATGTGGTACACTCATTACATTTCACTTGCCTTCCCCCTTCAGCAGAGTATTCACTAGTCGTTGCGTTCATTAGTCAGTCAATCAACTTCAAATCTCGATTGGCTTTGCGTGTGGTTTTCCATTTGCTTGGCTATTTTTAGACAATTTCTTCGATTTAAATAAAATGTGCGTTAGTTGCAGCTGCAGCCGCGGGCAATGATAATAAGTCGATGATGCGGCGCTTCTTAATGACCATGTTAATGCGACTGATAAGCGCGACGCCAACGAAAGGTCGCGCGCTGTCGCCGCGATTAAGTAGCCTTTTTATGAGGCCTACGGAATTTGGTTATTGCATAATTCTAAAAAAGACAGAGACAATAAAAAGGCAACAACAACAAGTATGAATATGTTTTCACCTCTCTGTCTCTGTCTCTGTTTCTGCCTCGTCTCGTGGCGTGGCACGTGACACGCATGCGATGGCGATGATAAGAAGTGTTGAAAATACATCGGAAGACATGTCTCAATTTATGATTAACGGTACCTGCCGCTGGCTGACTGCATATTAATTATGATATGTGCCAGGGAGGCCTGCCTACCTGTCCGTCTGCCTGCCCATCCGGCTGTGCATTACATAAGCAGACAGACAATTGGGCGATGTCGACAAGTACATGGAGCAGCCACTTTCGCAGGCGATTACCATGCGAACGCAGGGCGGGCAATATTGCTCTGGCAATCTCTTGCATCACGCATCGTCTCATCATCTTAATAACATTGTCTTTGCCCGTTCGCAGATACCTCATCAAGAGCCTCGTACGCAAATGGGGCTACGAGGCAGCCACCCTGCTGGTTGACGAGACCTGGGAGGAGTTCACCTCAATCACGTCTGTCTTCTACGATCCCAGGTACATATTTCCGAAGCGCGACTATCCCTATGGTCAAGACTTCAATGGCTACAACTACAACAATCCAGTTGGCGGCGTGCCACATCGTGGCACAGCAGGCAATCCCCTCTTTGCCCCCAATTCGCCAACCACAGAGCGACCCCCGTGAGTAGACAGAGAGAAGAGGAGAGAAGACTCCAGTTGGCATCTCATTACGTTTTCCCTTTCTTTAGCTACCTGCTGTACACCTCAGCGGGGCAGCAGGGGGGCGGCAACCAGCAGCAGCAGGAGTCACCCGTTGGACTCTCACCACCTGCTGTCATGCAGCTCTATTACAACAATGCGGGCAGAACTCCTTACAATGCGACGCTCTGGCTGAAACGTCTGGTGCGGGATCTGAGTCTCAAGCAGAAGGACACGCAGGCGATAGTCGAGCAACTGCAGCAGCAGCAGCTGACAGAGCTGGCTAGGGAAGCGCTGCAGCAGGAACTGCAGAAAGAGGAGAAGGAGAGGGAGAAGGAGCAGAGGGAACACGAAGAGGAGCAGGAGAAGGGTGAGCAGGAGAATGAGCAACAGTTGCGCAGCACGCGCGATGTTTCGCTCAACATGGATCTCTTAGATATTGTGGGCGTGAGCAATGCCGACAACAACAACAACAACAACAACGACGGCGACAGAGCAAAGAAGAAGATGGTGTCACGCACCAAGCGGCAGAGCAGTGGACGCTCAACGCTCTGCGAGACAACGTCGCAGTTCATAACGCCACAGGCGGCGCTCAATTCGCGTGGCAACTGGATGTTTGTCGTCAATGAGGAGAACACTGCGAGGCAGATGGTCAAGGCGGAGCTTTGTGCGTAAGTAGAAGAGTATTTTAAATTGAAATTGCAAAAAATGCTAGAAAATGCCTTGCCAACTCAGCTCTTTCCCGCTAAAGCTAGCTAGTTCCATTGCGGGACAAACACAAAACCAGCGGACAGTGGGACATCTAGCTTTGGGTTGTTTCTCTGCTAAGTAGTACAACAAGGGATGCTGTCCTGGATGTCAACTGCGGTGCAAGCAGTCCAGTCTGTGCAAGCAGTCCAACTACTGCACTGCTTTCTTTACAGTGCTCTGTTATCGCAAAACAAGCAGTTTTTCATTTCGAATAACGGCAGTTTTTTTCGATTTTCAAATCGAAATTGCGCCAAAACCGAAAAAGATGGCGACCTGCGGTTTTTTTTGAATGGTTCTCCTTTTTTTCCTCTTTTTTCACAAGTAAATTCAAATTTCTAGAATGTAAGACACGCCCCCCAGACGTCTCCAAAGTTTTAGCCATTTTTTTCAGTTTTTCTAAATTTTTTTAGAAAAAAACAGCTTGAACCACGTCCACAAGTCGTCAGGGGGGCGTGGGAAGGCTTTCACGCGTTTTCCACGCGTTTTTTCCAGCTCTGCTACTCAGCAGTTAAGGTGTGTGTCTTAGCTACGGCCGCGCTGTGTTTAACAGCAGCAAGCAGTGTGCAGTGGTGGGTAATGTTGGCTTTCAACTGCTTGTCAACAGCAAGCAGTGCAAGGCAGCAGTTCGTTTTTTTTGCAACGGGAAAAAAAAACAATATAATTGAATTTGTATTTATTTTAAAAATACCCTATGCAATTCACATCTACTGTCTCCTTCCCTCTTTAGTACTTGTTGAATAACCTTAAAATCTATAGAAAACAACTCCAGCGAAAGAATTTCTCCCCTTAGTAACCCTGCTCTGTTTGCCGTTAATTGATTTATAAACAACACACTTGTAATCAGTGCGTGAGGTGTACACGTCCAGCTTCCCCTCACTGTCAAAGTCAATACACGCACACACACACTTTATACACACTCAGCAGGACAGCGTCCCCTTTGCAGGGCGCGCTCTAAGGGAACCCTAGTTATGGGTTAGGGGAACCCTCGAGCACGTGGGCAGTGCAGCAAGTAGAGGGCATGGGAATTTATCTCTCCCTCTCTCTCTCTCCCTCCCTCTCTCTTCCTCTATCTGTGTGTGTGTGCCTGGTTATGTTTTGTGTCATAATTGCGGCTAAACGAATTATACAACACCCCGAAAAGAGAGAAACTGGGCAAAGATTACCGTGCGCTGACACGTTGCACTTGTTCCCCCGATTGAACCTTTCAACGCGACGCGGTGTGGCATAAAAAGCGCAAGCGACAACAGCCTCAAAATGGGGTGACGAACAGGGGCAGGGACAGCAGTAGAAGTGGTGCAGGAACAGGAGCTGCTGCATCATCATCCACTGGGGTCGCTGGGTCGGTCAATGCGTGCCCTAATTGTTTGCCATTTGTCGCCTGGTCGTGGTCCTGCTCTGCGACCCCTTCAACAAGCACAGCCCTCGCCTCTGCCCCGCCTCCTTCTCTAGTACTTAGCAAGCAATTTGCTTAACCAAGAGGGGAAGAGAGAGAGAGAGAAAGGAGGAAGGGGAGTGAGAGTCGCCTACCTGCACGCATTGGCGCGTAAATCTTGAGGCAGCAACAGCTGGCAGGGATTCGCCCCGGCCGTAGTGCCAAGTGCCAGAATGTACCGTTGCCTTAGCTCAACCTCTGCTCCAGTCTCGAGTCTCCGGCTCAGGCTCTGCTCGGACTAAGGCTGAGGCTCAACTCCTTATCAATTACGCGCGATTCCCGTTTTAACGAGTTCGTTAAACTTTCAACTTTTGCAGCCGTCTCTCCTGGGGTTTGTTTTGTTTTCTGTTTTCTGTTCCCGTTCCTGTTTCTGTTTCGTTTTGGGTTTGGCATCCTTTTCTTTTGTTTTTTCTTTCCTTTTTTTGGTTTTTTGCTGCGTTTATTTACGAGCGCAGGCCACAACTAAATTTTCTACAGTTGTTGATTTTTCGTATTCGCGTTTCCGTTTCAACTCTTATAATTTTGATGCCCCGTTCCGTTTCGCGTTTGCCGTTTCTGTTGCAGCTCAAACACATGCTCCAACCTGTGCGATCTGCCCAACGGATACAACTCCAGGTGCGAGCAGAAGTACGTACAAAAACGTTTAATTGCACTGCAGGGCAATGGCCAAAATCTGTACACGGACACGTTCTGGTTTCCCAGTTGCTGCGTCTGCACGATAGCCGCAAATTAAGCGAGGAGCACCGGAACCGGCCCCTCACAGGTGCCTCAGGAGAGGGGCGGCAGGAAGGGACAGCTGTACACGCGTTACACCAGCCTGGGCAACATCCAGTCCACGTCCACGTCCGACGCAGCTCATCATCATAATAAGTGAGCGTTGAAATTCGATATGAGAAATGATTTTTGCAGCACATAATTGATAACTAAATTTAAAAAACACAACAACACACACACACACCTCTTCATACAAACACACACGCACACATGTACTGTAGTTTTACATTTAATTTTAAATCGAAGAAGAACAACACGCAAAGCATAAACAAAAGCAAAGGCAGCATAATGAACAATCAAATTCAATAAACTAAATGAAAACAAGTTGTGAATGTTTGAATTGGAGGGGAGAGTGCAGAGAGAAGGATTACAATATAAACACTAATTGAATGGGTAAGTTATAGAGATATTAATGATTACATTCTGATTAAAATAAGCAAATATGTACTGGGTTCTCATAAGAACTCTCTAGCACTTTAGACTGAACTGGAACTACAACTATATTGATAAAGGTAAGCTATGAGTTTATAGGTAATTTATGGAAATATACATTATGGTGTATAGATTAATAAAATTTATTTATGGAAGCAGACGAACTCTACAGTCGAGCATGCCCAAGAAGATACCCTCCGCCCAGTTTTAAAACTGACAAAAAGACATAGTCTTCCGCCTACCAACATACAGGGACTAAATCGAACAATATTTATACATATAAAGAAAGCGCAGGCTCGGAACTTTGGGCACTAAGGTGACTTGAATAACTTCTAGGTTAGTAATCGTTTAGCAATATATTATAGTTGTTACTTTTTGCCTTATATCATTTTAAAAATAAATAAATAAACTTATACTTCTTTACTGTGTTATCGGATTGAAATTTGAAGGAGAAGTAGAGTATATAGTCTTCTTACCATACATTAAAATACAAAAACTTTATCGCTTACAAATCGAATTGAAAAGTTAAGTTTGCAGGGGAGGCGGTCATGGCACTGAACAATTAAAATAAAGGTGATATGTCCTCGAAATAAAATAATCTTCATATCAAATTCGATGTCTCTATCTCTTACAATAGATGAGATCTGTGTCCTGGATCCTGATCAAGAATATACGTAGTTTGTGGGGTCTACCACGCCTCTTTGTACCTATTACATACATTTTCAAAAAGTAGGTATGCCCTATTTGACTATCTTCAATGGTCGAAGGGTATAAACGCAATCATATTGTCAATCTATGTATCTGTCTATCTACCCACTACAACACTGCTGTTTCAATCCACCTTGAAACCTTTCCAACTATTCCCCTACTAATTCAATGCTATATAACAAGTTTGAATATAATTGTATAGGTAAGTTGTGGAAACATTCCAATTTTGCATTGTGAAAACAGAAACTACAACTCACCTATCTACAACTATCCACCCTATCGCAACTGTCATCTTTTTTAAATATCTTTTAAACCCCCCCTCGTTTTCTCCCCTCAATTATCATTGCAATTTTCACATAACTGTATCCCAAAAATGATGGGGATCTAATATGCAAATCATCAATTAGTTGATTGAGCCGCGGGCGAGACCAGAGCTCGGTGTGGCATTCTAATTAATGGAATTTTCCAGTGCGTCTAGCTTAAATAATAATTGCAGAATGCAGCAGCAAAATGTGAACACGCAACAGCAGCAGGAACAACAGCAACATCTACAACAACGATGACAACACCTGCGCTACAATTGGAATTACGTTTCATAAATCCAAAAACAATAATCGTAAAATAACATCAGGTGTCACGCGCAAACACAGCGCAAAGCGGGCACAGCCACAGGGACTGCTAAGGTTGCCAGGGACAAAGGGAGAGGGATGGGAGAGGGAGAGAGAGAGGAAGGGAGGAAGAGAGAGAGAGTTGGTGCGATGGATGGCGCAATTGACGGGCCAAATGCCGCGATTGATGGGCAGCAGGATGACTGTGATGGGACTGTAATATTTTTGCAATGTACGCTTTGAGCAGCTGCAGAGGTATTTAATGGGTCCATATACCATAACATAACTACAACAACATCATGTCGTATATCATCTGCAGGTTTATTTTATTATTCAAATAGCTGGTTAAACTAAAGCGAAAGAGATAATAAAAATGTAAGTTAAACAAAATGTGCAGAGATTTCATATTGTGTGGTTTAAATACCCATTCCAATACATACTTGCAAAGGGAATATTATTTAAGTAACAAAAGGTTTCTATACCAATTTTAAATTGAATTGAACTTTTGTAGCAAAAACGAGTTTAAAATCATTAAAAAGTATTAATTAAATAGTTTGATAGAAAATGTAGAACATTTTTAAGTTTAATTGTATAAAAAAAAAACCATGCAAAAAATGGATCTTAAATGAAAATCAAATGATTTTTAAGAAAGTATTTATAGTAAATAATGGTAAATGTAATGTGAAAAAAAGGTTTTTCATAATATATAAATGTTACCAATATTTTGTATGGAATCAAAAACAAAAATGTTTTGGTTTGTTATCTTTAATAATCTATTGAAGTTGATATGAAGTTAATGTATAATTAAATGGTTCATATTATCTAAAGCAATTGGAACATATTTCAAGGAAAGTTAGTTTAATAAATACCCTGTATAGGAATGGAAAGGTTTAGTTGTGAAAAATTACGTGTAGTTCTACAAGTGAGAAGGAAGTGTAACCGTAAAGGGTCAACCTGTACCAAATGATAACTTAGGTTAGGATTTTAAAAAACACCGCAGGTTATTAGATTGTTAAGGTAAATTAAGTAATAATAAAAGTCTTGAATTTACTGGGCCTTGCAAGGCAAATTTGTATTAGAAGTTGTAATGTACGGATTCAATTTTGTGTCTAACACACCCAAAACTATTTATTCCATTATATAAATATGTGCGAAATCATTAGTTTTTCGGTTGTAGCGGATACCAAGATCATCAACCAGTGCAGTTCTTGCTTAGGCACAACCACAAATGTTTCGGCAATGTATCTCATAACAAAATGTTGAAATATCTCTCCCAATTAACACCTAAACAATTCGCTTTGCAATGCAATATGCAGGGTATACAAACCCATTGATAAGCCGACAAACCAAATCAGAACTGAAAATATAAACTCTAAGCTGCAGAACAAGTTTAAGATTTGTGAAAATCGCATAACTTGTTTGCCCAATACGCAGCAAGCTCTACAGCTGAGCTAGGGCATGCTGCAGCTGGCATACCCTGTAATAGTTAACAAGTAAACGTTGCAAGGTGCAATTGCCTTTTACCTGTTGTGGAAATCTGCGCACAGTTTGCGGGCCAGCGAAGTGAGAAGTGAGTGAAGCGCGCACAGTCGGATATACCCACCCACTGTGATTGACAGAGGGTTAATTTGTGCCGGGAATGCACATGTGTGAGTGAGTGTGTGTGTGTGTGTGAGTGAGTTTTAGCAATGATTAGCATCACGAAATGGAAAACCATTGTTCCAATACGCAGCAAAGCATCGTGTCATGTCGAGAGACGTATTCAGGTAAAGGTAAAGGACATAGGCTCACACACACACACACACATACTGTAGGCACACAGGGCGACATTGACAAATCAGGTAAAAAGAAATTGCTACAATTAAAACGCTGCAGCCGGCAGAGTTTGCTGCCTTTGCGGCCTCTGCTGCTGCTGCTGCTGCTGCAGAGAAATGCGAGAGAAATCAATCGAACTGTGTGAGAAATGCAGCAAGAACAGCAACAACAACTGCAACAACAACAACTCTTGCCAAAGCAAGCTAAGCTGCAAGCGGTCATCGTCATCAGTGCTGCCTCTCTCTCTACCCCTCTCTCTCTCCATCCCTCTCCCGCTCTCTCTCTCTCTCTTGCTCAGCACAAACGAGGAGCAGCTGAAGTTTTTTGCCTGAGCAAAAACAAATGCGACGCCGGCTTTGACTGCAAAGGAAGCAACAAAGCGCACAGCAACAACAGCAGCAGCAACAACAACAACAGCAGCAGCGAGCAATAATAATGCAGCAGCGACAGCGACGCTGGCTGCGCAGTCGACGCGGGCAGCGTGCGCAGTGTGTATAAAAATTTAACATCTGCTCCTTTCATGATTTCGGAAAACTCAAAACTCGTACGACAGCAACAACAACAAGCACTGTAATGGAACAAATATAAATGAGTGTGTTAGTGTGTGTGTGCGAGAGCGTGAGTGTGTGTGTGTGTGTTAGTGTGTTGTTGCTGCCTCTGCTGCTGCATTTGGCTGTTAATGCATTTGGCTTGCGTTGCTCGCGCTCGTATTACGTGCATTTTGTGCCGCAGTTGCCGCAACGCGTTGCAAGATCTCGCTGCCTCTCACTCGCTCTCTCTCTTTCCCCCTCTCTCTTTCTCTCTACTGCTCTCTGTGTGTTTTTTTTTCACAGGACATGCACCGGATGGGTCCTTGATGACGGAGCAAATGACTCGCGTGCATTCAACTTCAACTTCACCTTCAGTTCGCCCAGAACTTTTGCCGCTTCCCGCTTGTGGTAAAGTGTTGCTGCCTTGCTGCCTGCTGTTTTTCTACTTTGTTGCTACCCTTTCCCTCGGGATTATCTGTTGATTTTATCAACTTGTGTGTAACACATTAGCAAAGGCATTAGAAAGGGGATTATGTGATAAAGAACTTGAGAACCTTTTTGATTTGTCATCAAATTGGGAGATGATATCAGAGTTATAACTGAATTGAAGATTCTTCTATGTACAACTAGTGAATTATAAATTTAACTTGATTCTAGATTCTACTAAACACACTGCTTAATTTCAACCTGAGGTTATTACTCTTATCAATTTCAAGTCAATTTCAAATTCATTCAATTCAATGTTAATTTTTATTTTAATTAAATGAAAGTCCCACTTAAACTAAAGCATACTTTGTTTGTAGTCCCTTTCTAATTGGTTAACAATGTAACTTCATCATAACGAAACTAAGTAGCAGGTATAATTTAGTTGGAAATTCATAATCTCATTCTTTTAACTAATTGACAATTTACTTTAAACTGGAAGTTTATAATCTCTGACTTTTGGCGCTCTTCGTCTGTATTTAGGTAAAGTCTTTATCATTCAGCTTCTTCCCAGAGGTTATTTTCAGCTTGTAGAGTATTTTTTGCTCTGATTGGCAATTTGTAATCTAACTATTTCAGACAAAGTTAAAAATTGTTTTTTATATTATTATCATATTTCTCAGTTTATCTGCAACTGGAAGTTATTAGTTCTTAGTAACCTAAGGTTTTCAGCACTCTTTTCTATATTAACAATTAGTGCTACTTTTATTTCAGCTGTATAATATTGTCGATTTCATTTCTGAGTGATGATATTATAATTATAACGATCATTCAGGTTCTATTGATGCACACTAACTGTCAGTTAATAGTGCCTTACAGTCACTACTTCTTTACATTTTAAGCTTTAGTTATTCTCTCTTTTGAAGTTTCCAAGTTTTGTTAGAGTATTTCAGCTTCGTCTTGCTGAAGCACAGTCTTTTCTCGCTGTTGTCTCTCTTTCCCTGTCTTCTCTTTATTGTTCTTTACTTCTCTTTTTTTGGAATATCTGCGAGACGCTGCACGCTTTTCTTTCATTTTTCAAATACTTTGCTGCAACTGTCAGATACTTTTATGTTGTTGTTGTTGTTGCAATTGCCGCATGTAATGTGAATGTCCTTTGTTGCCTGACAAAGGACACGCACATACAGAGAGAGAGAGAGAGAGACAGAGCGAGAGACAGGAAGAGAGAGAGAGCAGACAGAGAAACCGTTGCACGGCGCTTAAGTAACTTTGTTGCACGCACAACTTGCAGCTAAACTTGCGGATACTTTTGCAACGCAATCAAACGGCAAAAGTGGCAAAGTCAAAGGCAGAAGCCAAGCAGAGGCAGTGGCAGAGGCAGAGGCAGCAGCAGTTGCTGTTGCTGGTTGCTGGTTGCAGTTGCAATTGCCCAAGTTGCTTCGCCCTGTTGCGCCCTCCTTGCCTGCTGCACCCTGCGCCGGCTGCGTCTTCTGTTTGTGCAGATGCAACTTTACGACGTCTTAGTTTGCTGCTTGTTGACTCTCCTTCTCCCTCTCTCTCTCTCTCTCTCTCACTCTCCCTCTCTCTCTTGCTCTCTCTGTGTGTTTGTGTGCCTTCTTTATTTACCTTGTGTGATTTTCACTGCGTGTGTAGGACAGGTCAGTGTTCCGTTGGGTTAAGGGTTGCCCTCCCTGTCCTTCCTCGCCTCTCTCTCTGGAGTCGGATTTGGTTTTGGGTTTGGGTTACACGAATTTCCATTACGCAATGCAAATAAGCGACAACTGTTGGGCCGCGTTGCCATGTCCTGGCTCAGCTCACCTCTCTCTGCTGTCTGCACACCTCCCTACCTCCCTCCCTCCCTCTTTGCCTCACCCCACTCCCTACTCTCCTTCCTCCCTGCCTGCTCTAGCTACATACGCCTCTGTTCCTCTTGCTATGCCACTCTCTCTCTCTACTCCCTGCCTGCTCTAGATATGCCTCACCACACCTATGTAGCTCCTCTCTTCTGCCTCTTTCCCTCCTCTCCCACCTATTGCTTTTCCCACGCCATTCAACAATGCAACTGTCAAGGTTTTTCCGGCTTTTTTTCACGCTCGCTCCTGGCACAGCTCAGCCTGCTGCCCATTTACCCCGCCTCCTCCTCTTTCCCTTCCCCGCCTTGGGCTGCTCCACATCATCATTCACATGCGCTGGCATCAAAAGGCTCCTGACAACAACAGCAACAGCAACAACAAACAAGCTTAAAACTGCATGGCCGAAAAAGCAGCAGCAACAGCAACAGAAGAGGCAGCAACCTAGGAGGCAACGGCAACAGCAGCAACGGCAACACGCACTCACACAAGCTCAACTAATAGTTTGGCGAAAAAAAAGTGAAATGAAATCAACTGACATATAGCAGAGTCAGCAAGGGAAAAGGGTGAGAGTGTGAGGGGAGGGAGAGGGGAAGGGGAGAGGCAGAGAACGTGAGCAACAGCAGCAGCAGCAGGGCTAGGACTCTTTACAAAGGCTGCCAGCAAAAAGTGAAATAAGAAGGCAAATTGTACCGAAATCCCGCAACAGCAACAACTGCAACAGCAGCAACATCAACCAGAGCCAGTGCAATGCCACCAAGGATATGGCGCACACACACACACACGCACGCAGTTACGCCCACAAGGTCCAGGCTTCAAATAGAAATGAGAGCAGCAACGACAGCAGCAACAGCCACAGCCACAACAGCAACAGCAGAGGCAGCAGCAGCAACGGCAGCGACAGCAGCGAAATGAAACCAGAAAATATTTCGCTCGCAGTTGTTGCTCCTCGTGTTGTTGCCGTTGTTGTTGTTGTTGTTGTTGTTGCTGCGCGTTGCATAGCTCATAGATTGCAAGTTCGCATTGTGCGCGCGAAACTAGGAAAAAAATTTTTTAATTGGAACAACAACTGTACAGGAGAGGGCAGCGGGCAGAGACAGCGGGCAGAGGCAGCAGGCGGGCAGCGACGCAAGCAGCAAGCGCACTTCAAACGCCGTATGGCAGGCTGCACTTGTACATGTGTGTGTGTGTGCGTGCATGCAGGACTTCATCGAGCAAGGACATGCAACAAGCAACAAGCGCGCAACAAGAGCGAACTCGAACACAGTCGCAATGTTAGCCGATCTCGTTGAGGTGCAATGCAACCAAGTTGTGCAGACACAGCACAGGGTGTGCCGGGTGAAAGATGTATGAGCTGCTACTTCATATTGAATTTAATTAAGATGTTTAAATTGTTTACTGAATAAATGTTTTTATTCTTTTATATATTTTATTATATAAATTAAACGTATCTTTTATCCATTAATATTCTTATCTTATTATTTAAATTATGTTAATATTAATATTTAATTTTTTTACTGCTGTTTTGTGAATTTCATGAAGAAATTTAAACAGGATAATAAATTGCTGTATTTATTATTCATTTTATATTATAAAACAAATAAAACTTTACTTTTATTCATGAAATGTCTATTAAATTCATGTAAATTACATACTTATTTATATTTAATTGTTTGCTTTGCTTTACTGTTGCTGCCTTGTAAATTTACTTGAGATATTTAATAAGTTAATAAATTACAGTTGTTATTAATATTTATATTCTAATAATTAAATAAAACTTTACTTTTATTCATGAAATGTGTATTAAATGTATTTAAATTGCATAATTATTTATATTTAATTCTTTTTGCTTTGCTGTTGCTGCAGGTCCTACGCAACAAGTTGTCGCTCGAGCCGCGTTCGGTGTGCGTTTGATGCACAGTGCGATGTGCTGCCGCCTCTGTTCGATGCGTGTTCGATGCGTGTTCGTTCGCTTGTTGTTTGGCCGGCGTCAAACCGATGCGCTGCCGCTGCGCTGCTGCGTCGCTGTTGGTGCTGTTGCTGGTGCTGGCGTCGGGGTTGGTTTGCCGTTCGCTTGTGCACGGCACAATCAGTTGTTGTGTATCCTTCGAAGGGTGAAAAGTTTCCTAAATACAAAAACTTTTGCACCGTCGCCGTCGCTTCGTACGAGAGCGTCAGAAACGAGTGCGAGTGCGAGTTCTCTGCCTGCCCCTGCCGTCGCCACCGTCGTCGTCGCGTTGCATGCCCCATCATTTGTAGAGCGTTCTACGGGAGTGAGAGAGAGAGAGTTCTTCCAAGTTTCCCAAGTGTTTCAACTGCCGCAACTGCAACGCGAACTTGCAACACACACACACACACACAATTACTAAATTAGTTAATTAATTAATTAATTACGCAGTTAATTACTTTGATCGCCGTTGCAGTTGCACTCGGCAAAACGTGTTTCAATGTTGCTCATGTGAATAGTGCCAACAACATCAACAACAACATCAAATGTGTGCACTTTGGCATCAACAACAACATCAACAACAACAATTATGATTATTATTATTCTTGTTTTGCCACATCTTCATCTTCGCATCGTTTCTTCTTCGCGTTCTTAATTCCCTTTTCGCGTCGCGTTCTTCGTCGCATCTTCAGTTCGCGTTCAGTTTCGTATTCGTTTCGTTTCCTTCGTTCGTGTTTCGCAGTTCTGACGGTTATCGGTTGTTTCAACAACTCCCCGGGCAGATCCTTCAAGAAATAACTCTATATATAGAGAGAGAGAGAGAGAGAGGGGATATTACTGCATGTAATGCTCCTTGATCTGGCAGAGAAGGCAGCAGAAGCACTTCCAGGCAATGGATTAACAACGGTTTGTATTCCAGTTTAGTGAGAGTTCCTACAATAAAATTGGAAATCTTTTATTACAAAGTGCAAATAAGAAAGTGAAATTAAAGTTTGGGCTATTCCTTGGGATATTCTATTGTCATTTTGGAATATGTAATATGTATTGTATTTCATGAATTTGTGTGCACAATAAGTTTGCTGAGTTGGTGGAGAGTGAAAAGAGTAGAAATAGTTAAAGGAAAGAAGATGCTGTGAAAGTATATTGAGAATATTGAGTTGATATTTAAAATAATATAAACAAATAGTTTAATTAGTAAAAGTATTACTCAAGATCTTTACTTGTAATTTAATAAATAAGATTTAAATAAAGGTTTAGTACTTTAATATTTGAAGTACAAGTAATATTAAACAGTTTAATATATAGCATTGTAGATCTGAATGATTGATCTCTGAGTGAATCAGTAATGAACTCTCAGTTTGGCAATTTTCTTAAGAATAATTATTTGCTATTTGGAATAAAATAAATGAGTACTATATAACAAATAAACAGATCACTCAAGACCATTTCTTATTGTAGAGCAACAGAGATTTCTTCACAGAACTGATATAAGATTTATACATATAGTTTAAAGTATTATAAAGTTGCCTAGTGGTTTTATAAGTTGAATACATATCTTTTACTATTTGAGTTCATATGATAAAATATACAATATTAAAAAAGTTTAATATATTATAGATCGGAATGAATCATCTCTGCTTCATTTTAGTAGATCAATCAAGATCTTTCCTTATTGTCAGCACACTTAAGCGAATGTTTTTTGAGCAGAATGATTTTTATTTAAAGAGTTACATAAATAAATGAATAGTTTAAACATATGAACAGAACTGTTAGAACATTTCCTTATTGTCAGTGCAGTTTTGCAATGTTTCCCCGACGGCTTCTTGGAAATACTCATTAGCCCGTCGCTGAACTTGCTCTACCTGCAACTCTCAATGGAAACTGCTGGGAAAACATTCATTCATCTTTTGGAGATGAGTAAAACGATTCGGATTCAGATTTCCTAAATTGGGATAAACATTTCAGTTGCCCATTAAAGATCGAATTACACAAAGTCGGCTGCACTTGCTACCGAATAATAAATTCGCATATGATAAACAAATACACAAAGTACAACAACAAATTAAAGCAGATTTTTATGCGACGGCATTCTGCTGATGAGGTAAAGTGATGAAACAGTGAAAAGAGTGAAAGAGAGAGAGAGAGGGAATAAAATGCAAGCAAAACAACAAGAAGAAAAAAAATGGCAAGAAATAAAATGAAGCACACGCAACAGACGATGTTCTGCTGCTGCTGCTGTCTTTGCCTCGTAAAAGAACAGTAGCAGCAGCAGCAGTAACAAGAATAACAACAACAGCAGCAACAACAGCAATAACAAGAATTACAACAGCAACAAGAACAACAACAACTGCCAGCAGATTTAGTTATGTTTTTTCTCTCGTCTCTGCCGAAAATTGACACAAAAACATTTGCGATGAGTAATGACAATAAACACGCGGCAAATAGAGCGAGAAGGCGAAATGCCAAAACTGTTGCTGGCAAGCAACAGCAACAGCAGCAAGCAACAACAGCCACAGCAGCAACAACAGAGATTCCGCCAATCCGCTAGATACATTTGTATCTGTGGCGCATATGCTGCGACGCTTGTCAAGTTAAATTAAAAAGCTGCAGCAGAAAAGAAGCTGAAAGAGTAAGCTCAGAAGAGGGAGAAAGAGAGGGAGAGGGAGAGAGAGAGGGTACAGAGGGGGCAGAGAGAGACAGAGCGCATTACGCACACAGCTGCAACAGTCGCAAGACGCAGCTCGTTACCAACTAACAGTAACGTGCGTACTGTAAGATACACGCCAAGATACTACTCAAGCAAACACATACACACATACACACATACACACATACAGCACACATACAGCTCACACACACAGCAAGACAGGCAAGACAAGGCAAGCACAGGCGGTCTTTTTTTGGCGCGCTCAAAACAGAAGCAGCAAGGCAGCAACGAAGGCGCAGCGCAGCAACAACTTCAATGTGCCCCTACACCCCCTTCCCCTTGCCTGCACCCAAATGAGGCGTCGTAACATGACAGACGCGACCCACGCCCCAAGTAGGCAGTGAGAGGGGGCGGGGCTGCCTTGACATGGGCAATAAAGCGAATTTAAAGCGCCATAGAAGCTGAGGCCGAAGCAGAAACCGACGAGGAAAGCAAAGCGAACAGCGAAAGATAAATAATAAAGCAAGTGGCGGACTGAGGAGGAGGCGGAGGCAGAGGCAGAAAGAAGTTCAAGTTCAAGCAGCGCGCACATGTATCTGTATCTGTGTCTGTACATGTATCTGTATCTTGCAGTTTGTTTGTATCTTTGCCATCGCAATTTGTCTGACCAAGCCGACAACATGTGCCGCCAACTGGACGTGGCTGTGGCTGCTGTTGATGTTATTGTTGCTGCTGCTGTTGCTGCTGCTGCTGTTGTTGCTGCTGCTGCATCTATTTCTGTTGCAGTTTATGAGACTAGGCGGCATCTTGGAAACGCTGCCGCAGCGACCCCCAATGAATTAGCGCGTCGGCTAAAAATAAACAGTGTGTGCCGCGTGTTGCTGTTGCTGTGGCACGCACATTGTTGCATGTGTGGCAAGTTACTGCAAAATGGCAGTTACACTCACACCCCACCCCCCAAGCACAGACACACACACTCGCACATGTGCTACGCTTTCGCTTTCATTCATAAAGTAGAAGCAGATGCCCGAAAAGCACGCGCAGGTTGAGCAGCCGCCAAAGGACACGGCAGGCAAATTAAGGCTTTGACCTAGAGAAAAACAAACAACACACACACACACACCCACACACCACACTCATGTAATATACTCATTCTCTGCCTGTCTCCCTCGCTCCCTTGTAAGCTTGCTACGTTAACGGTAACGTGCGTGACTTTGAAAGTACGCAAGCTAAGTGACACACTCGTAAATCGCAACTCACCCACACACACAGCACACACACACACAGCACACCCACAGCACACACCCACAGCACACACACACTTCCCACACTCCCACACACTCGTCTGCTTGCCTGGCTCCTTTGCATGGCTTCATTGTGGCGCACAGCACGTTTCATTTCATCGCTTACTCCACACACACAACGAGCCACCCACAGTCGACTTGCCCCACCCCTCCTCCCTGCACCCCTCTCTCTTCCTCTGCCTGCGTCGCATATAACTCAATTTACACGTGACACATTGGCAAGCAAAATTAACCCATTAGCCGTGCCATGATAATTCAGGTGCGTGCTGCACCAACGCGAATTTGTTGTCAGTTTTACCTGCCTGCAATTGAACAAGGCAACATTTAAGAGTTAGGCGGAAAATTTAGCGGGTATTTTGTGAATATATTAAGCACTTAATTTCGGAGAATGATACAGCATTGATTGAGGCTTAGGATTAAAGAAAATCGAAGGGAAAGCTTTTATAATGGGTATATAGAAAATATACACAGATATTAAGATGGATAAATATATAATTAATAATATACAATATATTGAACGACCTTTTTTTAAGTTAAGCATTTTTTTTAATTTTGCATTCAAGCTCAGTATTTAGCTGAATTGTTCCGCTTTTTAATGTCATTATATTTACATGTGATCTTGTAGTGCATTTTGTTGAACTCTATTCTCGTATTTTGTATACGTTAGTTATTTCAAATAATTTTACAGATTATCAAAATGATTTTAATTCCACAAATAAATGACAATGATACTAATTAGTTTCAGGATTGAAGTAAATATGTTACAATAAGAAAGGCAAGGTTTTCTTTGGGTATATTGGGAAGCGCTATTAAAATTTAAGTATTTTTAAAAGGCATATTAAAAGGCTTCTTAATAAGTTTTTATAGACATTTCTCAGTATTTTTAATTCTATTTTATTCGCAATTGTTTATATTTTTCACAGAACTGTTCTAATCAAATTTAAGTATGGAAGAATTAAGACACTTTGCAGTTAGATATATGATTTTTACAAAGTATTTTAATGAAGAAGTTCAACAGATTTGCACATTAGCATTTACAAAGTATTCATTTTGCTAGATTTCTTTGGAATGTCTAAAAGATTTTCTCTGCATAATTTATAAAAAAAAATATGAGCAAAGTTAAAAGTATTTTAAAATATCCAACTGAATTTAATTTAGTTTAAAGTTCTTACATACGAATTTTAGAATTTAAAATATCTTAACCTTATTTTGTTTTATTTTATTTAAATTCAAAAGTATTGACATGTTTATAGAACTCACTCTTATAAATTTCAAGAACTAATATAAAAAATAAAAAAGAAACTGCTGCCTTCTTTTAGAGTTTATTAACACATTCTTTATTAACTGTTCACATTAAACGAGCAACTTTTTATTGTTTTCTCGTGTTGTCAGAGAGAACACTTATTAAAAAACATATTTAGCTGGATTTTCTCCCAGTCTCTTCCCCCAGTAACGTTAAAAATGCAATAAGTGCAGCGCCTGCCTCGTGTTGCTTTGCATATTAAAAAGTTTGCTTAATTATGTTGCAAGATGCAGCAGCATGCCACGCATACTCCGTAAATGCATATATACATTATATTATATATATATGTATGTTATATATCTTAGATACGTACATATTTTAATAAATATTTTAGTACGCGCTGCTCGCCGACAGCAGCAGCAACAGCGACAGCAGCAACATCAGTAATTCGCAACAAATTTCATATGTGCAAAAGTTGTAAACAAGCGCAAAACGTCGGATAACATATTAAAATATATAACATGCAGGCAGGCAGAGGAGAGAGAGAGAAGAGGGAGAGAGAGACAGACACGGTACACGGGCGGTATGTGTAATATGCTAAAGCGTGAAAGCTTTGCAGCTCTACGAGGGATCTGTAACTACAGCTACAGCAACATGGGCGCTTCATTTAAACAAATGTTGCTCTGGCAAAGCGTCAGCTTGACAGACAGACAGAGAGACAGTCGGACAGACAGACAGACAGACAGAGGGACAGACAGCGCTGCCAGTCAAAGAAAGGAAGCGAAACGAAGCAGAGAAGCAGCAGCAGAAGGAGAAGAACTGCTGGCAGTTGGTGTTGCACTTGCTCGACAAATGAAAGTCAGTTGGCAATGCACACAGGTATCAGGCAGCAGGCAACAACAACAGCAACAACAGCACCAGCAACAGCAACAGCAGCAGCATCGGCAGCTCCTTCTTTGCAGCTCAATTCTCCCTCGCCTCGTCATGGCTGACTTCCCTTAGAGCATTTGGTCTATTCTGCACATGCAATGTGTGTATTAAATGTGTGTGAGTGTGTGAGTGTGTGTGAGTATGGGTGTAGCCTACTTTATGCACCCAATGCAGCTGAGAGTCACCTACATTCGCCACAGTCTCGCTGTTGCTGCTGTTGCTGCCATTTTTGCCCTTCTTCAAATGACGCATTGTTCGCATATGCACATTATGTACTCACAAACACACGCACACACACACATACATCTGCAAGTGCTGCGTGTTTAATTCGCAAAAAAATAAGAATTCAAAATGTTGCAAACTGTGCGGACACACACACACACAACATACATACACGGACACAGGCAAATTGAAGTGAATTGCGCGCATTGTTCAGGGTTCTGGCTTTTGTAAGCCACACACACACACAACACTCGCACACACACACTGGCACCCACTAATACCCCGTCAGCTCAGCTGCTATTTGTTTAGCTGCTACACTGCGCCAAATTCGGACAAACATTTCAAATGTACAGCGCCTCAATTGGGCTGCCTCAGCTGCCTCTGCCTCTGCCTCTGCCTTTGCCGCTGCCTCTGCTGCTGCTTATCAGTTGCGCCGATAAGATATAGAAATTTGCTTATGCATAAAGCCTGGCAGCAATTTATTGCATCACCAATGAACGGAAACGTTGCTGTGGCATTTCCGATGCGAGTGCCAGAGTTGACCAAGTTGCCACAACACGCAGCAAGCAGCAGCAGCAGCCGCGCGCCTTGATTTATGATCATCTCTTGTGGCACAGCCTGCGAAAAGGAAGCGCTAAATGTGCACATGTTGCAGGCAGCACACACACACTCAGAGGGAGGGAGAGAGAGAGGAAGAGAGAGGGAGAGAAAGAGAGAGGGAGGGAGACGCTCTCACACATGCACATTGGCCTAATTTCGAAATCGGGATCTTTATCGCCCAAGCGCAATACTCGTAACTTGCAACAGGCCAGGGGGGCACCTCGCCACTGCCAACTGGCAACTCGCGATTTGCAACGTGCAACGTGCCCCTTGCTGGACATTGGAACAATGTAAATATATGAGCTGCTTTGTGCTGGCAGCGCTCAAGTCGCATAAAACGGAAAGTGCAGCAAATTGTGGCAGCTGCAACATCACAGCGTCTTCTTTTTTTCTCGTCTCCTCTTTCTGTTGCCTTCTTCCTTCGCTCTGCGGCAGGTTCTGCCTGCTACACTGCCCCCCTCCCTCTGCCATCAGCCGTTGGCCTTTTACCGTTCATTGCAGCACCGCGTCGCATTTGATGGCCAGCGCTGTCGACTAATGCGAAAAGGCTGCGGCATCAGCGACACGCAAATTGCAACCGACAACATAATCAGGCTTTAATTGTTGCTGCGGCAACAAAGTGCGGCAGCAGCAAAGGTGCCAGAGCCAGCAGCCGTAAAAGCAGAACTTTTTAGGATCTGCAGCACGGAAATCACTTAACGAATTGCGCGAATTTGCAGCTGTCAAGCGAGCCCAGCAAAAACGCAGCACGACAAATCATCAATGGGAATCGACAATCGACCATCGGCAGTCGGCAATCGGCAGTTAGCTGGTTATACTATACTTAGGACTGATTGGCGGGGCCTTTGTCTAGTTATCTGTTTAAGATGAGTTTAGGCAAGCTTTGGGTTTGCTGTGAACTGTTAAGAGAACAGAATAAGGAAATATTAGTAAATGAAAGATGAGATAGCACTGTAGAAGAGTAATATTAGTAAATAAAAGATTCTTATTTAGTACTTAATATCTTTTTATCTTTACTGCAGATTATACAGTACTAAAGAACCTTTTAACATTTGGCATAGATTTCCTTAAGTTTATAAGTTTCTTTTGCTAGTATTCTATGCTTGTTTACCTACTTGAAGAACTAAACAATTAAGCAACCTCTTATACAACTATATTTAGCAGTATATAATGTATATATTATTTAAACTTTGGTTTAAAAAGTCCTTTTGATTGCTTAAGTTTCATTCCGAGTCCAGGAATTCTTGAATAATATTTAGTTGTTTCTTTTCAATTATAAATTCCCACATTATATTAAAATTCAAAGATTATTACCTATGTAAAACAATTTTAAATATTATTGATGATTTAAATATTATTTATATAATATTACAATTTTTAATTAATAGTTCTAATAATATTATTTTGCTATTTCCCATCCTCTCACAAAAGGTATCACAAAAAGTTGAAATAGTTTATTAGTTATTTAGTTATCTGCCAAATATTCAAATATGTAATAATATTATGGCGTAAAGAAAAAGTATAATTAATGATTATTCAATAATAAAATAACAATATAATATTTCATTTATAACGTAATGACTTCAGAGTTAAAGTTGTAGATCTTTTTCAAATATATTTCCCTAAGGTTCCCCAACATTAAAGTATCTTCAATAGTTTATACTTAGTTATTTCTTTGCCTAACTACATAAAGTACCATACATACTTAACTGTGAACTATGCCGCCCATTCAGAGATCATTCCTTATTCAAAGTGCTGTAGATCCTTGCCATCAGTGTTTATGACTTCTTCCTCTTGGAACATCTTGCAAGTTAGGCCAAGGGCGAACTTGAAGACACTTCAACACCTCAGTGAGCACAAAACTTCCTATATAGAGTGCCAAACACACTCTCACGCACACCCGTATACACCTGTACACACACACACACACACATTCAGGCCCATTGAACTTTGTGAAGCGCAACGAAATGTTGCCAACTTGGCAGCAGAAGAAGAAAAAACAGAAACAGAAACGAGCAACGGCAAAGGACGCGCAAAAAATGTACACCTGTGCCGCAGTTTTTTATGAGAATAAAATACAAAAAATACAAAAGAGACAAAAAGAAACACAAGCAAGAGGAAAAGAAAATAAGGCGAGTAACTGCGAAAAAAATGGCGAAAAAAGCAAGAAAATGACAACAACGAGCTGAAAAACGCAGCGCAGCGTGTGTGCGAGTGTGTGTATGTGTATGTGTGTGTGTGGCAGCTCTTACAAAGCCAAAGCATAACTTACACGCAGCAGCAGCAGCTACAACAGCAACAACAACAACAACAGCAACGGCAATAAAAAGTCAGCAACGAGTGTCCTTTACATTTTTTTCTGCTGTCGCTGCCGCTGCCTCTGCTACTGCGCTGCCTCTGCCGCTGGCAGCGCCTGTTTCCTGCCTGGCCAACTCGGCCAACGCCGCTCATTATATAGTCAAAGACCATAATTATGTGTTGAAGTTTGTAGATGTTTTAAGTGAGTGAGAGCCAAGGCAGCATAATGATAATGGTTGCCAGGAGGAGAAGAGCATGGAGAGCAGGGGGAGGAGGGCGAAAGAAGAGGAGCAGAAGGATGCAGCGCTGGCAAACAAATAAAGCTCCTTGTAAAAAGTCGTTTAGTTTGTGTTTGGGGGAGGCTAAAACAGCTAAACAACTGAAGGAATCGTTTACTAATCGTTATAAGCAACACCTCAGTGATCTCTATCTCGTTTACTCTTCTCAGCTAAATGCAACGTTTACTAACACTAGAAGCCTATCATTGATAAATGTGTCCCTCAGCTAAACACAACGTTTACTAACTCTAAAAGTAACCTATCATTGAAATCCCTCTTTATCACTGTCTCTGTTATTTGCACTTTCTAATATAATATCTTATATCATCACTTTATACAATATCTTTCATTACCATAATACCTTTCACTAAATATTCCTCTTCCATCTCTCTGTTTTCCAGCTTTTAACCAAAAAGGATTTGAGGAAACAGCAACAACAACAACAACAACATCTTTTGGCATCTACAAATTGATATTTCATTTTTTTGGCTAATAATCAAAATTTGCAACTCGCATCCAAAACCAAAAACAACAAACAACACAAAACAAAAATGATATAAACGAAAGATCAACTAAACAAAACAAAAGTAATTTTATTAACTTATATACACAAGAAGAAGAAGAAGAAGAAGATAATGTTTAATTAATTCGTAAGTCCAAAACCAACAAACAAACAAACGGAAGACAAAGATTTTTAACTCATAAGCCTAACAAACTTAAGATAACTTTACAAATTGCATAATCGAAATCATTTTCAAAATAGAGAAAAGCTGCAAACTATTTTTTATATGAAACATAAGCAACAACAACAAACGCAACAACAACAACAAAAGCAACAAAAGCAAATCAAATTAAAAAGCAAAAACCAGAGTACAAAATTCATAAGCATCAATATACAAGAACAGCAACAAAGCAAAGAACATTAAATTATATCACAAGAAATATCGCTACAAATATTGGAATATATATAAAGCAAATATAGCTATATACAGCAGATATTTAACTATATAACAAAACAAAAACAACGCATACAAAATACAAATTTACAAATTACAAATTTACAAATTTTTTTAACAAGAAGTCGAAGTCTGAGACAAGTAACGGTAAACGGAAGAGCGATAAAGACAAAAAACAAAATAAATCCCTTTAATACAACAAATTATACATATATCGTATATCGTATATCGAATCAAATCTTAAGCAAGTTATTTCATAGCTGCCGTTTTACAACAACAAACAACAAATATCTTCAACCACGAATAAAGTACAAATACAAACAATTTTTGAATATTTCAATCTTACAAATTTTTAAAAAACAACAACAATTTAATAGTAGCACTTTTACAAAAAAAAAAAAACAAGAAAGAGAAAGAAAAAAAAAAACAAATCAAACTCCAATAACGAAAAAGAAAACAAACTAAGCTTAAGCAACGTAAAGATTAAAGTTAAAATATTAAACAAAATATAAAATACAATTTTACAACAACAACAACACGCAAACCAGTGAGTTCAAAGTTGAAACGAGAATACAAATAAGAAGCACAAAAGCAAAAGCAAAAACGAAAGAGAAACTACCTCAAGAGTGTGTACAAAGTAGAGGGGAAGCAACAGCAACAGCAACCAGTAACCAGCAACCAGCAACAGTTGCAATTGCAGTGTACAAACTAAGCAAGTTTCCTAGCTATTCCCCCTACCCTTTACTCTACCCCCTTCCCCTTCCCCCTCGAGGCAGCGCAGTGGCAGAGAAGCTGCGCCATGTGCGGACTTAAATGGCGTCTTCAATAATCGCACAGAGCAGCAGCAGCAGCACAGTCGGCCCGACAGTCGATTCGCCATTGGCAGCAGGCAGCAACAGCATTGCGAGCAGCAGCAGCAGCAGCAACGTGTTGCCAGCAATCTCAGCAAGTGTCGCCTCTGCCGCAGCCGATCTGCACAACACGCATCTCAATCAGCTGAGCAGCCTCAGCCAGCACTATACGACGCCGTATCATCATCACTACCAGCAACATCAGCTGCACCAGCACCAGCACCAGCAACACCAGCATCACTCGCAGCAGCAACACCAGCAACACCAGCAGCAGCAACATCAGCACTACCAGCAGCAGACGGAGCAACCCACTCAGCACTGGGACTATTATGCACGTCAGCAACCAGCGGCACCTGCCGGCAACAACAGCAACAACAACCGTAACAGCACCGACAACAGCAGCAGCAGCAACTCGAATGTGGCAGTTGCAGCACCTCTGGGCAGCAACAGCAGCAGCAGCAACAACAATGCTAACGGCAGCAGCAACAGCAGCAGCAACAACAATGGCCATACTCATAATAGCCTTGGCAGCCACGCCCACAATCAGCACGTCCACAATGACACAGGCAACAATCCCAACAACAATGTGGGCGCTGCCTCCGCCACCGCCTCCGCTGCTGCCACAGCTGCTGTAGGCGCCACCAACGCCAACGGCAACAGCAACAGCAACAGCAACAGCAACACGAACGCGAACAACTCCACGAGCAACAATTCCAATTCAAACTCGAATTCAAACTCCAACGGCAGCTACACACGTCCCTGGGAAATGGAGTCCAAGGACAGCGTGCCACCCACACAGCAGCAACACCAGCACCAGCAGCAACAGCAACAGCAACAGCAGCACCAGCAACATCATCATCAGCAGCAGCAGCAGCATCAGTTGAAGAGCGGCTTCGAGCCCTTCTCCAAGCTGCCCTCATTCCAGAGTCAGTTCCATGGCTACAACGAGCAACAGTTGCCCGACGGCACGCCTATGCCTCCCATGCCAGGAGCAGGAGCAGCAGGAGGAGCAGGCGCAGCAGCAGCAGCCGCAGCCGCTGCAGCCGCCGCAGTCGCTGCTGGCGCCCCAGCGGGCATGAGTTCGCTGCAAACGGTGGCCATGTCCCCGGCCAGCATCTCAGTGAGTTCCCCTGGCATGATGAGCGTGGGTTCCCCACTGACACAGTTGCCAGGGATGCAGACCAGCATCACGCCGCCCTCGGGCAGCTTCACTCCTCTGGGCGCTCCTCCGCCGCCGCCCAATGCATTTCATCACATGCATTCGCATCATCGCGCCACAGCAGCCGGAGCAGCTGGAGCCGGTTACCCACTGCTGCCCTCGGCCACGTCCGCCTTCGGGGATCTCGGACTGTATCAGCCTCTGACCCCTGGCTTCGCTCCCGCGCTGATCAAGAAGGAGCCGCAGGCCATGCAGGCAGCTGGCGGGGACTACGACATGCTCACGGGCAGCAGCATGATAATCAAGAAGGAAGACTTTGATCTCAGCAACAGCAACAGCAACAGCAGCAACATGCAGCAGCAGCAGCAGCTGCATCACTCGCAGCAGCAGCAGCATCACCTTCTGCAGCAGCAGCAGCAGTCGCAGCATCATCAATTGGGACACGGTCATGCCGGACTGGGCGTGTCCGTGGGTATGCACACGCCCACCTCGTACGACGGCAACAACAGCAACAGCTTCCCGGCCGGCAGCCACACGCCGCACACCACGACGCAGCCGCACACGCCGACGGCGACGACGACAACGACGCCGCTGAAGGTGGAGAAGCTGCTGCAGTCGCCGATAGCGCGGCTGGACGCGCGCAAGAAGGAGAGGCGGAAACAGCGGCCCAACTCGCTGGAGTCCAGTGCCGAGAGCGAGGCCAGCGGCATGGACGTAGACCCAAGTGGAGGCAATCCCGGCCAGGTGGATGCCGTCTCCAGCACGGCTAACTTCAAGAGTCCCCTCAGTGCCCTCGGAATGGGGGACAGCAACGACGCGAATGCCGGAGGATGCGACAAACAGGTAAGTTCAGCTTGGGCTCAAGCAGAGAGGCGATAGCAAGGCAAACGCTGCAAATAATAGGAACACCCGCCTACTTCACCACCACCACAACCACCACAACCACTACCACCCTACCACCACCTACAACAACTACAACAACAACAACAACAACTACCCTATATACCCGCCACCAACACCAACAACAACACCACCACCAACCACTCCTTCTCTTCTTCTTCTTGCCCATCTGTCTTGCAGTCGAAGAAGAAGCGCAAGCGCTGCGGCGAATGCGTCGGCTGCCAGCGCAAGGATAACTGCGGCGAGTGCGCCCCCTGCCGCAACGACAAGAGCCACCAGATCTGCAAGCAGCGACGCTGCGAGAAGCTCACCGAGAAGAAGGTAAGTAACTAGCAACCAGTTGCCATTCACGTCCCCACTTCTCCTTCCTCGTTCCTCCATCTCTGTCTGTCAATCTGCCCATGGGCCATTCTGGCCATTCAGCTCGGGCTCAGTTGATTCCTAGGCTCACGCCAGAGTCAGAGCCAGAGCCAGAGCGAGGCTTACGCGCATCGAGCCACGCATTCATTCAGAAAGAAAAAAGAAGGTTACTCAATGAAAATCGGGACAACGGTGCCTTGCACAGTGGTTAAATTCAATTACGATTAATTATGCACAGCACTAAGATTTATTTTATAACGACCTAATGATAATGGGGCATTCTTGGTAACTATCATTCTATGATAATCATATGCAACATACTATATAATAATTACACTATATTAAACTGGTTTTCAAGGACAGCTGAAAGGGAATACAAGAAGAGAAGGTTCATGAACGTGGGTAGAAGAGAAGGGAAAAGAGTTATTGAACAATTATATTGAAAATAGGTTAGGTTAGAATAGGTTAAATAGGTTAGGCATTTATGGTAGGCTAGAAAATATCGAGAAGCAGAGCTGACTTTTTTGGGTCTGCAGAGAAAAAAAAGATTTCGAGAGCTAATGAGCTTCTAAAATAATGGAAACTTCGAAACATCTAGTTTTTTTTCATGAAACATCGATATTTTTCAATGTACCATCGATGTTTCTGCCGCCAAAAGTTTCTTAAGTTTTCAAAAATTGCTCTTTGCTTATTTCAAATCATTATTCTACTTGGCTATTTTTTCTGTAATTTAATATAGAAGAATATATCTCAATATCAACTTAAGTGAATTTTCTATATCGTGTACATATGTTGAATAGAAGAATAGGATACATATGTACATATGTTATATTCAAATCCAATTTATATCCATACCACACATATATAATAAAGATATCTGAAGAGACCTTTATTTACAATTTCTTTTTCTTACTATAAAAATAGTTTTGAGATCTTCACAAATTTCTTAAGTTCTTCAAGATATCTTAACACTAAAATCAGGGCCGTAGCGATGGCTTTAACGGGCCCTTGTGCAATACTGACTCGGGGTCCCCTTTAGTTTAAATTTTTATTTTAATTGGAACTGTGTAAATATAAACTATTAAAATGAATATAACTGTATATGTATTCCGAAGGGAATATGAATAAGGGGGTGCCTTTAAAATATCCCAATTAAAACCGCTTTTTATATTTGATAATTGAGGCCCCTGGCAGTTGGGGCCCTTGTGCATTTTTTTTTTTTAAAAATAAAAAAAGTTACAGCAAAAAAATTAAAATCAAGAAGAACCTTTCCTGCTATTTGTGCCCCCCCCCCCCCCCCCCCCCCCCCCCCCCCCCCCCCCCCCCCCCCACCCCCCCCCCCCCCCCCCCCCCCCCCCCCCCCCCCTTTCCCCTTTTTTTTTTCCCCTCACACCCTGCAGACACCTAGCTACGCGCCTGACTTAACTAACTATGATGCAAGACATTACTAATCTTATATTGTAGAACTATAAGATATATATATATATATATATATATCTCAATATATCAATCCTATGCCATCCCAGTTGAATCCTTCTACCACTTCAAGAAATATTCAACTTTCACCACTTCTTCCCTGATACTGAGCCCACTGTGCCTCCATTCAGCCTCAGCTGCAGTCAGTGCAAACTGGTTCCTGCTGCCTCTGTTGCTCGCGGTCTTTCGCTCCAGCGGTCACTCACTCAAGATTTATGTCAGCCTCGGCCAACAACAGATGTTCCATCTGCGTTTGCGGCCAGTGCAATTTAATGCGCCCATCCGCCGTTGCATGTGCAAGTGCCACGCCCCCTGCAGCCTGCCTGCCTTAACTAGTAACCTACAAGCAGACCTCACTGCCTGCCTCCTTGTGTGTGTGTTTGTGTGTGTGTGTGTGCTTAAGTACTTGCGTACGTGCAGTACAAGTACACAGGGAGGCATCCGCGTTGCATCCTTCGCTTCGTTTGCCACTCAGCTGCAACTTCCAAATCACTTAGGCTACGGAGGCAGGAGTGCGTTCGTCCTGCCGCAGGCTGCGCACATCTTTAAGGAAATCAGGTTACACACACTGACTGAGGCTGCGTCCATTTGGGAGCTCAAGTGTTGTTGCTTTTTTTCTGATGTCTTTATGAGAGGGAGAAAGAGAGAGAGGAGAGAGAGAGGCGCTGACAAGTTCATTGGCCGATGCACGGCAAAAGGACGAGGGCAGAGGCAGATGCAGATGAAGTTGCACATACAAATGCAGATGCAGATACAGAGATACACACACACACACACACACACACATAACTGCAACTGCAAACAGCTGCAAAGATTTGATTTCTTTCTCCTGCGGCACTTTTCGCCAGCTCTCTATCTGGCTCTTCTTTTCTACCTGCCTTTTTCTTGCTATCTCTCTCTCTCTCTCTTCTAATGCTCTTCTGCTCTACTGTTCTTGTTGTTGTTCTTGCTCACGTATTTAGTCAAAATCTTGAAATTAAGGTCATGTCCACAGCTGAATGCACTGCCAGTTGGACGCAGAAAGAAGCAAACAAGTAAGAATAACAACAACAACAATAACAACAACAACAACATCAGCAGCAGCAGCAGAGGCAGAGGCAGCAGTAATAACAAGAACAACAGCAATGCCAATATGCCGTACGAAATAAAACAACAATAAAAACGATAATAACGAAACGAGGCAGCAACAAAAGAAAAGCAAACGTCGTTCACAGCCGCCGCCTGCAGGAGCAGATGTTCACAACTCACACACACACACACACTTAGACACACACACACACACACACACAGAGAGAGAGACAGACATAAATAAATAAGCGACTGCGCAACGTTTTGTCTCGCTGCCACGATCAACGCCAGCGGCAACAGCAGCGCAGTCAGCGACGGCAGCAAACAGGAAACTGAAAAGAAACGAGCACGTTGTGCACAGCCGGCACAGGCTAACTGTGTTCGTGTGTGTGTGAGAGAGAGATCAGGAGAGAGCGAGGCAGATAGAGCCAGAGATAGGCAGCCAGGCAGGCAGAGAAAAAGAGGATGAGCGCGAGCGCGCGCGACTCTGCCGCTCTCACAATTAAGCAGGAGGTTGACAGGCGGCAGCGACAGCGACGCGACTGCGACAGCGACAGCGCCTGCGTTGCCTGCGACTGCGTCACAAAAGGTTGTCAAACAAGAAAATGGCACGCAAAAGCAACGCAAGGCAGCGCAGCCGCGTTGTCCGCTATCTCTGCCGGCTGCGCTGCCTGCCTGCCCCTATGCTTCGCCCCTTTGCCCCTGCTGCCCCCAACGACGATGACGACGCTGACGACGACGACGACACACATAGATAAAGTTGTAAATTTGCAGTCGGCTGTGCCATCAGTTGACATGTCAATACACACACACACATATGCAGACACACACATAAACTTGCAGCTCTTCCTTCCTTTGGCGCTTTATTTTTATTTTATATCTTCCTCTGCTTTATCATCGTTGTTATTGTTATTATAATTAATGCTGTTGTTGTTACGCGAATTCGATTGCTTAATGCTTGCAACACTAGACAACCAAATAGTTAAGACGGAGAGAGAGAGAGAGAGATGGACTGAGATAAAGAGAGAACGAGGGAGACAGAGAAAGAGACTTAAGCAGTATTTAAAGCTAAGTTCTTTTCGAAATTAATATTATTTCATATATGGCCGGCATTAAAAACAACCTTACCAATATTTTTGACCTGATATACAAAAGTTTTATTATAAAAACAGTTTATGTTTTTATCAAATGATTTAAATGATTCCAATAATAATAAGAATAATTTGAACTTAAAAATAATATGTCAACTTTGTGGGGTCCAACACTTCGCCTTCTATCTGCTTCATGCATTTGAACAAAGTTCTATACACTTTTTTTATAATTTTCAATGGTCGAAAGGTAAAATAACACGAGAATCATACTTGAGTATAACAATTGATGAAGTTTGCTTTCCAATGCATTCAAAAGTTATCAGAATCTAAAATGATAAGTTAAATTATGTCGTTATACAAATAGAGGCCGCAAACAGTTCGAATGGAAATAACAAGACCTAATTGCGATTTATGTTTTAAATTATTGATTTCGGCAAGAGAGAATAAACAAACTTTGCAATATATTGAAGTTTAAAACATAAGCAACAAAAGGCCTTCGAAAAAAATATAAATAATTCCAAATACTTAACGGTTTGTCTCTGCTTTAACTTTGTGCATAGTTTCTTTATAACTAATTCTCTTGCGGAAATCGATGATGTGAATGACATCGCAATTGATTTCTGTTTATTAATGCTATCAAAATTCTAGTTTGTTTCAGTTCATTAACTGATCCCTGCAATTGCTTAGCTCTTTTATCATTTTTTAAACTTTACAAATGTTTCACACTTCATATATTATATTCCCATATTTATACACATTTTATAGCATTCATTTTGCATTCTGCATTTTATAAACATTCATATTCTTGTTTCTCTCAATAATTTGTAATCCCATTTTCGTCTTGTTCCTTCCTCTTTCGCGTAAGTTCTTGCTCTCTCTCTCCCTCTCTCATTCTCATGGCTGTTGCCTTGGCCAGCCACAGCTGCTCGTCATATAATTTGGTCACTTCATCGCGTTCGATTGGGGATCAATGCACTCTTCGACACTCCCTCTCTCTCTCCTTCTCTCGCTCTGCGACTTCTTTCTGCGGTATTTCTTTCCATTCGCGTAATTCAAGCTGCCTGTGCTGTCTTTAAGTTTCAGTTTCATTTGCAGAAGTACAGAGGAGGTAGGGAGGGGGTAGTCACTGTTCTGCTCACACTTCCAGGCTGAAGGACTTCAGCTTCTTCTTCTTCGTTTAACTTTCACAAATCGGAACGAAAATAAAATAAAGTAAAAGGAAAAAACAAGTATAAAACGCCGCGAGCACAAGTCATTAACTTGGCTATTTGAATTGGGCCCTGTCCACTCCTCCCCCTGCCCGCACTTCTCACCTCATGCCCCCTACCCCGTAAGGATGCTCCCTGTCTGTCGCACTTTCTTTGCGACGTGCCTCGGCATGCCCTGACTGAGCCTTAAATATGCAGTTTTCTTAGGAATTTTCTCATTAAAACGTTCGTTCTTTCGTTTCTTTTTTCTGTTTCTTCTTCTTCATTTCTTTCTGCAAATAAGGCAAATCAACAGCAACAACAACAACAAGAACAAGAGTAAGAGCAACAACAACAGCAGAGTGAAGAGCAAATATTAAAAGGCGTCTGGTCTAAAGAAAGTCGCCAAAAGCGACGACAAATCAACCCTGACAGGGGTGGGCAGGGGCAGGGGGGTTGTTGCTGGTTTGAGTGATTGACTTGGTTTGCTCTTGTCTTCCCACTTACACCCTCTCTCCTCTCTCCTCTCTCTCTCTCTCTCTCTCTCTCTGCCTTCCCCTCTCTCTCTTTCTCTGTAAAGTTATGCGCATTGTCCTTGGCTCGTAATAGTCCAGCCCAGGAAGACTCTTCATCATCTTTCTCTCTTCCTCTCTCCCCTCTCTGCCCTTCTTCCCCTCTCTCTGCTCTTTCAATTTCACTTTTGTGGCCGCAGGACACACTCTGCTCAGCTCTGTGTGGCAACTACATCAAACTAAATGCACTGCCTGCTGCAGCAACAACTAACTAACTAACCCCAAGTCCAAGTCTAAGCTAAGCCAGCAACTTAAAGGTTTCACCTCATGCATACGAAATGCTGGCGAAATGCATCCACTAAGTATGCGCACTGTGCTAGATGAGGGGTGGGATGGGAGGGGGGCAGTGGGGGGTAGTTGGCATAAATGAGGGTGAAACCAGGAGTGCATTGCTCCTACTTGAGCACACACGCACACACACCTCGTTCGTGACATACTCCCCAAGCAAGCCAGGCAGCAGCAGCAGCAACACCAGCATTCGTCCTCGTCCTCGTCAGCTTCAGCGTGCTCGTCCGCCTGCTCTTCCTCCTCCTTCTCCTTCTTCTCCTTCTCCTCCCCTTCCTCAGTGCTGCCTCAGGCACTGTGGCACACATCCACAGCGTGAATCCACAGGCAGCGCTCGCATTTTGGCACGTTGGCTTTGGCCGCAGAGCCAGGCAAACCAAGCAGCACTGACACACACCACACACACACTGGCATACAAGCGCATACACAGGCAGCACAGGCACACACTCTGGCACACTCACAGGCATACACACTCGCACACACCTCGCTGATAATGAAGCACAAGCTGAAGCTCATCACCGACAACATTTGCTCAAGTATCAAGTGTGTGTGCGTGGCTTCCTCTAGGGTGTGTGTGTGTGTATACTGTAGCTGCGTGTGTGTGTGTGTGTGTGGCTTTATGTTGTGCAATCTGATACCATGTCGTGGTTGCCTCCTCCGCCTCCTCCTTTCCCTTCTCCTCCTGCTGCCACGCTGCCTGGCATATCCAGTTGCAGCACCTTTGCCGCCCCCACTCTGCCTCCCCTCTCTCTCTCTCTTTCCCTCCACCTCTCTCCCTCCCTTTGCTATCTGCCTTGCTGGCGTGTTAAATTTTTTATCAATTCTTTTGGCAGTTTTCTGCTATTTTTCTGGCCATAATCGACGCTTATGACCAGTTGAGGCACAGAGTCTTGCTTCAATCATTCAATTTGTTGCTGCAATACACACTGAGAGATATCAGTTCTGGTGTGTGTGTGTGCCACGCCTTGCGGAACTCTCGAGTTCATTGCACCAAAAAATGCAGAAGACACGGGTCCAGTTGCAGACTCCGTTTGCTGGCTCTGCTTGCCACAAATCCGATTGAATTTTGTTTTATTTCCTTTCCCTGCTCTCTGCTCCACTGTCGAACGCACACACACACACACACACACACACACCCGCACTGGGATTGAGACAAACATCTGCATTTGTTTCTCGCCTGCCTGCACATCTGCTCGCATTGTTCCTCTCTCACTCTGTGTCTCTCTCGCTCGACATTTTTCCTATTTTCTTTGCTGAGCCTCAGCTGAGCCTGGCACTGGCACTGGGACGGAGTCCTGCTCCTACTCCTGATCCTGTTCCTGTTGCTGCTCTAGGATTTAAGCCAAACGTGCCGCATTTATGCTGCACTTACTTTGACCTATGTGTGTGTGTGTGCATTCATGCAATATTATTCATATTATACACACACACGTAACCACATAAATATCGCTCCTCTTTAAACATAACGCACATATATCGTTTATATAAACGAAATACTTGCCCGATAGACGAAACTATATTTATAATACATTTATCGCTGTGTGTGCGTGTGTGTATGTGTGTGTGTGTGTAGGGGGAGGGGCAGAGGAACTGCAAGTTTTAAGCGGCTTATGCACTGCATAATTCCAATATCCCTCTTTCCCCTCACTGCTCACTTACTTTGCTCTGCTCTTTCCTCTCTCTGTCTCTCATGTCCCTCGCTCTCAAAATTAAAATGCACACTTTAAATCATAAATTACAATTGGACATATATAATATTCTTTTTGGGATTTGTATACCCTGTAAAAGGCAGAAAGGTAGGTGAAGATAACAAATATTTAAGGAACTCACGCTAAACATATTTCTTACCAGAAAGAAAGGTAACCTTTATACCCTTACAATAGAGCTGGAGAAATTACGATATTTGCTGAGGTTTTTTGAAACATCTATGTCACTTCAGCTGTAGCCTGCAGGGTCCTACACTTAAATCAAAACTGCACTGCATACAAAAACCTTTATTTCAACCAATTGTTCATATGACAGCTATATGTTATAGTGGTCTGATTTTAATGAAATTTGATATGCATGTTATGTATTCAGAAAAAAGTTTGATGTAGTAAGTTTTCTTTTTATGTATTGAAAAATAACAAAGATCGGCCGATAGTTTGTAAGGCAGCTATACGATATATCGGCCCGATCCGGCTCGTTTCGACCTATTTACAAATTGGAGCAATAAGCAGAAAGTTTACCAAGTTTCATTAAGAGAAAAGGACGCACAGACGAACTGACACACATACTATATGTACATAACTAGTTCGACTCAACAGCTGTCTCCTCAGGTGCGAACCAAACACCTAACCAAAATTAATATAACCTCTGCAAGGGTATACGTATCATATTTAATTAACGCAAAATGAAAAGCTTTCTTACATTTAGTGAAGAGTTTCCTAATCAATCCACAGTTTAACATAAGTTATTGTGTGCAGTTTCCCTGTATATGCTCAGTTTTGCTTAAATCTCCAATGTTTCTATAGTATTTACTAGTCTGCCATAACCTGCTCTATATGAACTTTGTTCATCATCTGGTTTTAATGAACAACAACAGCCTGGCTGTATGTATATGAACTGAAATGCAGTAGCTGCCCTGACAGGCAATTAGGAAGTATTATTCCCACAGACAACTGCATTATATAAACCATAATTCAGCCTAAACAAGTGAACATTTACATTTATTTTACACTCCCCAAAGATTATTAAGAATTATACCTTTAAGAGTATCTTTATTTTCATATTTTGCCCCTTCTCTAATTTAATTTTGATTTATTTCTCATGCAACGTTTTCATTTTGATTTATTTCCTTTTCTCTTCTTTCTGTTGCAGGAACCCAAAGCCAAGCCCGTATGTATTACCCTCATTTTCTGCATTTACATAGATATACCATATATTGCATAAATATTCAACTATCGAACCCCCAAATGCGATAAGCAACTCCCTATTCCAAGAAGTTTCTAATCCCATTCCCAGTGCCAGTTCCGAGTTGACAGTCAAATATGAGTCAATATATCTTATCGCGAACGCTTTTTATGAACGTAAACATAACCATGCATAACTACAGCCAACTATATGGCATGTGTATGTACTATATTATATATATATAACTTGTAGCACATCGAAGTCAAAGAAGTTGTTTGTCCACTCGGCAACGTGTCGTCGCACAAGGTTTGCCGCGTTTGATTTGACCTTGAGGCTGCTTTAAAGTGGAAGCCCCAAGAAATGTTATACAAATAGAGTGAAGTGGAGTTCTCTCTCTCCCTCTCTGCCTCCCTCTCTCTCTTTCTCTAGCATTGTTTGATACAGTTGTATCTGTATCTACGTGTTGTATCTATGCGCTGCTGTCCACGTTCTGTGGCAGTTTCAGTTCTTTTTTCTTCTTTTTTTTTTATCTGGCGCATAAATTAAATAATACAACGTTTGTGTGTTGGTGCAATTCTATGCTGTGTGTGTGTGTGTGTGTGTGAGCTGTCTGTCTGTGCAATTGAATGCTTGCGACGGGCTGCAAATGTGGATGATGCTTGTTGTTGGTTTGCTGCTTCTGCTGCTACTGCTGTTGCTGGTGGTTGTTGATGACAATCATTCATTCCGCTAGTCGAAACTACACACACACACAGACACACACACACACACGCGGAGACAGACGGACAGACAGCGCGAACTGGTCGCATTTATATACGTAAATCTGCGCTGATTATAATGCGTTGTTAAATTTTAATAAATAAATTTTCACATCCTTGTTAAGCGCACATTGAATGCGACAGCAGCAGCAACAACAACAGCAGCAACAACAACAGCAGCAACAACAGCAATGCATAACCACAGTGCACAACTCTGCATTGATTAAACAGTCTAAAAAAAAGACAGACAAAGTGCTGGCTGGCAAATGCAAATGAATGTTACATAATTAAAGAGAGAGAGAGGAAGAGAAAGAGATAGAGGGAGAGCACGTTGCGTATACTTAATGTCTAATTTGCATGGCAAACGGGACGGCCAAGCCTGCGTTAGCTGCGCTGTTAGCCTTGTAACTAGTTAAAGGACAAAAATGCCGCATTGTCACTGTGAGAGAGAGAGGGGAAAGGGAGAGAGGAAGAGAGAGAGAGGAGAGAGAGAGGGAAGATACTAACGAGGCAAGTGCATTTTTCTTGCAAATGATTTTCGCAGTTTGCTCATTTTAATGAGGAAAGAGAGAGACAGCATTTGAGAGGGAGTGAGCAGATGAGGAAGTCAGGCAGAGATGGGCGGGGGAGGCTGCAGCAAATGAGGTTAACAAGCAGCGCTGGCAGTAAATAGATACGCAATTAAGCATTCTTGTTATTGTTTATTAATAAACAACAACAAAGGCCAAAAAAGGAAGAAGAAGAAGCAGAGTGTGCCCGCTAATTGCCAAGAGCAACCAAGCAGCTAAGCGGGAGAGGACGGGAGAGAGAGAGAGAGAGAGGGAGGAAGGGAGTGCGATTGCAGCGCAGGTAAAAAAGGGCAGGCGTTTCAAGCAAGCGTTTCAGTTCAAGGATACAGATACACACACTGCCACACACACACTAGTACAAACTGACACACACACTGTCACACTCTCACTTACTCGCACACACACCCCCTCTCCCTCTCTCACACGCACTCACACTCGCACACACATTAGCACATTTAACCCTTTTGCGCTTTGCATTTTCTATTTTTGAAGTGCATTGCGCCCCTGCCGGCACATTTCACTGCCCGCTGGCTCAATTTAAATACCAACGATGCATGGCACAACTGGCTTAAATACCCTGTAAACAGTGCGTCAGCATCGTGCATATTGGCGACACTCTGCACCAGTCAATACGCTGTGCAGCAAGGTGCAGCAAGCAGGCGAAGCTAGCTGGATCTGTACTCAGTGCTGTGTTGTGTTGTTGTGCGTATGCATGTGTGTATTGGTGTGCATATGCATGTGTGTAAGGTGCAATTGCAACACATTTTTCAGCTTGACCGACTCCCCGGGCAGCGCAGAGCAGAGTGCAGTGCGACCCTTCGACAAATACAACTCGCACCCCAAGCAGCAAAAATGAATTGAAGCCGCTTGTCTACTTCAGGTTTCTCTCCTCCCCCCTCCCCCTTTGCTGTGCCTGACAGAGGGGTTGCCCTAGGTAAATACTGTGTGCAGGTCGCTCTCTGTTAGTTTAGAGGGTCAGCAGGTTACAGGTTATACTGCACTACACGCCTACACTGCCTAATTGCGGACCCCAAAACAAGACTTCAATTTCTGTATCAACATGAAGCTCTCTCTGCTGTTGCTCTGAGGTTTGCGTTGTTGCAAATCCGTTTAAGTCAGTCAGTAAAATGATATGAAGAGAGGGGGAGTAGGGGAAAGAGAAAGAGGGAAACAACTTACAATTTCAATTTGAAAAGCGCAAAAAGGAAAAGCCCGAAACGACAAAAAATTCAAAGTAAAAGTTTACTCGGCAACTGCCTATCAAGCAATAACAACAACAACAACAATAAGAACAACAACAAAGCGCACACAGTTTGGCATATCTTTTGATTGCATTTTGACAACAACAACAACAACACGCAGCCAACAACAAAAGGACTCTCGGCACATTGCTACAAAAACAAAGCCGCACTTTGAAATCGATTTTTGATTATTTTGTGTTATCATTGTGAGCTGAAAAACATTGTTGCGCTATACCCTGTACAGTGTGCCAAGAGCAGGGGTATATATGCTGGCAGTAGGTGTGGGGCATATATACAGGGTGTAGAGGGGTACATCTAATGCCAGTCAATGCTCCTCTTCATCTGCTGCTCTTTCCTTACTCTGTTCACTTTATTCCCCTTTACAGGGCATCTCTAAGTCCACCCCCATCTCTGCACACACACACACACCCTCGCCTGCTCCAACGTAAATTCAATTTAATTTTCTTAAATATTATTTGAGACAATTTCGCATGCATTACGCGTTGAGTTTGAAATACAATTTTTGTGTATTTCCTGCCCCGAAAAAAGAATATATTTTATCATGTTTACTTTCAATAACTTGCCTGCCAAGTGGCTGGGGCAGGGAGGGGGTGCATGCAGCACCCAATTCTGAGTGGAATTGAATTCCGCGCGAGAGAGAGAAATATTGTTTTCCCTATTTATTTTATTTATAGCTGAGAGCCTTTTTGCATTTTTCACGGCTTTTGTTTGTCGGCGCAAATTGAAAACATAATTGAAACAATAAATTCGATGCTCCCCCGTATCTCTCTCCTCACTCTCTCCACTTGGGGCACAGACGGGTTAAGAGTTACCATTTCCGGTTATTCCAATCAGCAGAGGAAATTAGCTCGCCATACTTTTCCAATACATTTACAAAGCCAAAGAAGAAAAAAAAATCAATTTAATTTTGTTGATTTTCTTTTTTGGGTTTTTTTCCTCTTTCAAACTACAAAAGTTGCCAGTAAAGGGGGCGGAGGGGTAGGGGGTACTGCGACTTATGGACTGCGACTTGGCTTGGCTTGTCTTGCCTTGGCTGGGCTGGTCTTGGCTTGCCTTGCCCTGCCTTGGCTGCTCTTGGGTGCTGGGCAACACGGGCAAACAAGTCAAGTCATTTACTAAAGTACGAAAGTCCTGGGCGTGCATAAACATCCCTTAACGGGGAGGCACCCCCTCACCCTACCCCTCCCCCTCATTCCTTGCCTGCTCAGCTGCTGCTGCTGCTGCTGCGGCGGGGGTGGTTTAGAGCAAAGAGCACGGGCACAAAATGTGAAGAAGGAACAACAAAATTAAAAAGAAATGTTTTCAAAAAGGCAACAGGAAACCAACAAGCAACAACAACAACAACAACTGCACATAAAATGCGCTAAAAAATTTCACGTCACGTAGCTGACGCTGCCACTGCCGCTGCCCTTGCCACTGCCCCCTCTGCTGGCGCTGCTGCCTCTTCTTGTTGTTGCTCGCTGCCTTGTCCAAAATGCGGCGCTACATAAAAATGCTGCAATAGCAGCGACTACAGCAGAACTTTGCACTTAGCACGCACTCACAGACACACACACACTCGTACTCCGCACACACACATACACTGACACCTGCCCCACACCCCCCACACACACGTGGCATCAAACAATTTAGCACTGGCCGCCCCACAGTTGCAGCAGTGCAAGCTTTGCTCTCCCTTCCTTTCTCTATCTCTCACTCTCTCGAAGGACACGCAGCAGAGGCAGCAGCACAACAACAACTATGCAGGGGCAGGGGCAGAGGAGGTGGGGGCGGCAGAGGCAAGACACGCACGCATAAAGTAAACGCGCAATGGGCAAAAGTTTTGTTGCTGCTGCTGGTGCTGTTGCTGTTGCTGTTGCTGGCGCTGCTGGCAACATCATCAGCTATGCAAACAAATACGCATAAATATGCACACTCACACATACTCACACACACGCACACACACGCACAGCACACTCAGAAATATGCTCACGCACTCTTTCAATGCAGAACTCAGCACGCACAACAACAACAACAGCAGCAACAGCAGCAAAGGCAGCGACAACAGCAGCATGAAAAATGATGTTAGCTAACGGAAACATGTGCAAATAAGGCGCCTTGGCACTCTACACACACTCCATACACACTCCATACACACCCTGCCACACCCCCTCAGCTGCCATCTGCCACTTTGGGGCACGCTTTGAAGCCTCTGCTGCTGCTTACGCATATTGCGTATACGCAGCGTGAAGCACATTGCAATGGCTACAGCCACAGCAGCAGCCGCCCCGCCTACTGCTACTTGGCACTGGCTGCATTTCTTTGCCACTCGCCACTCGCCACTCGCCACTTGCCACTTGCCACCGATGACGACGACTTTGCTGCCTCGAGTAGTTTGAGCAAACATTTGCATACGGCGCACTGTCACCCTAAAATCAAGTGACTGCAGCCCGGCTATATATACCCTGGCTATGCGTTATATATAGTCTATATACTTGGCATTACCCTCGTCACTGCAGTTGCCTCCATCTTCGTCTTGCTGCATTTCTATTTCTTGCCACGCTGCCCTTCTCTGCTTCTCCTGCTTCTCTGCTTGACGATTGTCGCCTTTGATAAAAACTGATGCTGCTGTTGCTGTTGCTGCTGCTGTTGTTGCTGCCTTGTTGTTGCTGCTGCTGTTCGTGCCGAGCTACTTTGTCGTTGTTAATTATAAAAATTTTCGCATTTTAGTTTGAGCAGTGGGGGAGACAGAGCAGGGAAAGGGGACACGCAACGAGTTCTGCTAGGCAACGCTCGACAGTATGCTACACTTTTCGCTGACGCCTTGGAAGTCGCTGCACATAGCGCGCTGTATACACGACTATATACACAGTCTATATAGAAATGTATGTAAACATGTTTGTACAAATTGCAAGCAAGCATTTTACGCCAAAGCAGGGGCAGCACTAGCAACAGAGGGGTGGGCAGGGGAGGGGAGAAGGCAGCACAACAAAAGTTTAAGAAAAAGAAAACTGTGCAAATAAAACTTTTTGCTTTCCTTGGCTTTGCTTCCCTACCACTCTACCCCTCTACCCCTACCACGCTTCATCGCTCTGCCTTTCATGCTTTGGCAAAAGTCCTTGCCAAGGGTAAATGCAAAATTCAGCGTGGCAAGTAGTAAGTGGCAAGCACAAAATTGAGAAAAGTATGCGTGGCGTGGCGTGGCCAAAAGATGTAGAGGAACAAAATAAAAATGCCAAAGCAAACGGAGTGCAAATAAAATGGCGAACTGAAGGCAAGACGAAGGACGAGTAAGACAGACGGACGGACAGCAGTTGGAGGAGGAGGAGCAGCAGCAGAGAGGGGTGTGGCAAGAAACGGAGCTTTGATTCTGGGAAGACTCTGCTGCAGATGGGGCAAGGCGCCAAGGAGAGCGTGCGCTGCTGATGCTGCAGCTGCCCGAACGCTTCACTGCACTTGACTATTATTGAAGTTACGCCAGGCTGCCCCTGCCACTTCTTCCGTCCCCTCTGCTGCCTTTTCCCCTGCACAACTGCAGCACAGGATTGAGTTGTTGCCAGCAAAACTTTCGCCTTTGGGGCTTGCTAGCACAGTTAGCAACGGCACTGGCAGCAGCAACATCTTCTCTGCAGCAGCTACTCCCTCCCTCCCTCCAACACTGGCTCACTTCCCCCCTGCCTGCCTCCTGCCTCTGTTTGCTGCAGCGTCCTTTGCATATTTGAGCGCGCGACTCGCTCGCGCCTTGCTGCCTCTGCTGCCTGCGCCTTGCTGCCACTTTTTGCATTTTTTATGTGTTGCTAGGTCATTGTACGTACAAAAGCCACTTTTACTGCGCCACCAATAGCAGCAGCAACAGCAGCAACGCCAGCAGCAGCAGCAACAACAATAAATATGCAGGCACCTTCATTGCTTGCTCGACTTGCTGTTGCTCTGTAGAAGAAGCTGCGCTTCCCTCATTGATCTGCCCCTACTGCTCTAGCCCTACCTACTCTCTAGTCTACTTTACCCACTCTAGTCGTGCATACCCTACACAGTCTACTTGCAACAGCAACTGCACTGAGAAGACTCTGACTGACTGCTGCCCCAACTTAAAGTTACTCTACAAACCAAGCTATCCCTCTGCCTCATCTCTTTCTCTCTCTCTGTCTTCCTCTTCTCTCTCCTCTTCACTAGTCGCGCATACCCCTCGCCTGCAGCTTGCAACATGCAGCATGCTGTGGAGCAACTTTTCGTACTGCCAAATTAAACGAATTTCGAGTCAAAGCGAGTTTTTCATCGTTTTTCTTTTTGGTCAACTTTGCTGCATTTTTAATGCATTGCCAGTGGAAGGTGGGAGCTGGAGGTGGGCGTGGCTTGCACTGCATCAAACGAATTTCGAATTTGAATTCTTGTTGTCGTTTGTCGAGAAGTTTTCGCGTTGCCAACTTGCCACCGATTGTTGCAATGGCTTTTTCATTTGACAAATCCACACACAGATAAATCATTTGTACGGCAATTTAAAAATTAATGCAATGTCATGAGCCAGCCTCCTCCCTCCCCCTCCCTTCATCCACTTCTCCTCCTCCTACGCTGCCCGCTTAAAATGGCCGCCAGAAAATGCAGCTTCATCCTGGGCCAGAAATTAACCGTATAAACGCGTGCGGGCACAAATATTTTTATCGATTTTCCTGCTCAAATGCAGGCAATGAAATTGCGTTGTTGTTGTTGCTGTTACTGCTGCTGCTGCTGCTTATGTTGATGTTGTTGCTGCTGCTGCTGTCTATTTTTTTTATTTGCAACCCCAAAAACGAAACGCGTCCGGCAGAGTTTTTATTTTCATTTCACATTTCGTTTTACTTCTATGTTTCGCATCTCATCTCCTTCTCTCGTCTCTCGTCTTCCTCTCTCTCTCTCTCTGCACGCACTTTTAGAAAGCAGCAGAAAAAGCAGTGGAAAAACTGAAAAATGAGCCAGCATAGTGCGTGTGTGTGCGATGTGTGTGTGTGTGTGGGCTGTGGCCAGCAAGCAAAGCAAAGCAAAGTAAAGGAAAGCAAAAAAATTCGCAATGAGGGTTGAAAATAAATTGCTTTTAATTTGATGTCAACTCAATTAAATCTACAAAATGGAATTTCAAATTAATTCTTTGCTACGCATCCTTGCCGCAGCCTTGCACGCATCCTTGCAGAGTCCCAGGAGAGGAGGGAGAGGGGGAGGAAGTGGGGGAAAGGGACACAGACTGACCACAGTCAGTGTGCTCTTTCTCATTAAGCAAATAGCTGCAAAAACTGTTTTCATTTAGCACAGAAAACTGCAGCATAGCTTGGTTGTAACTAATTAGGATGAGGATATATGGGTTGTATGGTATATGATATGGTATATAAGGCTGATTCCCCCAAGGCATAGCCCGCACAGCTGTCGCTGATTGTGGGATGGAGCTGATGGTCTGGCAAGTTCTTTTATCTTTACTCGTTGGAAAGTACTTTGATTGAGAGTTAGGAATCATGTTGAAATAGGTTAACATTTGCTGCAACTGTAACGTAAGGTGTATCATAGTTAACTAATCAATAGCCCAACAGAGAGGGGCAGTCAAAGAGAGTGATCTGGCTTCAATCTTCTATTGCAACTTTGTCAATATTTCCTCCATTTGCACATTGAAGCGAATCAAAGAAACACAGCAAGAGAGAGAATTAGATATCATTTTATTATATGCTATAACTGTATAGTAACTTGAAGTATTTGCTATGCAGTGGCGTTTTATCTTGCCCTCTCGTTCTCGGCTTTCCCACTTTCTGGCTTCATTCGTCTTTCCTTCTTGCTCTCCCTTTGGTAAGCCCTGAAAGAGTGCAAGGAATCACATTTCTATATGTTCTAGTTAGCTTTATCTGTAGCTAAAGGTTTCTACTATATCTTATCTTTATTTCTAACTCTATCTTTCCCTCTCTTACTGCCTCTACTCTCCTTCCCTCTCTCCAAATCTTCTGCAACTTGACTTTGACTGCATTTCGAGTAACTCTTTTGTCTTTTGCCTCACAGCACTCGCTCTTTAATCTCTGTGAACCTCCTTTCACCTCTCTACCTCTGCCTCAACCCTTTCACCCTTTCTCCCCCTCCCTCTGACCCCCTCGACAGGCAAATTGTGTCACAATGCAGCTATAAAATTTTGCCCAGCTTACCCCTTTCTGTGCTCTTATTTTCATTGGTTTGCCTTGTGGCTTCTGCCTCAGCTACCTCAACAAACAATGAAATTGCCCCGTAACACCTTCCCCTCCCATCTTCCACCTCTCCTCTGCCCGGTCTGTTGCCCTCCCCCTTGTTGCCACAGCCTGAACTTGACCTTGATAAGTTTTGAAGTGAGCTTTTTAGCACATATCAAAACGGTAACATCTCAAGGGGGCACTCGACAGAGAGAGAGAGAGAGAGAGAGAAGAAGAGAGATGGCTATGGGGGGAGTAAGGTAGTTAAGTCAAAGTGTCGGCATTGTCGCCTCATCAAGAGGCCCCCCTCCCCCTTCGCCTAGGTTGCATCTACGCTCCCCAATTCGCCGCGCTTTGACATTGAAAACATTTCGCATCTGAATCGACGATGACGCATTTTGCCAACCCCCAACCCCCGAAAATGGCACTAGCTACGTGTATGTGTGTGTGTGTGTGTATATATTATATACTAGTCGTATATACCCGCTGCAGGGTTGGCTGCCATTGCGAAAAACCCACCCCCCAACTGGCAGAAGTCAACCCCCGAAAAAAGGCAACAACAACAGAAAAAAAAGACGCACAGCCACAATCAAAATGTGATATACGTAAATCCTGCAGGCGAAGGCTTTCCCTCTTGCTCTCTCTCTCTACCTCTGCCTGTCTCTGTCTCTCTCTCTCTCTCTGCCTGCCTGCCACAGTGAATCATCAACAGCCTGGCGAATATTTCAGCAACACCTAACGCCGCCAGACAGCACCAGGCAGGCAGGCAGGCAGCCAGGCAGTTAGCCATTTAGTCCGTCCGTCGCTTAGTGACGTAGTCTTCAAGGACATCCGCAAAGGGGAGAGGAAGAGATGAAGAGGGAGGGAAGAGGGCGCAAGGCTAATCACACGCAGCCAGCCCGCCCACACGCTTTACACTGTGTGAAGGGTCCCCAGCGAAAGTGATAATCAAAATAAACAAAGATTAACATTGCATGTCGCTTCCTGCTTCCTGTTGCCTTGGGACGTACCTCCCTTCCCCACCGTCCACCCTCATCTGTCTGTGCCTGCCTGCCACTGCCTCTACTGCCTGCTCCTCCCCCTCTAGAAAGGTGCGTTTAACCTTGAAAAAGGCGGACTATGAAAATCGATTTTCTGCCTATGGCACTGCGACAACGACTTTTCCTGTTTCTGCTGCTCGTCTTCCTTAACCTTGTGCTATTCCTGCCCCTCCCCTATCTTTCACTGCCTCTTTATACCTTTTCTAGCCTCCCTTATTTCACCCCCCCCTCGGCAAAGGGTTGCTGGCCTGAAAATAATTAATATTTTTGGCATATTTCCTGCTTGGAGCAGCAGGTCAAGGTTGCCTTGCCTTGCCTTGCCTTGCCTTGCCAGTTGAATGACCCAAATGAAAGGCAGCAGAGCGAATGAGAGCGAGAGAGGAGAGAGGGAGAGAGGGAGTGAGAGGGGTAGCTGGGGGCAGCTGGCAAGCTTTGATGAGGCACCTCAGCGGTGCAGGCACAGCGCAACAAGTCGGCAAGGCAAAGCAAAGCGAGACGAGGCCCTAAAGACGCACAGCAATACATCAAGCAGCGAAGGGTTGCCGAAAGCCTAACAAACACACACACAGAAGGCAGGCAGACACACACAAGCACACACACAGCACACACACACACTCTCAGTCAGGCAGCCACGCACATTGCGAGCTGGCCAAAAAGCGTTCGCAACTTTTTATGGGGAGCCCATTGGCTCATTATGATGACGATGCCTGTTGTTGTTGTTGCTACTGCTGTTGTTGTGGTTGCTGGCGGGACTTGCTGGCGAGTAGAGAGTGGGGGGATGTGTCATAAAAGGCGCAACAGTCGTCTACAGGCGTCTGCATGTGCGGGCTTTCGACATTTTGATAGGGCTACTCCGACTTCGCTGCTTGTGCTCATTTCTTCTCTCACTCGGCACCTACCCGAAATCCACTTGGCCTAGGTCAGGTTCACAGCAGTCACTGTGTGTGCGTGTGTGTGTGCCTTTTCTTTGTGTGTGCGTGTGTGTGCGTGTGGCCTTTGCGGTTTTGCCTGACTGCGCTACCTGTTGCACACTTGACTCGCTTTGCTGTCGCCGCAGGCCTTTTTGCTGCCTCCTCGACTTGCCAAATTGCGTCTCATTATGCTGTCGCAGCTGCTGCTGCCTCAACAACAACAGCAACAGCAGCAGCAGCAACAACAACAACAACTAATAACGGCAATTAAGTCAACATGCATTTTCAGTGGGCTCTGCTCCGAGTTAATAAAGCCAACTTGGCAGCAAAAACGTGGCAAAAAATTGATTCGAAATTGATTCGATTTTTTGTTCTTTGCTTTGTGGGCGCTGCTCATAAACTGTCAGCACCGGTAAAAGAAGGAGCCGGAAGCAGCTGCCAGCCACAGTCTGTGTCTGTCCTGCCTCTCTGTCTCTCTGTGTGTCTGTGTGTGTGTGTGTTTGCTGGCCTATTTTCTGGCCACATTCTGGCGGCACTTTTTGTAGGTCGTCGGCCTCGTAATGAGGGTCGGTTCTCAGCGACAACTTCGGCTAAGTTCGCGTAAGATTTGTTTGTGTTTGTGTAGGAGAAAGTTTGTGTGAGTGCTAGAAGTTCTCTCTGTGTATGTGTGTGTGTGTGTGTGTTTGTGTGTGAAGGCTAAGGTTAACGACTTGTCACAATGCCTCAATCATGTTTGCCCCTACAGAACTTGGCTGCTTTCACTTCCTGCATTATTTATCTTGTCTAGTTAAGGAGTTACATTATGTGATCTAAAAGGAACTTAATTGATTCAACGTAGTAAAGATGAAATATTCACAATATAAGCTTTTATTTATAGCAAACCTACTATATTAGAAGCTGAAGCCCCCTACTCTACATACGAGTACGCACAGTATGTGTGCCCCGGATGATATGTGCAACACTAGAAAGGCACCTTCTGGAAATTGAACAGAAAAGGTCACTCAGTCCACGAAAGATCCTACAATTCTGCTACAGATTCTTCCTTTTCAATAAAAATAATATAGCTAACCTAAATGGCAAGTTTAATCTATTCTTTTTTTAAAGTTGCTTAAGCTAATCAAAATTAGATGGAACGTAATATTTTTTACAATCTGGCAGTAGATTCGTTGGATTTCTAAGACTTCGACCAAGTTGACCTTGTCTGTCATTACTAATCGTGATGCAGTTTTTTTTAAATTTGTATTTTTAAATAAAGGCTTCGTTTAGTTGGCTTTAATCAAAACATTACTTTTTACATGAAAAACCTCTATACTAAAGTTTTACTACAAATTTGTTATAATTTGTGACCAAGTTTTGTGACCAACTCAGTTTGCTGAAAGATGAAATTTGATTTGCATTAAAATATTCATCATCATTTGTGGGTAAAACTTGGTTTAATCAATTTTATACCGATAATCTGGAAACACCATAGCTCTCACCTATTTTAGTGACCATGAGTGTACGAGTATTACTACTCCAAAAATTTGTTGGGCCACACAAAAATTAAAAGTCAAAACAATCTTTAAGATTAGAAGATGTTTTACATCAGCTAATACGTATATAAAATCTCATTTCTGGCATATCAAACAAGCTTTAACAAGATTAAGAAACTTATATCTTATTACTTAAGGTTAAAGGTATGATTTCTGTTATAAGATCATATAAATCACAAACATTTTAACAAACATTTATGCTCGAATACTAAAGATAAGACTTCTTGTTACAGTTTTCACATTTTTTAAGACATTTAGTTAGGATTGATTTTACCTTTACTCTAAACTTCAAATAGTCTCTTTAAAGTCTCCTATCAGTGGAGATCTTAGCAATATTTAGTCTCAGGGGCTGCTGCTATAAATACTCAATGAAAATGCAGCCTTATCGTGAGTACTTTATCTCTGTCTGCCATTTGGGGCGCGCGCAGTCGCTTTTCGCGGTGCAGACTGCACTTTTCCAGACACAACTGTACCCTGGGAATGCGCCGTCGCATAGCACAGCGCAGCATATCAATTTCCAGTGCGCTGTCGCGGCAGTTGCCTCAGTCGCCTCAGTCACCTCTTAGCTTGACTAATTTTAGATCGACAGCCCCAACCCCACTACGAGTGCGTATGTGTGTTGGTGTGTGTGTGTTAGGTGTGCGCATGTGACATTCGACAAGATGTCGTCGTTGCCATCATTTGGGGAGACGACTCTGACTCCGACTGCAACTGCAACTGCAACTGGGAGTTTGTGGCACGCTCTTGCAGCTTGCATTAAAATAATTGCTTCCGAGATGACAACTGCTGCTAAAAGTGGATGTGGATGTGCCCCAATGTGGCAGCCCCTGATGCTGCAACATGTGCTGCCTCTGTATGCGCGCCTGCGCGTGCCAACATTGTAAATGCAGCCACATCTCCCTACTCCATCTGCATCTTCCTTCTCCTTCTCCCTCTCCTTCTCCCTATTCCCTTCTGCATCTGCCGTTGCTTATTTACCGTTAAGGCGCAGCCGTCTGTCACTCACAAAGTCCCGTAGGGACGCAGCAGAGCGGGGCAGGGCAAGGCATTTTAGCAGCACTCCTGCGAAGCATTTGCAACCATTTCCACATAACATTTACCCCTCCCCCTTCCCTCTTTCCTCTTCCCTCTTCCCTCTTCCTGCTCCAACAGTTGGCGCTCGTCTGCCTCCATATGTCGCCGTCGCCATCGTCTGCGTCTGCGTCTATTTCTGTACACACCATGCTGCGCCTGCGCGGCCTGTGTGAGATTGCCATTTGGATTTTCAATTTTCCGTTTACCGTTACGCGTTCTCAGCCTCTTCTTCTACTTGCCAAGCACTTCGCTTAATGGCTTGCCGTGCGTAGGCGCGCACTCTCTTTAAGACTCAGTTGCATCTCAGACACGGAGAGAATTATGTTTATGACTCTGCACGCCGGAAATAAATGCCGACTTTGGGTTTTATAGTCGCCTGAGCCGAAGCATTTGTCATGCTTATTGGAATTATCGAGGGCTCATCTTACACAGCATCAACCGAGACTCGACAGGGATGAGAGATCCCTCTCGAATTCCCACAGTGCGTAGTCTCTTTCGGAAATAACTTGCAGGTCATTCACATTATTTTAGGAGTAGAATAGGGATACGAAATTCAATCAATATCAATCTATGCTGTCATTAGTATATTTTAAATACATAATATTTCCATTCATGAATTTATAATTAATAATTCTTCGCACTACAAGTGCAGAATTTATTTGCCATACTGGGAATCTAAGAAAATGATACTTAATTGCTATAACTCTTTGAAGTTTACTCTTCTTTTGTATAGAATGAGTGTAAATAAATATTTAAATTTAGTTTGTTACGCGAAATCCTTCTCGTTGGGCTATGCCAGAGCAAGAACAATCAATTTCCATTTTTAAAACTCACAAAAAACTGATAAAAGTTTGTGCTCTTTTCGAAGTAAAGCTATCGAACTACCTTAACCTCTAATATTTTAATAGAAGAACTTAAAGCAATGCAAAAACCACATTTCAATTGCACTTTGCAAATCTCGCAATCAATTGTTGTACATAACGGTATTTTTCCCTCCAAATTAAATTTAGATAAACGAAAAAATACTGCATTTCTTATGGCTAGCAACATATGTTGCTATGACACTGCTTGTCCCTTCTGCAACATGTTCTTTTGTTGACTGAGCACTGCTTCATAAGGAAGTGTCTTTGAACTGCTTGTGTATATGCAGCAACTCACGCACATCGTAAACTGCCAGAGACACTGCTTGACAAGAAACATCCGTGAACTGCTTGTGTTAACGTAACCACAAGGCGGGCACTGCTTACTAAATTAGAAAGCAGTGGGACAACAAAGCAGTTGTGTTTTTTACAGCACTGCTGTCTGTTGTTGCTGTTAAATAGCAGCAGTGTTGAATGCAATTTTATGTTAAGTACGCTGGTTTGGGTCTCAACTAAAAGTGGCTGCTGTCTGTGCTACTTGCACAATTTGAATGTTCGTCAAGTGTGTCTAGGCTAGATTTAAGTTGAAGTTCGATTTTTCTTCATATTTAAACCAAATTTAACCGTTAATTTACTAAATATTTATCAAATAAACAATATAATAAATTAATATAATTAAATATTAAACATTGTAATAAATAAAAGTTCTTATTGCAGTAATTTAAGCAAGTTTCTACTCTAACCACTTTCCCTTCTTCCATCCATCATTGCAGATTGTCTTTGGTGCCGACGGCCAACCCGTTCGTTCGGATGCAAAGCGCGGACGCGGCAAGGGCAAGTCAGGCGGCGCCAATGCGGGCAACGTTAATGCCACCGCTGTGGCCGCTGGCAATGGAACACCAACAACTGGGGTAAGTGCAGTATCATCATCATCATCATCATCACCCCATCATCATCATCATCATCATCCTCATCCACTCTGTGGAGGCAACTTGTCGACGCCTCTGGCTCTGCCACTGCTACTCTTGACTTCATTACGTCAGGCCATGGTTGCAGCAGAGGCAGCAGCAGCAGCAGCAGCAGAGGCAGCAGCAGCAACAGAGGCAGCAGCAGGTCTCGAGCTCGGCTTCAGCCTGGGTGAGCTAATTAAGTCACGCGGCGAACGCGGTAGACAGTTTGTCTGCGGTCGAGCAGACCCGGTTGCCTGCTGCCTGGTGTCTGCTGTCTGCTGCCTGCTGCCGGTTTCCCCCATTCACAATTCCCCAATCCGCTTTGCGACGGCAGTTGCCACAACATGCCCGGCAACATTTTCCACGTCATCAGGCTGCGGCATCCGCATTGTTTGCGCAGCCAAATGGCCAAACGACTGTGGCTGCTGCCACTTTGCAACCCTCCCACTGCCTGCCCCTTCCCCGTGCCCCTGCAGCATCCACTCTCCCCTGCGCTTGTCATGCAAAATGCCAAAGGCAGCAACAGGAACAGACGGGGGGAAGGGGGAGGGGTGCGCATAATCCATCCACCACGCGGGGCACGTAGTCCGCACAAAGTCGCCGAGTCAGTGGCAAGCGGCAGGCACTGCTGCCAGCTGGGGGTCACCAGTTGCCGCCGCCTTTGTGGCATCAACTGTGATTGCCATGCAGAGCGAGGGCGAGAGCACAAAAATAAAGCAAAAAGGGCAGACAAAGTTGCACGTAGCTCAGGCAGGGCACAGCTCAGCCAGACAGACATAGAGTCACAGATGGATAGAGAGACAAAGAGAGAGAGAGAGAGAGGAAGACAGACCCAGCAAGGCAGGCAGACCCAGCAAGGCAGGCAGACCCAGCAAGGCAGCTACTTACGAGCATTGTTTGTTGAGCCAGGGTCGTCTCTATTCCCTTCCCTTCCCCTCCCTCTCTCTCTCTCTCTCTCTCTCTCTCTCTCTCTCTTCCCCAGCTGACTGTCCCCAGTCAGACAGTCAGACAGCAGGGCAGCTAGACAGAGGCTGACATTGACTTCGGGCTCGGTCTCTCTGACCTTAGCCACGGGCCACAGCTCTGCGACTTGACACGCAACTTTCATATTCAACTGCCGGCTTCCCTTTTCCCTTTTCAAGGTCGTCATTGCGACAGTGGGGGGGGGGGGGGGGGTTCATCGTAAAAAGTTGTCTAATTTAATAGTCATTCACACAGTTGGTGACGACGTCATAACTCAAGCAGGGAATCCCAGTGAGAGACAGAGAGAGAGGGAGAGAGAGAGAGAGGGACACAAAGTGAAGCTGGGCCAGCGCGGCAACAGCTGCGGGTCAATTAAGCGACGATTTTGTGCTTATCTTCATGTCCTTATTAGGCCACAATGAATGTGTAAGGAAGAGGGGGGTGTGTGTGGGATGTGTGTGTGTGTGTGTGTGTGTTTGCATATCTGCCTACTTAGCTTACGCTTCCTTCTCACTCTCCCTCTTTGTCTGCCTTCTGTCTCTGCCTGCCTTGGCTGCCTTGCCTTCATCTGGTGTTGCATCTCCTTTTATTTCTATAGCCTCACACTGCCTGCTAAAAGTATGCACATACATTAACAGCTTGTTCTTGGTGGAAAGCAGGGCAATCTTTAGCGGCATTTGGGAGTTGCTGCTGCTGCCATTGCTCCTGCCTCAACTGATGCTGCTCTTCCTTCTGTCTTATTCGTCCTGCTCCTGTTTACAGTGGCTCTTCTCTTTCTTTACATGTTTCTTATAATATATTCAAAACATAAACTTGTTTATACGTACCCACAGAGCACAGCACATCCTTGTCCCCTTGTAGACAACAGAATCAGTAATCACAATCCCCTCTGCCTGGGGTCTAAAGTCATTGCAACAATGATTATCAGATACAATTGCCGTCCAGCCTTACTCCCATCTAGGAAGTACAGTTGGGAGCAAAATTGGAGCTTCGCAGTCTGCAGCGTTTCTGCAGCGCCCCGACCTGAGCCTCAACTTGCGTACTGGCGTCACTGTGCGCCTGTGATCTACAATCGACTCTGCTGCTAACTCTTCCTCTGCTTCTTCCTCTTAATTTTCCTCTTCTTCTTCTTCCTAATGCTGCTTATGCTTTTGGTATAGAAAAGGATCAGAAGGTCCTGCTGCTGCTCCTTCTTCTATTCATCTTGCTCCTTCTTCCAACTACTGTTCATCTTCTTTCTCCCTCTTCCTCCTCGTGCTGCTTCTGTTACTCCTCCTTCAACTCTTGACTCTCCTCCTGCTCTTGCCTCTTCTTCTCCTACACTTGCTCCTTCTCTTGCTCCTCCTCTTGTTCCTCCTCTTGTGCTTTCTCTTGTACTTTCTCTTCTTCCTCTCATCATCCATCGACTTCCCCATTCTTCTGCTGCTCTGTTCCCTTCTCTCGCTCTTTTACTGCTTCCTTTGAGGTCGTAGAAACTTAACCAAACTGTCAAGTCATTCACACACCCATTCACATACACACGCGCACACACACCACACTGCTTGTCGTCATCTGTGCCGGCACATCCTGCTGCTCGCGTCCTTAATCTGCCGATTTGTCTTGTAAAGCAGCAACAAGAAGCAGAACAACTTCTGTGTTTATGTCCACATTCGATGTCGCAGTCACCACTCGCCACTTGCCACTTGCCACTTGCCACTTGCCTCCGTCAATGAAGCGTTGATTATGTCGTCATTGCTTGCCACACGCAGACAGCGAGACAGCAAGAGACAGCAAGAGAGAGAGAGAGAGAGAGGGAAGAAGGGGCAGACAGCGCAGACAGACAACAAGTTGACATTCCTTGGCAAGCCCATAAAACAGAACGCAGACAACGCCAACGACTGCGAAGACGACTCCTCTGGTGGCAGCTTGCCACATGCCACATGACGCACATCCTTAGCCAAATCACGTGGCAAGCAGCGGCGCAACAAGTCGCCACAAGTTGCCAACTCAAGTCGAGGACGCCGTGTTGCCCTGGTGGGGAGTGCTGCCTCTGCCTCTGCCTCTGCCTCTGCCCCCGTCTCTGCCTCTGCCTCTGGCTCAGTTGCTTTGACATTGAACGCCGCCGCGTTGCCTTGTCGCCTCGTTGTGGCAGGCAGTCAGAGGCAGCTGTGGCAGGCAGAGGCAGCTTCCTTAAGTTGCGCTGCGGTTGCTGCCGCTGGCTTTGAATTGGTCTTGACTTGCTTGCGGCACTCAGTGTTGACTTGGCTTCGCGCTCCACTCGCAACTGGGGCGCGTCTCCTTTCAGTCTGTGGCAACTCGTGCTGCAGTTCTGCTTGTGCTACTTGCCACACTTGCCACACAGGCAGCAGGCAGCCCCGTTGGCATTTTCCGGCAACACTTGCAAAGTTTGTCCATGTTGCCTGCTTATGTTGGCTCAAGTGAAAGTGAAGCAGAGTCTCCATCTCTGTCTATCTCCCTCTCTCTTGCTACCTCTCTGCCTCTCTCCCTGTCTCTCCCCCTCTCTCACTGTCTCTCTCTCTCTCTCTCTCTCTCTCTCTCTCTCTCGCCTGTCCCAGTGACCAACAACAGCTGCCAAAGGCTGTTGCCAAAAATTCAGGTCGCGCATTGCACTCGCATTGGCAGCTCGTGACCTTTGTGTGGCAGCAGCAGCAGAGGGGAGACAGAGAGACAGAGTACAGGCAGAGGAAAGAGGAAAGAGGCAGAGGAAGCGAGGCAGGGGCAGAGAGCGGTAGAAAGTGTTGAAAAAAGCGCAGTGGGCAGCAGCAGGTGGAACTCGTGGGGATTAACCAAGGACAGCCTTGCCTCACGCTGCACTGACACCTACACTGGCATGCCGCATGCCGCCTGCCCCATTCATGTTGCGGGCCTGTTGTTGCAGGCATGTTTTTTGGAAGAGCTCGTCGCGATTGCCAACGATTGTGGCACAGTCCGTGTCCGTGTCGACCTTTGTTAGCCACAGGCTGCATGCCACACACACACACACACACGCTGTCAGTGGCAGGGCCAATGTCGCCCCAGCTGCAACTTGTTGCCTGCGCCATCATGCAATCTGCATTTGCATGTGGCATGTGGCATGGTCAAAGCACCACAGAGAGCAAGCACTGTGGCACAGTCTGCGGCAACTGCAGTTGAATGGGGAGGAGTAAGAGGGGGGAGTAGAAGGAGGAAGAGGTGGAGTTACACTATGCAACAAGCCATCAGTCTATTTGCCACATTGCTGAGAGAGTTGCAGAGAGAGAGAGAGTTGCCTCTTCATTTACAACTTCACAGTTTGTGCAGCTCAGCTTGCCTTCAACTCTGCTGCAAAGTGTAATTTCTGCTGCAGATCATAAGCACTGATCCTTCTCCTTCTTCTCTTCCTCCTCCTTTTTGTCCCCTTCTCCTTGTTGCTTCATCACTTCTTCAGCTAAGCTAAGTAAACACTTTCCTATGCACTTTATGCAGCGCAGTGTAGCTGCTACTTATCTTCAACCTCCTTCCTCCCCATCGTTGCTTAAACTTTATCTATGCCTCACTTTGAGCTGAGTGTAATCTGCATATCTCGCCTCAACTGTGCTGCATAGTGTACCATAACTTCAAGTGCTTGCCACTCTACCTGCTCCTTCTCCTGCTCCTTCTCCTGTTTCGTACCCTTCTTTCTCCATCATTTCTCCCTCTAAGCTTAAGCTGCCTTCTCCTTGCGCCTCAGCCACAGACTTATTACGTAGTGCAGTGTCAATCAGTTGAGCAACTTTCCCTGCCTCCACTCTGCAGCACAGTGTAAGCTCTGCTGCCTGCTTCTGTCCTCCCTCAGCCTCCTCTTCTCTCCAACTTCCCTCCCCCCCTCCCCCACCTTCTATGTAGCACAGTGCAAATCAGTTGACCTGCTGTCAGCAATTCCTTTTTTTACAACGCCCCCATAGCCACGCCCCCTGCTGACTAGCATGCCACCCAGTGCCGCGTGCAACATCGTCGTCGTCGTTGGCGGCAATTAGTCAACACAACACACACACACATACACACACACACACGCTGCCATCAGCTGTCACAATGTTTGTACAGGCAGGGAGGGGAAGAGGGGCAACCAAGCGCCACAGGCTGGCCGAGCTGCAAGTTGAATGGAAGCCGCAGGCTGCCACTGCACGTTGCATGCTGCACTTAACGTCTAATTAGGCGCCGACTCGACAAAGCCGCTCAACGGGTTGCCCCAATGGGGCAGGCAGGCAGGGAGGCAGCGGGGGAGGGGGGCAGGGAGGCAGACCTGCTTAGCGTTGGCCACACAATGTCAAAGCATGTCCGCGACTTGGCCACACCTTGGCCATCAGTCAAAGCACACACACGACGAGGACAGGGGGGAGGAGAGGGAGGGGGAGAAACAGCAGGTTAAAATGGAAATGGAGAAATAAAAAACGCAGCAGGCAAACTGAGAGGGAGAGAGAGAGGGAGATAGAAGGGGGAGAGACTGAGGGAGAAGAGAGAGCAGGGAGTAGCAGAGGGGGGGGCACTGGCACAGTGGTTGTGGCAGCCAGTTGGACAGTGGGACAGCGCATAAATGGGCAACATGCTGTACATGTCGGCGCCATGGCGGCCACCTCAGTAGCAGCAAGGCAGCAGCAGAGGCAGCCTGCCACCAACCGTGACAGCAACTGTGATTGCGGGCAGAGCAAGGCGACTCCTACGTGTGTCAGCAAGAGAGAGGGAGAGGGGCAGGGAAAGTGAGGGAGGGAGGGAGGGAGGGAGGGAGGTAGTGAGAGCACATGCTTACATGTGGCTCGTAAAAAACAGACCCACAGCATGGGCAGAGCCACAGACAGGGGCAGCAGCAACACGGACCTGGCACGGCAACTGGCAACGTGCAACCGGCAACAGGCAGCAGGCAGCACAGACAATTTGTCGTTCAACTGTGTCTGGTCTGTCTGGCCCGTCTGTGTGCCTGTGCGTCTGGCCAGGCACAGGCAGCCACTTGGCAGCACTTGCAATGTCCCAAACCGAAACGTAATCGAGACGCGGCAACAGACGCTTTTGGCATCACGCAGCACGTGAGCGCAGCTTGCAACGTATGCGGTTGATTTTTATGTGCAAAGTAGCGGGAGAGGGGGAGGTAGCAGGGCGTAGAGTAGGAGCAGGCAGAGAATGGGCAGAGCAAGCAGAGGAACTGAGCCAAGAGGAGAGAGCAGGCAGACCAAAGAGAGCAGAGGTAGATGAAGTAGAAGGGAGAAGGGAGCAGGGAGCAGGGAGCAGGCAGAGAGTGACTGAGGAGGGGGGCAGACACTCGCGAGGGAGCAAGGCAGGCAGCAAGCACAGTAGGAGCAGTGGCAGCAGAGGCAGGCGGGAGCAGCCACTGCAGCAGCAGCAGCAGCATGTGCGCTCTGCGATCTGTGGCACTTAAGCCGAACAATGAAAGCGCTGGCAACAGCCAGCAACATGGGCAACAGGCACCACAGCACCACTGTAGAGCAGCAGCAACAGTAGTAGAGGCAACAGGGGCAGCAGCAGCTGTTGCTGTCGACAGTTTTGGCTTCGTGTTTGGGCCACGGCAAAGCGGGCCCTGCGGCAGTCGGTTCTGGCTGCCTCTGTCTGCCTCTGGCTCGCCTGCCAATTGAAATCTGACCGAGCCAAAAAGCTGGTGCGCAATATAAAAGCAGCAGCAACAACAGCAACAACAACAACAAAGGGGCAGCAAGCAGAGGCAACAGGCAGCAACGGGAAATCATTTCAATGTCAAGGTCTCTCTCTTTTGGGCCTGGCAACAAGTTCAAGGCAACAAACAGAGGCAGCAGAGACGCCCCACTGGGCCAAGGTCGTGCGAAATATAAAAAAGCGCTTCCGCAGCTAATAATAAGTAGCAGCAACAGTGGCAGGCAGAGGCAGCAGCAGCAGGCAGCGCCAGCAGCGGGGCACAAAAAAATGTCATTGCGCTTCATTATGTGCGACGCGCGCTTAACCCTTAACCCCTTTAACCCGTTGCCTTGCCACGCGCACGCACTTGACCCTTTTGAGAAGGCAGCAGCAGCAGCAAAAAAAAAGGCTAACCATTTGTTGTCCTTCTCTGCTGTTGTTGTTGTTGTTGTTGTTGTTGTTGTTGTTGGCAAATATCCTTGGGCAAAGCAGACCGTCTGGGTCTGACTTGACTTTCATTTCCGTTCAAATTTGTTTTGCTTTGCCATTTTTTCTGTCACTCTTTGCCTCTGCCCCTCCTCTCCCCCCTCTCTCTCTGCTCCTTTCCTCTCTGTGTATTCCTTTTGAGCGCCCCAAGTGTCGTCAACCTTTTGTCAGCGCGTCCTTTTTTGTATTTTGGGCCAAATTGTTGCCTCTGCTTGGCTTCCTTTGCCTGTTGCTGCTGCTGCTGCTGCTCCTGCTGAGCCTGTCAAGGACCCTGTATCGCAATTTGCATGTGCTTTGCGCCAACTTTTTCATGTTTTTATCCCTCCTTCTCCCCCTGCCCTCCACACTGACCAGGCTTAGGCTCAGCAGACAAGTCTGGCAAGCGTCTGGACGTACCCAAAAAAAAGGAAAAACAGAAAGAAAAGGTTTTCCGCTTTTCCTTTTTTTTGTGCCTTTGCCTTTGCCCGAAGTTGATTGACCTTTGGCCCTAAGAGTTCAACAGGCTAGCACGTTGAACTGTTTAATTATTAAATCAATTTTCTGCTGCTGCTTTTGGCATTCAAATTCAATTTTGGCCAAAAACGAAGAAGATTCTCGTGTGCATTTTTTGCGTAATTAATTTTCTTGCCAGCAACAAAACAATGAGATTTACAACTTTGCACATGCACACACACACGCACACGCAGACAACTCTTAAACAAAAGCCAAGCACTTCCGCTTCCTGCCACACACACACACACACACAGCACACACACACACACACAGAAGGCAGACAAAATTGCAGCAATAAATTTGAAATTCAATTTAAAATGAACATAAATTGCTTAAACTTTCGAAGCATGTCATTTTTAAAACATTTTTCAACTAACACATGCACACACGGCATGCTCACACACACACACACAGACATGTACAGGCAGGCACACACACAGGCACACGGGGCCGTAAAGCGCATTAAGCGCTTTAAGGCACAAAATGCTGCCATAAAAATCGTTTGCTCGTTAATTTCTTGTGTACTTGTTGTTTTTTTTATTTACTGCTCGCTCGCTTCGCTGCTGCCCCCTGCTCCTCCCCCACCTTCCTCTATTGCTCCACCTCTTCTCCTTCTCCCTCTCCCTCCCTCTCTCACTCTTTCTCTCGCCTGCCTTGTCTTATGCGCCACAACTTCACTTTGGCTCCCCCTCTCTCTCTCCCTCTACTTTTGCAACCCCCAAAGCAACCCCCACCCCTCACACACACACACACACAGCAACTTCAGCTCCGACTATACTCACACACACACACTTTGCCACATACACTTGATAAATGTGCATGCCAGGCACACACACACACACACACTCATACAACTACATGTTGTCTATATAGCACATCATACGAGGGCTGCTCGAGCGGTTTGTTTATTTTGCCAGGCAATAAAAGCTTTCGCTTGGGAAACAAAAAACAGCAAGAATGCAATAAAACCTGGTCAACATTTGAGTTATCGGCAAATGGGAAACTTTAGAGATATTGAAGAAGATTGTCTATTATGTAGATATGGAAGAAGGAAAAGAAACAAGGAATGAAGCTACATTCAACTGTTCTTTAGGATTCCAGTGTTTCATCATTTTGATCATAGTTCCTACAGAAAAAAGTTAAGAAATATTTAAGGTTATTTCAATATAGGGAACGACATTTTTGATTGTGTTAAGGAAAAAGAATCTTATGAAAATATATGGAGAGAAGTATAACAGTTTTTCTAAGGTATTTAGGGAAATATATCAAATAAAAACCTAAAGAAATATGAAAAATAGAGAAATATAGAGAAAAAAGAATTGTTGTTGAAGGAATATTTAAAACACGGGAGAAACATCCATTGAAAATTCAGATTCAAATATAGAGAAATAATATTAAAAAATAAATTTGAAATTATAAAATTTGATTGAACTTATCAAGAGTTTTATAAAAATAAAAAAAGGAAAAAAGATAAAGGAATATAAAGGATGCTCTGGATTGTGTAGAATATTAATGAGGAAACATAAATCATTATTCTTTCAACTTATAAAAGTTAAGAGAACATTCATATTATATAAAGTAAATTAAGGCGAAGCTTATTCCTACTCAAGGTTTATGCAGCTCTATTCTTACAGAGTACTTTCCTTAGATAATTACAAATCTAGCTGAGCTGTATAATCTATAAACCTTAAGCAGAGCTCTTCAAACGTATTTTCAATACTCACAAAATGCCACACGTTGAAAAAGTAAGCAAAGAAAAGCGACTACAACGACGAAGGCGACGGCAGCAGTAAAGCTTTTCAATTGCCACCCCCGGCCCAGACCAGACCAGACCAGCCCAGACCAGCCCAGACCAGGCCAGGCACACAGCGCAGTGCGCGTCTATAATGCCTTATATAAACACGCGCACACACATACATGCATGATATATATATGTGTATGTATGTCTGTCTAGCTGTGTCTCTGTATTTCTGTGCGTGTGTGTGTGCGTGTGTGTGAGGGGGGCGCTTTAATTTTGGCATGCATTAAGTGCGCTCCTGGGGGTTGTTTCCGTTCGCGTTCAGCTATTTTTATTATTTGTGTGTGTGCGTTGCTTCCTCCTCTACTTCATCTTCTGCTTCTTCTTCTGCAGGTTTTTCCACATTTCGTTACATTTTCAGAGTGACTTTAAGCCAGTCCAGAGTGAGCACTTTAAGCCTGTGCGCGCGACGCAATTTAGCGTAGCATACTTTCGAGCTGGGGTCAGTTTTCCTCTTTTCGGCTGCGTTTCTGCAATTGCCTCGCACAGCCAATTTGCAATTTGACTCAGTCTGAGTGCCGTTGCCCCCCACACTCCCCTACTTCCCCCTTTCCCTTGCTCACCTTCCCCCTTCTAGCACACCCTCGGGAGTTGACTCTAAGCTATTGTTCGTGTGCGCAGCTCACACACACACACACACAAGCACTTACTCACACACATGCTCAGACTCACACACACACACACACACACACTCTTCTCTCATTGTCTGTGATTAGTTCAACCCTTAAAACATGAAACGGCGCCATTGCATTGGCATTGCTCATACGACGCGTTGCCCGCCAACGTCGTTGTCTGCCGTTTTTGTCTGCTGTTGTTCTCTGTTCTATACTGTCTGTTGTTGTTGTCTGTTGTCTGCTTTGCTGTTTTCTATTTTCTATTTTCCATTTTCCGTCTGTTGTTTTCCTTGGCATTCACATATGCGCTGCAACTAATTTTCTTTGTTTTTCAATATTTTTCTGCGCTTCTCGCGAGTGTTTCAACTCTTTTTATCCCGCTTTCTCTCTGACTGCTGCTCTGGTACTTCTTCTCTGTGACTTCTGCTATTTGTCTGCCCTTCTCTGTCTCTGTCTATCCCTCTATTCCTTCCCTTTCCCTCCTTCTCTCTTCTACCTTCTCTCTCACTCTCCTCCTGCTGCTCTCAAAGATGTCTCTCTCCTCTGCCTCTGCTGCTTAATGCAGCGACACAGCAGCAGCAGCATCGTCTGGCTCCTAACTCCTTCACTCCCTTGCTCCTTTCCCCCTGCAACAGTCTGCTTTCCCTGCAGCCCCTTCTCCCCCGTTCAGCCTCATAGACGACATGCCTCAAACTTTGTCACACTGTAAATGCACGGACAATTTGTTGTTATGGCTGCCTGCTCTCGTTGTTGTTGTTGCTCTTGTTGTTGTTGTGCATAAGTCTGGCATGAATATTGTTCGCTGTCTCTTTAGTTCCACTCCTCTTTCCCTCTTTCGCCTCTCCCTCTCCCACTGTCCCTGTGTCCCTCTGTCTGTCTGCCTAATGCACATTTGATGGCACTCGCTAATTGCTTGATTGGCAATGCCATTTCCCACGCACGCAAGAGTCTGCAAGTCTGCCAAGCAGAAAGAGAGGGAGCAAGGAGAGAAGGCAGATGAGAGAGAGAGGGAGGGAGGAGGAGATGGCACTTCAAATGCACATTTGGTGATTCGTAGCGTTGCGATAAGCACGAAAAGGAATTAAACATAAATTATAATTAATAAAGCGCAGGCGACCCTCCCTCTCACACACACATACACCAGTCGACACACACACCAGTACATACACACTTGCACAGCTAGCAAGCACTCACGACAAAAGGGCGTGACAACAACAACAACTACAGCAGAAAGTAAACGAAAAGCAAAAAGAAAAAGCAGCAAAAGTAAAAAATATGCACAATATTTGCGCTGCATTAAATTTCTTGTACAAGCCCCTACCCTCTACCTCCCCTGCTGGCTACTCTCCTGCAGCAGCAAAAAGCAAACGCAGAAGAAGCAGCAGCAGCAGTGGCAGCGACAGCGACTGCGGCAGATGCAGAGGCAGAGGCAGCAACAACGACAGCAGAAGCACATAAATTAAGCCAAGCAAAAAAATAATAACAACAACTACAACAAGTGAACGAAACGTAGTACAAGGAACAAAACGAAACCAAACGAAACTGAACGAAACGTAACAAAAAACAAAACACAACAAAAGCAACAAAAACGACAACATGGAAAAATGAAAATGATAAATTGCAAACTGCACATAATTATGCAATTAAAGTTCGACGTTGTTGTCCGTGTTGTTGTCGTCGTTGTTGTCGTTGTTTTTGTTGTTGCTGCTGCTGTTGTTGTTGCTACTATTATTGCTGTTATTATTATTGCCTGGGTTGGGCCCACAAAACTAACTTTTGCCCGCCCGACCAACAACAGCTGCAGCAACAACAGCAACATGAGGCGAGAAAAAAAATGCAACAGTCGCTTGGCTGATTGTGAATTGCTGGCCAGGTTGATGGGTTGATGGGTTGCTAGGTTGATGGGTTGATGGCTTTGCCTGATTGTTTTATGCCAGCCAATGTAAACAGCAACAGCAACAACAACAACAACAAGAGGGGCAAGACAAGAAGAACTTGGCAAGAAATCTATTTAAGTTTAACAATGCGATCTGTGCGACAAGCTGTAGCAGCGTGTGAAAAATGTAACTGGAGATGGCAGAGAGAGAGAGGAGGGAGAGAGAGAAGACAGAAATGACTTTAATCATAACTGGGAAGAGGTTAGAAAAAGGGGGCCAACAGATGTTGGCTTGGCAATTATGGCTAATAAGTCATGAATATGCCTGGCAAGTTGCAAGGAACTAATTATAGATCTTTGGCATCGATAGTTGGTCAGAATACAATGAGAGATTATGTTAGCAATTATATGGAATTCAATTTAAATGAGGAAGTACGTACAGAGAGATATTGAAAAAGTAATTCTAATGTGCTGTTTCTCTTATTGAAATTCCCTTAAGAGCGGAAGAAAATAATATGCTAACTGTGATATCATTAGTTTATTGAATAGTAAATGTGATGAAAAGGAATATTAGAAAATTAGCTATAAATGCATGGGCTCTTACTATTGTGTACTAAGAATATTATATATATGTATTAAAGTGTGCTTTTATAATGCTTATAGATATTTTATAGTAATGCGCGTATTGTTAGCATACAGACAAGCGTCTGAATCTTCTTGTATAAGAACTAACAATAAGTTTAAAAATCTTAACTATATCAAGTTGATGATGAGTTATGATTTATTGAACAATCGATAAACTTTGTGAGTGAGACACCACAGGCTCTTGTGCAACACTTTTTGAGTGCCCCAATTGTAATTTAGGCTAAAATAAAATAGACTATGTGTTAAGTTCATAGAACATCAAACAACATAAAAATGTCTATTTATTTATTGCATTTTATACTGACAGAAACATTGATAGTTCTTTTGATATCTACATTTCGGGGCCTCTTATTCTCAATTGATAAGACAATGCACTTAAGAATTCTTACCCTATTGTGGTTGACAAATATTATTCCCTTTAGCCAAAGGTTTGAATTGTATTAAAACTTGCCTGTCATAGGCATAAGAAGGCGTGGCAGATCTCTAGAGTATTCGCAGGCACACCCTGTACAAATAATAAATAATGGCACGTCTATATGAAATCATATAGAAGAACTTGTCAAAATTTGTATATTAGATTAGTAAGATACAGAAATATCTTGATAATATTTATAAAGAATTGCCAAGGAGCAAAGGGGCTAAATACAATCAAAAACCTTCATAAATATTGATAATTTCATTAGAATTCCCTTCCACTAATCACAAATTCTAATTAATCTTTAAAGTATCATAAATGACACCTCAAACTGTTTCATTTCTATCACAAACAAAACTCCAAAATCAACCCAAATGTTCTTAAAAATCTTCCATCTTTCTTGGGCTTTCTAAACACACAATTTGAACTTGCTTTCAATCATAACTTTTGCCAGACTGACCTGAAACTAAATCAAAACTTCAACAATACCTTTTTGCCATCATTTAGTCCAACCCTCGACTTTTAATCAAATTTGCAGCTTCCATTTACAATGTTTTTTTATTTTATTTTTAGGGGAAACATTTTCAAAACGTGCAAAATTCCCCAAAGAACTTCAAAGTTGTCTACCTTGCCCCACCCCCTCCTGCACCTCTGCGTGGCGAGAATCTTGTTAACTTTGTAGCCTGGTGCTAATTGCATGGGGTGGAGGGAGAGTCTGAGGAGAGGAGAGGTGGTAGAAGTTAGGGCAGATCTTGCCTGATACATTGTATGCTCGACCACGCCTTCTGCTGCCCTCCTCCTCCTTAGCCTCCTTCCTCTCTTTGCTGACTTTGCGTGCTGCTAAACATGCCACGCCCCTTGCTTGTGCAGAAACCTGCCTGCCCTACAATTTGCTGCAATTTCCTGGCCAATTTGTGAGCATGTGGAGGGATAAGGCTCCTCCCTCTCCCCCCTGCCCCCCTGCCGCCTGCACAGCTGTCGCATAATTGTTGTGGCGCCTCCACTCGCTGCAATCGCTACTCAATTATGGAATATAATTTTTTAATTTCTGTTTACCTTTCATTTTAGCGCAAAAAGGGAATTTTCGTTTAACCAAATTTCCTTTTTATTTGTCTTTAATATTTGCTATTTGTTGTTGTTGTTGATTGCGAGTTATTGTTGCTGTTGTTGCTGTTGCTGTTGCTGTTGCGTTTGGCTCGTCTTGCGTGGCTGCTGCTGCTGCTGTTTTATTATATAAATTATTAATTTTAATTTTCTGCATGCATACTCCAGTGCACATACACAGAGAGCACTATGGGCTACACCCACACACACACACATACACACACACACACACAGCAATTGTGGGCACGCCCTTCTGCAACAGTTCACGCTGCCACGCCCGCCTGCAATACAGCAGCGTCATCAGTTGCCGCAACAACAACAGCAACATCATTATCACCATCATCATCATCATCAAGTAATTATCATCATCTCCTTCATCATCAGCGCCTTCATCATCGTCCTGATCAACGTTCTTTTGTGTCTGGCAATTAATTTTAAATTGGGCGTGCATACGAAAAATATTCGTAGTTTTCTTCCTTTACATTTGCGCGACGGTAATGTGCACTTTGCACATGTATGTGTCTCCCCCCCCTCCCCCTCTGCCTTTACCTCTCTCTGTGTGTGTGTGCACTGCGTGTGTGCTTGTGTGTGTTGATTTTGTCGTGCACTCTGGAGGCGAAAAGCAAAAAACCAGAAACCTGTATTAAATGAATTTTGAGCATTTTTAATTTTTAATGCGCTCACTTTACGTTGCCTTCATCGTTGCTTGTTGTTGCTGTTGTCACTGCGTGTTGTTGCTGTGACTGTTGCTGTTGTTGCTGTTGTTGCTGTAGTGGATGTTGCTGTTGTTATTTGCTTGCCTGCATTTTCCGCACATTTGCATTGCACATTTGCTTGCAGGGCGTTGACTGTGCCAGCCACTCCCCCCTCCCTCTCCCTACTCTCCCTCCTCCCTTTGCCACTTCTACCCCTCCCACAACAATTTGCTACAATTGTTTCGCATTTTCGTGAAATTTAATGAAGCACAGCTTGCCCAAAAGCGAGAACCCTGAGAGAAAATTCTAATGAAAATTAAATCAAAGCCGCATTAAGTGGCAAATTGTCTATGTATTTTCATTACGGAAGCGGAAACTAAGTGGAAACACTTGAGACAGCAATGCAGAAGAGGCTTAGAAGGCTTAAGACCTAAGCATTTTCTGCAGAATTAAACTTATGGAATAAAATAAATTCCTCTTTGCTAAAGCAAAAGCAGCTTAGCCTTAAATTGATTAGAGGATTGTCAATTTTAGCATATTATAATCGTTCCTTTAGAGTGGGTTTACTATTATAGGATTGCCAGATATTGCAGATATATTTATCATCATAAAGTTGCCAGCTTGTGCATGCATTTGAATTATAATTATCTCTTTATTGTCAAAACCTTTTCTAACTTAGAAGTGTCTTTCTATCGAGTTGATTTCCTATTAAATAATAGTCCGATACTCTAAATATAATATATATGTCTTTATACTGTTTAAACTCAGAAGACTACTTAGCCTTACTCTTCCAAAACGTCTACCAATCTGTCTTCAGTTCTTCTTCTCTCTTTAATTTTAAGTTCTTTTTAACAATCACCAAATTCGGAAATTATCTTTCCCATCGACCTATTTTTGCATTGTTCCAAAGTGCCAAAAGTTTATGCTGATTATGTGCCCCACAAAGTTAATGTCCTATCGAAAGTTCCCTAACTGCCATTAGGCAAGCTGGTTCCCCTGCTCCCCCAAACGAAACGATTCTCAATCATCTTGTTAACGAAATTGCCTGACAGACAGATGGAGAGACAGACAGACAGACAGACGAGGAGACGGACAGACAGACAGACAGACTGAGAGACAACTTAACTCAACTCGAGTCGGCTTATTAAGTGCCGTAACTTTCAATAGTTGGCAAGCTCAATTTAATTGGTTTCCATTAAGCAGGACGCATACACCTTGAGGAGGGAGGAGATGTGTGAAGGGAGGGAGATAGGGCCAACTCATATGCATGGGTAAGGCAGCTGCCGCGAGAAGCGCTCTTCACACGATAAACAAACTCGTCTCCCAGGCAACTAAGCAGCTACCCAACCCAAAAGCTAACCCCAAACACTGCTCAACCCCAACCCCAACTCCAACTTCAACTCTATCCATTTGCATTAATGTGAATTTGCTTCTCCTTCCACTTCCCTTCCCCCATCCGACTCTCCCCTCGGCAGAGTTCTAAGCAACCCTTTCAGGCGGGGCGCAAAACTTTGGGAAACCGCCCTGGCCATAACTCACACTAAACGCATTTCATTTGCTTAAAATTCCAATTCACTTGAAAATTTGAATATTTTGCATATTCTCTGTGTGAGTACCCCTTATGTGTGTGTGTGCCTGCAACATTTTTGGAATTTTTGCGTACGTGAAAAACATTAAAGAAAATTGTTTGCGAAAAAAGGCGATGCAAAGTGGAGAAACTGGAAACTGAAAAAGCTGAAAACTCTTTGTGCCACAAATTCCAGCAGCTAATAATAAGAAAAAACAATAATAATAATAAAAAATGCAGATATATTTTGAATTTTTCAACGAGCGGCCATAAAAATTGTTGCTCATAAGCAGGGGGGGGGCAGAGGGGGATGAGGAGGGGGTCAGGCCACCGGCAGGTTTATAAATAATTCATACGAATGCGCGTACAAGAAATTAAAAAACAGACTGAGTGCAAAAAAAGACAAGAAGAAGAAGAGGAAAAAGAAGCAAAAAAGAAGAAATAAGCAAAGCAAAGTGAAGAAACAGGAAAGAAAAAGAAAAGAGAAAGAAATAAACCGTTGAGGAAGCTCATTGATTTTCTTACGTGCCACACAGCTGAGGTGCACACCCCATACGAGGTAGGTTGCCCTCCCCTAACCCCTCCCCCCCTCGGGGCAATTTCGATTTGCTTTAAAGGCAAACGAAGCGGGCACAAAATGTAAAAATAAAGGCAATTTTTATGGCAATTTGCATGAATAAACTATAAAATAAACATATAAATATAAATAATATGTTGCCACAGATACGACAACAGCAGCAACAACCAGTAACAACAGCAACAATATCAACTACGAGCAATAACAACAACAACAATCGACAAAGTTTTGCAGCAAAGCAAACAAAAGCAACAACAACGACAACAACAGCAAGCCAAAAGCAATAAGAATATGAGGAAGAAGCAGCAAGCGAAAATAATCGAAGCAGCCATGAGAAAAACCAACAACAGCAGCAACTACTACAACGATAAGAGCTGAAGAAAATGGCAGCCAACGACGACGAAGAAGACGAAGAAGAGGCAGAAGAGGAAGAAAACAGAAAAATAAATAATGGAAAATTGCTTCTCTTTCTCAATTTGATTCTCTCTCTCACTCAAGAAGAAAAATAACAAGAAATTGCTACAAAACACAAAGCGAAAACAAAATAAATTGCATCATAAAACGTAACAGCAGCTAGAGAGAGACGGGAGAGAGAGGGAGAGAGTGAGAGAGGCAGCAACTAATACTGACTAGAAGAAGAAGAAGCAGCGGCAGTAACAACAGTTAAATTAGAATTTTATGCAAATTAGGCTTATTTATAGAAGAAGAAACAGAAGAAGAAGAATCAGACGAAATTGCGACAGGAGTCGTCAGGTGGCTCAGTCCAAAGTTGCCACACACACTCGCCGATTACACTGTCGAACACAGTCGACACTCTGCTAATTACTGAGCAATAAATTAACAAATTTAATATACAAATTGCCCGCAAATTGCCCAGGCAACAGCAGCAACAACAGCAACATGCAAAAACAACATGCAACACGCTGCATTGCGCACACTTTTTGGCCGGTTTTCGTTTTCTTCTTCAGCCTTTTTTATGCAAATTTTCTGTTGGCAATTTATGCGCTAATTAAGTCAAATATTTTTTTGGATTTTATAATGAACTGAGCGACAGCGACAACAATAACAATAACATAGTGCATAGTGCATGATGTGGCGCCCAACGTGGGCACTCTTTCCCTCTCTGCATCTCCCCTGTCCCCAGTATTTGTGCCACATCAAATTAGTCGCAGGCACAAGCCAAACAAATGACATGAACCCACGCAGCAGGCTGCAGCAGGTGCCCCCGTGCTGTCGCAGGCTGTGCAAATATTTGTGGACACCACTGTAGATAGACAACCAGCGAGTTATGGCAAATACGCGTAGTATAACAAAAACCCTTGTGTGCTGCGAGTTGAGAGTTGGCTTATTATGAAACTTGGCTTATTAGCCAACATACGAGCCAGACAAGACTAACAACAAGTCAAATAGCAAGTGAGGGTAGAACTGTTTGCGAATCATAGCGGAATATTTTGCAGGCTATATATGGTAGAACAACAAAGTTGAAGCTTAGCATTGCACACAATTGTGTAGATATAGTTGAGTTATTATCTCAATTATGCTTAGTATCTTCTTTACACTTGCTGCAGCCTAAAACTGCTTGTCAATTGTAACTGATCTTGCAAACTAAACTGGAGCAAAGTTTAGAACTAGGATATCAAAGGTTCACACAGATTAAATCAACAAGATTCAATATTTCTACTTTTGCTTAATATCTATAGAAGTGTTTAGTAGTACAATTTATGAATTATAACGAAAAATATTGGTGATAGCTTAGGTATATAATATATAATGTATATAATATAGATATTAGATTCTTGTACACTTCACATGCTGACTTTCTATAGAGTTGCCTGCTAAAACTATTTAATTATAATGGAAAATGTTACAGGCTTTGCAAATACCTAAGATAATACTCATATTTATGTAATGTTTCTCTTGCATTCCTCTTGCTGACTTTCCATAGAGCTGCATGCTAAAACTACTTGCGAATTACAGTTGAAAACCTCTTTAAATCTCCTAATATTGCAACTAAAATTGTTTGCCCAACAGCAAGCAATCTTTTAGGAATATACACATATATCAACTGAAAACATGGGTTAAAAAATGGAAGCATGTAAAATATATGATGTAAGCTGAATGATATATGGCATGTGTGTGGCAAGGCAGTGGGGTATAGGATCTGCCAGCAAACTGGCCCTCAAATCGCACTCGCAGCAGCATTAAAACTTTGATAATTACATAACTTTTACGACGATATACAGATACATATATGCACACACTATAGATATATATGTATATAAACTATATATGGAAGTGTGTGTGGAATCTCCAAATTGTTTGCTACACATTCTGGCCACAGCCAGACGAAGGCGCAAAGCTGACAGAGGCAGAGGGGAGTGGCTTGGGAGCGTGGCTGCAGCAGGCTGCCATAATAAATAAACGTAAATTTTGCATGTGGCGAGTTAATGCAAACAGGCAAGCACACACACACACACCCACGCAGCAAAGGGGGGGAGGGCAGTGGAAAATGTAAAATTAATGCATAAAGTTTACAGCAACAACACCAACAGCAACAACAACAGCAACAGCTAGAACGACAACGACAACATGCAAATAAAAAGTCAAAATGCAACGAGAGAAATGAAAATGCGAGTAAATAATACGTTGGCCACGTTGATAAAAACTGGCAATAGTTGGGGATGGTAAAGTTGTAACCTCAGTTATTGTTGTTGTTGTCAGGTTGTTGCTGCTGTTGTTGCTAGGTTGTTGCTTGCCGTGTTTGCATCTTGTTTGTTTTGTAGACTTTTTGGCAGCAAATTTGTGTAATTATTATTTGCCCCACCGGAAGTGATGAAAATGTGATGAGAACGAGCCGAGGCAGCAGTCGCTATCTCTCTCTCTCTCTCTATCTAGCAACGGAAACGGATGTTGCCAATGCTTATGCAAATGGCTGACTGCCAGTGTTGCCAAGTGGCAGCAACAGCAGCAGCAATGAAATAAATAATTAAACCAAACGACAAAGTGAACTCAACGCTGAAAGTGTCTCTGCAACTTACAAGAAGAAGGGTATATATACTTCATATAGGGTATATAGTACATATAGTGTGTGTACTACATAAGATCGCCAACTTTAGTTTGGCGTCTATTGTGTTGTGTCTTTACAGCAACAATTGCTGCGCGCTGCTGCAACATCTGCTTGCACAGTTTCGCTTTTAATTTCAAAGTTTGTTGAGCTGTGCAACATCATGTGGCTTTAGTGGAAATGAGAGGGTGCGGCAGGCAGGGGGAAGCAGAGGAAGTGAAGCTGTTAAGCAGCAAAAGCCAACTCTTTGCGATCGCAGTGCACAACAAAAGCAGCAACAGCAACAACAGTAGCAACAACAACGATAATAAAGTACACAAGCTGCTTTTAATGTGCCATTAAAATGGAGCATGGTATGCGTGTGACTGTCTGTGTGTGTGTGTAAGCTGTCAGTGTATGTGTCTGTCTGCATGTATCTCTGTCTGTGTCTGTCTTTGTGTAGGTGTTGCTGTTTGGTCAGCGCGTCCGCCTTGCAAGCAAACTAAAGCCATAAAAGCAACAGCAGCAACAATAACAGCAACAACAGCAACAGCAGCTACAGCAACAAAAATTACAACAATAACAACATATATATTGCAAAACAAAATGGCCACTTTGCCAGCTCGACCCGCCATTTTATATTATTATTTTTGCCAGCTTCCTCTTGCACACACACAGACAAACACACACAGACAGACTCAGTACGCACACAGAGTGTTGCCAACATTTTTAATATTGTTCGGCCCTTTCATTTGTTTCTGTTTCTGCTTCATTCTCTTCTTCTGCTTCTTCTCTCTCATTTTCATTTATTTTCTTCACTTTTTATTGTTGTTTTTTTCATGAGTTTCAATATGCGCGCCACATAATTCAATGAGGTTGGAACACACAACTTTTTGGCAAATGAACTTGCCACACAGCAGGCTGATAAATTGTCTCCCCCTATCCCTCCTTGTGCCTCACACCTTGTGTCTTCCTTGCAACTGCAACTGCAGTTCAAATGCTGCACGCGAAAATACCAAAAGATATAAACAAACTTGATGATAATTGCACAGGCAGCAGCTACATACAATACCATCACCATCCTTATTCTCATGCTCATCCTCATGCAGCACACTATGCCACACCCACGCCCACACACAACCCAAGCACTCCCTGCACACCCAGCACACACACACACCACACCCACGCCCACACCCTGCTGAAAGTCTCTCACACCCAACCCAAAGAGCGCTTCCTTTGCAACGTCATTTCCTGTGCCATTTAAAGGGTATCACAACTATAACAACAAGTTGGTACTGTTTGTTTATGAACTGTTATCATATTTCTTATAGGGTGAAGGTCCGACTAGTTCTGTTATGGTATAGAGAGTATTGTATGTTATTGGGCGTATGTCAGAGTAGATCATTTAAAAAGAAAGAATTATTATTATACGTTATGACAAGCGAATATTATTGAATACCTCAACATGTAGTAACATATAGAAGAACTTTATTAGTTAACATTCAATTAGAACATTCATCTCACTGTTATTAAATTTATTAAGTTGATAACATTCAATTATTTAATTCATCTCAATCTTATAATGTCATTCTCTCAAGCTCTTTTGCTATTTTCTTAAGGGCAGTAAAGAATTGAATATTGAGAAGAACCAAACGTGTTCCTTATTGACATTCAAAATCTTTGTTATTAAGCAGAGATCCAACAGAGTATTAAACATAGATTTCTTTTCTTAGTTATGTTAGTTCCATCATTCAACATCTCAAGTGAAGTTTTGCTTATGCTTTCCCATTATTTTTCTCTTTCTCTATTCAGTTACAATTTTAAGTAATAGAATTAATGTTAGGTACTTTCTGTAAATATTTCATCTTTGTACATATGTTATATCTTAATGATATGAACATCATATAAAGCTTTCCTTGCTTCCATAACCTCCTTCAGCAGCTCAAATGTATCTTTCCTTAATGAATGCCATCATTCTTCCCATTTTTAAAACAAATCTGTTCCATTCAAATTAAATACAAGAATATTTTCATATTCAATCCCATCTTCCCGCATTTCTTGGCCATAAATCCCGCCCAGTTATGCAATAAATCCCCAACATACTCCCCACTCTTCAGTATTCCTCCAGGTATTAGCTCAACTTATAGCTAATCTGCCTCTCTACGAGGATAATCCCAGAGCAATCACAATTCGGCACAAGAAATGCGCATCTTATTTGCTTCTCGTTTCTCGTTTTTTTTTCTGTTTTCATTCTCTTCTCTGTTCATTCTCTTTCGTGCGACTTGCAATTTTCATATCATTTAATTAAAATCGCAAATTTCGTACACGTTTTCATTTTCGTTGTTGGCTTCGTTCTTCGTGCTTCGTCTTCGCCTCTCTCTCCGCTCTGCTTGAGTTTTTATTTTTATTATTTTGCAAAAGTGCAAAAGGCAGAAAATTAAAAATACTTCGATGGCGCACCAAAACAGAATGTGTAAAAATTAAGCAAAAAGAGGAAAACAGCTAAAAACAGCTAAAACACAGAGCAAAAAGCAAAGCCAACACACAAGCGAATTGAATTGAAATTGAAATTGAAATGGGATTGAAATTGAGTCGCGACTGTGTCTGGCAATTGACTTGAGGCCGCATCGAATCCAAAAATCCCTCGTAGAGGGCGTTACGCCATTAAATCGGCGACTTCCCGCTGCGTTTTCGAAAAACCTTTTTGGCCTGCTTTGATTTATTTGGCGGGATTTAGAAGTTTTTCATTGTTTTCATCTACACTCGCAGTCGAGTTTCAATTTAAATTTTGATTGTCTTTCTCGCTCTCTCGAATCGAATTAAGCAAACTATATAAATATGCACAAAATTCAGCACATAATGTGCAAGCAAGAAGAAGAAGAAAGCAAGAAGAAAAAGAAAAATTGCTTTCATTTATATCACACGAAAATTGTGCGAGTTTTTTTTTTGTTTTTTAATTTCATTTTACTTTTAAATCATGTGCCTGCTGTCGGTGCCTCTGCTGCTTCTTCATCTTCTCCCTCGTCTTTTGCTTTGCTTTGTTCTTGCTGTTTCTTCTTGTATGTGTTTGCGCACGCCTGTGTGTGTGTTTGTGGGTGTGAGCGAGATGCAAAAGCAAACTAATCAAAAAATTCAATTTCCTTGGAAAATTTAATTTTGCTCAGGGAAAATTCAATTTGCCTGCTTTTTTCGGTGCGCTCTCGCGCGTCTCCCTCTCAGCACTCACACACACACATAGAGGAAGGCACACACGCACACACAGTTACAAAGTGGGAGGGCTTTAGTGATACATTTTGTGTAGATTTTAGCCCCAGTGCGCCGTAGCTAGAGATAAACATTTTTAATGTTATTAACAACAATTTTGCTGGCTTTGTTAGCGAGTGTGTATGCGAGAGTGTGCGTATTCATGCGGTGTGTGTGTGGTACATGCGTTTCCTTTAATAAGATATTACCTGACACAAATTGGCCTTTGTTGTTGCTGTCCCCATTAGGCGCCCGCGCCACAAAATATGCAGCACATTTTGCACATAATTTAATTAATATTTATGCGACTCTTAATGGCCCGCAGCGCAGCAGAGCGCACAGCTCAGTCCGGCTCGGCAACAGGGCAATTCATTTGCCACACTCTGCCAAAAGGTCACGGCCAAAAAGTGCGCAAAGCCGTCGCGCAGCAGCAACAGCAACAACAACAACAACTACAACAATAACAAGTTAGCCAGAGCTGCAGCTGCATTTAGCGCTGCCTTTTACAGCCGCAACTTGCCTTGACTCTGGCCTGAGCCCGGGCAAAACTGGCCACAGGCAGCAACAACAAGAATACCAACAACAGCAGCAACAACAACACCAGCCACAACAACAGCAACAATGGGCTGCAAAAACAAGTTTTGTGTGGTTGGCTCTGGGCGCGATTTAAACATATTTTTAGCCACACACAATTGCATGCATATTAAAAAAGAAGAGGCAAGAAAGAAGCAGAGAGCAACAGTAACAACTACAACAAGGGGAAACACAGAAGAGGGGAGGAGAGTGCAGGGGGGAATAAGGAATCGCACAAGGGGTTGGCTCATGAAATATTCTGACCCCGGAGCAGTGGTTTGACTGCTCCTCGATTCGGTTCCCGACTCTGCTCTATGCCCAGCATCGACTTCAGTTTTGACTTTTGGCTTTAGCTTTGGCTTTGGCTTTGACTCTGGATCTGGCTATGGCTATGACTATGGGTCTGACTCTGGCTCTCTGCATCTGACTTGTGCTTAGCCGATTTGAGGGCTCGATTTGTCGTTCCGGCTGTGCTTCATTAACTTTCGACTCTTTCGCATTCTTCTGAGGAATGCCCAATGACACGGGCAGAAATACCAACAATAGTCGGGCGAAAGGCGTGATTAATTTATATTGTCTTTGCCTTGAATACCCCCTTACGCTGGTAAACATTGCTTGTCTAGTTGGGATCTGGTATGTGCTGCAAGTCAAGCAAATGTTCTACAAATATTTAGCTGTTTTTAAGCAGAGCCATTATTTAAGCACCTAGAGGCTTCTTAAGAAGCTTAAAGCTTTTTAAACAAGCTGAAACTGATTTAGCTGATTATAGCAGCTAAAAGCTCACTTAAGCAACTTATTTTTTAGTTTATAAGTTCTTTATTAATCCACTCATAAGAAAGTTTGTCTGTCATATATAATCTCTTTAATCTCTTGCAGTGCTTATTATTATGAATTTAACGATTCCATAGGTATTTTCTAGTTGAATTCTGTCAAATGCCAGTTCTTTATTTTATTTTATTTTATCTAAGCAGAAAGCTCACTTAACAGCTCAAACCCATTCATAATTAGTATAAAGCTGCTTAAGCAGCTTAAAAGCTTTGTCAAGCTACCATTCTTACTCTCTTATCGCCATTTAACCCTTCGTCATACTCTGTTAATTATCTTAGTCTTACTTTCAGTTGAGAGCACAATCCTTCAGCTCTTTGTGTCCTTTCTACAGTTCCTTGCCACTTCTCTGCTACTCCTACTCTCCCTTCATCTCTTATCATTCGCACACACTTAAGTTAAAAGCGCTTTTTCATTTGGTGTATGCTGATCAAGTTCTCATCTGGCCACGCCAACTGGCCATAATTAAATGTCGCTATTAAGGCTGGCAACAGCAGCAACAACAACGACAGCAGCAGCAATGGCAACATTGACAATGACAACAACAACAACAACAACGAAATGTTCATTAAAAGGACCAAGGCAAATATTAAAAGTGAAAATGCAATTTATGTGTCCATTGTCTTTACACAACGTCTGGCAACAGCAGCAGCAGCAGCAACAGCAACAATAAAAGCAACAACTTACAACAACACTTACAACAACAACAGGCTTAACGCCTTTTTGTCGTAAATTTTATACAACTTCTGCTGCCTTTTTTTGCATTTATTTTCCCTTTTGCGTTCGTTTTTCAATTTTTCGCACATTTTTCTCTCTCTGTTGCCGGCAACGTTGCTGCTGCTGTTGTTGCTGCTGCTGTTGCAGTTGTTGCTGCATGCCCTTTTCGAGCATTTATGTCCTTTTTTGTTGCCTGGTTGTAAAATGCACTTAAACCGGGGCCAACACGCGCAACGAGCGAAGCGACGCGAAGTGAAGGCGACGCAAGATGCGGCAAGAAGCAGCAAGAGGCGGCAGCTTCAACTGCAGCTCCAGCGCGAAGGTTGCCGCATTCACAATATTTTCCCCATAACTTTGATTTGGTGTTAATATACCCTGTAAGACGAAGGAATAAGGTGTAGTAATGAATAAGAAACAAGTAGAATAAGACATGTTATATCTTTAAAGTGTAATCTACTCTATAATATCTGTCTACAGCTGACTAGGCATGTGGCATAGGGTGTTTAGCAGTCAGGCATACCCCATTCATTATTTATTCTATATTCCTCAACATATATTCGTCCATATATTTTCTAAGTTCTTTATTGCACTCTATAAACTCACTAAAAACTCAGTTCGTATACAGCTTAGGCTATCTAGCAGTCAGGTATACCCCATTGCTATATATCGCAACATATAATACTACATATTTTATATATATATACATATATACATATATATATATATATATATATATATATAAATATATATCTATATTCTTTATTGCACTTTATAAACTCAGTCAATAGCAATAGCAATGGCTTGAATACAACATAGGGTATCTGTCAGTCTGGCATACCCCATTTTGGCATTTCATGTTGTTTTGTCTTGCTTGGTTAACTGTTTTCTATAAGCAACACTATACACAAAGGTTATAGCTGTATGCGTATACAACATAGGGTATCTGCTAGGGTATCTGGCATACCCCACTGCCTGCATTGCTTGCAGCACTTAAACTCAAAACTCAGCCGCTTCAGCTTTCTTGCCCTTTTTTTTATAGTTTTCTGCGCTGCCTTCGCCCTCGCTTCACTCCTGCTGCCTCCTTCCCTCTCTCCCTCTTCCTTTACCTGCTTCTCCCTCCCTCCCCACTTCTTTTGCTCTTACGCTGCTTGTGTTTTTTGCCGTCGTCGTCGTCGCCGTTGCCTTCTTGCGCCTTGTATACCTTTTAAATATTCGCTGCCGGCCATAAATCATTCGAGGTTATGTTGAATTTTTAGACAATTTTTTTTCCTGCATTTAGTTTGTGCTTCTTCTGCTTCGCTGTTGCTGCCTTTGTTGTTGTTGTTTTTTGTTTCTTTTGTTGTTTTCGATGTTGTTTTTTTTGTCGTCTTTGCGTTGTCTTTGCGCTGGCATGATTTGTAGTTTATGGCTGCGTTCGCCTTCTCCTGCTCCTTCTCCTTCCTCCTCCTCATCCTTTTGGCAAATAAATAAAATAGTGACTAAAGTCTTCCCCCTCTCCTCTTTTCCCCGCTGCTAAAACGATCTGTCAAGCCAAAAATGGAAAATCAGGTTTCTCTTGGATATATCTAAAACAAATGCACGAGAGGCAATTAAAAGGAAGAGCAAAAAGCGAATAAACATTAAAAGCTTCTCTTGCTTTGAGTTAGCAGAGGCTTCTTCTGCTTGCCTCTTCTTCTTCCCCTTTTCCTTTCCCCTCCCCCCACACTTTCCAGTTCCTTCTCCGCTAATGTTTTCTCCCTCGCTTCAGTGCAGGCACATTTAATCTGCAATTTGTCTCGCGCTCTGCCATTTCCTGTTGACACCAACAAAAAAGAAAATACTACAAAAATACTTGCGAAAAATACTGCACGCGTGGCCACGTCACATGCAAATTCAGTTAGCAATTTCGCGTCCACCGATGGCTCTTGGCCAAACTGTCTGGCCATATTTGCCACATGGCAGCATCGGCAACAGATTCCCCACACGTTGCAGCTGCTGCCCCATGGCGAATCGATGGATGAAGCCCCTGAGCACAGTCCAGGCCAGCTCTGGCTTCGCTCCTGCCTCCCCTCCTGCTCTTCTGACTGCCCTACCGCCTCCTCTGCTGCCCTGTTCTGCCTTGCCTCCTCTGCTGTCTCTGTTGCCTCACCAGCCTCAGCTCCACATCATTCTACACTGCTCTGCCCTGTTCCCTTGCTCTGTCTCCTCTTCCCTCTCTCCTCCCCCCTCCTCTCCTCTCCTCCCTCCCCATGAGGCTTTGCTGTGCTTTTGGCCGTGCAAACATTTAAATGCATGAAAGCGAAAGGATTTTGCCAAAGTCCAAAATCAAACAGCAAAAAATTGCGCGACGCGCCGCAAAAACGAATGCAGCAAGCAGCATAGACAGACAGAGAGAGAGAGGGAGAGAGAGAGAGAGAGAAAGAGACGGCAGCCAGACAACAAACGTGTGGGGCAACTGAGCTCGACATGCAACTCTCTTTGCGTTGTTTTTCCAGTTGACCAGGCCGCGTTTTTATGTGGCAAGTTATAAAAAGGGTCAGTTGAAGGCGCAAGGGGGTGTGGCAGACTGTGCCTGTGATACAGTTCGGTTTTTTTATGCAGCCGCGCGTGTTTTTAATTAAGTGTAGAATAATGAATTTCACATGTGAGCCAGAGAGGCAGACAGACAGACGGACAGAGGGAGAAGGAGAGGGAGAGACAGAGACAGGGAATGAGGGGTTTAAAGTTTTGATTTCGTTTTCAAACGAAAGTGAATTCGCTGTCACACTGTGCCAACAATTAGCGCGCTTTTAGGCGCCGTACACCGCACATACACACACACGTATGCTGTCCCACTCGCACACTGTTAATGCAATGCACTTTTTCAACACTGGCCACATTTCATTATTGCCAAATATGACAGCGACGACGGCGACTTAATGCAATTTTCGCGCCTCGCCATGAACATTTTACAGCTTGCAGCGACATTTTCACACGAGAGAAAGAGAGAGGAAGATGAAGAGAGAGAGAGAGAGAGAGAGAGGGAGAGAGGGAGCACAGTATATAACCTGCCAGCTTGCTGTCTCTGTCTCTGCCTCCCCCCAGGCTTGTAATTTAATTTCGAACTGAAGTTAAAATTCAATTAAAATGAGTCAACTTGAGCGTAATGCAATTTCGACCAGGCCCAGACCCAACACAAGCTCAGAACAGGCCCACCCAGGCCCAGTCACAGTTCCAGTTCCAGTTCCGACCAGGCCCAAGCAGAACCAATGCCATTTGTGAAATATTAACGCAAAAAGGCAGAGAGAAAAAGAGAGCCAGAGAACCTTCTCTCTCTCTCTCTCTGATAAACCGAAAGACATGGGGCGAAAAAAATGCATAAAATATTGCCAGGCAAAGGCAACAACAACAACAGCAACAACAACAGCAGCAACAACAACTGTCCGAGTCTGCTGGCCAGTTGGCCCAGTTGGTTCGTCGTTAATGCGTTTTCCCTTAATTTATGTTAAAAGAAATAAACTTGTTCGACCAAAAAGGGCGCGGCGTTCTCTGTAATTGCATTTCGGCATAAGTAGAGCAAATTGAGTGCAAATACGCATCGGCATCGAGTGCTATAAAAAGAGGGAAATGGTGAAGGGGGTGTTAATCAGCATGTCATAGCCTTTGAGGGAATTATAACTCAAGTGAATAACTGCAAATGATAAGTTCAATGAAAACATTTTAAAATCCCTTGTAAAGCTAACCGAGCTCTAGATTGGATAAATAATGTGACATGTAATGTTGAATTGTAAATATAATTTAATTACTGCAGAATTACTACCTTATTCAGCTCATTATAGTCATCTATAATTGAACTTAATATTGAGACATCTCGGTTTAGGAAATATTGTATGAAGTAATGATAAAATTATAAAAGTAAATTTAGGAGAGGTTCATGAATTAATTCATAACATCATCATTCCTTTTGGATATTTTATAAGCAACTACCTTGCATACGTCATATTCCAGAAGAGCAGAGAAATATTCCGTCTTTAATATCGGGGTCCACTACTAATCGATTGTAAAAATAATTACTTTACAATCGATTAGTTGTGGACACCGATATTAAAGACGTTGGAATATTTCTCTCCTCATAGGAGGATTACTGTACTATACTAATTACTCTCACATACTAAACCTCCATTATCAACCTTAAATACAAACCGACTCCGAGATCTCATCAGTAAAATAAAATATTGTTCTGGTATATGTAGAGATGTTTACTATACTTTATTACCACAATGTATATTCCCTATCACTGTCATCATCATCTGATCATTATGCCTTGATCTTATTAGTAATTTTTTGGGAATATAAACGTTAAGTATTTTTAATGCAATTATCAATATATTATAACGAAAATAGAGTACATTGACTACAATGTGATTCTCTTTCTTATGCTCTAAATCACCTATCCGTAAATCATTATTCGGTAATTCATCTCTTCATTATTCATTATTTTTATGAATATATATATAATATCCCTTGTCTCACTCTGCTTCTCCCTCTCTCTTTCCCTCTGTCAATTTCCCTCTCCCTCACTCCAACTATAAGCTCATTATGTGCCTCTTTTATTTATAAGTTTTTCAGAGTTAACAACAATTTGATCAGTTTGCCATATAATTTACGTTCCCAACAGCTGCGCCCTATCGCCATATCGAATCACCACTCCCTCTCCCCACTTCTCCTCTCTCTCCTCTTTTCGTTCTTTCTCTTTTGTGCACTTCCGCTTGTCGCTTCGCTCGTTATGTAACCCATAAAAACTCAACAAACGCGACGCCATGGCACGCGCCTAAAAGTATGCTATAATTCAACGCGCTCGCATCCTCCCTACGCCTACCTCTCACTTCTCCTCTCCCACCCCTGCACATGTGTGTGTGTGTGTGTGTCTCATATGTGCGTCCATAAAAAAATGAAATTATTAAATTTTATGTAGCGTAAATTCTTTACGACGCGCCCAAAAAAAGAAGAAAGAACAAGGAAAATGGGCCGAAAAAGCACGAAACAAAATGTTTTCTTACACATGAACAATTTGAAACTGTTTTTGCCCCCTTTCACTGTATTTCACTAGCCCAACTAGTGCGAATTGCGAAGATTAAAAACAGCAGAAAGAGAACAAAGAATGAGGGAGAAGCAGAAGCAGAGGAAACAACGAATAACATTTTGTTGAAAGATTTTTCGTCTGACATTGAAAAATGCTCGGTCACGTTTTGGGGGCGAAATGCTGCATGAAAGAGTGAAGCAGAAGGGTGAGGTAGGGGCGGGAGAGAGTGGGAAGCGGGTGCGTTGAAATATTTCTTTTGCGTATTTGTGTTGTTCTCATTGCTGTTGTTGCTGTTGTTCTCGTGCTGCTGCTGCTGCTGCTTCTTCTTTTTTTTAGGCACTCGCCGCAACTCGTTGCGAGTTGTTCCAACTTCACAGACAACGTTCCTGTTGTTGTTGTTGTTTTTTTTCTGCAATTTTTATTTATTTATTTTATATGTCTTTTATCCTTTGCTGCGCTGCCAGTGCTGCTGCTGTTGTTGCTGCTATGTTGTTGCTGCTGCTGCCATTGTTGCTCGTTCAACTCGTGACTTGTTGTTGTATTCGCTTGCTTTTGTTGTTGCTGCTGGGGCACCATTAAAAAGACGCAGCATAATGGCAGAACAAGCGAAGGTGAAGCAACAGCAGCAGCAACAACAACAGCAGCAACAACAACAACAGCTGCAGCAGCACAGCAACAACACATAAATTAAACTACCTGTCGCTCCAGTGCGGCGTGCAAGTTGGTTGCTGCAGCCTGCCAAATGCCCTCTACTGCTCCCACTCCCTCTGCCACTACTCTTCACCCTCTCCCTCTTCCTCCTTTCCCCTTCTTCACTTCCACTTCTCAATTGCTTCTAAGCCGCAGCGATAAGCGAAATTAGTTTTATGTATTAAATTGTATTTTGCTCTTTACTAATCATCTTCTTCTCTCTCCCTCTCTATCCTTTCTTTGCAGGTAAGTTGCACGCGCATTTCTCTATTTTTATCCCACTGTGCTGCACTCTGGTAAGTAAGTTCGCGCCACAGGCGCATCGGGTTATTAAATTCAACATATTTTCCACACGAATTTCGCATGTTGCAAGCAATTTGCAATGCATTTTATTACATACTTTGGTCCACGATGAGGCTGGACAGCAGATGAGGCAGATAGGAGGAGAGGAAGGACACAGAGGGGGCAGGGAGGTAGGGACAGGCAGAGGGAGTGGGAGTGGGATAGGGAGGAGCAGGTGGTCGTGCGGTGTGCTGTGCGCTGTGCGCCGCAGGATATTCTGCGCATCCTTACACATGCGACAGAGATGGCGACAAGAACAGGGTGACATAGCGAGGGAGAGAGGAAGAGAGCGAGCGAGAGGCAACTGCACAATAATGTGCTCACAAATATGCAAATAACTTGCAAAATTCGTTATATCGACAACGACAACAAGAGGAAGGAGAGAAAAGGATAAGAGGGAGGCCAGAGAAGAGAGAGAGCGAAAGAGAGGAGATAGCCAAGAGGCAGCCACAAGAATTGCAGCTCATAAATTGCATTACTCGTATTGTGTTTTGTTGTGCACACACACACACACACTCCCACACACCCACACATAATGAAGCTGATTGGAACAAATCCTATTAGCAAATGCATAAATTGCGCATTTGCCTTAAAAACACACGAGTTTCAACAGAAATAAACAACAGCAAAATAAGAGCGACTTAATGAGATCAGCTAGATAGTTATACCATATACATATATAGTATATAGCATATACATATGTATACACAATATCCATGGTAAATTAGCAGGGGCCCTTCTACATTGCACTTATAATTATGAAGAACAAAGCATTTGAATAAGCAACTCGAACTTAAACTAAGTTCAAAGTTTCGAAATTGTTTACTAATTATTGTAAGCATCATAAGAGTTTGGATATAGAGAAATACTATACCAAAAGCAACTCTTTAATATTGTATATTAGCATACTATATTATTCATTAGTTTATGCAACAATAAAGGGGTTCATTTAACAATATGAGCTTAAAATTACGCTTAAGTCTATCAAGCTTTTTATGCTGCAATTTGAGCTTTGATTAAGTGAAGACCATGAATTCTTTCCAATTCCATCTTCTAGAAATTAGCAAATGAAACGATATTGTAGCTTAGGCAACTCCGTAGAACTTAAGCTCAGTATACTTAGAGCTCTTCTGTATTATGCATCAGTTTAATCCCACCCAAAACTAAGCCATTTTAACTGAATCCACGGCCTAAACACGAGAGAGAATTGAACATTAAAATGGAATTGGAAATTCATATTAAAACAATACGAAAGCTTAGTGATAAATACAGAACTTGAGCTCAGGATCTTAAATCTCTCTTCTTACTAGGGAATGATATCAATCGTTCGTAGGGTTCATCGATTTGTTATCATTCTCTTCTAACAAGCAACTCAAACTTGAACTTAATCCAAGTTATGAAAATTGGTCAATGAATTGAAAAGGAATTAAAAAAAAAAAACTATATAAAAGCTTAGTTAACTCAACAGAAGATGAAGTCAGAATATAAAAACCTCTCCTCTGGAGAATGAAAGATAGATTGACACTTTCGATAACGCCATCCATTAATTTGTTTGATAGTTTATTGGGACTTCCTCGTTACTATCGATAGTTATCGTTATTTAATATTTACAATATTATTAATCCCGCTAAAGTAAATCATATACGGCCGACCATGATTTAAAATGAAATTTAAAAATAAAACAATATAAATTCTTAATGCACTTTGCAGAACTTTGAACATTTCTCCTAAAAAATGATGGATGGATCTATCGTTAGTGGCATCCGTCAATTTGTTGATAGTTTTTCCAGACTCCAACGTTCGATAGTAACGTTATCATTCTCTACTATCTGCAATATTATTCATCAATTAATACCCTTAATCCCCAAAAAACATTATAAGTACACCTATTTAGCATCAGCATTCACAGCAATTAGTCAGCCCAACATTCTCTCTCCACCTTACTCTCTCTCTTCAAGCCATCATATTGCTCTTTCCCTCTCTCACTACTCTCTCAGCACAGCAGTCAATCCCAGAGATACTCCGTCTAGTTCCCCAAAAACTTGTGCTGCAATTACTCAGCTCAAACTGCGCACTCATCATGCCTAGACGGGGCTCAATTCGAATCCGACTCGCAGTTTCAATCTTAATTGGGGAGTCGAGATCGGAGTCTGCGACTCTGTTTTGCCCTCTAGCAAAAACAAATAAATTCCAAAATGAGTTATTAATGGCAATCAATCAAAAAAGCTAGGAAAATAATGCGAGCTAGCAAAAAGGCGATTGCAGTAAAAATGGCAACAAAAAAAGGAGGGAGAAATACGCAAAAATAAAACCGCGAGGAATACTCCGATTGATTGATTGATTTAATGAATGATTGATTAATGCATTTCTGCTGCAAATTCCGCATACAAAATGCAGTCGCAGCTCAGATGACGAGCAGCAGAGTAGGAGAAGTTGGAGGAGAAGTAGGAGCAGGAGAAGAAGGTGGCCTTCAGTCTCAGTCTTCGTAGTCGCAGTCGCTGCCGTCGGCTACGGCTTCAGCCAGACAGGCGCGCGGGATGAAGTGCTGCCGTTGCCAGGAGCTGAAGTTGAAGCTGCTGAAGTTGGGAGAGGGGGCTGACTCTGCTGCTGTCTAGTTATTGGCCATGGCATTGCAGGGACAAGCCCCTGACAGCAGCAACAGCAGTAGGAGGAGAAGTAGAAGGAGGGGGGGCGAGTTGAGTCTAGTCGAGTGTGGAGCGCATCAGTTATCCGAGGAGTACGCGAACTGCTATAAAATGCATTTTCAATTAGGGATAATTCCAGCAGAAAGCTCTAAACTCAAACAAGGGTCGCTTCCTAGTTAGACTGTGCAAAGTTTTGCAGGAATAATGGCGAAATAATAGTTAGAAATGCAGAGAGAGTTGACTGAAAAGTCTTCATAACTAACAATGAGCCATAAAACTATCGATAAAGGAAGATGTGAAACACAATTGAATCAAATATTCTATATTTATATTTGATTTAATTATATTACTCATCTGTTAGCCAAAATACTGTATACATAATCGAAATTATGGCTTTATAGTTATCATTTACTATAGGTGTTCAATTACTTTATGGATTCAGAATATGTATTTCATAATCTCTCGTTACAATAAGCTTTATCGATATGTAATTACAAATAAATGTGTTTATAGAATCTGGAAATAAGTTTGGCATATTATCAATATATACCGACAATTTCATTTAAACTGAAACCGGTCAAATATTTATATAACCATTTAACAAAATGCTATACAACTATCGATATAAGCAAATAAATAAATTCCTATCGCTGTGGCATAAATCAGGTAAATTTCATAAATAGAAGTATTATCCGTATTTCTAAAAATACCATTGATATAATCCTAAATAATATAGATATATTTATAAATACTATCAGTTTATAGAAATACCAAAATAAAGTTTTATCGATATACTTTGAAATATCAATATATACTATCCATACATGTACCTATGTCCCTAGACTCTATCGATATATCTCCAAATACTTTCACTCTGTCTCTAAATATTGGCAATATATATATATCGATATGTTTCGTAACGCTTTGGAAACACTTTAAAATACTATCGCTATATTTATAAATACTATCTCTAGATACTTACGATATATCTCTGCCTACTATCGATTAGCAGTGCACTTTGCAGCTTAAACCTTTTTAAGGCTTTTCAAGTTTTCTTTCAAGTTTGGCGCCATAAAAAATGCATCAAAATAAATTGCGTAAATAGAAGAAATTAAAAAGCACAACAATAGAGCCAAAGCAAAGGGCACAGCACAAGCAAGACAGAGACAGCGAGTGACAGAAAGAGGGAGACAGGGAGAAGGGGGGGAAGGGAGACGAGCTCGCTGGGCCGAGCAAAACAGAAAGCAACAGAAAAAACAAGTTGCACAAGGATTTTTAATAACGTGGAAAACACAAGAAAAAAGCAAATATTGATGCAGCCGCAAATTTCAATTAAGAACAGGAAGAAGCAGACAACGTCGACGGCAACGGCAACGACAACGACGACGGCGACGACGACGGCGACGGTGGCAGCAGCGACGTACAGCGAAGCCAGCGTCAACCGCAACAGCAGCAGCGACGGCAACGGCAACTGAAGTTAGCGAGAGAGAGAAAGAGAGAGAGAGAGAAATAGAGAGAGAGAGAGGGAGAGGAGAATAGCAGCAGAGCGTAAGAGAGTGGGGAAGTGGGAGAAAAAGAGAGAGAGATTGTGAGAGAGAGAGGGAGAGCGAGCGAGCAGCCAAGTGCCTGTAAAACATTTGATGTAATAAAATAACGTATACGCCAGCGAGCCACAGCCAGAGCCAGAGAATGAGACGACTAAGACGGAGACGGAGATGGAGAAGAAGAGGGAGAGAGGAAGAGATGGAAATGGCAAAGTAGAAGCGAAACTAAACCCACCCTTGTCACTGCCGATGGCCAGCCGAGCGTGCTGCACACACACACACACGCACAGAGAGACACACGGACACACACACAGACACAGGCAGACACACACACACACAGAGAGACGCGCATTCACAACAAGAGCAATTTAAGCCGCAGGAATGCGAAAGACGTGAGCCGTGCCGGGTTCAAGGCATCCACGGCATCCACAGCCGGAACAGGAAGGAAGGAAGGAAGCAAAGCAAAGCGAATCGAAGCGAAATAAAAGGCCAAAAACGGGGCGCTTCCCCACGAACGTGCAGCAGCAGCAATTGATAAAAACAAAACAGCGTAAGAAAAGCGAGAAAAACGTGAAATTCGAGTGAAAAACAAAATTACGCAGCATACTTCAAGGCGCCGCCAGAAGAAGAGAGACGGGGACAGGCAGGACTGGGAAGGGGGGCAAACTGCAAGGCAGGTCAGCTGTAAATGTAATAATTATAGCGGCAGCAGCAGCGGAAAAGCGGAAGTGCCGCCAGAAAAGGGCAAAGCAAAGGGCAGACAAGGCAGACGGGGCAGAGGAGGCAGAGAAGACACAACAAGGCGGCGATTCGTGCGAAAATTGCTCCAAAATGGCAACGAATATGATGACGAGGCAAAGGACGAAGGCAGAGAGGCAGCAGAACAGAGGGAGAAAGAAGACAGAGTGGGGGGACCACAGATGTGGAAGAGAGCAAGGCAGAGCAGGAAGAAAACAGAACAGGGAAGAAAACAGAACAATATGAAGACTGAGAGGGGAAAAGGCAGAGCAGAAGAAAGGCAAAAAGGGAGGTAAACAGAAGTGGACGCAGGCACAGAGGGCGGCCAAGGCAGAGCAGGACGAAGCCAGTTGAGGAAGCTACGACGACAACATCGTAGGAGCCGAGCAGGCGTCAACGCTCGTCATCGTCCCGTCGTCACCGTCGTCGCTGGCACCGTCAAAATGGCGCAACAAAAGCGCAAAATCAGGAAAAAGAAAGTCGAGCACAAAGCAAAAGTTGCAAAAATTGAGCGCAAACTCGCTGCCAACTGCAAAAAGGCGGAAGTAACGCCAAGCCCAAAACGGCCCCAAGCCGAAGCCAAAGCACAAGGCAGAAAGCAGAAGGAAGCGCAAAGCGCACACGACGATGAAAGTAAATGCAAGAGAGGCAAAGTCAATCGATGTGTGTGCGAGTGTGTGTCTGCCTTGTGTGTGTGTGTGTGTGTGCCTGTATGTGTGTCTGCCTTGTGTGTATGTCTCTCTGTCTGTGTGTGTCTCTGGCATTGTTGTTGCCACTGCGCGTTCGCACAACATTTTGCTACCCTTGGCTGTGCCAGCCCCGGCACACGCCCCCAAAGCAACCCCCTCTGCCCAAACCCCCCTTTGCTGCCACTGCCACTGCCTCTGCCACTGCCTCTGCTGCTGCCTCTGCTGCTGCACACGTCTGAGGCATATCGATTTTTGCGGGCCCCGCATGTCCTGGGCGCCTCACACGCAGGGCGCCAAGCGGAGCTGTCTGTCTGTATTGGTGTGCGAGTGTGTGTGTGTGTTTGCCAAAGGCGAAGCTCAACTTTGGGCGCAGCTATTTATAGTCGCCCCCTTTCCCCTGCATTGCAATGTCAATGAACCAAGGCAAGGAAGCAGCAGCAACAGCAGCAGCAGCGATGATCATTAGCGGCATCATTAGCAACTTTCGCTGACAGCAGCAGCAGCAACAGCAGCAGAATCAGGAGAAAGGTAATTTCTGGCGCTAAAGGTCCGAAGATCCTGTAGCAAAGCACTCCTTTCTCCCTCTCCCTTTCTCTCCCTTAATGCTTCTGCACTTTCTCACCTTAACTGAGACAAAGGCAAATTGCGTAACACACACAGCGAAAGCGAAAGAAACAATTGAGCGAGGCACAAAAGCAGCAAAGGTGAAGGCAGTTGTAGCGATGAAGCTCAAGAGGCAAAGGTGTAAAGGGAAAGAGTGGAAAAGAGAGAGACAGAGAGAGAGAAGAGGGAGAGATGTGCGCGCGAGAAAAGGTCGCTAGAATTGTGGCAGAAGTTGCTCAAGCGGGCACGACGAGCGACGTGTTTCATCACCAGGTGAAACTTTTGCGCTAAAAGCAGGCTGCACTGAGAGAAATTAGGGGAATAAGATGTACAAGGCAAGCAATATGTAGAAGAAAGGCAAACGAGAAGTAGAAGAAGGTTGGAAAGAAATGGAATCAGGCAATCAAAGTCTTTCTCAACATAAAATTACACACAGAATTGTCTGCAGAAATAACAGAATTAGACTAGAGCGGCAACAGATATGCAGCACTGAGAGAAATTGAGCAAGCAAGCGCAGAAGGCAAGCAGGAAGAAAGACTGAAAGAAAATTAAGGGAATAAAGAAAAGGAAAGGGCTACAGATAAGTAGAAGAATGTTAGTTAAAAGTTGGCTTATTGAAAAGCGAAAATGAAGTAGAGAAAGGGGATGAAAGAAAGACATAAAAGAACTAGAAGTGGCGAGTAGAAAAATGGAGACTGGAATGAAATAGAAGAAAGCGAGAAAGAAGTAGCAGAAAGAAAGGCTATTAAGAAGTAGAAGAAAGCGAGTTAGAGGTTGAAGAAACACATGCAAGAAGTAGATAAATGCCAAAAAGAAAAGAAAAAGAAGAATCGAGAAAAAATTGTAGAAGATAATAGAAGAAAGCAAGCTAAAAGTTGAAGAAAGGCAAGAAGAAATCTAGAAGTAGGGAGAAGAAGGATAGAAAAAAAATTAAAGAAGACTTGAAGGAAGTAAAGAAATACAAAAAGTAGAAACAAGACAAGCAAGACCTTTCTTAATACGAAACTCCCACATAAACTCTACATTAGTTTCCCCTATCAACTTAGACAAGTTTACAGTAAGAAAGAACAGCAAAACCGTGAGCAGTAAACAGAAGTGGTAAGGGAGGGAAAAAGGGGAAAATAAAAAACTTCTTTTAATGTAATTTTCTATATAAATGCTATAAGTCTGACAGCCTTTTACAAGTCTGACTCCTGTCTTTGCTGCAAGAAGTCAGCGCAGTCTGTTCTCATTAAGTGAATTAACTCGCCTTTTTCTCGCAGTGCAGCTAGCAAGAACTTCTCAGCTGGCAAAGCACTGAGCACTCAACACGTTGCGTAGGCAGCAGTTGACGACGTCACAGTTAAAAACGCGTGCGAAAGTAAAAACCTTTTGCTAAAAGGCCGCGTGGCACAAAGGAATCGCCCCGGCAGCGGCAGCATTGGAGACGACTCCGTCTGCGTCTTCTGGTGCCGTGCGGCTGCCACTGGGACTGACTGGCTGACTGGGGCCAAAGTTGTCGTAGCTAGCTTTAGGGGGGAAGGGAAAGGGAGACTGTGACTGGGACTGGCTCTGGGTCTCTGGTTCTGGCTCTGGCTCTGCTGCTGCTTCTGTGTCTGGAGTTTGACTGCGCTTCCTGGCTGTGCTGGCAAAACTGTTTCACGCTTTCCCTTGTTGCCAACTACGCTACGTGTGAGACAGTCCCAGCTTCCCTCTCCCTCCCTCTCCTCTCTCTCTCTCTCTTGCTCTCCCTCTGTAGTGAATTTGTGTCTGAAGGTTGACATTATGAACTTGAAAGTTGTATTACGCTGGCAACAGTGGCGCAGCAGGCAAAGGGAAGTGTACAGATAGAGGGGGAGGGAGGATAATCGGGTCTAGCAGGGTCTACATTTTTATGAATGAATGCATGGCATACGTTGACTGACGCCGGCAAACATGGCAACTGCTCCTGGAGCAAGCCACGCTGCCAGCTCTGCCAGCTGCCGTTGCTGCTACACGTTTTATTTGCCGGGCTTCCCCCAAGTGGGCAATGTCTGACGAGGACGACGCGTTGCCCCGGCAACAGCAGCAGCAATAACAGCAGCAGCAGCAACTACAACAAAACACACAAAAAACATAAAAAGGAAGCAGGAAAAGGGAATCCAAACGCCATTTTTGCGTGCAGAGCGTCGGGTCGGAAAAGGAGACGTAACTCCCCACTCCCCCTCCTCTACTCCTTCTCCACCAAACGCTCTTTGCTGCCTTTTTTTCACGCTATTTTGTTTTGGTTTTCGGGCACCGGCAGCAGCAACAACAGCAACAACGACAACGACAACAAATGTCAGCTGTTCCGGCATCAACGTCATCAATTACGCATGCAACAACAACTAAAACAACAACAACACGAACAGGGTGTAAAACGAGGTCAAAACTATCAAACAAGCAAACAAAAATTGCCGACCAGTTGCCGCTGCCAGCGCTGCTGCTGCTGTTGCTGCCACAAAACAAAACACCTGCCACCGATTGATTTCGCGTGCTGCAGCAATGAATGAAACACACACGCATTCCCTACACACACACACACACATTCTCTACACACATTCCCTACACTCCCTACCAACTCCATGCTGCCTTTGCTGCACACACATTACTCATACGCCGTGTACAACGATAGAAAAAAACCACTGGCAAATGCAGCGAGAGAGCCAGTGTGGGTCAGCAAGGAGAAGCGGGCAGGCTGTTGCAGCTAGTCTAGCTATGCCACATGCCACGCAGACTGGCGGCAAAGGTTTCTAAATTCAATTTTACCTCTGCCCATTTGCAAAAATAAATAAACGCAACGAAAGTAATCCAATTTTCTGATAGAAATCGCTGGGAAATATGCTGAAAATTACATGAATCAAATGCAGATTCACATGAATTTCATTAGGGGTATTCATTATGGGGGAATCTATAAAAAGAGAGAGAGAAAGAGAGAGATGCCAGGGAATGTTGCAAGTTGAGTCACAGTAAAGAAAGACTGAATGGATTCTATGATATTATTCTTATAATAATGTTGTATATGGTATGCAAATTAATACTTTATTTATGTATTTGAAGACTATCGTATAAAACATGGTTCTTAATTATAATATTGTATGCAATCTGATAAAGAAATCTGTTAAGGTTATCTCAAAAGATGCGCATTTATATAACTTAAAGACAGTTATAAGTATGAGATTAACTATTTATCAATATCTTTTCTAATTCAGTAGACTGTATTTAGTCGACTTTAAATTATACTAAATAAATAAATAAACAAATAGACTATTTGTTATAATTCAGAATACCTTTATAATATGACTGAAAAAAGATATCAAATTCTTTTTAAAACGACTTATTGTCTTTTAACACAAAATACTCGTATCTACCCATATTAAAATATGAACAACCAATAAATTAAAATATTTGCAATGAATTACATTTTTTTAATACTGTTTAGTGTATAACTAAGGATCAGAATTCGCACCAATTGATCAATATAAATTTATGGTAACATATAATTATATTCAAAACTGCCAGCTACACTTCACAAAATAAGGAAAGACTAAGATGATAAAATACTGATAGACAAAAGAAAAAAGACAAAAAACAGGAAAATGAGTTTTTGATTAAAAAAAAGGCTAAAATTCCATAAATTTGTGAATTTATGAAATTTATCATGCTCTATCTAAATGTTCTAATGGCTCTAAAAATGTTGAAAATGGTCCTAAACGAAATATGGCAATATTATTCAATTTATTTGATATATTTCTTCTTTGGTCATGTTTAAAAATCATAACCAAAAGCGTATTAAAGATTTGTTTTTAAATCACGTGTTTGTTTCTTTGATTTCAAGAAAAAATGCAATGAAAATAAGACGGCTTTCCGAAGAGTCAAATTTAGATATTTTTTCCGCGCAGACTAACAAATAAAAGGGCAGATCTGTACGAAAATAGGCTGACGTGACCCTGTTTATATTTATATTATTTAAATTTAGTTCTAACAGTAATTGTCTAATTTATAATTATGAAAGAAATTGTATACAATTTTTGCATTTTATAGAATTTTTCTAAGTAACTATAGCCCAAAAAACCTTTAAGATTTCAGAAAACAATAATTTCTAGTTGCATTTTCTCATCTATAACCCTGACTTAGAACACCCTGTATGCGCTAATAAGCATCCTTCCATTCCACATTGAACATTCTAAAACAACACCTATTTCCAGGCCGTTCAGCCTGACCAGTTCAGTTGCCAGTTGCCTTGGGTGCTTGCCACATGTTGCTGCAGTTGGCAATCGTTGACCAATTTCGCGACATTTGCACTTTTATTTTCAGCTACACTTCCACCTTACACACCCCTTTGTATTATTTTTTTTATGCACGCGCCGCGTAATTTGAATTTTTATGCAACACCAGCAGCAGCGGCAGCAGCAGCAGCAACAACAAGGAGCGTGCCACACAAAAGTTTGTCGACCTATATAAAACGTTGGATTCTGGCAGCAACCCTCCCCCCTCCTCTCTCTCTCCCCTCCTCTCTCTGTCTGCCTGCTGCGCTGTTGGATACGTGTAATGCAAGTTCAAAGCAACAACAACTGCAACTATTTTTAACATCACGTAGCACACGGCGCTGCCTGGTGGATGTGGATGCAACAACCTGTTGTTGTTCTACGTTGAAATCCTGCGGCCAGGCTCAGTTTGAAACTTTTTTGCTCTCACTGTATTTTCCTGTTGTTGCCAGAAGTTTGGGGGGAGGGGAGGGGGTGCAACAGTGAAAGTCTTTGCAGGCAGTTGGCAACGCAAGTTTTAATTGCCAGACAATTGAATGGGCATTGAAGGAGCTGCACAATTCACCCCCCTCCTTCCGCCAACCCCCCGAGAAGAAGGTGCGGCTGTGGCACAGGGTGCAAGAGATTAGAAAGTGCCCCTTCCCACCCTGTGCCAGATTACAGGGGGTGGAATGGGAAACTGCTTTGCAGAGGGGGTTGGGTGCCAGGGTTGCCAGGGTGGTGGCTGAGACTTCTTCAGGCATGGGGGGTGGTAGGGGTGTGGGGTGTAGTGTGGCGCTTTTAACAAACGACAGCAATTTAGAAAGATGCCAGAGGTATGCAAATTTATTGCCGGAAATGTAATTTACCAAATACGCTGCAGGCATTCGCCGACGCGTCGCAGCCGGCAGCGCAGTCAGCGCCAACGCAGACAGCGCAGCAGTTGGCAGCAAACTTTGCGCCGTTGCCTTGATCAATGTTGAGTTTGTTTTCAACTTTGGGCAGCTTTGATTAGAGCCTTGAAAGCGATACGAACATGTTCATGCAGGCAAAACACCCAAAATCACCTTTGACAGGCAGTAACAAAAACGACAACACCAACAGCAGCAGTAGTAGCGGCAGCGGCAGCGACGTCAACGCAGACTGAACTTACAACGTTTTTACATTACACAAACAATCAATGCGGCGCATGCGCACGAGAGCAAGACAACAAGAGAGAGCAAGAGAGCGCAAGCAAAAGCAAATGCAAAAGCCAAAGAGAGCAACGAGTGAGAGAGCGCGCGCCAGCAAAGAGAGCGCGCTGCAGCATAACTTGAGAGAGAGAGAGACAGCAGCAGAGAGCGGGAGTGGGCAGAGCAATGCAAGCAGCCCCCAAATAGCAACAACAACAACAACAGCGCGTAATGGAGAATTGAAGGAAGCGCACGAAATTAGCAAAAATAAGAAAATTGGCAGCAGCGACGCAGCGACAGCGAAGACGAAGAAGAAATGAAGCACAGGCAGCTTATGCAAAATGCGACGCAGCTGCAACAACAACAACAAAGCGCATGAGACAACAAAGAAATGAGCGAAGGCGAAGGCGAAAAGAGTCGAAACGCAAAAAGAAGAACGCCAACGCCAAAGTGCAGCGCAAGAAAGTGCAAGAGTGTGTGTGTGCAGTGTGAGGTGTGTGTGTGCGTCGGCGGCAGGCAAATATTTTATATAGACAGGCAGCTACCCTGTTCCCTCATCTCACTCCTTCTCCCTCTACCTGTTCCCTCTACCATCTCCCTCTACCCGTTTCCCCCTCCCCTTGCACTTGCATTTCCATTTTGCTCTCTACATTTGCATTTCCAATGCCTTTGCCGCCTGTACTTTCCGCCTTTTGGCATTTTGTGGCGTCTCTGCTCGCGAAATGCGCGCAACAAAAGACGAAACAAAGTGCAAGACGCACATGAGAATAATTGAATTTTATTACATTGTTTGGAGAGGCACACACACACACACATGCAGCAGCAGCAGCGCTGTCTCCCCAACTTGCGTGTGTATTTGTGTGAGTGAGCGCAGCAACCACCAAGGCTACGCTGCAGTAGCAGCAGCGACGGCAACGGCGACGGCAGCGACAGCGACAGCGACGTCAATGCGCGGCAGCAGCAGCAGCAGCAAGCGCCTCCAAGACCAACAGAATAATGACCCCAAGGCCTCTTTTTGTTGCTGTTGTTTTTGTTGCTGCTTTTATTGACTGCTATTTTATATGCGGAGAGCGCGCGCTCTCTGTGTGTGTGTGTGCTGCTGCAGTTTTGTTGTCGCTTGTCGCCGAAGAAGTGCAAGGAGCAGCAGAAGCCGGCATATGCTGCGACTGCGGTGGCTCCCCTCCTCCTCCTTCTCCTTCTCTCCCACTGCTGCTGCTGCTCTCTCGCATCTTAGTTTGGAAAAGAGGTCGATGGTGGGTGTTGTTGCTTGCTAGCCTGAGGACTTGTCGAAGGACAAGGTGGACAAGAGAAGAGCACAAGGAGTGGGAAGGGGGGTAGTGCTGGGTGGTGGGGAGTGTACAGCTGGTTAGAAGAGCGCGGCGAAATGGAAACTGCAAAAATTAAACTTATGAAGGCGAAAGACAAACAACAAAGCACAGTGCAAATAAATAAATAAGACAACAGCTGCGTCTAACCCCCTCCTCCCCTTCTCCTCATCACCCCTTTCCCCTCTTACCCCCTCACCTTGCATGATTTTCCTGCCTGAACATTTTTGCATTTTTGTTTTCATTTGCGCCTTTGCTTTGCTGCCTCTTCTTCGCCTTATTGCTGTGCAAAGGAAACGACGCAAAATAATAATAATAATAAAAATAAAATTGCAAACGAAAACGAAGCAAAAACGAAGCACGCACACGCAGGAGAGAGAAACAAAGGAAAAGTAAAAATAATAATAAAACAAAATTGAAATTTGTAATGAAGCCACTTTTGCCTCCCTCTCTCTCTCCTGCTCTCTCCCGCTCTCTTGTGTGCGTCTGTCTGTCTCTGTGTGGGTGCGTGTGAGAGGGGGCGGAAATTGTTTGTTTCCCCCAGCGGAGAGAGAGAGAGAGCGGGAGCAAAGTGCGGGCAGAAACTGCGCCCAACTTAATGGGTGGCATGAAATATTGCCGGCTGAAGTTTTGCAAATGAGTTGCGTAGCAAAAACAAAAAAAACAGCAAGGCGAACAGTAACAAAAACAAAACAGAAAGAGAGCAACAACACACACGCACACACACACACACACACAAAAAGGGAGCAAGTTTGTTTATGGATGCCAAATGGCAATAGAAATCTCTTCGATTCCTGTCCAGCTGTTGAAGTCACTCATCAATTTTACATCAATCCATCAATATCAAAAGGAAATCCAATCCAATTCTCTGTGTATGTGTGTATGTGTTTGTGTGTGAAGCGACGACACCTTAAGTCCTGCGCCCTCGACCAATTGACTTGGATTATTCCAATCCATTTGGATTCGATTACACAACGATTGCACACACACACAATTTTTGATCCAATAAGTTTCGAATTGCAGACCAATTAAAATGACTACGCACGGTCGGTTTAGCTCAACTTAATTTCCAGATTCTTTGGCAGTCATTCTGATTTATTTCGGATTCTCTTGAATTTTGGTTGATAAATCAATTATTTAAAATTGTGCAAATAATAAAGAAAATATATAATACGAAAATATAATAATAAAATATGCAAATATTTATATTGATTAATCTAGATTTTCGAGGGTATAATCGAATCCTTGCAACATCGATTTCTTGCAACAAATGTTTAATTAATGCTGTATAAAATACATTTCTTTCACTTTTATAAAGTTTAGTTTAGTTTTATAAAGTTCTCATTTGATAAAACCATAAATTCCAAAATAAATATCAATAATATATTTCATATACACTTTTTTATTTATTTATTCCTTAATATAGTATTAAAGATCATATATCAGTATTTTAAAAATATATTTTTAGTTATAGTAATTTAAATTTTTACAATATAACTAATTTTATACTTATATGTATATTATAAATACCATAAATATTCTTACATTGCATATTTACGAATAATATAAATACCAAATAATATAGAAATATAATTTATTTTGATTTTTATTAACATTCCCTCTCTTCTTTGTTCTTGCAGGTAAGTTTCTTCAACTATGTCAACTATGCCAAGTGAATTATCATAGCAAGCAGCTTTCGTAAGTAGCACAAATGAATACTTGCACCCCCCGGTGCACCCTTGTTTGAGTTTATTCACTGATCCGTAAATCCAAAGCGACATGAGTTCGCATTCCTTATTAGAACTGAAACGACACGAAATGGGGGAGGTAGAGAAAGGAATTGAAAAGAATCGAAGAAGAAACGAATTAAAAGAAACGCCCGCGACGCAGCGAAAAATGCCAGAGAAGTCGCAGTGCAAAACATGGCGTAGGGAAAAAAGGGATAGCGGTGTGAAAGGGGAAGCCAATAGCCCCCTCCTCGCACTTCACCTCTCTCTCCCGCCTCAGCAGCAACTCCGCCGCCAACTCCATCGTCTGAGCCTTTGTTGGCGTTGAAGTTTTTGTCTTTGCGTTGTTGTGGTCGCTGCTGCTGACGCCGCCGTCGCCGTCGCGTTGTCGTTGCTGCGTTTTCGTTTTCAGTTTTTTGTGCCTTTTTCGGTTTACCGCAGTTATTTTTACTACCTTTTTTCGTAGCAACTCACACACACACACAGAGAGACACAGAGACAACCGCACACAAATCGAGCAACACACACTGCTGTAACAGAGAGCGCGCTGCGTCGCTGCCGACTGCGCTCGCTTCTGCAGTCGCCGCAGCCGGTGTTGGTGTTGTTATTTTTTAGCATTCGCTCTCACACGTTGACGCGCGCTCTCGCTCTCCCTCTCTCACTCTTTCTCTCACTCACACTCACTCTCTCTAGGTGCTGCTCTCTTGCTCTCTCTTTCACACACTCTCAGAGCGCGCTTCGGTAATGGCGGCAAACACGTTTTTTGTTTTTGCCTCTTCTGCCTTTGCTTCTTCGTCTTTGGCTCTCTGGGCGCTCGCATGCGCTCTCGCGCGTCGCAGCAGCGGCAGCGACAGCAACGGCGAAGTCAGCGGCAGCGACAGTGGCGGCGGCAGCGGCAGCTCCACCACCACCACCACCACACACCAATAGACTCACACTCACACTCGCACTGACACTAACACAACAACAACAACACAAGCAAAAGCAACGCCAATTGCTGCTGCTGCTGCTGCTTGTCGGTGTCGTCGTCGTCGCCGTCGTGTGTGTGTGTGTTGGTGTAGCTGTATCTTTTACGCTGCCTTACACTCCACACGTTCAGATTCAGATTCATTCTGTAAACGCGATTCCTCGAGGACGTAACGGTGAAACGTCGGCAACGGCAAGCGCGCTTTCCTACGCTACGACAACTCAACGGTTGCCCAACGGTTGAGCAGAGCTCAGCACCACCAGCAGCTCAGTTGAGCTTTGTGAGTTTTGAGTTTTTGGCCTTTGTCTCCGTCTCTGCCCCCTCCCCCCCTTGCAGCGGAACAGCAGCGCAGCCAGCAGCCGCAGTGTACTATATGTGTGTGTGTCCATTGCATTGGTAGTGGTAAATAGTTGCGAATAGTTCGGCAAATATACAAAATAAAATACCAAAAAAAAATCAAATCAAAAAAAATACAAAAATCATTTTGCATGCAAAAATCGCGTGCTTTAAATTCTCGCGTGCGTGTGCGTCTCTCTCTGTGTGTGTGTGTGCGTGTGTGATCTCTACCCAACAGTGTGTGTGTGTGTGTCGTAGTGTGTGTGTGCCCATGTTGCTGAGTGCGTGCATAAATTCTTTAACTAAAATTGATTGTTTATTTCCGTTGCAACAACAGCAACAGCAGCAACAACAACAACAAGTGACTCATACAATAACAACAAGCATACCTAATAGATAACATAAACAGCAACAACAACAACAACAACAACACGCGACAGAAATTTGGGGCAGTTGCCAATTGCAATGAAATGTGATTTCGTTCGTTATCAGCGCATTAGATTTCATTTAGTACACACACACACACGCACACAGTGTGCATACGTAATAGTGTGTGTGTGAAGAATTGAAGAAAGAGCGAGAGAGATAGAGAAAGCGCGATCAACAACAGCAAAAAAAAAAAAAAAGAAATTAATTTGCGCGCTCAAAAATGGAATCAGAAATCGTAAAGAATTGAAAACAAAATGTCATGTCGAGTGCAATACAAACAACAACAAAGAGAGCAACAATAGCAACAACAACAACATATTTGTGTCTGACAATAGCAACAACAACAGCAAAAGCAACAACTTAATAATACCCTAAAGGCAAAACGAAAACAACTTTAGTAATAAATGTGTGTAAATAAATTAACTAACAATTTAATTGTTTAATAGGTGCGAGAAGAAGAAGGAGAAGAAGAAGCAGAAGAAAACAGAGAATAGCAAAAGCAAAGATCAAATTGAATAAAGCAACAACAAATTGCAGCAAATAATTAATAAATAATCAATATTCTAGAATAGTTTAAAAACGCCAACTAAGTTATACTTAAATTCCGTGCAATCTATTTCTAAAATACCAACAACAACAACAACAACAAAAGCTGCGCCATTATAATCCTCAATTATTCGGGTAATACGATAATCACAGCAGACTCTTATGTACTATAAAACCTTATAACTACTTGGACTGCCTGAAGAATCAATCTACCCCACGGCCCCAGCTTTAACCCGTGATAAAAGCAAAGTAAGTGCATCCGATTATGAAACAAATAATCGAAAATCGAATTAAATCGATCATCAATCATTCGCCGATAAATGTCAAGAGTAGAGGAAGGGGGTATTATCATTATTATGATTATTATTATTGTGGGTCCCTCTCTCTCTCTCTGTTTGAATTTCGAAATTCAATTGAGCTTATGGAACCAATTTTTGATTGATAGTCAGGTGGATCGAGTAGAAACAATGGGGATTACATGCTAACTCTACCTACTGAGACTCTTGATATTCAATTATATATTTAACGATCTGAACACACACAGAAATTGCATTCGAATTGTAGAAGCAAATTCAGGTCGAACACATGTCGTAAGAGCTTTTCTATGCGAGTCTCAGGGAATTATAAAACTATTTTTAGTTTTCTCAAGTGAACTTCAATTGCAATCTTCGATTGTTTTTGGAAGGAGAATTTTCTTTCCAAAAGAGCAAACCTTTTTAATGAGAAACGCAGAAAGCGTAGCAAGCCAAGCGATATGTTCTTCTAGATTAGATAGTTTCACAAAAAAGAAACATATCGAAAACGTACAATTTGTTAATTAAAAACGCTGACAAATGCTATCGTCACTATCTGAAGCTGAAGCTGAAGCTGGAGAACAATAAAAACGAGACTAAATAGCGCGATCTGAAATTCAAGTCACTCTTTTCGCATGAACTTCTGAGGTCGTGACAATGGATCTTGATCTAGTGGAGAACCAAGTGGAGAACGGAGGTTGAGGTTGAAATCGAGAGAGATTGAAATTGATACCAACTTGCAGTGAGTTGGATTGAGAAGAGAAGTGAAGAGAAGAGTGGAGAAGAGCAGAGAGGACTATAGAGAAGGGAGACGAGGGAGACTTGACAACGACTCGTCGAGAGTCTGCTGACTAACCCACTCAGTATTCACATTCCTGCTGTCATTACAATCGCATTCAAACTTCAATTACTCATGCCGATATAATCAATAAAAGTTGTTTTTGGCAAACAGAGAGAGAGGGAGAGAGAGAAGAGATCCTCCAACACTTTTTGCATTAAAATCAAAGCGTAGCGAAACCAAATTGAAAGAAATAACAGATACAAGAGTAAAAGAAATAAAAATTCACGCATTTCCAGTGATTACACTTGCAAAAAAGTGTGTCTCCTCTGACATCCGGGAGAAGCTTCTTGAAATACCAGCACCCTCTCTCCCCCTACAAGCCTTATGAGTTACGAGTTACGTGATCTGATCTATTCACATTAATAATTCATTTGGCACAAAGCGCATGCGAGTTTTTCTTTCGAGATTCCTAATGAATTCATTAGTTAAGCTTGGTTATTTCAAAATTAGCGCATGGTAAATGGATTTAGTTGTATCGCATGAGGTCAATGAGGCATGCGATGAGAAAGAGAGAAACACATTCGCGAATTAAATGAGAATCCCAGTTGCAGCAATCGAGCGATAAATTAGGTTTCCCTACATATATGAAGAAACCCAAACGGGTTTTAGGTACTTCTCTCTCTCTGTAATTCATTCATTTATTGGCATTCTTAAGGAAAAAGCAGGTTAGCTTAGCCGGTTCACCTCATCTCACATCACACATCACACTTTATAATAGTTATAGAGTTGTATGTATGTAGGAACCAGTCCTATATCATTTTCATCAGCCATTAAACTATACAAACTTGTAATGTCAAATGGTTTTATAAACCTAGCAAAGTATCTTTGCTTTTTATAGGGGTGTTTTAAATGGATACTTACTTGATTAGATCTACGTTTAAGCAGGTTGTTTTCGTACCTAATCACATCTATAAATTCTTCTTTATGAAGTGCCTTCTGTACCCTTCCCCTTTGAGCTGTACAAAAAGCTTCTTGCAGCTCATGACAATAGGATTCCTTTTGTTCAGCTCTAGATCGCTTTTCTTTTGAGATTGGCAAACAGCTGCATAGAGCTATTGTTTATAGAGAGCTGTGCTGGAAAGAGAATAAAATGGGGGGGGGATTTATAGAGGGAGACGGAGCACAATTTGTTGGGCCTTCTAATGCAAATGACAAAATGGCGGGTCGCATAAATTGTGTTGCTCAAGCGAGACACATTTTGTGGCAGGAGCTGCTGAAACAGAAACAGAAATTGAAATGCAAAGAGCAAGAAAGAGGGAAAAGAAAGAGGTGGCAAGAGTGAAATAGGCAGAGAGTGAAGGAGGCAGAGAGAGGTAGAGCAGAAGAAGGAATACAAATTCAAACTAAACTAAATGCGGCGTGTTAAATTTTTCGCGAATTTTTACAGCAAACGCGTCGCTGACTTTGTTGTACTACAATGTTGTTGTACTACGTTGTTGTTGTTCTTCTTCTGCTTGTTTTTGTAGTTCATTGTGCTTGTTGTTGTTGCTGTTGTTGCTGTAGTATTTGCTGCTGTTGTTGTTGTTGGCGTCGCATAGTTTGGCGGGCCCCAAGGAAACAGCAGAGAAATAACATGTGGGGACACCTCCCGCGCCAGCCTGCCTGCCTGCTCCCCCTGCCTACTTCTCTTGCCTCTCCTTCTCACTCTCACTCTGTGTGTGTGTGTGTGTGTGTTAGTGTGCGCTGTGTGCGAGAGCGAAGCGCAGACAATTAGTTTTATTATGCTTTGTTGCGAGCTTCGCTGAAATGGCACGACATAAAAAGCAGCAACAACAAGAATAACAACAACAACAAAAGCAACAACTACAACAAGAGATAAAATACAGCGCACAAAAGGCAACAACAACAACAGCAACAACTCGTACAATTTACTACAAATGTAGCATGTGTGTGTGTGTGTGTGTGTTGTTGATTTATTTTATATGTAACACGCGTGTGAGTGTGAATATGTCTGTGTGTCTGTCTCTGTGTGTGTGTGTGCATCTTGAAGATGCATTAAATTCGTGGCCCGCAGCCAAGAGCAGCGCGCGAGAGAGAAAGAGAGCGAGAGAGTGTGTGCGCGAAAGAGAGGTAGACAGCGAAAAAGTAAAGCACAACTGCAGCAACAATGCAACACATTAAAAATTATGCAGACAGGCAGGCAGTAAGAAAGCGGTGAGAAGCAGCAAGAAAGGGAGGGGAAGAAGAAGAAGGAGAGCGGGAGAGTGTGGAGGGACGCTAGCAGGATAGGGGGAGATAGTGGGAGCAGGGGAGCAGTAGGTAGCGCCTTGGGGGAGTTGGGCATAAGCTCGCGCAGCACAGCGCACATAAATATTAATTTATTAGCATTGCGCAAATTTATCTGCGCAATTAAATTTGCGCCACACACACTTGCGCAGACACACACACACAATGGCACGCACACTGGCACACACTCTCACACACACTAGCAAATAGAGTGCGATGCGTGTTGCCTCAACGCGGCGCGACTCAAGTTACGCCAAAATGCAGAAAGGATAACGCAGCCATTTGTCTATGTGTGTGTCTGTGTGCCTGTGTGTGTATGTGTGCTGCACATTCCTCTGTGTGTGTGTGTGTGTGCCATAACAAAGATTAATGACCAAGCAAGGGCTGGCAATGCCGGGTGAGCATAGCCAGACGAACAGTCCCTGTGAGAAAGAAGGGCAGCGAGAGAGTGAAGGAAAGAGCTACACGAGGGAGTAGAGAGAGAGAGATAGAGAGAGATAGAGAGAGAGAGAAAGGGAGAGGGAAAGGTAAAGGGAGCCAGGGATACCTGCCCAACAAAAGGCAATAAAAACATAATAAATTACCATATCAAGTATACGGTATATCCATTATATCGTCCAGCATTTCCGTGTTAGTTCCAACTCCCCCTTCCCTTCTTTCTCGGACTCCACCTTGGCTAGTAAACTACACGAAACTCCAGCTACAACTTCTCTTACTTTGCCAGCAGTTCGTATATGTCCCTCTCTATATTCTCTCTCTCTCTCTCTCTCTCTCGTGGCACACTTGATTTATGCAATTCAATTCATAAAACTTCCCATATTCGTCATTTGCTCTATGAGCAAGCCTTCAATTTCTCTCATGTCTCTTTGCATTTCTTTTTCTACTACTCATGCATCTTCTTGCTTGTTTGTTGTTGTTGTTCTTCTCCTGCTTCTTCTTGCTCTTCTTGTAGTCATTTTTTAGCCAACTTTTGCCAAACTGTCATAAATTTTTTGATGCTGCATAAAAAGTTTGGTATTCCCCCAACTCCTTCCCTTCCTCTCTCTCTCCCTCTCTCTTCCTTTTCTTGTTGTTGTTTTAGTGCTGCATCTTTGACCCCCATGGCAAAAGTTTTAGCTTATAAATTTATGCAGAAAAACTTGCGCATATAAATTTAACTTTTGCACATTCAATAGAAAAGACAGCAACAAACAGCAACAACAAGCAACAAAAACAGCAGCAACAACAATTATGTTAAAAGCAAACAAAGCAAATGCAATTAGATGCGCAATCATTTGTATACCCTGTAAAGGAAGAGAAACATCAAAAGATGTTAAAGATCATTTCCTTATAAATTTGCAAGAAAAGTTGGAGAGAAATGATTAAGGAACTGAAGAAGAAGATCTTCTCATTTAACAAACTTTACATAGGTAATGGAAAGAAATAACCTTCTAATTACAAAACTATTCTTCAGCTTCATAAGGAATTCCACTAGATAACAAACGATTCATTGTTTCTTTATAACTTTAAAGATTTACCAAACTTCAGATTTCATTTTCTAAATAAATTGAATGGGATAATTAAATTAATAATGAATAAACTAAAAGATCTTCTCATTTACTGAGTTAACATAGCTTCATTTAGGTTTTTAGAAGATTATGAAACATTTATCATTATAAAGATTTTAAATAAGTCAATTTTTAAATTTTTTTACTAACATATAATATTTTTTTTGCATTTGCCAATTTTTGTATATATATATTTTTAAAAATAGTTGAATAATTTAATAAGAAAAGAAATTTCTTTTCATTTACTCCGTTTTCTCAGTTTTATTCAGGTTTTCTAATTAGAATTTCTTCTGGCTATTGTTACAGTCATATTGTTACTGTCATATCTTCAATGCCGTCAAGTTTTCAGTGGTATTTCTAAAATTTCTTTCATTCTTTGCAGTATTTCCAGCTCTTTCAAATTTAATTTACAATTTCTTAGCAATATTAATTTTAGCGGGTCTCTTCTAGTCCTTCAACCTGTTTCTTCATTTATCATATTAGTTTAGGAACTAAAAATCATAAATAAAGTGCAAGATTTTTCATATTGACTAAGTTTTTTCAGTTTAATTTTGGTTATCTAAATAAAATTTCGTACATGATTAATGAAGTATTCTTCAGAACCATAAGTATTTCTACTTATAATCTGACAATTCTTTCTTTCACAATTTTGCAACCTGAGAAAAAATCTACTTCCCCCTTTCTTACCAATACTTACTTTACAGAGTATCTGCCAGTCCAGCAGTCGTTTCGTTCTGCCACTGTCGTTTTAGTTTTCTTATTATTTTTGTTCACGGCGCCGCCCTTAACTTCTCAGCAGATTCCCATTTGTATTCCCCTCTCCCCCTTTCCCAGTGTTATTTCAGGTTCTTCGATGCACACACACGAATTTTAATCAAAATTCCCTCAATCAACCCTTTTTGAGGTTAGGTAACCCTCATTAATCTCTCGTTCGGTTCTCCTCTCTCTCCCTCTCTCTTCGTTTCTCACGTGCTGCTGCAGCTGCCCCGTCGCGACCAGTTTTGGTTTCAATTTCACAGCAATATCTCCTGACAGAGAGAGATTTTTCCTTCTTGTATTGTTGTTGTTGCAGCATCGCCTTGGGCATTAGTTCTAATCTGGCGCAGGCTCTTCTTGTAAACCGTAGCCGACGTCAAGTAATGCAAATAAATTGATAGTGTTGAGCAGGAGATTTGTGTTAATCCTTCTTCCCGCACTTCTCCCTCTGGTGCCTCTTTGTGGTGCCTCCTCCTCTTGCGTTCTTGCCGTCAATTTACTCGGCCCCATCTCACATATTTGGGCTTAATTACTTCATTCACATTCACGAATTGCTGCATAAATTGTTTCGGCTTCGCTTTCCACTTGCCGCGTCTTATGCAATCTTCCTGCCACCAGTGAGTGCGAGTGAGATAGCTGCTGCGATACGTAATTGAATCTCGTGTTGAGCGCGGCCAAACCGAATGAAATATTCGTGTTAACTGCAAATGCAAATAATAAACTTTATTTTCCCTCTGTCTCTGTGTTTCTCACACTCTCTCTTCCTCTCGCTCATAATTTCCTTCCCTGTCTCTCCATCTCTTGCATTGCCATTTGGCATTACGTAGTTTGCCGAAGCTTTCGCGCTGTACAATTTATTACCATCGTACAGCATAGATGTACTTATTATTTAAACAAAACCAACTGTAAAGCCAGTTGACAGGCAACAACAACAACAAAGACAACATGAAGAAGCCTCGGCTATTTGTAAAGAAAGTTGCAAACAAAAAACATGAAAAACAACAACAAAAACAAATTGAATGTTTGACATTTGAGCAGTGGCGTGAAGATAATTTTAATGCCCTGTAAGCTGCTAAAACATAGGGTAGTTTGGCAGTTAAGAGATCCAAGAATTCTTAATGATATACTCTGCATTCCCTTACTACATGGTAGCTGCCAGTCAGTTACCTTGCAAGCTAAGAACTAAAACAACTCAACAGAAAAAGTCGATAAAGTATTTATCAATATATTCCACTTCTACAGGGTATCTGGGCGTCAAACAGTCTCTCCTCCACTTATTTATCAGTTATCGTGCTTTTGCTCTTTTTGATTTTCATTACAAAACAGCTATGGAAAATTGGCCAAAAAATAAGCCAAAAGTAGAAGAAAAGAAACAGAAACGATAAACATTTTTATGCATTTTCCGGCATTAAATTAAATTTATACATAAATTAAAGTTTACTTCGTGTAGATCATTAAAACACAACAACAACAATAGCAGCAGGAGACTAGGGATAGTCTAGGCAGGGAGAAAGAGGAAGAGAAAGAGGGAGAGGGAGATGGCAACAACAACAACAATGGCATGTTTGCACAACTTGCTGGCAAAGTTTTCCTATAAAGTTGTTTGCATTGCTGCAGCTGAAGTTGTTGTTGCTATATGTTGTAGTTGTTGTTGTTGTTGCTATTGTTGTTGTTGTTGCTGAGTGTTGTTGTTAGCATGTTGCTGCAAAAAGTTGCATGCAATAAAAGTTATTAGCCAAACATTTTTGGCATGCAGCAAAGATTGCAACTAATTGTTAGCTATAAAAATGCTAGAAACCAAGTGAGAAAATTAGACAAATTGGATTTCACCAAGTTGAAATTGAAGTGTTTATAGCCAATAAAAAGCTGCTCTAATATGCCCTATAAATTCAGCCCCCAACTGACAATTAGCGGCACCTACCCGCCCCTTTACCTACCCTCCCTCCCCGCCTAACAAGTTTCTCTGTTGGTCGAGAAGCGATTTATGAGCTTTGTATTTAGTACGTAATTAATTGTGCTTGGTCTAGCTGTCCCGCACCGCTCTCTCTATCTCGCTCTAACACAGTCTTGGCCTTCCTCTACCTTCCCTCTCTGTCTACCTCACTGTCTCTCGTTAGCGCAACCAGTGAAAATGCAATTAGCATACAAACTCAAAGACAGCTATAAATACAAACAGACTTTGCCCCGCCCACCGCCCCCTTTGGCATATTATGCATAATAAGCGACCCCATGAACAAAAACAACAACAACCCGACTGTCATATACCCATAGTTAGTATATAATATGATATGATCTGACATGATTATAGGATTTATGATATAATGCAATGTAATCCTTCAAATTTATTATAACATATATGATATATGATACACTACTGTGTATTGAGCATGACATAGTACTAAGCACTGCTTAAAACAAGGTGTAATAATATGATATGATGTACGAGTATATACCATATGCATGATACAGCACATTACCCTTACATTATAATAGGTATTTTATGATTTAATACCTATATTAAAAAGGAATATTCCTTCTATGATATTATGATACATGATCAATGACCTAATACTGGTTATACAAATGATAAATAGTCTATCATATTGTACTTTAAATATACTCAAATTGATGTACATATATCCCTTCATATATGTTCCTTTACATGTATACATATATGTATATTCCTTTGCATGTATATATTGCTGTATATGTATGTACGTTTATTCCTTTATAAGTTCCTTGTTCTTCAAAGTTGACTGCAGGAAAGATTACTTCAAGCATCTCAAATCCAACTTGATTATTTTTATTTTTTTATTAGTTCTTATAGCATACATCTCTTCCACAACCTACCCAGACTTTGCGCTCTATATAAAAAATGCAATTTGAAATATTCCCACAAAACAACAAGGTACCACAACAACAATCTCAACAACAATCCCAACAACTATTGCAACAACAACAACTTCATGTTCTGGTTCGCCTTGTGACAATGTTTAAAATTATATTTAAACATTAATTTGCCATTTAAATATTTATTTATTTTGTTGAATCTTGGCAAGCAAAGCGAACTCATTCCCCCCATCCCCCCTCCCCTCTCTTCATGTTGAGTTTTCTGCATTTTATTTAACTTTTCGGTATTTTCTGTTTGGTATTTTCGCCAGTGCGTCGCCATCGCGTATCGTTTCGCTGGCTTTTTTGTGTTTTTCTCGCATTTCTAGAGCGTGGCTAATTTTACTTGCAACAGCGCAAGTGGCAACAACAATAACAACTATGGGGGAACATAAGTTTCCGCAATGCTCGTACTAATTGCATAGCTTTTATAGGACTTCAACTTTTTCAATATATCAAATTGTTTGTGGGAATATAAATAACATAAATAATGAATACCGAAACCCACAGCGCAACTTGAAGTAGAGACTGTGCTAAGTTCTGGCAGATAAGCCCACGTACACACAGTACCTATTAAGTATCGTATATATATGTATATATATCGTATGAGAGCGCATTAAATCAACTGGAAATACTTGAGACTTGGCCGCATTTTGAAAATGGGAAAAGATTGAAACCAGGTTGGCATATTCTCTTTTCTTTTTCGATCTCAACTATTTAGGTTCATTTTTGCATTTTATTTTTCGCTCAAGGAAGCAACGAGCTATCTATACTTTGTATCTCTTACCAGTGTGTGTGTGTGTGTGTGTGTGTGTGTGTGTGGGGCTATAGAAAGTTGTCACAACCAGTTTCGAGGCTGAGGCCGACTTTCAAGCGGAATGGGGGGCAAACAGAAACTGTCACGCATGCGATTTATGCGCCACGTTTATTATATATTTACATTTAATTTAACCCAAGAAAACTAAGCACATCGTGGGGCAGTTGCATTTAAATTACCTAAACACACACACAGAGATACAGTCACTCACTATAATCGAAAGAAAACAATTTTCATGTAATCTAGGACATGATAATAAATTACCCCGCAATTTGGAGCGGCATTAGTTTCTGCAGCTGCTTCCTGTGCTCCTCCTCTTCTTCTTTTACTTTAGCCCATTAAGCGAAGTACCTAATATATGTATATGTATGTCCATATCTTTAGCTGAACTATTTGCGTATCTAAAGCTCCATAATAGGTAATTATTTCAAATTTATTGCAATGCTCTCGCGCGTTAAGGGCAGGCAGATCTCAAGAGATAGTTTAAGTGTGAGAAGAGTCGGTAATTATTTCTTTTAAAGACAACTCGCGAATGAGTCGAGTAAATATGAGGGAATTTAACTGAAAACTTACCTATAGCAACTACTATTCGAAACCAAACTTAGCTAAGCAGAACTGGGTGAAGTGTTGGAAATATCATAGAACTTCTTAAAATAGTGTTGTGCAATTTCAAAGAATTTCCCTATATAAAATCTTCCCATCTCTTTATCTATCCAAAGACCTTGCTTAAGTCTATGCTATGGCAAATATCGCTTATGAATATAGCACACATATGCGTCTGGCTGATAATGGTAAACTTACCTATAGCAACTACTTATCAGACACGTGCGAAACCCCACTTTGGTCACATGCTAAGCAATTGAAAACTTTGCAGATAAATTCAAAATGAAAATAATAATTATAATCTATTTATGGTGGGCCTCGTAAATCTATGACTCTATATATACCTATATATATATATATATGTATATATAGTTAGAGAGTCGCGCGGTCGTCGTTCTATATTCATGTTCTTATCAGGGGGAGTCACTTGAACAGCGCGTACTCATGGTTGCACTGCGATTTGATTTAATTGGAAGTTACTTAAAGGAAGTCATTAAATTCGTTTCGGGTTTTTCCCTATATATTCTATATATATTCCCAGTTTAGGCGCCACATATCAATTGCCTTGACTAGCTCTTGCTTTGTATTATAATAATAATAATCGCAATTATTTTGTATTGCGATAAGAAACGATTTCGATTCCGATTCCGATTCCGATTAGTCATTATTATGACGGCATGTGGAAGGTATTTTCACCACTTGCTCAAGCATTACAAATAGGTTTTTACACCAGTCTTTGCAGAGTTATGGCCAAGTCAGTCTACAATTCTGACGTCGACGTTGACGTTGGCGTTGGCGTCGCTGTCGGCAGCAGCGTCGACGTCCTCTAGTTAAACAACTTAATTTCGCTGCCACTTCTATGAGCCTTTTAGGGTTCCCTCTTTTTTTGTGCTGGGCAATAGCTCTTCTAAAGCCAAAGCAGACTACCCTGCTGCCTCTACCCCCTCTCTCCCTCTCTCTCTCCTGCAGCTGCACTGCATGTAAAGTTCACTTCAGTTTAAGTGCATTTGCCGTCTTTATTTGCACTTTGTATTTATTTTGTTGTTGCTGTTTGCCATTTTTTCGCTCGCTCTCTTCACAGCGCACTTGGCCAAGTAGTTGTTGCTGTTGTTGCTGCTGCTGCTGTTGTTGTTGCTGTTGGTCTTAGCATTATACACCGACACTTTTTCATATCCTGTCTGGTCTGCTTTAGTCTAGTCAACGAGCAAAGCCAAAGTGACGGCTTGTCTCCGTTGTCCGTTCCCCCTTCCCTCTCTCCTCCTTCTCCCCCTCTCTCTGGCCTGTTGTGAGAAATGGTCTCCATGACTTTGCTAAAAACCGAAAAAGCGTGCAAAGCGCAAAAAGCAACTAAATTATGCAAATACAACAACAAACAATGAGGCAGAGAGAGGCAGAGCGCGCTAACAAGCAAAGCCAAAGCTGAAGCTGAACCGCTGCCTGCCTGCACTTGTATCTTGCAGATACACTTAGCTTACCAGGTGAGAGAACTATCTGCAAGATACATGCAAAGCGCACTCGACAGATATCGACACAATTTGTCATCACGCCGCCGCTGCCGCTGCCACCGCCACCGCGCGGCAAGTGGCCCTGAACCAGGTCAGGTGTCAGGTGTGCAATGCATAAGCCTACACTCTATGCGTATGTGTGTGTGTGTGTGTGTGTCTGTGTGTGAGTCAGTTCCCCCACTGTATCTCAACAGTTTGCAGCTACTTTAATGCACTTTTAGCGCTCAACGTCAACATGTCAAATTGATAAGGAAAATAGAAAATGCTAAAATTATTGTTAAGTGTTTTCCTGCCACTATGTTGCACTGTTGCATGCCTCGCGCAGCCATGTTTGACGATAACTAAGCGCGATTATCCACTTGTAGATACATTGCCAGAGTTGCCACACTCGCCACAGTCGCCTTTTGTGTATGCAACGTGCTTATCAGCCCCAGGCTCGTCTCCAGGTGTTACTCGATACACGCACGCAGTGTGCAGGTAAGAGTGCAGGCAGAATACCTTATCGCACACTGTCATCGTTCTCGCCAGTTTGGTATTAGTTCGGGGTGTGCAGCAAACAGCACAACATATCGACGATAGATATTATATAGCACGACATTAACCATATCTCAGCTAAAGTTTCCATTTCCACTCCAAATCATATCGAATTTTTAATAGTTCTTAAATGATAGATATATCAAGATAAGATAACCAGATATAGTACAATTTGCTGAATTCACAAGAAAGCAAAAGAGTTAAGGGAAAAACACAGCAAGTCTTAAAACATAAACAATTCTTGCTTTATATACTCTTGATTTCAATTGAACTGCATACAGGGAGTTTTGTCTATCATATATTTAGATTAAATCTTCTTTTTTTATACGAGTATAATACAATTTTTATTAAGTTGCTTTACATTAGGTTTCGACTCTTGATTGCTTCTGAATTTAGATTGTATTTCAATTCATTGTATTTGGGATTCAATTATTTCTTATTTTGAACACAAAATTTGTGAAAATTTTTAAAAAGTTTCAAAAACAAAATTTTATTTAATTCAAATCTTTTTGAAATGTCTAAAATAGTTTAATAATCTAATCTAAAACATTTCCTATTGCAAATTGTGGAACTAAACCTCTGCAAAGTTCGCGACTATACCTTTGTAGAGTTTTAAAGCCAAATCTGTTAAAAAATAGCAATTTGTATCTGAAAGGACATTTATTCAGTGTTCATTGTTCTTCTTATTCTGAATACAAATTTATCTTGTAAATTTAAAACATCTAGAGTATATTCGATTCTAATCTTATTAAATTTCGAAAATACACGATATTTTCTTGTCAAATCATTCGCTACGCATCTACACACAATTCGTAGCACAATTTATGCTAGAGCGTATTTCCGCAGGGTATTTCACAGTCGACTGCACACACATTTGTTTATTCTACTCCATTTATTGGCTTATCACGCTCGTCACATTTAATAATTGAAGAAATTATTTGATTTTCGTGGAAATTTCGGACTGGGTTTATCATCTATTTCAGCTTGAGCTGCCACTGCTGCTGCTGCTGAGGCAATCAAAAAGCGAGAAAGCAAACAGCAGGAGACACAATTTCGACTTTAGCTCAGTATATATATATAGAGAGATATATATATATATATATATATATATGGGATATATATAGATGTATGTATATGTGAATATACATAAATGTATATTGTGCTTGGGTAGTTGCAGCCACGTTGTATTTTCTGCTTTATGTTGTGCAAATATTGACATTCGTTTATTAAAATTCCAGCAGAGTGGCAGAAGGCAACGGCGACGGCAAGGAAGAACAAGCTGAAGCCAGAGCTGAAGCCGTAGCTGGAGAGGCGCACAAGAAGTTGTCAGGGGAAGGGGCAGGACAGGGCAAAGCAGGGCCTGGGCAGGAGCTGGGCCAACAACTGTATGTCATGTTTGCATATGTAAATGTGGCCCCCTCTCTCTTGCCTCTCGCTCTAACTTAGCTATTGCCATCTCGCTCTATGTGCGCGCTAATATTTGTTTTTAATTTTTGCTTTGTTTAAACTGCAGTTTAATTTTATTTTGCACAAATATTGCCAGCAAATTAGAGACGAAAAGAAATGCAAATTGCCAACGACAACGACAGCGTTGCAGATACAAGATACAAGTATCTACAAGATACGGACACAAGTGGGGCCACATATGGCGATATCAACTATTGTCAAGCTTCAAATTTAATTGACACATTTCTTGCTGACGCTGCATTTCTTATTTTCATTGAGTGGGCGTGGCAGCTACGCCTCCCACTCCACAGTCAAAGGAAAATTGCAATCGGAATTGAAATCGAAAAGTAAACTCAACTCAACATCGTTGCTGTTATTGCTGTTGGTGTTGTTTACTTCATTTGTCTTTTAATTAAATTCAAGTTTGGCCAACAAATGCACAACAAAGACAGCAACAACAACAAATTAAAACAACAATAAACAGAAGACAAAACTCTTTTCCTTTTTTTTTTGTTTGGACACTTTGATTAGCCAGTTTTGCATAGTTTTAGCATATTTGATTCCGTTTTGATTGCCAACACACACACACACTCACAGATAGAGCACAAATGAACTTAATTATGATGATCATAATTTCTATATATAGACTTCATAAATATTCATCTTTGTGCGACACTTCCTGGCCAAAAGAAATATAAAACAATTTTTGAATCTTATTTCAAATTTTATTCGAACTTATTTTTATTGACTTTTTCTTGTGCACCGGAAATGAGAAATAAAAACGCAGGCTTTAATTGAACCTTAAAGAGAGGAGGTACTCCAAGCATATAACGGAATGCTGGAAGGTGAGGGAAGGGGAGTGGAGGGAGACCCACTTAAATTAGACTAAATGGAGCGTGTGCATTGGAAAAGTTTCGAGTCATTGTTTGATTGGCGTTGCCCAAGCAGGAAATAACATTGGAAATGCAGACAGAGAGAGAGAGAGAGAGAAGGAGAAGGAGAGCAAATAATCGTGAAATTGCCCACAGTTTTTCATGGAATAAATACTATAAGTTCATAGCTCGGGTACTTCAATTACATCAAATGATTTGAAAACTAACTTCAATATTCAAATCTTTAGCTAAAGAGAAGATTTTAGCCATAAAGAAATACTGTATAGATTTAAGATATATGTTTAGTAAATTATTAGTATTTTCCTACAGAGGGTTTCTCATTGAACAAATACTATAAATGACTCGAGTACTTCAATTACTTCAAATGATTTGAAAGAACACAAAGAACACAAATTTAATATTCAAATGTTGAAATAAAGATAAACTTGGTAACTTTAAAAGATTGCTGGACATATATTTAATATGATATGTTTAGTATTTTTTTCAACTACTTCAAATGCTTTGAAAGAAAAACTTAATTAAATATTCAAATCATTAACTAAAGAAATGTTTGCAGCCATAATAAATGCTGCATGCATTTAAAATATGTTCAGTATTCTCTGAGAATGTTTCATCAGAGAGTTTCTCATTAAACATATACTTTAAATGACTCGAATACTTCAAATGATTTGAAGCAAAAACTAACTTAAATATTCAATTCTTTAGCCATGATAAACTGCTGATATATTTTAAATATTTGTAGTGTTTTTTAAGTCATTTTCTACGTTTTTTCCAAAGCGCATTCTTGCCTCAGCTCAATTTTCTCGTTTAATCAACAACAACAAACTCTCTTCCCACCAGCAACTCAATCAACTTGCCGAACATTCATTTATCTCCCTCTTCTCCCCGTCACCCTCTCACCCTATTCCTGTCCTGTTCCCACTACAATATCGTATATGATGTTGCCAAGATGAAATTGATTTTCTGCATCGTAGCGTACCGCAATCTGAACAAATGTGGCTATAAAAAAGTGTCCATGGCCAACGCCTGAGCCAGAGCTCAAGTGCAGCCAGAGATGAGAGAACAACAAAAACAACAGCAACAACAAAAACAACAACAACAACAGCAACAACAACAGCAACACCTTTTGGAGGCCAGTTCGTAGAGACTTGCAAGTTTTATTCCGTTTCGGGGCAATGAGGCAAAAATCTTTTACGACTGCCGACAGAGACAGAGGGAGGAAGGGAGAGGGAGATGAAGATGGAGACAGAGACAGAGCATCTTCATCTACTTAGTCGTTGTTGTTGTTGTTGCTATTGTTGTTGCCGGCACTTTGCAGTCGTTCGTGTTGGGGTCACGTAAAGTCCATTTATATCAAATTATCTTACCATAATAATGAATTGTCGGCAATTATAGGTATTATCGTTATTTATAGTCGTAAAAGCGCTATGCAGACTCCTCTACCTCTTCCTCCCTCCCTATTGCTTTGCATTTGCCACGTTTTACAGCCCTAAGAGAGGGGGAGTGGGCAGCAAATGCGTAAATAAGCCCCACTTATGTGAAAAGAAGGCATGTGAGAAGCTGCGCTCAAGTGGAATCGCATAAAAATAACTCTAATTAAATTGAATCGTTTAGTCCTCTGGCCCATAAACAACGGCTCTAAATTTTAATTGCCAACGAACAGAACAAATCGCAAGTGGCAAGCCGAGTGGCAAGTGGCACATGGCAACGCGGCATGTCAGGGATGATTCACTTGTCAACCCTCCTCCTTGACAATTGCCAACTTCCGCCTGACAATTAATTAAACTGTTTCCAACTCAAACAAAACATTTCAAGTCAACATTTTTAACCGTTCTTGGAAAGAAGAAGTCTTGAAGCACCAGGAAACCGAGCAATGCCAAGAGACCTGAGACCCTTAAGAGCCTAAGCACTTGTCCTACATTCCCAGTTATTTTTGGTTCTATTTTGGGTATTTTTGATGAGTCTGATATGCTATCTCTCTCATGTAGCATCAAAAATATCAAGTTCTATCAAGGTTAACATGAAGAATTAACTTTAATACTTTTATTCATGAAAAAGTAACCTTTAAAGCTAAAGCAAACTAAAGGCTCCCAACAAACCTGAGACCCTAAAGAGCCTAAACACTTGTCACACATTCTTGTGGGTTATATTTTGGTTATTTTTGATAAGTCTCTAATTATATCAATGTTAACATGAATAGATAACTTTTATGATTCGTAGACATGCCTTGCAATAAGAGGAGACTAAAGACCCACAAGAAACCCGACAGCCTATGCACTTATCCCACATTTGAAACTTTTTGGGGTTCTATTTTGGTTACTTTTAATGCCATGTCTCTTATATAGTACCAGAAACAGCAACTATATCAAGGTTAACCTGAAGTATTAACTTTTATTCTTTGATTTATGGAGAAGATGCCTTCAAGCAGGATGAAACTTAAGAATCCCGCAAGAACCTAAGTACTTCCTCCAAACCTATGCCCCTATTCTGGTATATATTTTATAAAAAATATAACAAACCAGTCATGAAATCCCTCTCAATTATGTATATGCCACAGCATATAGCAAGTCTTATCAAGGTTAACATAAAGAATCGAGTTAACTTTATCTCTTCAATTCGTTAACCTTGAAAATTGAATTTGAAATGGAACGGAGTGTTACCTTGCTCTATCGCCCCTTCCCCTCTAAAGTTAATTACCAAAAAAGCCATAAAGATCCTTTCGAAATTGAGAAACTCACCATCGACCAAGTCGTTAACTAGACAGAGATATATGAATTGCTTTTCAATATGCTGAAAGGGCTGCCAATTTCACTCCATGATGATGATGATGATAATGATATAGTAGTGTCTCATCGTATCTTTACATTTATGATATGTAAAATGGCCCTAGATGATTTACGAGCGCACATTAAAGTCAAGCAACTGGTCAACTCGTACATTTAATGGCGCCTCATAAATATGTATGGCGGAAATAGAACTCATTTCGAAAGATATCTGTATAAACACATATATCGTAATACCTTGCAGTAAAAACAAGGAAAACCTTAAAGCTAAAGAGTTTTATTTGAGAAACAAAGGGGGTAAAACATTTTTAATTAAGAGCGCTGAAATGATAAACATTTAAACGAGACTGGGAAAGGATTGTGGACTGGGTATTAGAATTGGAATGGGAATCAGAATGGTAAAGAGGAATGGTAAAGGGGAATGGTAAAGGGGAATGTGAAGGGGAATGGGAACAGGAATTGAAATGAAAATCAGCGCACACAGCGAGCAGTTTAATGGGGTTAAAGTTAAACATAAAGAAATAAAAGTAAAAGGCAAACAAAAAGGGAACAACTGAAGGAAAGAAAAAGAAAAATTCAATTCTGAGGCAACAACACACAAAATTTCATTCCACAGGCGGAGGCAAAAGAACAAGAACCCTGAAAGAAAGAGAGAAAAAATGCTGTCGAATTAAAATTAATGTCGAGTTAATCGAGTTTTGTTGCTGTTGTTGCTGTTGTAGGCTGTCGAGGAGTAGCAGGCACATCTTCCAGTTCAGCAGAACAAAGAACAAACACACATACACGTATACAGAGAGAAGAACAGAACCAAACCGCAGCAGCAGAATGTGAAGAGAGAAGAACAGAACAGAAAAGAATCGGAATCTGAAAGCAGTTTGTCTTCTTCCCTTTTGGTTTTTGCTGGCGAGCCTGTTTCGACGTATTTCTTCTGTCTGCTTTTTGTTTTATGCTTCTCTTCTCTTCTCCTTTTTTTTTGTAATTTTCCCTCTACACGATTTTATCGCTCTTCTGTGTGTGTGTGTGTGTGTGTGTGTGAGTAACTTGCAGCCTCCGCCAGGCATTGTACTATTTCAAGGATAACAACTAAGAGGCTGCTTGCCACTGCAGTCGCAGTCGCAGTCGCTGTCTGTGTGTGTGCGAGTATGTGTGTGTGTGCGTGTCTGGAACACGCAGCACACTCGTCTTCCCTTCTCTCATATCCCCCTTCTCCGCTTTCTGCTAGCACTACCTGCGGCACTATAAATTGCAATCAATTGATATAATTACGAGCTGCGCTAGGGTAGAGAGACAAAGAGAGAGAGGCGGGAGAGAGGGAACAAGGTATGCGGGTGACGTTTCGCTGATTGTGGCACAGGGAATTGAGACGCCGCTTCTCTGCTGCCTCACTCCCCAAACCCCTGCCCATGCCCCTGCACGTCCCCTGCCCCTACCCCCTGCCCATTGTCTGCTGCACTCAACTCTCTGTTGTTTAATTAGGCTATTTAGTTCACTCTTGTCTTCCTCATATATTGATTTAAATGCTGTCTCCACTTTACTAATGATTGCCATCTCTTTCTCTCTCTCTCTTTTTCTTGCAGGTAAGTCTTGAGGGGAAGACAACTCAATCTTCAATCTGCGGATCTCTCGCCTTGCCAATTAGCGAAAACAGCTTAAAAACAAATTAAATAACCGAAAAACGCCGAAAAAACATTTCCGCAAAAACAAAATACTAAACTTAAAACTGAAAGAGAGAGGGAAAGAGAGAGAGTGAAACTGAAACTTGTCGAGTGATTCATGCGTTTTACATTTTGAACACGCTTCAACTCACATGGGACAGCCGAGAAGGAGGAGGCAATCGGGTACCCCCCGTAGCACCCTCTCGATCCTGAGTTGAGTACGTCGCGAGCTCGTTTCGTTTCGTTTCTCGTCTCTCGTCAGATAATGAGGCACAACTGAAACTGTAAGAAATTAAATACAGTGATTAAGTAACTTAATGACGTGGGATACGAGTATAAGCCAAGCCAGGTCCCTCCACACATGTACAATATGTGCAGCGAGTGCAACGCGCAATTTGGGTAGGACATACGTTTCTATATATACATACATATATATATATATACAAAGAAGGGGATAACCCATTAAATTGTGGCTGCGCTGTCATGCCCGAAGACTGATTAAAGCCTTCCACTGGTGGTATTGAGATCTCTGAGCTCTGATAGCCCAAAAGTGAATCAGGCTTGCCGAAAGGGTATCGGGTTACTTACGAAACCAGCAGAAGATCTTCGCAAAAAAAGAAAAGCAAACAATGTTTAGAGATTCCATTTTATAATCCCCACAAAAATTGGAGAAACTGAAGAGTCTCTTCTCTCTCTGTCTTCTGGAATATCAATCAAAATGAACACTTCGGGGTTTATTACAATCACAATCAGATACTTGTCTGGGGCACTTGACATCGAGTTGAATCGAAAAATCGACTCGCTCTTTGTTCAAGATATTTCTTTTTCGAACATTACGTATTTCTTTATTCAGTATCCATTGTGCCAAAGTTCACTTGATTTCGTTTGTTCTCTTTTGTCTTCTCTGCTTCTTCTTCCTTCTTCATCTACATCTTTCGCTTTATCCGAATTCGTACAGCGAACTTTACGGTTCAGTGAACCTTTCTACATATTTTACTTGAATCGAATCTACTTTACCTACGCTACTTTACGCTACTTGAATCTCTGCACTACTTTAGATTACTCTACTTTACTCTATGCTACCCTACTGAACTCTACCATAGTCTACCCTCCCCTACTCTTGTCCACCGTACTGTAGAAGTTAGTGCTGTGTAGTCTACTCTACACTACTCTACTCCACATTACTTTAGTCTACTCTACTCTACTCTACTATACTCCACACTACTCTAAACACTTGTGTAGTCTACTCTACGCCACTATACCATACTCTGCTCTTCTGTACTCTAGTCTACACTACATTACTTTACTCTACTCCTCTCTACTCTCTACACTTCTCTAAACTTCTTTACTCTACGCTACCCTACTTAACTTTATTTTACTTTATTCTACCTTAGTTTTATGCTGGCTCATTTGCATTACTGAGCAGGGAGAGAGAGAGACAAAGAGAGAGGGAATTTTAATTGTGTTTAATTAGAGTCGCTTTACTTGGCAAACAATGAAGCAAGAAATGAGGTGGAGGAGAGGAGGGAACTTAGGAGGGAGGTAGGCTTGAACAGACACTCTCAAGTGCCGCAAATAATTATTTTTAATTAAAAACTACGCACATATTTGCGCGCCTGTTGCGCCCAATTAATTTTTGGCGAGTCGAGAAATTTCTACTCCCTCCCGATATCGCAATGAAAGACGAAACAATAACCTCAAAAAACCCAAAAACATTAACAATTAATTATGCACATCAGGTAGCTACAAAATAGTTGAGCTAGTGTTATTTTATGCAAATATACCAGATAGATATGTACGATATGCAATATACATATATATGCAGAAATATGATATACGATATATTTATACGATGTTTATACGATATTTATACGATATATCTACGGTTTATCTACACTTAACGAGCACTTGTGGCATAATTTATAATTTAATTGGCACATTATCGCACGGGCTCGAAATCAATAGAGATGGTGAGAGAGGGGAAGGGATGGGGGGATAGACTAGGCCAAGGCAAATCTTGAACATATTAACAAGCTAGTGAAATATCTCTCAGCTATTTATGATGGGCAGAAAGCAGGCGAGTTTGTGTTACATATTCATGGCTAAAAGAGAAAACGTTTAACACGAGTTGCCAAGTCCAGCCTGGTAGACAGACAGATACGCTACAATCTTGAGGCTGCTGGGGTGGGGCGTGGTCGCATTACCCGCAGTTCATTGAACCAAAAGTAGGCAATATTATTTTCTAATTATGTGTAGAAAATAATTTAAGCTTAAAACAAACAGCAGACAAGCACACGAAAGCGAAGGCACACAGCGAGAATTCAGAAAAAGAATTGAGCACAAGCACAAATAATCGTGAATACGCACGCACACACGCACACACACACACACATGTGAGTATAGTTAATTGTATGTGCCGTATATGATCAAGGTGTGTCAGGTGGCTTCGGACTTCGATTTGGGCCATAATGAAGCCATTTGCATAGCCAATGAATGGGATGGATCGATGGATGAGTAAAGAACCTTCCCTTCCCAGTCACCCCTACCCTGCTAATGGATGATGTATGGACGGGAATACATTTATGAGTGCGATTACTTGACATTTGATTGGCAGGGGCAGGGCAAGCAAGAGCAGGCAAGGGGCAACAGAGGGGTAGATTACTTGAACTACTCAAGATATTTAAGTATTTTGATGAGATTTACCAACTGACTGGATAAAGAGGAAGAGAGAGAGAGAGAGAGAGAGGTAGAGAGATCTGAGCCAAAAGACAAATAATAAAACACTTTAAACATGTTTTCATTTTGCCTCACTTGTTTGCTTTGCTCTTTGCCTCTTTTCACAACAACTACAACAACATCCCTTTTCATTTGATGTTGTTGCTGTAAAAAAATTATATTTATTTTTGCATTAAGCACGAGGTCAATTAACCTCATGCCACAGCGCGAGTTCAACAAACGCAAAGCACACATACACACACAGACACAGACACACTCAGGCGTACCTTCAGCTATACACACTAAAGCCATACACACACAGATACAGATACACGCAAACACGCGCTTTACATTCACATTAAAAATTGTTGTGACGTCGCTCGCTGCCGTCGTTGACATTTTGCACTATTACAAACGAGGCAGCAACAACAACAAGCAGGCAGCAACGGCAACGCGTCTCGCATTTTTTACAATTGTAAATTGAGTCATTTGACTGTTGTTCTTGCTGTCGCTGTTGTTGTAGTTGTTGTTGCTGTTGCTGTTGCTGTTGTTATGCACTTGACAACACACGTCAACAGCGACAGCAGCAACAGCAACTACATCAGCAACTACAACAGCAACAACAATGGCAACTCTGGCCGTGCATGGTCATTCATCAACACTGGCAAAAGTTTTTTTTTTATTATTTTTTATTTACTTGCCTCGCACAACATTTGCCTACCGCACCCCAGTTGCCCTAACCGCCGCTGCCTCCCTCTCTTCACGCATGCCACTTGACCACCTCTGCTGTTATTGATATGTTGTTGCCATTGTTGTTGTTGTTGTCGCACTCACGTGCTGTTCTTTTTCTTCATTGCCGGCATTTTTTTCCGTTTTTTCGTTATTATTTTGTTATTCTCTACTTCGATTTAATTGTTGTTTTTTTTGCCACATTTTTGAGCGCGCCAAAAATATGTTTTTATAAACAACTTTGTTGCCTTGTTGATTTGTTGTTGCTGGGCTGCTGCTGTTGAAAAACGTTTTGCGTTGCCAAGCAAACTTTTCGTTTTATTTTGGTATTTTCGTTGTTCTTGCTGTAGCTCGATAACCCCGTTCGGGGGCAGGGGTAACTAGGCAGGTGTGCAAAATGAATACAGCAGCATGGACAACTTATAGTTATTAAAATATTTGTTGAGGAAAAAAATGCAAAACAATAAGTGAATTAAACGAATGACAAATGATCGAGAGAATAAATACGTGTGTATACACTGGTTAATAGAACCCTTACTGGGTATGCCCGACGTCAATTTATTCTGTTTGTTGACTCAACTCGATAGATGATTTAATTAATGCACTCATAAATTTGATTGGACTACGAAAATATATAAAAAAAATAAAGATTTACGATGGTGCATATATTTTCATTAACAGCCCAACAAATTTACACATAAAGTGACTAAGCGCTGGGGTATAATGAGCTTTTTTATTTTACTATGGAAAACAATGAGGAGATAATACAAACTGGGAAAGAGAGAGCTCGTTAAGAGCGCGCACGCAAAATGATTCACACCTCTTCAATAATATTTAGTTATAAATTTTTGTTTACTTTATTTATTTCCAAGTATTTTGCGCTTCGCTTTTCTACAGTTTAACTATGCGAATTTATTTGCATAAATCACTATGAAAGCAGCTAAAATATTTGCAAAAAACGAAGCACAAACAAATAAGTAAAGACAGAGACGCGACTGTTAGATGCTCTCTACGAAAGTGTAGCCACCCACGTGGATTCCTTTTTTTTTTATTCACGGTTGTATAAGGTTAAAATGCAACCTCTCAATCAGTCTCACTCTTGCTGATGCTTAAGTGTTGCCACCCGCATGAATTCCTTTTATTTGATCCACGATGTAAGAACAGAACAAGATTGCCTTGTGTATTGAGCTGCGCTTTTAAATTGAAAGTTACGTATGCAAAGCTCATTATGCTCACAAAAATGCAACCTGTCAATCTGTTTCACTCTTGCAATGCGCGTCTCCCCACTTAACACTGATGCTATCTCGTTTGCACGTACATACATACATACATACTCACGTGTCTCATGATCTTGGCATCACGACTTCTGCGCTCTTTCTCTCTTTGCCAATTCAGAGAGATATTCAATTAAGAGCAAAGTAAAACAAAAACAAAAACTACCGCGCTTATCTTAGCACTAAATAAGGCCTGGTATATTTAGTATCAAAATGATTGTGATTTGTTTGCTGCAATTAATTCATAAATATACTTGCATAAAAAAGCAATCGCAACTAATTTAAAAATTGCCTAAGATACTCTTTCCCCCTTTTACACACTGGGTATAAAAATACAAGTATATTGAGTTGGCAATTTGGTATTTCCGCTTTGAAACGTGAATCGAGTATTTTCCTGCTTAAAAATATGACTCACAATTGGCGCACACAATTACACAAGGCAATTAGCAACAAGCAGCAACAACAACAAATGACCAAAGGAAAGTCCAGCAAAAGTTGCAAGCAATTTCCTCCTGGACAGAATCTCACACTAACCCGGCTAGAAAACTAGTTTTCATGCACTGCAAAAACAACAACAGCAAAAACAAAAAACCGAAAAGAGCAAAAAAAGTCTGTATATTAATGGCTTCAATTTTCAGCAGGCAACACAAAGAGATTGTAATAAAAATAATAAAAAAAGCAAAGAAACAAGTAAACGATGCCAATTGATGCGACGTGCATCGACCAGTGTATACCCTGCACACGGAGAATGGAATTTAAAGTATATATAAAGAGATACTTGGAGTATTCTCTTAATTTTATCACATCTTGCAACATGTGGCAAGCTGCATGCACCATTCGTGTGTATCCTTTCGCTTTTCGCAGAAAAATTACAAAAATATGTATGGCAATTTGGACGACGTTCTTTGACGTGAATTTATGGCAATTTAAGACAAGTTTTTAATTATTTTCTGTGCAGTTGCTGTCGCTGCTGTTGTTGTTGCTGTTGCTGTTGCTGCTTGGCATAATAATAATTTAAATATTGTAGCGAGCTGAAATGAAGTGGCACAAGGCATTAAATCATCGCGTGCAGCTAAAAGGATAACCAACTAGCTGCAACAACAACAACAACAGCAACAGCAGCTGCAACTTGCGTCGCACAGTGGCATCGAAACAGGCGAGTTTGACACACAAAACAACAACAAAAAACTGGGCCAATTTTCAGTTGGGCAAATGAAATGTTAATTGTGAAAAAAGTAGTGCAAATAAACAATAAACAAAATAAACAAATAATAATGAAGGCGATAGGGGGAGGAGGGGCAGAAGAACGACTTTATTTATGCAGCTTGCAACAAGCTTTGTTGCTGTTGCTGTCTCTGTTGTTGCTGTTATGCAATTATGCAAGTCTTGTGTTGCTGCTGCTGTGCTTCTTCAGCAATAATGCAATTTGTATGCAAATGCAAATACAATCGACAATTCACAGAGACACCAACACAGGCACACACACATACACAAGCAGTCTGCATATAAAAGCGAGTTCATGGCAGACCTTATCACGGCTACAGACACAGCAGATGCGCCACACAGACACAACAACACTACTGCCACAACAACAAGAGCTACAACAACAACAACAACTTCTACTACTACGATAGCTACGTTTGCCATGCGATTAGCATAATAGTCTGCAGGCCGTAAATATTGCATTTTAGCATAATTGTTTATACTTTGCAGCTGCTGCTGGCGCTGGCGCTGCTGCCTCTGCTACAGCGACGCCTTTAACAAGCACTGAAAGTCTTAACTGCGTGCGTGCGACTTTGTGTGTTTGTGTGTGGCTAGTCCAACATATATAATAACGGTTATTAATATTTGTAACACAGTCGGGCATTATTCGTACTGTGCTAATGAGCAGACGAAATTGGTTGCATTTTGGTAAAGCTTTCCAGCACACGCACACACGCAAAAAGCTCACATGCACATGTGCCTGAGTGTGTCTGTAATTTACTTTATGCTGCAATTGCGTTTGCCTTAAGCTTTCACACGCACACCAGGGTTGTTATCATTTTTGAAGCAAGATATGGTAAATTAGATAAAAAACCATAAGAAAGGCTTCCTTCGGTTTTAATCCTTTGTACGATTTTAATGAAATGAAACAAGTATATGTCGCTTATTATATAACGTTGATTGACATTGATAAGTTAAGGTTTTTTCGAATAAAAATACTTGTCTTCATACAAAAAGCCTCATTTCGGCCTTGTTATTATGGCAATTATATCGTATTTTATTTATGTATATGCGTATTATTTATATATGTACAATCTCTTCAAAAACATCAAAGATACGTTGTATGTGATCTAAATGATATATCGGTCCAATCCAACTCATTCCGACTTATTTACGATGCAAACTCCTGGCTCAAATTTATTTACCTTCTTTAGAACAAGCTAAATGGTGAGGAGTATTAATAATAATCAGCTAAATGTATGCAGTTTTCTCCATTTCAAAAATGCTAGATAGAGTAATATCTTTACTTTTCAGCTTTTGAACCTTTCAAAAAGGCTGATTTGTCGGGATAAAATCTGAGTTGGCAACACTGACGCACACATCGCAGACACACACACACAGATATGTGAGAGCCTCTCAAAAGCTCACCAATACCCGCACACTTAGCTCCGGCTCATTGTTGATGCATTTGGTTGAAGATTCTCAACAAGTTTGTTCATTAGAACCGAGTGCAACTTTCTATCGCGCCATTCACTCCGATTGTGTTTGCTCTGCCAATCGCCTAATGCAACAATGTCTAACTGGCTGTGACGAAGTGAAGCAGCAGCAGCAACAGCAACAGCAACAGCAACAACAACAAGAGCGAGTGCAACAAGAGAGACTCGTCTAGTTGTTCGCCTGTCATGTTGTGTTTGTCGTCTCCCTCCCTCCACCATCACCACTTTGCCAATCGACTTTGTTCGTGTTCATTTTGCAGTTTCCGCGCTGCAACTTTGTAATTAACTTTTGTCACGACGCGACTGAAGGAATGAGAGAGTGGCAGAGCAAGAGAGGGAGGAAGAGCAAGGATAGAGGGGAGTAGAATGAGGAATGAGGACTCAACTGAGATAGCGCATCATTAAAACGCGACGGGACTTTAAGCCACGCTGTCGATAGTCACAGCGTGTTAGTGTCGATAACCGATAGTTATGCTCGATTTAATTTATTTATTTATTGTTTGCAATTTAATTGCAGTTCATTTTATTTATTTACTGCGCATAATTACCGTGCTTATACCTCAATTAGTGGAGCATTAATTAAGTCCAACACAAACAAACACACACGCATAACCTTGACATACGAGTCTCTTTCTCCCTCTTTGCTTCTCCCGCTCTCTGTAATTGCATTTATGCTTTATGCGCCTTTTCCCTTTGTGCGCACAATTGACAAATGACATGACATCAATTTAAGCACACACACACATACACACACACTCTATCTCTCTCTATCTCTCTCTCTCTTAGCTGCAGCAAAAGTGATTAGAAAAAGTCTAAGAAATTCACGTTCAGCATAATACGAGAGCAATACTCGTAATGAGTGCCAGGCAGAAAGGTAGAGAGATAGCGAGAGAGGGGGAACAGGAGAAGTAGAAGAAGCAGGAGTATAAGAAAAAGGAAAACAACAACAAGGGGCGCACATTAAAGCATCGCATGGCGTGCCAAAAAATGGCCAAGGAATTCGTTAACGACTCCAGACATGCCAAAATTAATGGCAATAATTAAAACAACCACAACAACAAGAACTAAACAACAAGAAGAGCAGCACACGAAGAGCACAAATGTCCAAGCCAGCGAACTGCTAACTTGCCTATTGACTTGAGGGCCCCGAAGACAGCGTCAAAATCAAAAAATGTACTTATCGAAATGTAGACAGACTTAGAGAGTGATGGACTAGTAGATACGCTATGGGTAGGCATGGAAGAGGGCAGAAGAGTATTTATAATATTCTCCAGCTTTCCAAGCCTTATAACTTTACTTAACTGCGAAGTTTCATAGTTAGATCTCCCAGTTTACTTATATTCTTGAATTATCTCAAATAATGCAGAGTTCACTTGCTTGAAAATTAATAAAATGTATTAAATAATTAATTATAGCCAAAATCTGCACTTAATGAAGAGGATTCCAAGTATAATCTTCCAGTTTTTTCAGTTTAAAAAGTTTCTCAAATTATTCCCAATTTAATGGCTTGTTAACACTCAAACAAAGAACTTCTGTTATAATTATAAACTTAAGATGCAAGAATATTCAAGGGAAATCCCAAGTTTACTCATATTTCACATTTTATTCGAATCGAACAAAGTTTTATGCGCTTTACAAACTGATTTGCAGCTGTAGCTCTTTAAACACCATCTATATACATAGATATACCCAGCTTTAACCAGGTGCCCATAGACAGACAGATCTGTCGGACAGCTGCGGCTCGGCTGGCTGTGGACGGAGGCGGAAACTAGTTTCCAGCTGCCGCAGCAGAAAATAAAAGCAACACTTGCAAATTGCATAACACATTGCCAGGAGAGATGCCAAGGAGAGAGACAGTGAGAGAGACCTATACAAAAGATATACTATAGCTATACTATGTATAACATAGTATATACATCTATGTGAATCGCTCTTAATGCATTTCATAAGGGGTGGGGAGGGGGGAGGATTGGCAAAAGCGCAGCTGATTTGCAAATATTTGCACTATTGATTACCAGCCGCATTATAATTTACTGGCCAAATGTGCAGCTACAGACGGTACACCCTTCGGCCCCCCCCCCTTGCCTACGCCACTGGCGAAATAGCCTTTTGCAACACAGTCAGCAAATATTTTCGCTGCCTTTTCCAATTTAATTTATCGCAAATATTCAATCAAAATAATGATGCGAGCGAAATAACGGAAATGGTGCACACAGCAGGAAGAAGGGAGAGAAGAGAGAAGAGAGACGGATAAAAGGATGCAACGTGATGTAAAGTGCGCAGTATGACGCAAGCATACCCTGTAAACAGGCAGAGCAGGCAGGCAGTGCAGACTTAACTGCAATTTTGAAGGGTATCTCAATGGAATTAGTGCGAAGTGCGCTGTGCCTTGTCTGATTTCTTAACACATACAAAATTTGACTGCACATTAAGTGAAAGAGAGAGGTGATAAAGAGAGGGAAGAGAAGAGAGAGGGAGAGGGGAGATGCCGTCGCAACTGTTTAAGAATGCAAGCCAACGAACAAACGAACAATTGCAGACTAATTGAAAGCTAAATTGAATAAAATACACACACACACACTCGGACAGGCATGCACATACACACACACACACACACACTGGCAGGCACTCACACACACGCGCTAACAAGCAGAGCAAAGGATAAAAAAGGAAACTGTAGCCTGAACCAACACACACACTCGCACATACACAACGCACACTCGACACGTACAATTACAGGCGGACCTCACTGTATACCCTCCTTCCCCTTCCCCCTCTTCCCCTGCCTCATGTGGAAGATAACCAACCAAGCAGAGCAACCGAACCAGTGCAACCAGACAATGTCCATGGCGTAGCAAGAAATTGCAGAGTGTAGGGGGGGGGGGGCGGCTGAAGCTGAAAAGGCCTCACAGTGCCTGCAGGATAATAACGTACAAGAGGCAGAGGCTGCGTGGGAGAGAGAGAGGGAGCAAGGGGTATTTTGTGGGTGAGAAAATTGTGGAAAATGCAAAATTAGCATGAATACGAAATACAAGTTAAATATTTGAGCTGCCCAAGCCGAGCATGCTTCCCCTCCCTCTCCCACTCTGCTCTCCTCTCTCTGTACATCCCCCTCTTCCTCCCCCTGGCAATCATAGCAATTGCAGTTGCTATTAGAGCAAAATGAAACGTGGCAGCAGGAAAAGCCTCCGCCTCCCTCTCTCTCTCTCCTTCTGCCATGTTTACACTATGCTACAAAAGCATTTTCCTTTACATATGTTTTGCCAGCTTTGCCTTTGCAGTTCCGTTTACAATTACAACCCGGATTATTAGATTGAGCAAGAGAGAGCGAGAGAGAGTGTGTGTGTTCAGTTCTAACCTCAATCATTTGCTAGTTCTTTTTCTCTGTCGATAAGGTCGAAAAAGTAAACACAAAACGTTGCATATTCTCCAAAGATCAAAACTAATATTTGATTTATTTACAATTTATTTACATTCTCCCACTCTCCTCTCTTTCTTCTTCTGCCTCTTTTTACTGTATTTACTTATATTACGCTGTGTTCTCTCCTCCCCTCTGACCTTATCAGCAGACTTTGACGTTGGGGACATGTAAATAATTTATATGGCATACCCTGGTTATGTGTGTAATTTATGATGGGCCACACACACATACGCACACAGACGTAGCTGGAGGTGTTATTATTGCGCTCCGTCCTCGCTCTTATCAATGTCAGAGCAGAGACAGGCAGAGAGAGAAAGAGTGAGAGAGAGAGACAGTCAGTTAGTTGGAAAAGACTTTTATTGGAAAAACATATTTATTATAAGCATCGTAAATATATCGATATAATCGATAATAAGTGTAAGATTTATGACTGCTCTACTTAGCAGCTAAATGGGTTAGTTAAGAGTGCCAGATAAGATAGAGAATTCGACTGAAGTTTAGAAATTGAAAGAGTTCTTTCAATTCTTCATTCCCAACTGATTCGTGGCGTCTTTGACTTCCTGCAAAACTATTAGCGTAACAATCGCTGCAAGAATCTGCCAGCAACTCTCTTTCACACACACACAGACATATCTATCTCTCTCTATCTGGATCTGTATCTGCCATTAGCCTGCTCAGTCGTCTGCAGTGTAGCGCATCGTGCGCGTCGCTCAAGCCGAACTTAAAATGCCTTTAAGTTTGTTTTTTTTATTTATTTCGTTTTATAACGTGTACTTTCCTTGTTTCTTATCGCCGTGCGCTGTATTCAATGTAAATACAAGTACACACACACGCACACTGGCGCACAACTAATTGCTGTTTACACTGTGCGCAATTTTCTTTTCAACGCATTTTTCAGTGAAATTCGTTGACAGAGCGCGCAGGCAACTTCCGCGGGGTCAGCAGAGGAAGAGGCGGCGACAGAGGCAGCGCTTTTCTAGGCCGAAGGCCACGCAGCGCTTAGTTCGTTGCACGTTGCAACAGCTGCTGTTGTTGCTGTTGTTGCTGCCCGATAAGAGCGCACTAATCTCTATCTGCCTTCTATCTATGCCTCGCTTTGCTTTGCATTTTGTTTACTTTACCAAGAAACAAATAAAAATGCATTCGACGTAAAACAGAATTGTAAACTGAAAAGAGACAACAACAGAGAAAGAGAGAGGGGAAGGGAGAGGGGAAGATGGAGAGAGGGGAGTGCAGCTAACATTGAATTGAAGTCGCCGCGGCGATGCAAACAAGCGACGATAATAAACATTTAATTAACTTTTATGAACAGTGTAAATAGTGGGCAAATGCATTAACAACCAAGACAAGCGAACGCGTTTTTTTGCGGCGAGCAAACTAAGATGAGTACAGGGTATTTGAGGCGGGGCAACTATTTATAAGAAACTTTAAGGAATTGCTACGAATTTTCTAGGAGGAAGTTAGAGGTTAAACCAAAAAGAATACAGGGTGTTTTAGGCGAGGAAACTTAGTGATACTTAAACGAATTACTGGGAAATTTCTATGATTTGTTGCAAGGAGTAAAAGATTAAATTAAACTTCTTATAGGATATTCCAAATATAATTTAATTCATAGAGTTAAAGGTTGTAAGTTGTAGACAAGACACAGTTTATTTTGGGAATTTAGGCAAGGGATTTTTATGAGAGAATTAAAGGTTAAACTAATAGGAATGCTAAGTATTTTAGGCGGGAAACTATACAAATTACTGGGGAATTTTTAAATAAATGTTTTTGAATACTACAAATTGTTCCCCCTTATGCAGGGTATTCACTAGCTCATATTCCCCCTCGCTGCATATGCTATATATCATTTTTATGATTTTACGATGGCCTTACGCCATTTTTATTAGACTGTTGTTGTCGTTTTAGCTGTTTGTTGTTGTTGTCATTGCTGTTTGTTTTTGTTTTTGCCTCATGGCCTAAACAAACAGTGCACACAACGTGCAAAAGCCTTAATTAATAACACACACACACACAGGCACACACACACATGCATACAAACAGTGTCTGCACACTATCATTAGGAAAATCTGCAAAAATAATTGGCAATTTTTGCGAATTTCGTATTTGAATTTCGAATTCGAATTTAAATTCCGATTCGATTTACGAATTGCGTGCAAATTTATTTTAATTTTTAGGCACCTGCGTCTGCCGACAATGTTTGCTTTGCATTGCAAATATTTTTAGAAAGCCTCCCCAGACAAGCTAACAACCCCCTCACCACTCTCTCCCTCTCCCTCTTTGCCCCTCTGTCTCGCTCATAAATGGCTCAAACTGTGTTTGCCCAAGCTATTTTCTTGCCTTGTCGCCAGCTGCGCCAGCCCGAATTGTCTCTCTATCTCTCCTTCTCTCTTTGTCTGTGCCTTTCCTTCCTTTGCGCATTTCTATTTGCATTTCTCTGTGTGTACATGTGTGTGTGTGTGTTTGCATTGCATTATGCTGGTTAAGTCAGGGCAGGGTAAAATATAAATCATATTTTGCAGGCAATTTGCAGAAACGATTTGCCTCCATTTGTTTGTCTTGTTGTTGCAACAAACTTCCCAGCAATATGTATAAATATCGTAAATATATAGCCAGACATAAGCCGCTTTAATTGGCCCTAACCAAAGAACGATCCGTTGCTATTCATTTTGCAATTAGCAAATGTGTTTTGTTTATGCGGAAGAAGATTCTGTTTTCGTTTTTAGCTTCAATTGCAATGTGATAATTATAACCATATAATGTCACATGCTATAAACGTAATATCGATTAATTGCTGGCTGTTATCATGTGAAGCATTCCGAAATTAGAAAGTGTTTTGTTTATAAACAGTATTTGCGATAAGAAATTCGCAGAAATTAGCTAGAAAAAGCCAACAACAGCAGCAAAAGTTTATCAGTTTAGCGGAAATCGAAAGTAAATAATAGATTTATATATATAAAAATGTATAAATAATATATTTAATTAATAATAAAATAAATACATAGTAAACAAAGGTTCCAGTTAATGAAATATGTTGCAATAAAATAGATATATTATTTATAATATAATCAACAAATATATGAGGTAGTAAAATCTTATATGATATATTCATATATTATATATATGTATATAATCAACAAATAGTTCAGCAAATATAATATAATATAACAATTATAATAAATATTGAAATAACATATAATTCAGTTGAATGGAAGTAATAAAACATTTAAATAATAAGACAAACAATTCAGTTAGATAAATATAATAAAATACAATATATAAATAATGAACGACTAGCTCAGTTTAATAAATTTAAAATATAAAAATAAATCAGTAAATGAATAGAATAAAATACCATATATAAATAATAAAACAAATAATTCAGTAAAGTTAATATTTAAAAGTATACAAATAATTAAGTAGAATGATTATAATGAATACATTACATCAATAATAAAACCGATAATTCAGTTAATATACAATAATATAATAACATACTTGTATGTAAAACAAACAAATTCGGATGAATCAGAAAAAGAAAAAAATATGTATGTTTATATGATTATTACTCAGTAAATTAAATAAATAATTGTATGTGCATACATGAGTATTCTAATAATGATTATACACTTAATTATAGCTGTCATATTGCTACACCTAATACTAAAGTGTATACATATAATTTATTACATGACCCTTATTATTATCTATATAAGTATGTACCACCATAAATAATAAATATTTGTATATATCACTTATTTGAAGAAGCAATTTCTAAAAATGCCCTGAATTTCCAGCTCGCATAATGCCCTGAGTTATGCCGCATAATCTTCTTAGTTTGCCCAAAAAAACGAAGAAAAATAATTCAAAAAATAAATTACAGCTAACACGGCAGAAGGAAAAGCGCAGCCACACAACCTTCCGCAACAACAACAACAACAACAACAACTGGATAGTTTTATAAACATAAATTTGCAAGGCCTTTAATGGCGCGCACAACATATTTTCGTTCGAGCAGCAGCAGCAACGGCAACAACAGCAACTGGCAGCAGCAGCTGTTGCTGTTGCAGTCTGTTGTTGCATGCGGCATTTTTGCCATGCTCTTTTTTATGTATTTGGTTGCACAAATAAATTGCACATAAATCGCTGGCCACATAAATTTTACATGTTGCCGGCGTGCAGACTCAAAAACAAGTCGAAATTATGTGCGCGCTGCAAGCATAAATTATACCCAAAGGGAAAGGAGGGGAGTAGGAAGGGAGGGGAGGGAGCACTTGAGCAGGACAATAGCAAGAGGCAATTAAAATAGTTGCGCGTCTAACGAATTTCCTTAATTAAACGCAGCAACTGCAGCAGCAACATTGCTGCAACTAATTGCCAAGAAACGCTTCGAGCCAACTTGCAATTAGCTTGAAAACGGCCAAAGGCAAATAGAACACTGCGGCGAAGGTCAGCAGCGACCAAAGTGCGACACCCACAACAGCAACAGCAACAGCAACAGAAACTGTTGCTGATGTAGCAGATTAATTGCATATAATTTTGTATCGCACACACGACAGCAAGAGCTGTAAATTGCCCCATAATTTATGCACATACCGTTACTTTTCTCAATGCCATTAACTAACTAACAATTTGTCAACGATTTTTAACATTTTGTCTCCCTTCTTCTTGTTCTTGCAGTCACGCGCCCGCAAAACCTCCACCAAAGCAAATAAACTGAATGCTGGCGCCGCGGCAACAGCAACATCGCCACGTCTAAGTCCCACGCCGGCAGCAACGCTCCTGCCGCAGCAATCGCCAAATACAACAACAACAACAGCAGCAGCAACAGCTGGTGGTAGCCTGCAGCAACAGCAGCAGTATCAACAGCAGCAACAGTTACAGCAGCAATTGTTGTCACATCAGCAGCAGCAGCAGCAACACTATCAGCAACCGCAACAGCAGCAGCACTTCCAGCAGCAACAGCAACACCTGCAGCAGCATCAGCAGCCACAACATCAGCAGCAGCAGCAGCACGTACAGCAGCAGCAGCAACATCAGCCGCAGCAACATTTGCATCAGCAACAGCATCAGATAACCGCACAAATACAAACCATGAAGGATCAGCCGCAACAACCCATGGTGAGTACAAATGAATATTGCACAGTTCCCTCAACAACAACAACAGCAGCCAGTAGCAGCAGCAACAACCACAGCGAGCATTGACCTTCATGGGGTTTTTCGGCTAGTCAAAAGCTTCATTCACTGCAAAAAAGGCGTAACACAAATAGCAGAAACAGCCTCTGTATGTGTGTGTGTATTGTCGTCGGCCAACGCTGCGTATACGTCACACGGGCCCAATCAACTGCAGCTGTGCACACATAACGAACGTACAAAAAGCCGAACAAGCCGCAAAGCCAGGCCAGGCATAACTGGCCCACACACACACACTGACACACACACAGTCAGAGACCAACCCCCCATACATACAGACGTTCATTCATAAACAATTTTTCGATTTTTATCAATGATTGCTAAATGTTTTCAAAATAAAACGCTAGACCGCACAGCAGCAACAGCAGCAGCTGTCAGCAGCAGCAGCAACCAGGTGCACACACACACACAGACACACAAACAGAGCCAGGCAGTCATTTGTAGACAAAATAAAAGGCTATTTTTACAGCCAAATCAAGCCAGACACACCCACTGCGAGTGGCAGAGGGAGAGAGATAAAAAAGTCGCTATTAAAATTATTTATACACGAATTTATATTTCATTTGATTTTATTGCCGGCATTGTTATTGTTTGTTGTTGTTGTTCTTGTTGTTTTATTTATATGAATAACAAAATTTCACTTTCATAATTTTTGCGCTCATAAAAATGCAAATGAAATGAAAACGACGCGTGTTTCACTTTCGTTATTTTTATTGCTTTTCCGTTTTCGGGTCTGTTCCGTGTCATAAATAAATACGAAAAACTGTAGCATATTACAGGGCGTGTTTGGTGGTTGGGAATGGTGGAGGGCAAAGGAATAACATTTCCAAATATTTGACGTCTGTTTAGTGTGTTCTTGTTTACTGCGGGTCAATTAGTGGGTCGCTTAATTAGGGCGCGACTAATGTGATTTATGTCTGTATATGAAGACCCTATTGCGGTACTGCTTGTAGGCCCCCCAAAAGGGTTGATTAATTGCACCTGTATGGATTGTTTGGCCAAGAAGTTCAACTTACTTTTATTTAGGCGCGAAATAAATCTTTATAAAAGGTGCTGACAGTTGGAGGCCCTGCCTAAATTATGCTGATTAGGTTTTATTATGATGCAAGCTTTACTTTAATGTAGAGCACTTAAGATTATAATAAAACATAAAAACAGTACATTAAAAGTTTCCGACTATTTGGAGGGGGCTTTTAAGCAGTAAAAGCAGCTAAAGAAATGAATCGATAGTGGGAAAAGGTGTTGGAGGTTGTCAACTAAAAGACAGTCTGCTACTTAATGCGTTAGTATTAATCAATCAACTTAGAGATATGTCATATTTGTTGTACGATGGATCTCTAAAGTGCCCAGAACTTGAGGTTATACGACAGTAAGCGCTAGATTTCGCCAGTTTTTGGTATACTCTATTTAAAAACATTGTTGATATTGTGAAGAGTCACTCAGCTAAACGATATTTCAAGTCTATACGATAGTATACGATAGGTGTAATCAGCCATTGAAATTTATTATTCACTTGTATAAGTTTACAGATTAAGGTTGCTAAAGATTCCTTAATTGGTTCAATATTTTAGTTAGTATTTATTATTAAGTATTTATATTTATTATTTTTTTGTAGTTTTTTCAACTGATAGTATTGTCTATGCAAGTTGTGCATCTTAAAAACTAACAGACACTATTGAACAGTCCCTCTGATACAATAGTTTACGTTATCATAGTCTACATTCAGAATTTCTTCGAAATATAGATATATATATATATTAGTTCACTAACAGATATTTAGAAAAACACTTCAATAATCGATACAGATCTCTCCTCCTTTTTACTTCACTACGCTCGATAGTCTCAGCAATATTTCAAGCGACGGTACATATACTTCCTTATAAGTTAAAGTATCGATAGTATTCGATAAAGAGACAAGCCCATACTAATCCATCCATCTCTCACTTTCTCTCTCTTCCCTTCATCCACCCCCGTTGCAGGCACCCATGGCCTTCTACCCCACATGGCAGGCGGATCCGTCGCAGGGCTGGCAGAACCAGTTCATACAGCAAATACCACAGAATACTCCAGCCATCACATCGCTCAACTCGTTGGATTTCCAGACACAGTCCTACGCCTACCCATCAAATGGCTACGTGCAGACAGGACTCGGCTTCGATCCCAACTACGGACGCTCCCCCTACGGTGCGCCCGTGCAGCGTTACGACTTCCAGAGCCAACAGCTCTCGAGCGCGCCCATTCAGCAGGTGGGACTGCAGAGTGTCGCAGCTGGCTTTGCGCCCGGCGGCGTCAGCTATGCCGGACAAGTGTCCACAGCACCAGCGCCGCCCTCGGTAGGCCTGCAGCAGCAGCAGCAACAGCAGCAGCAGCAACAACAGCAGCAGCAGCATCTTGGCGCCGATCTGAACAAGGCAATGTCGGGAAACGACACGCCTGGATATCCGCGGGTGAGCAGCGTGCCGCCGCGCTCACTCAACTGTAACGGGTATCCAGGCGACTACAGCGGATCACAACAACAACAGCAACAGCAACAACCACAATCACAACAGCAGCAGACGACAACAACAGCAGCAGCAGGAGGAGGCAGTGTAGCTGCCACGCCCACAGCAGTGCCAGTTGCCGCCAGTGGCAGCTCTAATGCCGTCGTCGCACAACCAGCAAGTTCCCCCATGCAGACGCAGGCAGTGCCCCAGTCCCCCACACGCAGTCTCATCCAGCAGCAGCAGCAGCAGCAGCAGCAGCAGCAGCCACGCCTGGTCTCGCAGTCGCCCGGCCAAGTGCCGCCTTCGCCCAACGGCAATGGGTTGCAGCCCTACGGCAGCAGCGTGCAGCAGCAGCAACAGCAGCAGCAGACGCATCCACACCTTGCCTCGCCGCCCATGCAGGACTGGAACTGGAGCAATCAGCAGCCCCAACAGCAGCAGCCACCTGCACAGCAGCAACAGTTGTCGGGGGATGGCTATGCGGCGGGTCAGGAGAGCGACTGCATCTGAACACGCGCATCAAGAGCATGATCATGCGCAAGAGCGACTCAAGGATGCGCCGCCTGATCCTCTCGGTCTGGGCACGGCGCCAACAGCTGCGCAGCAGCAACAGCAGCAGCAACAACAGCAGCAGCAGCAACAGCAGCAGCAGCAACAGCAGACCGGTCATTTTTTATCATATAGCCACCATCTCCGACCAGAGACGGCGCTGAGCGCCAACGGGCAATCGAGCAGCGTTGCAGCAGCAGCATCGCCGCTGGGCGTGGCCGAGGTGCCCCTCGGAGGTGGTGGCGATCAGGGAGGAGGAGCAGCAGCAGGTATCTGGAAGCCGCACCACGCCAACTCGTTTAAGAAGCCCAGCGTGGTGGCCACAGGCACCACCAACTATGCCGGCACAGATCACCAACTGCAGCTGCAGCTGCAGCAACACCAGCCAGGACAACACACGACCATCAGTCACGCCGAGGTGCCACCAGCACCACCACCGCCCTCGCTGCAGGCACCGCCACCGCAGCCGCCGCAGGCCAAGAAGTCACGCAGTCGCAGCAAGGCGAGTCGCGCTGCTGCTGCCGCCGCAGAGGCAGCTGCCGCGGAGATCGAGAGGGATCGCAATGCCAACGATCCGGGAGGTGGTGGAGGCCTCAAGGCCCACCTCGGAGCACACTATCCCCCGCCGGGACAAGACTATCACGGGCAGTACATCAAGACGGAGCCGGGTCTGCTGCCCCCGCCGCCCCCGCCCGGCGGACAACCCAACAAGATGGAGGGATACGAGCGGAACTATCAGAACTTCATACAGTACGCAGACTTCTGCCAGAACGACGGCCAGGGGCAGCCGGTGCAGGTGCAGCACCAGCAGCATCAGCAGGACTACGCCGGGTACCATCACAACTCGGCGTACTACGGCGCCGGCGCCGGCTCCTTCCAGCAGAACTTCCAGCAGAACTTCGTGCCCGGCTACCAAGCAGCCTATGGCAGTCGGGGTAAGCTGCCCTCGAATGCCTCGCACCATGGACACGGACATGGGAACACCATGCTGGAGCTGGACCGCAAGCCGGACACGAACAGCATCATTCCACTGCCCACCAACTATGAGAAGGACATACCAGCACATGCGTACCCCATACCCGCGCATCGCTATGCACTCGGACATGGAGGACCACCGCCTCCGCCGCCGCATCTGGCCCATCATGGGATGCTGGAGCCGAAGCTGGAGGACATGGGCATGCTGGGACACGGCCATGGACATGGCTATGCCTATCTGGGTGAGGGAAAGCCCTTGAACAATGGCTTCACCTGCTGTCGGCAAGGAGGCACGCGTCCACCCACGGCAGAGCACCTGAAGGATGGCACCTGCATGGGGCTGGGCATAACGCCCAAGGAGGAGCTGCTCGACGAGGATGAACTGGCGGAGGCACACAATGGCATCAAGGCACAGGCAAAGAAACAGAAACCAGACGAGATACCCGAGATCATAGTGAAGCATGAGAAGATCAATCCCATGTTCGACACCACGGATCGCCTGGAAAAGGGCAACAAGACGGAGATACCCGAGTGCGAGTGCTTCCAGTCCGACAAGAATCCCCCGGAGCCAGGCACCTACTACACGCATCTAGGTAAGTTCAGGAAGAGCTGAAGCTGGGCAGGATTAACTAAGCTCCCATCTACTCCTTCTCTCCCTGCAGGCACGGCCTCCACACTGATGGAGCTGCGTCGCGAGTTCGAGGATCGTTGCCAGTTAACAGGCAGGCAGCTGCGCATTGAGAAGATTGTCTACACCGGGAAGGAGGGCAAGACCACGCAGGGCTGCCCAGTGGCCAAGTGGGTGATACGACGCGCTGATCCCGAGGAGAAGATACTGGTGGTGGTCAAGAAGCGACCAGGACACAGGTGAGACTGGCAAGACCAGGCTTCTCTCTTGCAACTCTACTTATCCTCCTTCTCCCTCCTTAGATGCATTGCTGCCTACATTGTGGTCTGCATGGTGGCCTGGGATGGCATGCCACGCCTGGAGGCGGACAATGCCTACAAGAACCTGATACCCAAGCTCAACAAGTACGGCCTGCCCACCACGCGTCGCTGTGCCACCAATGAGAATCGCACCTGTGCCTGCCAAGGTTTGTTCCCTCAGCCCCCCTTTCATTCCACACTGTGTAGGCCTACTACAAAGAAGGGTAGCAGGGTTTTACAACTTTGTGCCTACCAAAAATATATGTAACAGGCAGAAAGAGGCGTGGCAGACCCACAAAGTATATGTATTCTTAATCAGCATCAACAGACGAGTAGATATAGCCATGTCCGTCCCTCCATCTGTCTGTGTGTCCGTATGAGCATCTATATCTCAGAAACTACAATAGCTAGTAGTACAAAATTTGGTGTGAATATGTGTTATTATTGCACGCAGATATAGCTTATTTTAGAACTTGACCACGCCCTTCTTTCGCCCCCGTAAATCAATAAAAACCCAGTTGCAAGTGTAATTTAAATGCAGGATAATTTTTTTGTAAACACAATAACTATCAACGCTCAAATGATATCTGAAAATATGGTTGAGATCGGATAATTAACATAGAAGTTATTTTAGAAATAATTATAAGGAGGTACTGATTACCACACCTTGCAAAGTATGCAACATAAAATACGATAAACATAGAAGATATATATTTAAGAAATCGTTTTGGTGAGCCGGATAGCGTGTATGTAACAGTACAGCTATCGCAAGGACCTTTATGTCGATTCCTTTATTCTCGAGCCGAGCTATAAAGGGATATCTAAGCTGAGTGGCACGGCGCGAGTAGGCACACAGTCTAGATAGATAGGTAGAACTTAGGAGTCAGGAGCCTAGACAGAGTTACCTCAGCTGCATAGACTACTTGTCTAAATGGAGATAACTAATCTGAGTACGCTCCTTGCCTAGAAAGGGATACCTTAGCTGAGTAGGCACCTAGTCTAGATAGATATGTATAACTTAGGAGTGTAGGCTTCTAGTTAGGAGCCTAGACAAGGTAACATCAGCTGTATAGCCTTCTTGCCTATATAGAGATACCGAGCTGAGAAGGCTCCCAGTCTAGATAAGGAGACCTCAGCTGTTTAGGCTTCTAGTCAGTACCCCAGATAGGAATACCCTACCTGAGACGAGCACTCTCGACTGTAGCTTCCTTACTAGTTACTGACTGTTTCCCTTTGTTTTCCCCTTGCAGGACTGGATCCTGAGACGTCTGGTGCCTCGTACAGCTTTGGCTGCAGTTGGTCCATGTACTACAATGGCTGCAAGTACGCGCGCTCCAAGACAGTGCGCAAGTTCCGCCTGAGCGTGAAGAGTGAGGAGGCTGCCATCGAGGATCACATGAACCTGATAGCAACACTGCTGGCGCCGGTCTTTAAGCAGGTCTGCCCGCGCTCCTATGACAATCAGACCAAGTACGAGCACGAGGCCTCCGATTGCCGGCTGGGCCTGGAGCCTGGCAAACCCTTCTCGGGTGTGACAGCCTGCCTGGACTTCTGCGCCCACTCGCATCGTGACCTGCACAACATGCAGGATGGTTGCACTGTCCATGTGGCGCTGCTCAAGCCCAACAATCGCGATACACACCTGCCCGACGATGAGCAGTTCCATGTGCTGCCCCTCTACACCATGGATGGCACGGATGAGTTCGAGAGCGTCGAGGGGCAGCGCGACAAGCATCGCACCGGCGCCGTGCAAATGCTGGACAAGTGAGTGTAGTGTTGAGTTTTGAGCTCAGCTCGCTGGAGGCACCCTAAGTGCAGGCAGTAATACCCCATCTTTCTCTCTCTCTCTTCTTCTCTCTTCCCCACCTTCTTCCCCCTCTCTCCCTTCCACAGATTCCCCTGCGAAGTACGCGTGCGTTCCACGCCCCTCATCCCCTGCCGCCGGCACGGCAAGAAGCGCAAGGAGGACGACGCCGCCACGCCCGATGGCGAGCAAGATGCCGCCGCCGATGGGAGCAGTCAAAGCAGCAGCAATGGCGCCCAGTCCCAGTCGCAGCAGAGCAGTCCGCCCGCCATCATCAAGAAGGAGAATGGCGCCAGCAATGGCGCTAACAACGGCACCAACAGCAGCAGCAACAACAGCAACAGCTCTGGGCGGCAACAACAACAACAACAGCAAATCAAAGTCCAAGTCCAAGTCGAACAACTCCAGCGCATCCACGCCCGGCTCGGCACCTCCCACGACGCCCTCGCCACGCTGCCAGACACCCGTGACGAACAATCCCAGTCCGGCAGGCAGCGCTTTCAGCACGCCTCCAATGAATCCCCACGGCAACAATCCCAATGCGGGCAGCAACAACGGAGCTGTGCCGCCACCTGGCGCCGCCAACGGTGGGCAGCCCAATCAGCTGATGAGCTCCAACTCCAGCCTGATGAACATGGCCACCATGATAGACACCTTCACGGACGCACAGCTGCAATCCAATCAGATCTCGAGCACGGTCCTCGACTCGCCCTACTCCTATGACTACCAGACGGGCTCCTACATCGACTCGCGCAACTACTACGGCAACTGGCCACCCCATGCCATGGCGGGCATGGCCCCAGGCAGCGCTGCACTGACGCCAACGACGCCGACGCTGGTACAGCAGCAGCACACGACGCAGCAGCACACAGTGACGCCGCCAGCGCTGGCAACAGCAGCAGCAACGGCAGCCCCCACAGCAGTGCCGGCGGCGGCAACAGTTGCCACTGCCCTGCCGCCTGTCACGCCCACAGCACTAACGCCCACGCCCGCACAGCACGACGCCAGCAATGGCTACACGCCCAGCTACAACAATCTGACGTCGCCAGCATTGAGCACGCAGCAGCAGCAGGCACAGCAGCAACAGACACAGCAGCAGCAACAACAGCAGCAACAGCAGCAGGCACAACAGCAGCACGCACAGCAGCAACATGCACAGCAACAGCAGCAACAGCAACAGCAGCAGCAGCTACAGCAGCAACATCAGTCGCAGCAACAGCAGCAGCAGCAGCAGAGCGTCGTTGGGGGCAATGTTGCTGACATTGGCAGCGTTGTGGGTGGTGAACTGAAGGGTCGCGTCGGCGTCAGCGAGGAGAATCCCGACTCGACAACGTTGGTCAATCACACCCTGGTCGAGAGTAAGTTAACCGCCTTGACAGCCATGCAGCAACCCATGACTAATCTAGCCACACCACTTCACCACCCACATCCGCATCCGCATCCGCACTCGCACCACCAACACCAACAACACCATCAACAACATCACCATCTGCCGCCACCACCTCCACACCACCACCACCACCATCCGTCAGAGGGATTCGTGAAGCCGAAGCCACCGCCCAGCGAGTATCAATATGCGGCGCAGTACCCCAACAACTACCAGATGTATCCGCCTCCCCCGCCGCCGCCCCACTCCGCGTACTCGGCCTACGATGCGTACCAGAACATGAACTACAACTACGGCTACCATCACCAGGCGTACTCCCCCTACGGCATGTACCCCCAGCAGACGCCGCCGCCCACGCCCCCGCCGCCCTCGCCCAACTGGAATGTCTACGGGCATCACCAGGCGGGATCGGGTGGCTACGGCCCGGCGGGCGGAGCTGGAGGAGGCACCATGGCACTGTCCGCTCATGGCGCAGTGCCGCCCACGTCTCTGATTAAGCCTGCACTACCCACAGCAGGAGCGCCGTTGCAACAGCAGCAGCAGCACACGCAGCAGCAGCAGCAACAGTTGCCGGTTACGCCGCCGCAGACAATATTGCCGGACCTGAGCAATGGTCAATTGGCAGTAGAGGGCGGCACGGTTACGCCCACTGTGGATACAGCGCCACCTGTGGGCAACAGCAGCAGCAACAGCAACAACAACAGCAGCAACAACAGCAGCAACAGCAACAGCAGCAGCGACGGCAATGGCAACTCTGTGCTGGCAACAGCAGGCACAACTGTTGCCCCGGCCAGCACCAACTCCAGCAAGATCGAGCCCATTGGGGAAGTGGCCGAGATCAATGAGAACATCGAGGCGTTTCAGGATCCACAAATGGGGGGCGTGGCCATTGCCCTCAATCATGGGAGCGTGCTGATCGAGTGTGCCAAGCATGAGATGCACGCGACGACGGCAGTGCGACGTCCCGATCGGCATGAGCCGACGCGGATGACGCTGATCTTCTACCAGCATCGGAATCTGAATCGTGCCAGGCACGGCATCGACGAGTGGGAGGAGAAGATGCGCGTGAAGAAGATCAACACGGATCTGGATAACAAAGCCAAAGAGGAGCGCGAGCGTCTGCTGAAGAAGGCCGCCGGGGAGGATGACGAAGATGAGGATATGCACGATGAGCAACAGTTGGCGGCGGCAGCGGCGGCGGCTGGGGCGACGGGGACGACGGGCGCAACGTTAATCAAGAAGGAGGCCAATGGCGGAGGAGGAGGCGTGGCCAGCGGTGGGGCCATCAAGAATGGAGCCAGCAGCAGCAAGAAGAAGAAGAGCGATACAAGTAAGAAATCGCAATCAATTATGAACAACAACAACAGCAATAATAACAACAACAATAATAATAATAACAACAGTCACAGCAGCAACAGCAGCAGCGGCGTCAGCAGCAACAACAGCAGCAGCAACGGCGGCAGCAGCAGCGGCAGCGGCAGCAGCAGCAACAGCAACAAACACAGCGAGCAGCCAAAAAACGAGAAAGTTGCCCTCCACGCACCAACACTAACAACCACGTCGTGGACGACCCTGTTTCCTATGCACCCCTGTGTGGTTACGGGGCCCTACCAGGAGGGCAATAGCAGTCCGACATCGTCCACGAATGGCAGCAACGCTGGCAATGGTCCCGCATCCATGCAGCAACAGCAGCAGCAGCAGCAACAACAGCAGCAGCAGCTGGCAGCGGGAGTGGGAGCAGGAGTGGGCGTGGGCCTGCCAGTCTAGGCCCCTATCAGCTAGGCTGCTACTACTATTGGTAGCACAACTCCTTCTCCTGTGCCTGCTTCTCCCCCTGCTCCTGCTTCTCCCCCTGCTCCTGCCCAAACCGACTGAAAGATTCTCTCAACAATTATTTTTGTAAGCGCGTCCTGATTGCGTGTGCCATAGCAGGAGGGGAAGAGCAGCAGCGAGTCACGTTTCCAGGCAGCATATATCACATATATAAATATATAACCAAAACTCCACTACACACACAGACACACTCACACACAACTGCCTTGTTTATACACTGAGGGAAATGCAGCTAGATTTAGAAAGAGAGAGAGAGAAGTGAAGAAAATAACTTTAGTTCCGTAAGCGCAGCTATATTGTTGGCAATTTCTGTTAAATCAGTTGACTATATATTCTTTATTTTGTCACTTTCTGTTAAGATGCAACACACACACTACAACAACAACAAACTACAGGACAACAACACTAGGAATACAAACTGAGTATGCAAGAAAAACTAAAACAAACAAAACTAAAAAAACAAATACAAAGAATGCTAAAGAATATTTTGCTTGAGTTTCTAAACAAATTAAGCTAAAGAAAAAATAAAGAACAAATAAAAAAACAAATAAAGAAAAAATACAAAAACAAAAGTAAACTGTTAGTGGACGCGGATACTCGTAAAAGATCATTGCCAAAAGTACAAATAAACCAATTTTTTAAAGCAAACTAGAAACAAAAAGAACGTAAAGAATTTCGCAACAGCAAAAGAAATGAAAACAAAAAGAAATCATGAAGTAAACAAATAGTTGGTAACAAGTTTTTACACTAATGCAAAAAATAGCACTAAAAAATCCCATTCAAAAAGTATTTTTTCAACTGTAGCCTTTTGTTGTTTATATTTTTCTACGGCAAATTTGACTGTCGCTTGAGGCTGCCAGTGTTGCCACACCTTGCGTTGCATACTTTGCAGCGCCAAGCGAATTTAAATTGCCCGCAAATGCAAATGCCGCTCTCGTTCTCTTCGCTCTTCTTCGCAATCTCTTTGATGAGCTCTCTCAGGAGTGCGGCATTTGTCACATTAGATTAACCGTTAACTGCAAAATACACAAACAAACACTCACACAGACAGTCAGACACAAAGGCAAGGCAAACTGACTTTGCATACTAACAAATATTTGCATGCATGTGTATGTATGTGTGCCTCAGGCGAATTGAGCACAGCGCAAGGTTAGAGGATGGGGGAGCAACATATTAAGCTAAGCATACGTAAAACTCAAGCACATTGATAGGCAGAGCAAGAGAGATAGAATGATAGTAAAGTAGTAGCAGCAGCGGGAGAGCGAGAGAGCAGAAGCGCGAAAATGCATCAAGACATTTTTAAACATTATTCATAATTTAAACTAAGTTTAAGTGACAGCAACAACAACTACACACACACACACACATACATATTCATAAACTTATTCTTTTTTATAAACAAAATGTGCTGTAAATGTTAAAGCAAATTGAAAAGAGATAAGCGACGATACTAAAATCCCCAAAAACAAAATAACAAAAAAAAAAGACTCGAAACCAAGCAAGTATTAAGTACACAAGAACAACAACTAAAAGAAAAAAAAAAAACATAACTATATTTTGCTTTATCATTTCGCGCATGAATTGTTGTAAAAAGCAAAGAAACTCAATTAATTTGCATCCATCCAAAAAAAGAGAAAAAACAAAATGGCAGCGCAACTGAATTTCAAATCAAATTAGTCTAAACAAAATAAAAACAAAAATAAAAAACACATTATTTTGCACAAAGGGTTATTAATATTATATTATATATATAGATATATCTGTATACTTATGCCTATAATTTGAAATTATGACGTAGTGAGATGATGAGAACTGTGCAGGAGAATCATAAGTGTAAAACGTATAGACGATGAAGATGATTAGGAGGATGATCATGATGTAAATTGTAAGGCAGCGAAGAAGACTTTTGAGCAACAAGAAAAAACATGTTTTGATAAATATTTAAATGTTTATATATATACATACACATAAATATAAATTATGATATAATTAATCATTAATGGATTTAACGATTAACTGATTACGCAAGCCAACAACTATTATAGTTTGTAAATGCTTTTTATATGATTTTCGAAATAAAAGGAAAACCATCTTTTGCCATTATTAAGTTATGAAACGAGTCTTTTCAGTTACTTCGGGGCAGAGAGCATGAAAATGAAAATGAAAATACATATACACACACACAAGACACTCGATATATATTGAATATATATAGAACACTATAAATATTGGCATATGATATAATTATAACGAGCAAAGTCGAGCGAGAGAAAGTCACTAGAAAACCACAAGCACGTAACACGATCGATATGATCAGATGATATTGCAGCTAAAGATGATCACAATCATGACCATGGTGATGATGATGATGATGATGATACATATGTATTGTAAAACGATAAAAAGAAAACAAGAAAATCGTATATGAAGTAAAACATAAATTATATTTATTTAAAGTACGCGTATTGAAAGCAAACAGATATTAATATAAAATAAAAGGACAAAGAAAGTTAAAAAAACACGTTGTACATATTCATTTCATAGTCGGATCTTTAATACAATTATTTGTGTTGTACTTAATAACAATTGTGGAATGTGTGCGTATTAAACTACAGACGGATCAAATTGTAGACTTATACTATATACATCTATATAGAACTCTACATAGAATACAAAATTAGACTTCACAATTGCGCTTTAAGTACATGGCAAGTGGCGAGTTTCAGCTTCCTCCTTCTCTTCATCTTCATCTTCTTTATACTACATTTACGCTACTGTCTTTCATTCTACTCTACGTTCTTTCTACTTAAAATTGCAGGACCAGCTCCTGGCTGTAGTTGTCCAACGCTGTCTTGTTAGTAAATCCGAATGTCCATTTCATGAACCTGTTGTCTTCATTGCACTTGTTCACCACCAGTTCCTTAGACGCAGACAGCAATTCCAAGCACCGCTTGCCCTCCTGCCCGTGCTTGATGAGCCTGCTGTGATAGTCGTAGTACCAGTATTGGTTGCCCTTCTGCCCGTGGCAATCCCACAGCCAAATGGGTGCATTCTCATCCCAGATCTGCACATCCAGACAATCCTTCTTGCGATGCAGACGCAAATCTCGCCGCCAACTGAGCTCCCAGTACTGAGAACGTTGTGGCTGCACCAGATTGCTGGCACAACTATAGACGCCTATCTGATTGTGTCGACTACGTCCCAGCGTATCGATGCAATACTCCGGATTGGCTATACTCTGTATAGCGCCGCTTGCGTACGAAGGTGGATCCACTGGCGGATAGTTCTTCATGAGATCAAAGGCAACATTCTCAATAAACCATTTGAATGATTTGCACTTCAGCTTGGTGCGTATAGCCTTCTGTGCGGTCAGATCACCCGCATCTGTGCGCTCGTAGATACCATCGCCATTCTTATACAAGTAGGTCTTGTACTCGTCCATCCAGACTTCAGCAACGCGCTTGTAGTTCTGTGAAGTACACATAGATACACATATACATTCAATTAGGTTAAGTAGGTGCTATCTAATCTGGGTAATTACCTTGTGCACATAGTCGCCTTTGCGTGGACTCGGTATGTGCTTGCGTGGACCGCGATAGATGTGACCTACACGTGAGCAGGGTGCATCGTACATTTCGCCACCACACATCCAGATCTTGAAGCTCAGCTCGTACTGTTCCCCGCCCCAGATGTCGAGTCCTTCGTCGTAGCCACCCAGTTCCCAGAAGAACTCTGTGGATATGGCAAACAAGCCGCCAGCCATGACGGGGCTCTTGAACGGCTGTGAGGGATGCTTCAGATCCTCAGGCAGCAGTGGCAAACGCTTGTAGAAGAACTGCCAATCGAAGGCGCCACGTGCGCCCTCATCCTGTGCACGATACTGGAAATTGCTATGATCGATCACATCGATAAAGGGACAGACAGTTGTGCGTTTGTTGCGTGCAATCGGATCCAGCAGTGGCGGCAGCCAATTGTAGTTCGCCTCGATGTGCGAGTCTAGGAAGATAAGCACTTCGGCTGTGGCATTGCGTGCTCCAGCCGACCGTGCGCCAATCAGACCAGTTCGTCGTGGCAAACGCACAATGCGCACAATGCTAAAGTGCTCCGCTATGTACTCTTCCAGTGGCTTATAGAGCTGTGCCCGATCACTGAAGTCGTCCACGAGTATGATCTCCTTGAGCAGCTCGGGCGGCGAACGATTGATCAAACTGTGCACGGAGCGCATAAGGACCGATAAATACTCGTTGTAGAAGATGATAACGACAGAAACTGTGGGCAGCTTGCTGAGATAGGTCTTCTTGCGGCAACTGCAAGAGAACCAAGAAGAGAATTAGCCACGTGGCAATGGAAGTTCGGCAATCTACTCACTCCTTATGACGTATGTCGGGCAGGGAACGATTAACCGATATAGAGTCGGAGAGCAGCGCATTGAAACCATTGTCCAACGACATGGTACGCTCCTGTTCCGCCAGAGTCTCGTCCTCCAATTTGGCCGCCTTGCCGTGCTCGGCGATGCCTACGCGCTTGGCATCGCGTTCCATGGCCGTGTAGTCATGCCAATCCTTCTTCATTTCATCCCCAACAGGCGCAGCAACCTGCTGTTGATCATCCGCCACCACGACTTTCTGCTGCTCAGCCAGACGCACATCCTCATCTGGCGGGGCATCCAAATCGGGATCAACATTGCCCGAATCCACCACGGCATCTTCCACTGGCTGCTTAACTGGCTCCGCTACCTTTTTATGAACTGGTTGATCCAATTTAGCGCTCTCAGCACGACGATCCCCCGTTCGATATACGCCGCGTGCCAAGGCCTCTGGCTGCGATGCAGCACCATGATGCACTGGCTTATTCGTATACGGTGTCGATGATATCCAGCTGGTGATGAGCAGGAATAGCATCAGTGAGATCAGCACCAGAATGATCGATTTGATCATCCATTTGATGTTTGGACGACGCATAATGCGCTTGCAGCGCCTATAGGTTAATTCCAGTCTGGATACGTGTCACGTTGCTCGGCTGGTTGCGCACCCTGCGAACCACTGCTACAACTGAAGCCGTCACCGATGCCGATACAGATACAGACACTCAACATGGGCACAAATGGAAAACGTATTGTTAGCTCAGGTGTTGTCCCTGTTGGCAGTTGAGGGAGTTGTTGTTTCCGCTTCTAGTTGGTGTAGAGTGCCAATTATCAACTGAAAGATTAGAACAATACAGAGAGCGAAATACAGTTTCTGCATATTTACATTAAAAAAAAAAAGAAACAGTGTCACGTCAAACTACGTAAACCTGTGTTCGTGTGTGGTTCTTTACTGGAATTGCTTGCTTGGCAAACGAAGCTCAAATTTGAGATAAAAGACATTTTTCGAGTTGGTTCAGCTGTTTTCCATTAAAGATCCCAACTGTCTTAGATGACGAAAGTATTTTTGAACATATCTCTTATTGCAGAAGCATTATATTTGGCCTACCTTAACAATCTCTGATCAGTTGGTGCAGCTCTCTTGCTCCAGCCGACCGTGGCAAAGAACTATTGAAGACTGTGACCGTTACCATCGTAGTTGCAATCGCACACACACGTACACACTCACACACACGTACTTGTCTAGCTTTGGTGCGCAAGTAAATGCGGGAAAACAAACAAAACAATTCGCTGATAAGAAGCCAACACCAAGATTGCCCACGAAGACATTTCTTGGAAGTTTTTTGTGAGGAAGTTCAGATAAACACGTTGAACCAACCGAAATGCCCAACCCAGTCGAACAATTTCCGGTAGCAGCAGCAGCAAAAGCGAAAGAAATCACGTCGATAATGTTTCTCCATTCTAACTTAAATATTATCAACATTATCCACGATTATCTTATGGATTTTATTTACTTTTTTGTGCCATTGGAAATGAAAAAGTCATTAAGGAACCCTGAACTTTTTACCTGTCATCCGGCGCCGTCAGCATCAACGTCACCAGTTTGATTGATGCGGCATCAGAGCCTATGAATTAATTAGTTATACTAAAACTAATCAAAAAAAAACTATCCACGTCCACTAGTTCTTTTCAGTCTTCTTCTATTTTGACTAACAAATTTCTTACTGTTCTATTGCCATTCACCACGAGGCGCGAACAACACAGCAATCAGCTGTTCAGCAATGTTCACTCTAGGCCGGCGAACTTCGTTTGGGGGCTTGTGTTTTGTTTATTATGATTATGTATGTACGTATATAATACTTGAAAATGCATTATTTTCTTTAGTATGTAGTTTTATTTTAACAGGCATTTATTTTGCAATGCTTTCTGTTCTATTGCCACTCACCTCGAGGCGCGAACAACACAGCAATCAGCTGTTCGGCAATGTTCGCGCTGTGCCGCTGGCGAAAGACCCTTTTTGGGGTTTGTGTTTTTGTTTATTTCGAATATGAAGACTTGAAAACTAGTATTATTCATTATTATCTTTAGTATTTAGTTTTATTATAACAAACGTTTCTCTTGCAATGCTCACTAGACGGCTATCTTTAACATTTTTAGTACCTCCTCCTTGTACTTGGAAATGTTGTACTCGTTCTCGCCTTCGTTTATCAACTGTTCCACACTTTGGCCATAGCTCGCACTGGGTGCAACCTTCTGCTCTGACGTTGAGTTCCAATTGAGTATGCCCTCCGCGGATTTCTTAGCCTGGTTGCGCTCGAACAAATACACTTCCATATCGGCCTCGGACTTGCTGGCCTCCCAGGGTTCGGTTACGAAAGACTCGTGATAGCAAGCCGTCAGCAAGTACATACCATAATCGTAGTTTTGCTTTCGCGTGGGGCAACGATCGGCCACAAAGGTTAGCACACCAGTTTCCTGGTTGTATCTCTCCCCGACAAGTCGTAGGAACTTATCCTTTGCATGTGCATCGAACTGCAGATCGGACAAGTTCAGTGTGATGGTAACGCGACGTGCCTCGGGATGCCTAATGGTGGGTAAACCGTGGCAATAGTCTGTGGTCACCACCTCGATGGGGAAGTGACGTTTCCATTTGGCCTCTGTCTCCAGACCCTTGGGCCACGGGGTGCAGAACTTTTTGATCGCCTCACACTGCTGTCGTATTGCCGGGGGTGTCAAGTGCAGAAAATTGGGGATTTTCATCAGCTCAGCATTGGCAAACTTCGATGGAGCAGCCGCACCACGTTCGGTGTAGCCCTGACGCAGTGGCAGCGGCACACTGGCCGGGTGAAACGAGCGTGGTCCTGGCCACACAGCAGTCCAATCCTGATCCACAGCCATGCGTGATGTGCGCGGCGGCTGCACAGCTTCCTTTTTGATCTCCCGCCTGCGAAATTGCTGTTTAACAGCGCGCAGATTGAGCACACGGAACTCTACAAAGAGATTTTAGTAAATTTAATCACATTTTATATTAGAATCTTCACTTGTTTACCTTCATCATCCAGTGCATCCGATTGATGCTGCTGCTTGTTGCTAAAGAGCCGCACGCTACGTTGCGCTACTCCTGCATTATTGCTGCGCAGGTTATGCTCAAGCAAACGTGTCAGATTAGCCGCCATGGTAAGCCTTGCTTTAAATGCGCTTTTAAATTGCACTTAATTTGTAGTTTTTATTGAAAACTACACAAACTAAGAGTTTACGTAAACCATGCGACAGCAAACTGCCATTCACATCGACACGCGTACACAGCAACAGCTGTTTTGGCATCGATACCAAGTAGTGAGTGGTGAGTAGTGAAAGGCGCCATTCTATTGAGAGGGGGTGTGTGCATGTGTGTAGGCAATGTTTGTAATTTACGAGTGATTGCAGTCCAAGGTCATAAGGCATTTAAATCTTTAGAAACTTCTGAATTGATATAGCAATGCTATATAGAGTTGTTAAGTCTTACATGTTTAATTGCTGATATCTGTTTGTTTACGACTTCGTCGGCCATTGTGGGCGCAGCAGACTTATCAGTGAGAGATTGTCAGCGGGGCGCGCTGATAAGATGACCGCCGACGCTTCTATGTAGAGAATAAAAAATATATTTGGATGTACATCTAAATGACTTCTGAATAGTCGCATACAGCACGGCCAACCGGTTGCAAGCGCGTTTCTTTTTCTGTGAATCAAAAGCAAATCAAGCGATGACGACGAATGATCTAAAGCGGGTGCTCTCCATCCAGAGTCATGTGGTGCACGGCTATGTGGGGAACAAGGTGGCCACTTTCCCTCTACAGGTGGGTAGCAAACACACACAAGCTATACATACACATGCACACATACATATAAACACTTATTTAAACTCGTTTAGCTTCTAGGATTCGATGTAGATCCATTGAATTCGGTACAGTTCTCCAATCACACGGGCTACAAAGCGTTCACGGGTCCAGTTTCCAATGAAAAAGAACTGGGTAAGTTTAAAGTTCATATTCCCTTTAAAGATTCTATTTTTTAATTTATCTTTTGCAGCCAACATTTTCGAGGGTCTGGAAAAGAATGAGCTGCTGTCGCATTACTCTCATCTGTTGACGGGATACATTGGCAATCCGTTGTTCCTGCGTCAGGTGGGCGTCATTTTGAAGAAGGTGCGTGAGGCCAATCCCAACCTGATCTATGTGTGTGATCCCGTTATGGGTGACAATGGCAGCCTGTATGTGCCCAAGGAGCTACTGCCCGTTTATCGTGATGAGATTATTCCATTGGCCGACATTATAACGCCCAATCAGTTCGAGGTGGAGCTACTCACTGGCAAGGAAGTTCGCAGCGAGAAAGCCGTGTGGGAAGCCATGGATTGGTTCCATGAGCGAGGCATTAAGACAGTCGTTATCTCCAGCAGCGATCTGGGCGAGCCTGGCATACTGCGTTCCTTCCTGAGCCAGCTGAATGGTCCTCGTCTCGCAATCGATATACCCAAGCAAGGAGAGAAGGATATATTCTTCACCGGCACCGGCGATCTGTTCGCCTCCCTCTTCTTGGCCCACAGCTATGGCAAGGCTGACGTGACCGACGCCTTCGAGAAGACCATTGCCACCCTGCAGGCTGTGATCAAGCGCACAGTGGAGTTGCTGCCCAATCCCAAGGGACCAGTGCAGTCCTGGGAACGTGAACTGAAGCTGGTGCAAAGCAAAGCCGAGATCGAACAGCCCCAAGTGGTGCTCAAGGCACAACGCATCAACTAGACCGAATCCAATTGTAGACGGAGACTCTGACAATAATATCATCAACGCTTATCTTATTCAAACATACTCCATATATATACGACAGATAGGGGGATTTGACTTGAAGGGGCTTGTTTGTTTCTCATTGATGGACTTTGATGGGGCGCGTCAGTTGTCTGACATCTCAAAGGAACCACTCGACTGTGCCAGACACGCTGAATGCTCGTGCAGGTGCTATAAAAGAGAGCGATGGTCTTCGAGTGGGTAAACAGTTCACATCATGCCGCTGCTACCTGTTCTCTTTGCTATTTGTTGTTGCGCTGCCGTCGCCTCTAAGTCGTCTGCCAGCGAGGAGCAGCGCTACACTCTTCTGGCCGAGAGTAAGAAAAAGGATCAGGAACTGGACAGGCAGCCAGGCGATGATGGTGAGCCGCAGCCCTGGCGTCGCCTAAACTATGTCGGCTATGGTGGACAACATAATGCATGGCCAGCAGCAGCTCCAGCCTCATCGCTTGCTACTCCCATGGGACCAGGCCTTCTGCTGTTGGGCGTCAATCTGGGTGCACTGCTGTACATGTTGCTTGGGCTGCTTGGCCTGGCACCGCCGCCTCCTCAAAGATTTAGTGGCACGTGGCAGGGCGCCGACATGTATCGAAACGACAGACAAGGCTTCAAAGTCGGCAAGGAATCGGATATGTATTTTTAGAACTTAAAAGCATACAGAATATATATATGTTATATTTATGAATATCGTATTTATACAAATAAAACTCATCAATTCAAAGCGACATTATGACGCACAGATAGAACACGAAAACATGAAAGAAATTCCAAGAAATTCCATAAATAAAATGCAAATTAATTAGAAAACTTTGGATTATTTCTTTATCCTAAATGATGCCGCTCTGTTTGTCTTCACCACAGGCGCTTCCTTACCGGCACAGCCAATGGTTCCAGGAGGACGCGACAGAGGTTTGCGGAAAGTTGAGCTGCCGGCGAGGTCTGCAAAGAAGATGAGGACGAGTTAGGTTAGTGTTCTTCGAGTATGCAGCAATTGCAAGGACTTACTTCTTGAGATAATGGCTCGAGGACTCTTCCTTACAAAGCCAGTAGAAAGGGCCTGTAGGTTCTCTTTTTGTGCACACGTGCGCTTAAGATCCCGCGAGGTGAACTTACTGCACTTGAGTAGAGCTTCAAAGAAATACGAAAAGGTTTAGCAGCAGGAAATGGGAGTGAAGTATGACGACTCACCCTGCTTGATCTTCTCCTTATTTGCAGATCGGCAGACATCCTGATCGGAGATCATGTCAGATACCATCAGATGATTCATGACTCGCGATTTGGTCACTGTCGAGGGGGCAATCACCTGCGTGGCATCGAGTATGCACGGTTTCTTGGCCGTCTGTGGAACCTCGTTCGCTGTGTCCGAGTCCGAGTCGGAATCTTCGCAGCTATCGACGCCCAGGTGTAGTACGAAATCACTGTGACTCAATGTTTGTGTGTAGCGTGAGGCTGGACGAGAGCGTTTCCTTGATTTGCTGTCCGCCGTTAGCGCGGACTGATGATCCTGTGTCTGTATTTCGGCAAGCAGCACATCCAATTCCGTGTCCTGCGTCCATTTCGCCACTTCGGACTCGGTGAAGAGTAGCTTTCTTTCCAGCCGCTCGTAGGCACTTTGCACATCCGGTGTCAATTTCTGCACCTCATCGAGGTGATCATACAACTGATGCAACAAGTTGCAGGCGTTTGTGGCAAATGACTTGAGCTGCACAGCAGAATTCTCCACCAGCGCATTATTAATGTCGGTCAAATGATTGAAGTTCATCTGCTGCTTCGCGAGCTGTATATCCTTGTCCTTGCTATTCAGGTATATCTGAAGTATCTGCTGGTGCTTGGCAACCTTCGCCTCATGCTTCAGTCTCTTCAGATCTTGGCACGCCGCTTCGAGTCTGCCACGCCACAGGGGCAACTCCTCTGTGTACTTCTGCGTTTTATTAGTTATTCCAGTCAAATAACTCGTATAGTACTTGAAGTGCTATCAAATTTAGTAAAATAAATAAACAATTTTATATAATATAAAATTAATATACAATAAAATATGATTAAGTTATTTAAAACCATTGAAAGATACACTATTATTATTAAATAGAAAATTAATGTAAAATAAAATATTATAAAATTAATATAAATATGTATTTTATCATGCCAATTATTAACGATATTAATATGCTAAATATTTTCAAAATTTTAACTGACTATCGATTTGCATCTTTTGCTTAGGCTGCGTACCAGCTTTCAGTTGAAAACAAGTTGGCAACACTTCGCATCGGCTTTATTTCATTTGCAGCGAGTTGGCAGCACTGCTTTTATTTAACTCGTGAATTTTAATATTTATTTTGAATGTTCGCCAAGACAGGAGCTCAACTTATTGCATGGGGCACGCGTCTTCGCCCCCTGCGTCCCGCTCTCACCAATCTCTACGGGCAGCAACATTTGCAGCTACTGGAAGACTGTGCCAGCAGTGATGGAACAGCTCTGTGGCTGCAGCCGGCGCGCAGTTATGCAAAAGGCAAGGACCGCAAGAAGGAAAAAGGTGGCAAGGGAAAACCAGTCAAGGTGGAGATCAATGAGCTGCAGCTGCGCGAGATCATCAATTTGGACAGTCTGAATGAACAAATGCAGAAGACGGTGGAGCATATGAAAGATGACTTCATTAAGAATCTGTCACTACGTTCCTCAAGCGGTGCCATTGATACGCTGCGCATCAAAGTGGATGGCAAAGATCACGAGTTGCAGGAACTGGCACAGATATCTCGCAAGAATCCCAAGACGATCATTGTTAATATGATTGGCTTTCCCCAAACCATACCCGATGTGCTGCAGGCCATAGAGAAGAGTGGCATGAATCTAAGTCCGCAACAGGACGGTACCACCCTCTTTATACCTATACCAAAGGTCACTAAGGAGCACCGCGAGAACCTCTCCAAGAATGCCAAGGCATTGTTCATCAAGTATCGCGATGCCATACGCGATATTCAGAACTCCCAGATAAGGAAGCTGAAGAAGCAGACGGATATCAGTAAGGACGATGCCTTTGCTGCCCAGACACAGGTGACGGCCATTGCGGATAAGTTCATTGCCGAAGCGGACAAACTGCTGGCCAGCAAGCAGAAGGAACTGCTGGGCTAACCCTGAAGACTGATAGCAAGATTGAATGAGCATTTTCTTAATTGTTGCACTGCCTGCCATTGAATTGAATAAGATCACCGATCTGCACCTTGTTATTCCCAATTCACGCCTTTATAAATCTACTAAATATTTCTAGAAACTTCGCCTTGTTTCACTTACCTCCTGCAGAAATCTCTGATCCAGTGTCAGCAATTGTCGCAGCTGCTCGAAATCCTCTTTTAGCTTCTTCTGATAGCTCAGGCTCTGGATCCGACTGCGTATACCGATGACGCACTGCTGCAACTTGATCACATTGGCGTAAACAGCGTCGATTCTACTGAACCATGGCTTCAGTTCCTGTGGATCGTAGCAGTCTGTGTCTGTGGAACGCTCCGATTGTGCCAACTTGGCTTCCAGTGCCTTAACTTGCTCTGTCATGCGCTTCTTGTCGTCCGTCAGCTCGTTGACCAACTTGACATAGAACTCCTTGGGCAAGTTCGATTTTAGCACATTCTGACGCAACACAGAACGTATCTTCTTGGCTCGGCTGGCGTACTTGAGCGTATTGTAGGTATCCTCGTAGGAGAGTGAACTCATTGATACATTGGCCACCATTAGGGTGCGACAGTTGCCACCAAGCGAGTCCTTTAGAATGCGTGTTAGGTTCGAATCACGATAGGGAATATGTTTTCGTCCATCAGCCAAGTTATTAATACAATTTCCCAGCGCCAAAAGGCTTTTGTTTATGCTGGCGCCCTCCTTGAAGCGTACTCCATTGCCCTGTGTGCTGGCTGCCCGTTCACTGCCAGCCAAATCAATCATGGACAGCTTCACGCTACGCTTGGTACCCGTCATCCGGTTGGTAATGCGTATATGAACCTGGAAGATTGCATGTGATCGGGAACTCTCCGCATTGGCATCTGTGGGATGTTGTGTTCGATTCGAATTGCCCAGAGCGAGCATGCGTAGAAGTTCCTCTGCACTGAAAATTGGTGTCAGCGTTAATCCACTGACCACAACACCTTTGGCATCCTCGCGAAGCTTTAGGGGACCTGTCTTTGTTAGCAGGTTCATTACCAGCTCGTTATACACCTCCAGATAGCTGACGCCCACGTCGAATTTATTTGTCTCCTGCTTACTCTCTATTTTCTCAAAGAGATCACGCATTGTGAGGAACGTAAGACCGGGGCAATCCTCACTGCCCAGCATTGTAAAGGTTTTCCCCGCACCGGTCGCGCCGTACACAAACACTGAGCAATTGTACCTGTTGGTAAACACACACAAATTAGAACAAGTTGTAGGTTCACACAGGTCTACGCCAAACTTACCCATCAAGCACTGCGTCGACCAGCGGCGCTGTACATTCTCTGAACAAGTCCTCGTTTGTGCGATCTGTATCGTAGACACGATCATATTCCATTGCTAGTTTCTTGTTTACCCGCTTCGTAATGTCTCTGTAGTGCTGTTTGGAGCCTTGAAAGAAGAATTCATCTTCTTCTTCGTCCGGATCGAACAACAATGAAGATGTGTCCATTACTTTTATAATACATCTTTGATTTTGTTCCTGTTCCTTGCGATTGTATGGGCGCACGCGCACCGCCACTTTCATACTTGTTGTTGGTTCAGGCATGTCTTCAACCTTGTTAATTACACTTTTCGCTTATTGTGATTTTTTATTCTACATAAAAATGGTACAGCCCAAAATATACGTTGCCCGAATTGTTCAAATATAATTTTTTGCTTTTTTATGTGCGGCGTCATTCCTTGAAATTGAAAACGAACTGTATTAAGAGGGTTGCTTTTCGTTTATTTATCGATATCTGTATATGTCGATATATTTGCGCCGTAAATATGGTCACTCCGATGCTTGTGGCTTGTATTTCAATTTTATTGTTGTGGTGACACTGTTTGCGTCGTCGTCGTCTAAATCGCAAATTAATAGAAAATTAAAATAAAGAAAATAACATAGCAGAAAGCTAAATAAAAACACAAATATTAATAAAATGAGTGCAAAAGTATTATTCGCATGCTCTAAATGTTTTTCTCGGCACCCCTACGAAGAACTTAGCTCGGGGCAGCAGCTTTGCAAGGTGAACATCATCAAAATGAGAAATTCAGAAAACGAGAGACAAACACATAAAATGCAACAAACAAAAACATTTCAACATTTCGTATGTGTGTGTTTGTGTGTGTATGCATTGTACCAAGAGCAAAGGATGCGTACGTGGGCGTTTGTTTTTTTGGCAATAACAAAATATAACAATGACGCGTCTCTTTGTTGCGAAAATTTTGCTGCGCATTAACGTGAAAAACGAACAAACGAACGTACACACAGCAAGAGGAAGCAGAACTGCTGCTGTTGTTGTTGCTGCTGCTGCAACTTAGGCTGCGTCAAAGAAATTCGGTGGCGGCTTGTGACTAATGAAATATGAGGCTGCTATGTATCTCTGTCTATAGTGAGCCCAAGTTCATAAAGGCTTAAGCCGAGTGTGTTTTCTCGAGTAGACTCTCAGTTTTCCTTTGTTTTTCCGCTGAATTTTCATGTATCGTCTCCATTTCAATCTCCACAGGTGTGCCGTGGTTCTACCTCAGTTGTTAAATGTACTTACTGCCGCTCGGAATTTCCCTCCGCCACGTAAGTTTTATCAATTTTGTAAATATGTATGTCTATGTCTATATGTTTCCCACATCCACATCCTGGATTACTTTCCCTCTTCCAGCAAATCACAGAGTGCCTGCAAAAAGTGCGAACACTACCTAGGCAAATATGGAAAGCCCAACGCCTGCGAGTGCTGCAAAATCGTTGCCGCCTTCGGTAGCTCCAAATGCATGAGGTATGTCTTTCTTCAGTTAGTCTCTCTCAACTTCATCACGTAAACTGAAACCAAGAAAATTCTCAGTTTGTTTGTAGTTGATTGTTTGTTAACAAAAACAAAACCAATTTGCATGAGCAACGTGGCAGCCGCTGTAATTTGAATGCACAATGTATAGAAGAAAGCAATAAATTGATACAAAGTTGGTAACTTAACTTCATTGTATGTCAACCCTTATCTCACCCTCTCTTGAACCCAGTATATACCCAACTAATTGTGCCTTCAAAATACGCGCGTTGATTCGCGTCTGCCCTGCCCTTCTTCAAGTAGTTCTCTTTCTCTCTTTCTATCAATCTCTCTCACACTCTCTGTGGCTCTCTCTCCCTCTGTATTTGTATTTGTCTTCTTCTTGATTTCTTCAAGTTACAAATCAAATGAAACCAAAACAACAAACAAAACAACGTCTCTTATGAACGCAAAACATTTTTCTCTCTTCTCTTTTCTGCTCCACGTGTGATAAAATGATAAAAACATTTTAACCAAACCAAAAACAAACCACACTAACTGCAAATAGATGCGCCAGCTACGAGGCCAAATACGGACCACCCACACAATGCGATGAATGCAAGCTGCGATCAGCCTTTGACAGGCGCGACGAAAACAAAAAGGTCAGCGAAAAAACGAATGCGATAAACGGAGAAACAGAAACTGTCGAGGATTGCAAAAATATATTTGCCTTACCACATAAACAAATCTAATATTAAGTCGAATATGTTTTCTGTATTATACAACAATGTATCGTTCAGTTTTGTTATCGTGTCGTGCTACAGTCACGTCCGATCGAACGAACCCAACTGAGAGCTAATGTATTGCGTTCATAAGAGATCTAGATAGTCTAGGTTACTCCATTTAGGTCGCTATTTGTTATCCATAAGTTCTCTGAAACTCGTTTGTAACTTGTATGAAACTCTTTCATCTTCCTTTGCAGGTCAATGGCAAAATTCTGTGCTGGCTCTGTACCTGCGCCTACAAACGTGCTCTGCTGAAGGCACAGCAGGAGGGGCGAATATCCATGTCGAAGAAGCGACCCCATGAGAAATCCTCCTCATCGTCGGCGCACAGAGAGAGCTCGGCGACAGCAAAGAAACCATCGCGGGGCGGAGATATTGGCAAAAATTCGGGCAATAATAATGCCAGCGGTGTTACGGCTGTAAGTGGTGCCGGGCTAGATCTGCCCGATAAGATATCACGTGGTAATGGCGGAAATGGCACAATTGCGGCACCAGCTGCCATCACTGTGGACACAAACTCGTCAGATCATGTGGTGGCAATTACATATCTTAAGGAGCGCATTGCCAGTCTGGAGAAGCGCTTGAATCAAAAAGACAAAGAACTGCTGGAAAAGGATAAGCAGGTGAGTGGAACGAAGTATACCCTGCCGTGTGAACCAGTTAATAACCTATCCATACTTTGCAGTTGACGGAGCTGAAGGGTAAAAACTTTGAGAAGGAGAACGACATGCGCAACAGACTTAAGGAGGTGGAGCGCCTGCACGACATGAAGGTAGATAACTTGAATCGCAAGGTTGCTAGCCTTCTGAAAGACTTGGCTGTAATGAAGAAGAGCAACAACAACAATAAAAAAGCATCTAGCAAAGCTGAAAAGGAGTCGATTAAACGTGAGAATCTATCGCCCAAAGATGAAATTGTTGCTGCAGCAGCCGTCGATAAGCAGCAGAGTAAACGAGAGCCTGAGCGTGATCTGGACAAGGATGAGAAGAGTCGCGATCGTGAAGAGCGTGAAGAACGCAGCGGATCACAGGATCGTGCCAGCACACATTCACACTCTGGCTCAAGCAGCCCCTCATCGAACTGAATGCCCCGCACACTCCACACCCCCGAGCAGCGAGCGAGCATCTTCACTCGTTTGAGTTTTTAGTTTGTCACTCTTAAAACTTTAGATTTTTTTACATACTTTCTTTAATTGTAACATAATTATTACAATGTTTCATTTATACATTATATTTCCATGTCGCCACATTTACCAACCCTCCCTCACTCACCCATACCTTACCCTTTGCAAAATGTTCTCATCTGTTCTGTACTGCTTTCATTGAATGTCAATCATCGATTAGAAAATGTAATAATATATAGGCTCAACTTAACAAATTTTCTTTAGTTTAATTATTCACCAGATGAAACAACATATAACGAAAGCATTGTTTACAAACTTAAGAAATATACACAAGTTGGGAAAACCAAAATTATTAAACATCCTTCGTTTTATTTCTATCCGAGCAATAACAACAAAATAATAAGAGTTAAAAGAGTCAGGAGTTAATGGGGCTTTGGCTTGTGCCCGTCCACGTAGAAGTTCCGTGTTGCCTTTGGCAGCTCCAGCTCCATGCCTTCCATACTTTTATCGAGGACTATTTGGCAACCGAGGCGGGAGTTCTCTTTCAGAAATGGAGCCATGTCCAGCAGGTCGTCCTCCTTTTCATCCGCCTCGCTAAGCTTTGTTAAATAGTTGTTCTGCACATACACATGGCACGTGGTGCAGGCTAGCGACGCCTCACAGGCGCCTTCCATTTCTATGCCGTGTCGATGCGCCAGGTACAGCACATTATCGCCCACCTTCCCCTGCACATTAAAGCGTTTTCCATCCTTGTCAACGTATGTTATGTTGACCCTGTGGCAAGGCAAGGATTAACGATATGCTAATGGGGTTTCCTTTCACAATATACTCACACTTCATCCTGCGATTTAGGGTCTTGCCATTCGTACTCTCCATGCCGCAGAACTGCAAAGATAAACCCACAATCATCAATGAATTTCATAATCTTCACAAAGTGTTTCGAAACGACACCTGTTCGCAGGTGCTAGGTGAATTACTTACAGTTTGTGGTGTGCAACGTTTTTCTGACTGTGTAAACTGGTGATTTTAAAACTTGCTTGGTAATTAAATGACAGGAATTAAGCGATTGGCGTAAAAGTAAACAAAACATTTTTTAAGGTTACCACTAGAGGTGAGCAATATTCAAGTAACCGATGTTATATGGATACATTGTTCACAGCCAATTACTAAGGTTAATTTAGCACTGCTAAAACATACAAGTTGTTTGTTTTAATGTATGGGCTCTAATATTATTGAGATCTTATTATTTACGCTCTCCATAAAAACACACCTGGAGCTATAAATAAAAAAAAGTTTGCTACGCAACTAAACTGCAAGTGACTGCCTCAAAACTTATCGATATTTCGATTAATACGTGACTATTTTTGTATTTAAAATATCCTTTTTTAATTTGTGAATTAAATATACATTTATACATGCCAAATGGGATTGTATCGTATAAATAAAATAATTGATGCTCAATAATATTTATATCAATATGTGTACAACTATTTTAGTAATTCCCGTGCATTATTCATTCCAACAATTTTCTTCGCAAATGACTGCCACAAAATATATCGATATTACTATTACACTTCCCCAAAACGTTATTTTTGTATTTGAAATATCCCTTTTTTAATTTGTGAATTAAAAATACATTTATTAATACTGAATGGAATAGTATCGGATTAATAATTAGTCTAATTAGATTAGGTTAAATGATTAAGTTAAAATGATTGTATTATAATGAATTATTAAAATGGGGCGTGCGTAAATACATATGTATATATATTTTCCTTGCGGTGCAATGTGACAATGAGAGTCTTAATAAATCACTTGGCTGCTGCTGCTAACACGTCCCGTGGAGCCGCTTACTTTGCGTCACCCTCAGACTGCTGTTTCTTGTGGCCGTTATTTTTCTGCTGCTGTTGCACGAATAGGTCAGAGGGGCCCACATGCTTAATGGGTATGACACGCTCCTCTGCCCCCTCTGCAGCGACTAATGGAGGCACCGTAATGGTTAGTACGCCTTCGTCAGTCAAAGTGGAGGCAATGGCATCTGCATTGTACTCCTTTGGCAGCGGATAACGACGTACAAAGTGACGTGATACGTGTCCGTGCTCATCCTCCCGTTCCTCATGCTTTCCCTCGATAACGACGCAATTGTTGACGAGCTTCACGCTGAGCTCACCAGGCTCAAAGAGTCCCACATCGAGATTCACCTCGAAATTGCCACGTTTATCCTTGCCAGCTGCACCGCTCCCACCCAGCTCCGCCCTTTGCTTGTTGGCCACCAGATGATGGGCATGGGCACCCATCCGAGCAATCAATCCCAGTGTATGCAAATCCAGGGGATCGTGATGCCGCGAATGCATCCTGCGATAGATGCGATTGGGGAACATGTCGTGGCCATAGTACATGGAATCCGGCGAGTCCAGGTTGAGCACAAATGGAATGTCTGGCATTTTCGCAGTTGTATTGATTCACACAGTTCTTAGAATCTGTATCTGTATCTGTCGCAAGTTCACTGAACCTGATTGCAAATGCGACCTGCTTTCCTTAGGTCGAGGTGAGGGTTGATTTCCAAGTGGGGCAGTAACTGCTTCCTGGCACTGAATAACTCGAAACTCACTACGCAAATGTGAAGTTCCTCTCGGCTGAGCCTCCTTTTATAGCCTGGCCACACAGAAAAGCTTTGCGCTGTTAGAGCTTTTTCTGGAGCGACAAATTAGGAATTTTCTGGAGCCAACTTGAAGTTGGGGGTCGCGTTAAGCTTTCGGAGACAAAAATAGAAAGAGAAAGAGCAACAACAACAACAAGTGCAAACCGCAGACAGTTGGTGGTTCGAAATCGAATTCGATACTTTTTGAAAATGGTAAACACTGCCGTCTGGCCTGGTCTGATCGTTCCAATACCATCCGAATAGCTGTTAATTTTGAGCTGAAATACGATGAGCAGACGACGCCGACGTCGGCGCCAATTAGCGCCGCGACAACGCCGTCACCACAAAGCGACAACAATTCTACAGGTTGAATTGCGATTCTCAATCTTCTCCATCCAGCTGCGGTTGTTTTATTATTCATAGTTTACAGTATGTACCTGTGTGTGTGTGGCTGATAAACCAGCAGCGACGCTGACTTTGAAGCAGACCTCACGTCGTCGCCGTCGTCGTCGCAGTGGACGTCGCCGTCGACGCTGTCGCCGCCCGCAGTGTCGCTTTGGTTTGGCCGATCAAATCTTGCGTACAATAAATGCCGCTGCTGGAGTAAACAGAATCAGTATTGCAGCGACGGGCAAGCCAAGTGAAAGTACACTTCTCGGAATATACATACATATAGTACATCTACAATGGCCACCTACGAACAGGTTAAAGATGTGCCTAACCACCCGGAGATCTATCTGATTGATGTGCGCAATGAGGACGAGATTGCCGAAACTGGCAGCATTCCCGCCAGCCTCAACATACCCTGTAGGTATGCGGTGATACGCATGTGATCGATAGATATTGATCGATAACGATTGTCATTCTAGTGCCCAAACTGGAAGGCGCCCTGAAGAGTGAAGCCGAGGAGTTCAAGGAGGCTTACGGCCGTGAAAAACCCGCTGAGGATGCCGACATAATATTCACCTGTCGCTCAGGCAGGCGTGTCTTGAACGCCGAAGAGATCGCCAAAAATGCTGGCTTCACTAAGTGAGTTTTGTGGGCTTTGTAGAGATTATGCATAAAGTTAATGAACTCTAATTGATTTCTCTCTAGTGTGCGCGTCTACAGTGGATCTTGGCTTGACTGGGCTGAAAAGGAAGGTCTAACGCAGTAAGATCGAAAAGAGATTGCCCAAGTTGGCTCCAGACAATAGTCTACACTAAACCTATTTAAAAAAAACTAAATTATAGCTTGTTAGATTTATGCACACTTGTAGAATAAAATTATGGTTTTGGTATGAATTGCAGCTGGCTATTTATTTATTTTATATTTTTATATTTATTTTAATTTATATAAGACTCGCACCTATTTCAACTGTTTCTTTTAAAATATCGATAGCTTTTGCAGCTATCGCTGCTATTTAATACATAGTGTGACTGTAACCGATACTTTCAAATGCGATCGAAGAGTTGTTATTCTACACATATATTTGACTAGTGATATTTGAATTCACAATGTGACTGTAATCGATGATTTAAATTGCAGGCGAAGAGTTGTTTATAATTCCCACATATCGCACAATATCGAATTAATTAAATATTTGACTGCTTTAACTTATGATATTTGAATTCACAATATGATTGTAATCGATACTTTAAAATGTAAGCGAAGAGTTGTTACCCATTCACACATATCGCATTAATTAACTATTTGCCTACTCCAGTAGCGATAATTGAATTCAATGTGTTACTGTGACTGTGACTCTTATATGTGAGCAGCAATACGTAATACATTACGTATTTAATGTGTGCTGCTTCCTCTTATCTACGCTACTGCTCAATGTTTTTCACTACAACGTAACTCCCTCACTTCTTCTCGCACTCTCTTTGCGTAGTACTGACCTGCCTCAAGCAGAGCGCATGACGTAACAACTGCTGCGCTCTAGATTAATTATTGATGGAAATAATCAAAATAAAGAAAAGAAAGTAAAATAAGTAAATAAAGTAAATAGTTCTCAACATTTTTAGAGCATGCGCCATGCGCAATTTTCATAGGACGCCAAAAATTACATCAGCCGGTGAGAGAGCATCGAGAGAGAGCCGGAAAGTTCTCGTGCTCCGGCGTACAGGGTATAAATAACACGCCGCAGCTCTTGCCGGCACCCAGTCGTAAGAATTCGATCAAAGCATTTGGAACTCTGTCAAAGGGAGACCACAAAACAGATAAACAGCAGGAAATTTCACCACAAGTCTTCTACAGAAATTTAAAATTGCATCAGGATGCGTTCGTTGCCCATGTTACTGCACATGGCCGAGGAGATGATGCGCGTGCCGCGTGTCTCTCCCTTCCAGGCCTTCTTCCGTGAGCCGCTGACCTGGAGCAGCAGTGTGGCAGTGCCTCGCAACTGGCAGCAGATTGCACGCTGGCAGGAACGTCACTTTGCACCCCCCGCGAGCATTGGCAAGGAGGGCTACCAGGTCAGTCTGGATGTGAGTGAATACAAACCCAACGAACTGACGGTAAAGACGCTGAACAACAGCGTCATCATCGAAGGCAAGTCGGAGCAGCTGCAGGACGAGCAGGGAGGCTACAGTTCACGCAACTTTCTGCGTCGCTTTGTGCTGCCCGAGGGCTACGATCCCGAGCTGGCCACCTCCAGCCTGAGCAGCGATGGCCTGCTCACCATTCATGTGCCCAATCCGCCAGCCGTGGAGGAGGCGCTCAAGGAACGCGTGGTGCCCATACAGCAGACTGGACCCGCACAGGACAATGTTAAGCCCAATCCTCCACTGGATGAGCCGAAGCAGTGAAGAGCAGTTGCCCCCTCACACCTCAGTTGTCCCTTACCTCCGTTCCTCTCTAGCCTTAGCATTCGTTTCTTTAGTTTAGCAATTTTTAAATATAAATAAAAACATAAAGAAAAGCAAACAAAATACTCTGCGTACTTTCTTTTATTGCGCCACTTGCACTTGTCCTCTCCCTCTCCTCCCCTCTTTCGCACTTTCCTTGATGACGTTGCACTTGACTCGCGTCCAAGTTTGCCCGATGCGCTGCTGTCTTGTTTGTTGGCCTTCGCGCATCGGGCAAATGATTCATCCCATGCCCATCCGCATCCGGCGCAGCCTCCGACTCGGCACGAGGCCACTTGGTCGTCGTCGTCGCTGTCGCTATAAAAGCGCTGGCCGCGGCTTGGTCAAATTTTATAAGCATCGCAGACGCGAAATGGCGCTGGTGCCCACAACATATCGTGATCTGTCCCGGGAATTGGACCGTACGCGTCCGCTCTATCGTCCGCCGTATGACTTCCAGCTGTATCCGTACCTGTGGGACGATCCTCGTCTATGGAGCAGCAGTGATTACCAGCTGCGTCCCTTGGATGAGCTTGTCAGCAGACGTGTACGCAATCAGCTGATCCAATCCACACCGTACGAGTGGAGCTACCCCATGCGCTGGGACAACTACTACTCCGGCGAGCGTGTGCATGCGGACGAGAAGGGTTTCCGCATTGACATCGATGTGCGCCAGTTCCGTCCCCACGAGATTGTGGTCAAGACCAACGATGACTACGTCATTGTGCAGGGCAACCACGACAAGCGACACGAGGCCGGCTCCACGGGGTATGTGGAGCGGCACTTTGTGCGCAAGTATCTGCTGCCACGTGGCTACAATGCCAACGAGGTCATCTCGGACATATCCGCGGATGGTGTGCTGACCATCAAGGCGCCACCACCACCCCCGGCCAAGTACTACAGCCCTGGGGAGAGACTGGTGCGGGTGCATGAGACGGGCAAACTGTCGCTGCCCTGGAAGTGATGAGCGAGGAATATCCGCCACTCCTCCTCTTGCTCCCTCTTCCTCTTCTACTTCCCAGTTCTACTACTCCTTTGCTACTTCTACACGAATTCCTTCTTCCACACCTTCATCTCCTCTTCACCACATCCTCTCTTTTATTTCACTCTCTTCTTGTTCTACACTCTCTTTCTCTTTTTTCTCCTTATACTATTTGATGTTTTCCCTCATCCCTCATATATTCCTGATCTCCTTCTGATCTTTCTTCTCCTTCTGAGTTTTCCTCCTACCTCTTCCCTTCTCCCTCCACTTCCATACCTCCTTCTCTTCAATTCCATCGCCTCTTTTACATTCCCATTCCCTCCATTATCACTTCAACTCATTTCTCTTGCAATCCCGCACTTTCTTCTCCTATTCCTCTACTTCCATTCTCCTCCTCCCTTTAATCTTTCCCCCCTTCTTCCTGCCCCGCGCCGCCCTCACAACATTTCAAGGTGAAACTATTTTTGTTCGCCGAGCAGCAACGTCGCGCATTTCAATTCTCAATTGGCTGCTAGAAAACATAGAAAAAACATCGCCTCATAGTGCGCAATAAACCCATAGAAATGATGAGAGCACCGTGGATAGCCCTGGATAAAAATGGAATGCAATTTTCTAATACATTTTCAACAATATTTAATTATACGATAAAAGTCTTTTGCTCGATACAATAAATAGTTGCTTATAGATACGGGAATGGGAATGAGATTGCAGATGTGGAATGGGGATGCACTGCATCCTGCCGCACTCTACTTGCTGGTGTTGTGCCCGTTGGTGGTGGCCTTCTTCTCCTCGTGCTTCTGCTCGACTGCATTGGCCTTCACATTGAGATGGGCTGGTCCAACCTGCTGGATCTGCACCACACGCTCCTTGGTCTTGTCCGCAATCGGCTGTGGCTTGGGCACATTCACAGTGAGCACGCCGTCAGAGGTGAGGGAGGACATAACCCTGTCTGCCTCGAATCCCTTGGGCAGCGCATAGCGACGCACAAAATGGCGGGAGATATAACCGTGTCCATCCTCGCGCTCCTCGTGCCTCCCCTCCACCACAATGGAGTGGTCCATAACCTTCACAGACAGCTCATTGGGACTGAACTGGTTGACATCCATGTGCACCTGGTAGCCATCTTTGCCCAACTGTGCCACCGGCATGTGCCACAGATCGTCGGCGCAGTTGCTGCTGCTGCCGTGACGTTGCTTGGCCGCCGAGCTGCGCTTGTGGCGATTGGCCACGATCTGATTAATCGGCGATGTGGGGCAGGCGGGATGTTGGCATTGCCAGGGATTCAACAGACCCCCCAGCAGATGTAATCATGGTCTGTGGTGCAGGGCGAGGCTGCATTCCCATGCCAAAGTCGTAGATGGGACGACGGGACAAATCCTCTATAGCTTCGGCCAGTGAGAGCAGAGTAGAGAGCGACATTTTGTATTTTAACTTCTTTAGTTCACTTTTAACTGTAAATTAGAGTTATAATTTTCGGTTAGATTTTGCTTTTGCACTGCAGAGAGTTCCTTCCTCGGACGCTGCGTTTGATCCACTGTAACGGATTGGGGCTCGCCTGCTGCCTTTATAGTCGGCAAAGCTCTCTCGGCTTCTGGAAACATCGCACAACTTCGAAGTGGCGAAGTTTCCAGAGTACAGAAGAGAGAAAGTGCTCGAGAGTTCGAGACTACCTATGTATGGAGAGTGTGCGAGAGCCCTGTCTTTGAGCACGTAACATCACTACGTAACAAGAACAGTCGAGAGCGTGGGAGTTATAAAGAGCGTATGCGAAGAAGAACACAGTTTATCTGCACGTATCATCACTACGTAACTAGAAAAGCCGAGAGTTGAAAACGAGGGAGTAAGTAAGGAAGAACGAAAAAGACGAAACATCACGACGTAACCAGAAAGTGCGCCACCTAAGCAAAGAGCATCCAAAGGAGAGCGCACTACACGACAGCTAAGAGAAGGGAAATATCACAACGTAAATAGAAAGTGCTCGACCTAACCAAAGAGTGTGCAAAGGAGAGAGCACTACACGACAACAAAGAGAATGCAACATCCCGATGCAACCTGAAATTACTCGAGAGCCAAAGAGCGTTGTGCTGTAAGAGAGCAGGAAAACTAATACAAATGCAAATGCTTAACGCAAACATACTCTTTGAATTTCTTTATTTACGTTAATCGTTAAGTACATACAGACATATGTAATGTGCTTATGTTTACTGAATACTTGTAGTCGTAATTGTTTCACACTTGTTTAGGAAATCATAATTTCATATCATAGTTCTCTCTTCATCATAATCTGCTGCTTTCTGCAGTCTCTCTCTCTCTTCATCAGCTATGTAGTTATTGCGAATTAAGTTATTGAATAAAACACAAAAAACATTTATCGAATAAAACGTTCTGCTTGTCTCTTCTCTATTTCTGTCTCTTTCTCTGTCTCCCTATCTCTGTTTCAGTCTCAGCAAATTCACTTGGCCGTTGCTAATGGCGGCTCCTCAGACTTGGCGCCACCAGTTGTTGCCCCATTCTCGTTGCTGGCCTGATTCTTGGCCAGCAAAATGGCAGCATCCTCGGCGGCTAACTCCTCTGCACCCTTTGTTACCAGCACGACGGCAGTCTTCTCCAGCTTCTTCTCTGGCTCCAGGGGCGTCTCATCTGTCTTGGCTTTCTTGGCGGCTGGCAACTCTTCCTCTTCCTCTGCCCGTACCTTCTCTGTCTTCGAATTAGAGTTCGAATTGGAGTTCGAATTGGAGTTCGAGTTGGAATTTGAGTCGGATGAGGAGCTGCCATTGGCGTTGGTGTCGTTGGCTTCGCCCTCAGTTGGAGCTGTGCCGCTGCTGCTGACAGCGGCATCGGTGGAGTCCTCCTTTTCCACAGTCGAACTGGCGGCACTGCCATCCTCGCCAGCGGTGTCCACCTCCATTGACTTTGACTCCGGCATTGCCTTCTTCTGTTCTCCATTGTCGCCACTCGAATTTATATTGGAGTTGGAGTTGGCATTGGCAATGGAAGTCGAAGTGGAAGTGGAATTGGCATTGGAAGTGGAAGTCGAATTGGAAGTGCTGCTAGTTTGCACAATGGGCTCAGTCTCTTTCTCTTTTGTTTTTGCATTTGCCTTCTCCTCTGCAGTCTCAGCTGCTGCTGCTGCTGCGTTCGAATTGACGTCGACGACGCCGTTGCCGTTGCCATTACCGTTGCCAACGTCAACGTCGCTGTTCGCTGTTGCTGCTGCTGCTCTCTCTTCGTTGCCATTGCCATTGCGCTCTTCGGCGCACTTTAGCTCAACTGCAGCTGTTTTTGGGGTTGGCTGCGACTGCGACTGCAACGCTGACTGCGACGAAGGCTGCTGCTGCTGCTCGTTTTCGTTGGCTGCCGATTTCGACGCATCCTTCGACTGCGACTGCACTGATAACGGGACCTGGACCGACTGCTGCTGCGACTGCGACTGCTGCTGTATGTCAACGATTCTCTCAATGGGTCGCTCCTCGCCCGACTTGACCACAGGGGGCGGCGGGGGAGGCGCCTTCACGGTGAGTATGCCATCCGAAGAGAGCGTCGAGTGGACGTCAACCGGATCGAAGCCCCGGGGCAGCATGTATTTACGTATGAAGTGACGCGAGATGACCCCGTGACCGTCCTCCTTCTCGTCGTGCTGCCCCTCGACCACGATGCAATTGTCGATGGTCTTCACGGTCAGCTCGTCAGGTGCGAACTGCTTCACATTCATGCTCACCTGGAAACCATTGCGATTCACCACCGAGTAGGCAGATGCCGACGTCGCTGCTGATTTACTGCTAGCAGCAGCGACGCCAGCATTGGCAGAGGCTGCTGCTAAGGGCGCTGAGGCGCCGACCTTGTCGCCCAGCTCCTTCTCCAGCTCCAGCAGCGACTTATTGCAGCAGACGGTCTTGGCTCCTGCCACACGGCTATATGGATGATGGCGATGCTGTCCCTGCTGCGCCTGCCCCGCCTTAATTGGTACCCAGAGCACCGTTGCCGGTGGCGCAAGACGCGCCATGCGACGCGTGGCGCTTGACGACGGCGACGGCGACTGCGACTGCGACTGCGGATGCGCGTGTTGTGGCGGCGGCGGCGAATGTTGCGCGGCGGCAGCGGTTGCGGCGGCCAGCTGCTGGTCCAGCGGCGGATACACACCGAAGCCAACATCATCGATGTCCATGCCCAGGCCCAGGCCAAGGCCGAAGCTGGTGCTACCCGCGGCCCGACTGTAGTTAAAGTCGTGCAGCTCCTCGGCCAGGTCCAATATGAAGGGTATAAGCGACATCTCCGTTGCGTTGCTCGGCTCTGCTTTCCTCTGCTCTGCTCTGGTGAGGTGGGGTGTGGCAAGCTTTAACTGCCTCTAACTGTAAAACGAACTCCGTTTCCGACTGGGAGCACCCTGGCAAGCTAACTGTGACTTTGCTACTGTCTCTGCTGCTGCTTCAGATTCTGATTCTGTTTCTGGTTCTGTCTCTGGAGCTGTTGCTGTTGCTATCCGCGTGCGATCCGTTCCGGCGTCTAACTGAATGGCGTTTGAGGGCTTATGGCTGAATGTGCAACCTTTTAAACGACTGCGAGGCGCTGAATGGAAAACGCACGTCTGGCCTGGAAGCGCTGCAGCAGCGACGCAGCCGAACAACGACCACGACCACGACGACGACGACGGCAGCTCGGCGCAGCCCCCAAGTGAGGCTGGACCCATCGTCGGCGTCGTTCTTTCCCATGTGCAATCTTTGTTTATTTGCTTTTGCTTATTTTCGGCTAAAAAATCAATAGAAATCAAGCTGGCAATGAGTTCCCCCTCCCGCTGCCCACTCGCAAATCAGATGCGCAAACACACAGATAGGCAGCATGTGCATGTTTGCATGTGTCTGTGTGTGTGTGTGCAGTTTGTCAGCCACTTTTGCAGTTGGCAATTTTCCGGTTGCGAGAACAAAGAAAGTCTTCCAGCCACAAACCGGCTCCAGCCTCTCTCTCTCTGCTTCTCTCTCTCCTGGGCATGTGCCTGTGCCCAGACATTGCCCGAATAGTGCATGAATATGTCTGTCCTCTGCCTCCCTCTGTCCTCTTCTGTATCACCCTTTTCTGTCAGCCTGTTTTGTGCCGGTCTCTCTGCCTGTCGCTTTGCCGGTCTCTCTGTCTTCCTCTCTGTATGTAGATTCGGCTGCTGCGCTGCTCGCCCTCTGTCCGCCTCGGCATGTAAAGTGGCCATGTTGCGGCGAATGCGGCGAAACAGCTGAGAGGCCGCTAAACGCGTCTCGTGCCGGCAACTACAACAACAGCTGGTTGTCAGCCGAGTGAACGTACAAACGAACGAACGTGTGTGTGAACTGAGCTGTATTTGTGTGTGTGGTCTGGAAAACCGACCTAGGCTGAAGGGGGCCGCACACGGACAGTGGGGCAGTCACCGAACATGCGCAGTGTCGTTCACTGGAGTCGTCGGCGTTGCATATTTCTGTGCAACTCTCAGCAGAGCAAGCAGCTGTGGGTGAGGCGCTTGCAAAATGTACGCACAAGCGCACATATGATTGCCTGTGCATGTGTATGTGTATATATGTGTGTCTCTGCAGAGACTTGTCCAGACGAGAGGTAGACGCTCGTTTGGAGAATTTGTATACACCAGACTCGGGAAGAGTCGCTACCAACACAGCCGAAGGTGTCCATTAATGAGTGCACATGTATGAGTCTCACACGAACATGTCTGTCGCATGCGTGCTTTCGTGTGCAAGTACGAATCTAAATACGTTTTACAAAGTATATGTACATACATACATATGTACATACATATGTACACATACTGACATGAATATTTATGTGCAGCGCACAACCTGGAAATGCAGAAAGTAATGGAAGTGCAGTGCACAACTCCACATTGGGTACATTCCTGTACCATGTATACAAATGTATAACCGTTTATGTACATACATATGTATTTATACATATGTACATATATGCGCGGGTATTTAAAATAACAATAACATACAAAATTTGAAGTATAAACAATCAAATACTCGCGAATACATACATGCATATGTATGCCTGTACATATGTAGGTACATGGGTACAAGATAAAATAAATGTATGGACATGTATACAAACAAATGCATCCACATGAATGAAAATGTACTTACATATTACTGTACGTATTTATACAAATATAAATGTAAATTGTACATTGTGCATACCTTCTATACATACATATGTATGAACATACATAGATGCCAAGAGCCGTATGTACGTTGTACATTTCCATATGTATAAATGTATATATGTCAATACATATGTAAGTATGTATGCACAACATACACAAGTATTTCATTATTGCATTTCGCAAATACTTAGCGACAAAAACAAAATCAACGAATGTGCATACATACTACATGTATGTATGTATGTACATATGTGTGAGTAATATAATATTTAATGTTTTTTTACGGTTTTTGCAGGCATGTATGTACATACAAATGTATTTAATCATACGATTACCATCATTTTTATTGTACTTATGTACATATGAACATACATGCTGACAAATCTATGTACATACATATGTACATCCATATGTATGTACATGCATATATAGTACATACAATATGTACGGTGTGTCAACCAATTCTTTGCAATTGAAATGTGAACTGTGTCAAGAAACACTTTCTACACCCAAAAAGAGTAAATAATTTTACTTTAATTGAAAATACATGTCTTATGGTTTTGTTTGTTTTAATGAGTTTTTGTTAATGTAACAATTAAAAATTTGTGATTCGTATACATATGGACATATCCATGTTTGTATGTATGTATTTATGTACGTTTGTACATAAAACTATTGATATTTAATGACAAATACAATAAAATCTCATGGTTGAATGAAATCTAAGACACTTTTAACTCTGTCATGAAACACTTAACACAAATTACTAAACCATTTAATAGTCTTTGCTAAATGTAGCCAAATTCGCAAAATAAACATTTTAAATATCTGAAAAAAAAAAATACATTGTTGTTATTATGTACATGGCTAATTTGTTGTGGCAAATGGGGCAGCTAGAACATTCTCCCAATTTCGCGGCTTCTGCTCTTGCAGCACTGAGCGCTTATCACGCGCTATCTCCCTCTTTCTCTCTCCATCGTACTCGCTCATCACTCTGGCCATCGACACACTCTCGCTTTCATTAATACATAAATAACGTATAGCGTACAAATACGCATCACGTAATACGTACGTACATACGTAGTAAGTAATGTGTGTGTTTGTATGCACGAGAGTTTTCCAGAACATTGGCGAAGCGTATCAACTTTAATCAGGAAGCCAGAAGTTTCGCTGACATTCCGTATAGCGCCATCTCACTCATTCACACAGTTAGAGACGAACACAGACGCAGGCATGGGCGCAGAAGCCACCACCACTGCTGGCAGCTATAAATAGCCAGCAGTCGGCGCAATTCGGCATCAGTTTGAATCAAGCAACCGTGGCAGCAACAAGTCGTTGAGGCAGTCTAACACAAAGCATACTTTTCCAAAGAGGATAAACTCTAAAAGCAATTGATATATTCAACAAAAGTTATAGAAAATTATAGAAAATCATTAAGAAAAAGTTATTCAGTAACTGAAAAGTAATAACATACAAGTGAATAGGAAGCTCATCAACAGAGCAAACAGCAAACCACAAGGTCATCGGGGATATTTAGCCATAACTTCAGAAACACTTAACTGAAGAAAGAGACAGAAACACTTTAGCAAGATGGCAAACCTTCCACTGCTGCTGAGCCTGGCCGAAGACCTGGACCGTCTCTCTGTGGCGCCATATTACGCTACACCTTTCTACTGGCAGCGTGAGCAACGCAATCCTTGCCTGGCCCTGGGCGCCATTCCACTTAACCGCCAGCTGCGTGAACTGGAGAAGCAGCTGGGCTCCGTTGGAAGCAGTGGAGCTGTTTCCCAGATTGGCAAGGATGGATTCCAAGTCTGCATGGATGTGGCCCAGTTCAAGCCAAGTGAACTGAATGTCAAGGTGGTGGACAACTCCATTTTGGTCGAGGGCAAGCACGAGGAGCGCGAGGATGATCACGGCTTCATCACACGCCACTTCGTCCGTCGCTACGCCCTGCCCGAGGGCTACGAGGCCGACAAAGTGGCGTCCACTCTCTCCTCAGATGGCGTGCTCACTGTGAGCATTCCCAAGCCAGCTGCCATCGAGGATAAGAGCAGCGAACGTGTTGTCCATATCCAGCAAGTTGGACCTGCCCATCTCAATGTCAAGCAGAACGAGAAGGAGAAAGAGCAGGGAGAGAAAGAACCTGCCAAGCAGAAGTAAAAAAGACGAACCAAGCATCTCAGAAATCCCAGTCATTTATAGTATAAACATTTATATTAAATATAACTAACCTTATGTATTAACCGAAAGTCAAAGTCATTTTCTGTTTTATAAATGTTACACAGGCCATAGTAACAAGAACATTAAAAAGATCTAATTGTAATCGAAACTTATTTCCTTTCAATTTGAAATAAAACACAAGTTTTATTCAAAACATTAACTACGCCTATTTGATTTGGTTTATTCTGCGTTGAATACCTGTTTATTATAATGTAGTCAATACATATCATACATATTATATTATGTGTGTATTCATTTTTCATATGTATATGTAAGCATTAGTTATTTATTTATTTATTTAATTTAATTTAAAGTCGACTGAATTAAAAAAGATATTGATACAAAGAATTATTTAAAATAAATCAATTACAACCAGTAAGAAAAGCAACAGTCGCGCAACACGCGACAGTGGGATACCCTTCGACCTATGTTCCCGTGTAGCTTAATTTATTAAATTCATACACATATACATATGCACATGCTTTGAAATTAATCCCGACAGATGGCGCTCGCGCTTGCCCGCCTCTCTTGTTAGCTGACAGAAGAATTTGGTTTTATGCTTATTCTTTCTTAAATAACTTCTGTGATTGTTGTCCGATCGGATTGCGATTTGGAGAAGACGTAGATAATTCATTCATCTTAGTATATGTTATAGTTAGAAAGTTTATTTTTTTATATAGCGCTTACAAATTGAGTTCAAAAATTAAATTATTGATTTACGGGGGCGGTGGGCGTGGCACCTAACATTTGAAATAAACTTGATCAGCTATACGGGTAGTACACAGGAGTTCTCCTGCCAAATTTGGTAACTCTAGCTTTTATAATAGCTGAGATCTGTGCGTTCACACAGACAGACGGACGGACATGGCTCAATCGACTCGGCTAGTGACCCTGAGCAAGAATATATATGATTTATGGGGTCTCCGACGCCTCCTTCTGCCTGTTACATATATTTCCACAAAGTTAGTATACCCTTTTTTGACCATTTTCAATGGTCGAAGGGTATAAAAACCAGTAGGAAAAGCAACAGTCGGGCACGCGACAGTGGGATACCCTTCGTCCTATGTTCCCGTGTAGTTTAATTTGTTAAATTTATACACATATGCATATGCACATGCTTTATAATTATTTCCAACAGATAGCGCTCGCGCTTGCCCGCCTCTCTTGATAGCTGACAGAAGCATTTGGTTTTTATGCTCATACTTTCTTAAATAACTTCTGTGATTATTGTCCGATCGGATTGCAATTTGGAGAATACGTAGATAATTCACCCAGCTTAGTATATGTTAAAGTCAGAAAGTTGTAGCTTTTATACTGCGCTTACAAATAGAGTTTAAAAATTTAATTATTGATTTACGGAGGCGGTGGGCGTGGCACCTAACATTTGAAATAAACTTGATCTGCTTATAGTACACAGGAGTCTCCCTGCCAAATTTGGTAACTCTAGCTTTTATAATAGCTGAGATCTGTGCGTTCACACAACAGAGGACAGACAGACAGACATGGCTCAATCGACTCGGCTTGTGATCCTTAGCAAGAATATATATACTTTATGGGGTCTCCCACGCCTCCTTTTGTCTGTTACATACATTTGCACAAAGTTAGTATACCCTTTTTTGACCATTTTCAATGGTCGAAGGGTATAAAAACGGGAGCAACAGTCGCGCAAAACGCGACAGTGGGATACCCTTCGTCCTATGTTCCCGTGTAGTTTAATTTGTTAAATTTATACACATATGCATATGCACATGCTTTATAATTATTTCCAACAGATAGCGCTCGCGCTTCGCGCTCGCCCGCCTCCCTTGTTAGCTGACAGAAGCACTTGGCTTTATGCTCATACTTTCTTAAATAACTTCTGTGATTATTGTCCGATCGGATTCTAATTTGGAGACTACGTAGATATTTCATTCAGCTTACTATATGTTGAAGTCAGAAAGTTGTATCTTTTATACAGCGCTTACAATTTGAGTTCTAAAATTAAATTATTGATTTGTGGGGGCGGTGGGCGTGGCACCTAACATTTGAAATAAACTTGATCTGCTTATAGTACACAGGAGTCTTCCTGCCAAATTTGGTAACTCTAGCTTTTATAATAGCTGAGATCTGTGCGTTCACACAGACGGACAGACGGACAGACAGACAGACATGGCTCAATCGACTCCGCTTGTGATCCTGAGCAAGAATATATATACTTTATGGGGTCTGCCACGCCTCCTTCTGTCTGTTACATACATTTAGGTGTGTAGGGTTTTGAATACTAAAATTCAGTTTTGTGAACATGATGATTTCGAAGCATTCAAAATATATTGAATTATTACACACTGAAACTATTTGATAATATCAGAGGACACAAGATAAGGCAGTGGTTGGTTATTATATTATATTATACTATTTGTATATATATATATATATATATAATTATATTAGCACAAGTTGATGGCGTTAGAAATTCAATATACTAAATAAATGTATTTCCCGTTGCTGATAAGGGAATTCCCAAAGGAGAGTAAAATTGCACGAGGCTGCAACCGCTTCCAGCGATAATACATACTATAATGTTTAAATACATACGTACACACATACAATGTGTTATGATATTCGGGTGTGTGTGTGTGTTTTTATATTCAATACATACATGCATTATATATATAATTTTACTGATATGAAATAGGTCAATCTATTGAATGTATTTTTAAGTGCATTCTGAAAGTGGAATACAGAAGTAAAAGTAAAAGCATGAAGCGAGATCAGTTGACTCCGGGCTTTCAAACGGAATGATTATGAACGGGATCAAATTGGTTCTCCTTTTCCTACAAGTGCTGCACATACATTGTTCAGTTGAGGAACTAAGAAGTCTTTCAGATTGTGGAAGGTCACCTTTTTATCCAAAGCCACACATAGCTGGGGGATATATTATCGAACCAGATGAATTCAGCTGGATGGCCAGTCTTGAGTATGCAAATCGAGGATTTGGATACTGCGCAGGATCGGTGATCAGCTCGCTATATGTGCTGACAGCTGCCCACTGTGTGACTGGGGAACAAGTTGATAATCACAAAGGATTGTAAGTAAGCTTATCATAACCAACGTACAATGATATCTAATGAGTTTCTAATCTGCAGAACCGGAGTACGTTTGGGAAACTTAACCCAGAGACCCTTTTGCGATTATGGCACTTCAAATTGTAATTCTTTTCTGCGTTTCGGAATTGAAAATATAACAGTGCACGAGAATTACCATAAGGATAGCAACCACACTATACGCAATGACATTGCTCTGCTTCGGCTGGATAGTCCTATTCAGTTTGGACGCCATATTAAGCGCGTTTGCCTCCCCTTTAATACGAAAGAGCCCATTGTCGATACTCAGTTGATAGTGGCTGGAAGGGGTCTAACGACAAACACTGCTTCGACGGCAAAGCGAGCTGTGGGTGTACCTTTTCTGGACAAAAGCAATTGCGAACATCGAGACCAGAGCATTATGTGTGCGGCCAAACTTGCTAATAGCGATAGTGAATCATCAAAAAATACGTGCGAAGGAGATTCTGGCGGACCTTTAATGCATGCAGCCAACCAGCGACAAATAGTGATCGAGGGCATCGTATCTTACGGCCAAAGTACATGAGGTAACCGATTCTTCCCCACACATTTTACACGGGTTCGTCATTACCTTAGCTGGATAGAGAAGAACGTGTGTACGGGAAGGGATTGCACTTCTGTTATGGATAGGAAATTCTCTGCAGATTGCGGATACACTCCAATGTATCCTAGGGAACAAACTAATGGCCCCCATTGGATCAGGCCTTATAAGTATAGCTGGCTGGCCATATTAGTGTATGGAAATACATTAGGCTATGTCGGTTCGGTGATCAACTCCCGGTATGTGCTGACGACGGCTGAGTGTGTGACGGGACAAAGGATTAATCATCTTGGAGCATTGTAAGTTTAATCTAATGCAAATCAATACGCGCTCGTAACATATGTAATTCGATTTTTGTATCCACAGAACTGGCGTGCGGCTGGGAGACTATGATGAGAACGGGCACATTTGGTATTACGACACTTGGAACTGTTATCATTGGCAGGAGTTTGGCATTGAGAAGACAATACTGGACAATGAATACAGTAGAAACCATAAACCTAATAACATTGCCCTGATTCAGCTGGACAGGTCGATACAGTTTGGACCCAAGATAAAGCCCATTTGCCTTCCCTTCGGAATCAATGATGGTGTACCGGAAGCACCTGTGAACAGTAGTTTGACACTAACCGGTTGGTATAATAATGAAGACAACTCGTATGCAAAATGTGATGCAAGTGTTACCCGCTTGGTGACAATAAAATGTAAAAATATGTGGAATGTAGATGAAAAACATATCTGCACCCCGAATGTATACATTGGTGACTTTGGCAGTCCCCTGATGTTCTACCATTCAGCTAGCCAACGTATGCTTCTCGAAGGGATTCTGTCCTTTAGTTCATTCACTAACATACGAAAACCTTTTGCTTATACTCGAGTGCGTAGTTATCGTGACTGGCTCAACCAAAACATGGAAATGTAATAATTGAATAAATCAAATGTTAAACTGTAAACTGCATTAAAAATACAAAACAAATACTATAACTTTTCAATAGTATAATCAAATAAAATCTTAATATTCTGCGTATTATAACTTTTTATGCATTGCCTAATTTAGAGTTTATTCCAGATGACAAAGCTTGAATCGCTGTAACGATAGCAGTCGCCGAGTTTGAAAACCCGTTACAGATTTAAAAGACAAAGTCTTCTGCGGCATATTGCTGTCTCATTCTCTTACAGTAATATGCAGGCACACGCACACAACTCGCAACTTGTATCAATATCTTGTATTTATACCCTTGCATAGAGTATATACATAAATATTGGCCAGGAGTTTTCAACGTACCTTAGGTGACATCTCCGACCTCATAATGTGTGCGAAGTGTGTTCAAAAAGTAAGGTGACGAGGTAAAATTTCGTGGGCAATGTACTTTCGAATATCGATTTTTATACCCTTCGACCATTGAAAACGGTGCAAATGTATGTAACAGGCAGAAGGAGGCGTGGGAGACCCCATAAAATATATATATTCTTGCTCAGGATCACAAGCCAAGTCGATTGAGCCATGTCTGTCTGTCTGGTGGTTGCAACTCGATCTTTCACTGCGTCGTTCCGTTGGTAACGTTTTCACTAAAAACCTTGACAAGGCCATTGATAATAAGGCTAATTGAAAGTGTAGTTTTTGCGCCTGCGGTATCATTTTGAGCTGATAATTGGTCACCGATGGGGAGGGCTACGGCTTTTACAATTCGATACAGAGAAGGCCGCCAATTCAGCTATCGACAAAGTCAATGGTATGTTAAGTTGGCAATTCATTCAGAAGCAGCTGGGCTCCATTGGAAGCAGTGGAGCAGTTTCCCAGATTGGCAAGGTTGGATTTCAAGTGTGAATGGATGTTCAAGCCAAGTGAACTGAATGTGAAGGTGGTCGAGGGAGGAGCATGAGGAGCGCGAGGATGATCAATGCTTCATCACTCGCCCGAGGGCTACGAGGCCGACAAAATGGCCTCCACACTCTTCTCAGATGGCGTGCTCACTGTGAGCATTCCCAAGCCAGCTGCCATCGAGGATAAGAGCAGCGAACGTGTTGTCCAGATCCAGAAAGTTAGACCTGCCTATCTCAATGTGAACCAATGTGGAATAAACTCTGGTTGAAATAAGCTGTGAGCCACTGTATATACATATATAAACATGCATATTTGTATGTGCTCTCCACACACACACACACACTCCTTGCGCATCCAGTGAATGACAACAGAAAGAAAACTGGCCCGGCAAACAGAGATAGCAAGAGTTCATTGCACTTGCAAAATGTCAGTTGCTGCGCTTTTCGCTTTAATAGAATCCCTTGCGACAATTAAAACATTAATATGTATATACATACATACATTTAAAAATAAAACAAATAAAGAACATGCTAAAATATCGTAAATGCAATTAAAAGTACCCACAAATATATTTATTTATCTGGTTAAACGCAGAAACTGCGAGAAATTGCAAGAACGTTCTGAATGTGTACGTATGTATGTATATACATACATACATACATACAAATGTGTTTGTGTTCACATTCACGAAAGAGCGAGAAACTTCAAGAGAGTAACAGCTTGAACTGTCATGTTTATGCGCCTGTGTGTGTGTGTCAATTTGGCGTCGGTATAAAAGTGCGCTCTCTTGCCGTCGGCGTCATTGTTACAATTCAACCATTGATTGAAGCACATCTGCGGCGCAGAAGCAAAACCAACAAAAAAAACTAAAAAAACATTTTTCTGAAGATTCTTATAAACAAAGCGAAAGTTTAAACAAGTTCAAACATGTCGATTGTTCCACTCCTGAGTTTGGCACGCGATCTCGACAACGCCTACAGCGAATGGGATCATTTGCTCGATGATGACTTCGGCTTCGGAGTACACGCCCACGAGCTCTTCGAGCGTCCACGTCTGGTGTTGCCACACCACCACCCGCACCAGCTGCACCGCCGCCGTCCTCACTATGCCGCAGTGCCCTATGAGCGCAGCCATCATCAGTTGTTGCCCCGTCGTCGTGGCTCCACTGGGGGGCAGAATCCGCTGTTGCCTGTGATTGGCAAAGATGGCTTCCAGGTGTGCATGGACGTGGCACAGTTCAAGCCGAGCGAACTGTCTGTCAAGGTGGTGGACAAGACGATCGTCGTCGAGGGCAAGCACGAGGAACGCGATGATGGCCACGGCATGATCCAGCGTCATTTTGTGCGCAAGTATACGTTGCCCAAGGATTACGATGGCAACGATGTCATCTCGACCGTCTCTTCCGATGGTGTGCTCACCCTGAAGGCCCCACCACCGCCCAGTAAGGACCAGGCCAAGCAGGAACGCGTCGTCCAGATTCAACATACTGGCCCAGCGCACCTCAGTGTAAAGGCACCTGAGAGCAGCCCCGGCGAAGCTAAAGGAAAGAGCGAAAACGGAACCGGCGAAAAGATGGAGACCGGTAAATAAAGAGAGAGAAAGAGAGAGCTGATGTTAAAGATGGCGGTGCTACGCTGCCCGGAGAGTCCAAGACTATAAGACAGTAACCATACACACATCCAACACACACACACACAGATTATACACATACACATGCCAACGGTGGAACATCCTCTCATTACATCGCATTGAAGTTTTCATCACATTTTAGCATTAGGAGACTTTAGAGCGGCAGCTTTTAATGATGTACAAGTTTCAGTTGATTTAGTCTAAGAATGTATTTTGATAATGCGATCCCAGTATCTTAATTTACGTTTGTACTTTGATTTAAACTGTGAGAATTCATTAAAATAAACAGATCTATAAAATGAATAATGCGTTTTTTAATTTGAAGTGTATTCTTATTAAGACTGCTTAAGGAATGGCCACAAATTACGGCGAAACTGTGTTACATTGTTTCATCAGCAGGCAAACGTAATACATTACATGTACAATACTTACATACATATGTACATATGTATGTATATGAACATATATTTATGCACATATTTATATATGTACATATTTGTGCAGTGCATGAACATTACATACTATGCAAAATGTATTCATGCATGTAGTAGATATTTATATATAGATACATACATACATATATTATGTACGTAAATATGTTGTGTTATGACTTGTACATTATTTTTTATGCACCACTTTTAACTTTTACTAAATACATACATATGTACATACATATGTATGTACGTACATATGTACATGTACGTACTCTTACTCATACATATAAATGTACATATTTATTTTGTGCATAACACATGCATAAAAAACTTCAGTGACAGATTTCTAGATCTACTTTTCATGTAGCCTGTTTTGATATGCTCTTTATTTGCATGTCTCTCTTAAGTGGGAGCCATCTGTGAAATTAATTTGCTTGCGTTTGCATTGCTGTGCTGCAGTCTCTTATTCAACTCCCACTCTTAAGTTGAGCAATCTATAAAATTTACACGTTGTTTCTTGTACGTTCTCGCTCTTACGTTTGCCTGCACACACTTCTGTTTCTTTTTCTCTTTCCCCCAGGTAAAGAGTACAGTTATTTTTGCTCTTACTTCACGCACACTTGCTCAACCAGGCGATGTTTTTGGCTCTTACAGTAATCGATTCTTCTAGAAGAGCGAGCAAGTTGCCTATAAAAGCAGCCGGCACAGACTGCCCCGTTACAGTCAATCAACTGAATTCGTAAAAGGAAGGAGCTTCGCTGCGCGAAATTTAAAAGAAGAATCTTCAATTTTAACCTGCAAATACAGTTAAAAAAGTAAAGCCAAAGTAAAAAATGTCGATGTCTACAATTCTCCAACTGGCCGAGGCAATGCAACAACCCCGCAATCCCGTCTACGACTTCGGCGTGGGTATGCATCCGCGCCAACTGCAGCCATGGACACCAACTCCCGGTCTGCTAAATCCCTGGGGAGAATGCTCCCATCCAGCTTGTCCCACTTCGCCGATAAACAAGATGATGGCCAGTCGTCGCAATCGCCATGGAAACAAGCAGCAGAACAACGGAACAGACGATACCTGGCACATGCCCATTACCCAGATCGGCAAAGATGGCTTCCAGGTGTGCATGGATGTGGCCCAGTTCAGGCCCAAGGAGCTAACGGTCAAGGTGGTGGACAACTCCATTGTGGTGGAGGGCAGGCACGAAGAGCGTGAAGACGATCACGGCATCATCTCCCGCCATTTTGTGCGTCGCTATACGCTGCCCAAGGGATATGAGGGAGACAAGGTTATGTCCTCCCTCTCCTCGGATGGCGTGCTCACTGTGAATGTGCCCAAACCACCATCCATCGATGACAAGACCAAGGAGCGTGTGGTGCAGATCCAGCAGGTTGGCCCAGCCCATCTCAATGTGAAGCAAAACGCCGCTGAACAGAAGCCCGAAACGGAGAAGCTGACTAACGGTCCCAGCAAGTAGGAGGCATTTAACGGCATCATCACAAACCGTTCATTACTGTTAACTCATCATCCTCATTCCAATTGTTGTTACCTCATAGCATTACCAAAAACATATTTATTGTAACACCCAAAAGACTTATAGTACATACATATATGCCATAGGAAACTAACATTATCTTAGTTGGTTCACCAACTGTAAAAATAAAAAATAAAAAAACAAGAACACTTTTGAAATTATCCCATTTTGTTCTTATTTCTCCTGTTGAAGGTTTTTTTTTTTTTGATTTAATAGACATATTATAAAAAATTTTCTAATTTGGCATTGTAGGGAGTTTGAACCCATCAAATTTGTGGATTTCACTTTGAAGTTAGTGGACCATTTGGTTACTTTAGTTTGGATCACTAGCACTATAAAATTCCATTTTTATGTTGGTCTGATCCTTGTTTGTTCGCTAAATGAACCACCAAAATATATCAATCATTTACCATGAAAATACAAATAATTCCTTAAGAACTATCCAGACTTTTTCGCATTCCTTTAAAGCCATTCATTCCCTTTTTCCACAAATTCTATTTAATAATTCCTCAAGGAAATGCAAAGTTTGCTAGATCGGTGCTACTTAAAAAAATTTGATTCATAAATAATTAGTGAAAATCAAAAACTAAACGGATTAAATGAACTATGGAAATGAAAAGAAAATGCTGAATAAACTCCCAAAAATGTTAAAAACTTTCCGTTTTGTGCTCCCTTCTCCCTGTTAAAGACTTTTCTCTTTCTCTTTGGAATAATGTTGGTAATTGTTTTGCACATATTTATTTAAATATTTTAATACATAATAAAAAATTTAGTTGTCCTTTTGTTGTTGTTTGTTGTAATGCTCGGTAACTTGTCGCGATCATAAGTATATGCACTGTATATATTATGCTAGATTCTATATATCTAAATCGGCTTTCAATTTTATCGGTTTCGGTCCGCAAAGCTTGAGGATTTACATAGAGAGCCGTCGAAGCTGCACTTGAAACATCAAAATGCTTTTCATTAATAGTTTGTTTTCCTCTTTTGTTGTTGTTAATTTAAAATATTTGTGTTTTTCTTTTTTTTAGCATTGATATTCCTTGTTTTCGCGTTTCTTGTTGTTGTTGCTGTTGTTTCTGCTTGTTGCTGTTATTATTATTATTAATATTATATTAGTTTATTTTAGGTTATGTTTTATGTGTATATATTCAATGACGCTTAATCACAGATCAATTTTTAAAATTTCATTTGACTTAGAAGTTAAGAAACAAAATACAAAATTTCACAAAGTGTACGTCTCTCCTCTGCTCCCTCTGCATATACATATACATACATATATATATGGTTAATAGTTATCATAATAATATAATAATAATAATCATAGTACTTATTACCATATCGTATATGAGCTACTGACAAACGGATTTGGCTTAGGCAGCGGGCGATTGTTAATATTGTGAGATTTGCTTCTGTACAGATTGTGAATTTGCTCGTTATTGTATATGGTATATTGTATATATATATATAGTAGAGGGGGCCGGTGTATATAAGGTTGCTTCACTTGGATATTGCAAATGAATCTATATTTGTTTGTTCTAAAACGTACATGATTATTTCTTGTTTGTTTTTTGTTTGTTTGTTATGTTTGCAGTCTCAAAATTGTTTATGGGCTTTGTTGAACATAGATACATGGATAGATACCTGTGGAAACTAGACTGAATAATGGTGGGGCTTGGGGGGAGGAGGGTATATAAAAACAAAGAGTTAAATGGGTTGGGGTCGGCCTGGTGGTTCTACTACGATGTCTACGGTTCTAATACTTTCAACATGATAGAGAGACATAATGGGAGGGGCACAAATCACTTTTTGATGAGACTTTCGCAGCTGCTGCTGAGATTTGGCAACGACTTGAAGAACAGACGCGAGCGATCCATTTGCGGATCCATTGTGGATGCGTTGCAGCTCTTGTTGCCGGCACTGGCAACAGCCTCATCCACGCCCTTGTCAAAGGAGCGACGCAGTGTCAGCTGTTGCTGCTGCTGACTGGCGTAGGCAGCTGGCGGCGAAAGCGGCGACGAAGGCAACTCAATATCCAACACGGTATCCCCGCCGCCTTCGACATTGCTGCGCTGGAGCATGGCCTCCTGCTCCTGGTCCAGCTTGGTGTCCGAATAGCGTCGTATATCCACGCCCAGATCGGGCTGGCGATAGTCGATCTTTGGTGGTGTGCTGTAGTCATAGGTTAGTGGCGTTGCCACGCCCACGCACAGGGGCGAATCGTTGAGTATATCACGGTTCTCGAGAAAAATGGACGAGTTCGAGTAGCGTTTGGACGACTGATGATGAGGCTTGTAAACGAAGCCACCAAGTCCATTGGCCACAGCATGCGATACGCCCGAGCTTATGGAGGGCGCCTTGTGCTCGCCACTGCCTACAGAAACGAAGAAGGGATTAGCAAGGCTTACACTCCGGAGTATCATCTCTGCCTTACCACTGAAACTGCTCAGCTGCATTGCATTCTCGCGGCCCGTGTCCGTGGAGATGCCACTGGCACTGAGATCTTGTCGCGAGCCGGCGCACAGATCCGCAGCTGAGCCACGGCTGGAGCTCTCCGAATGCTCGAGCACATTGTGTATGGAGTCATGGAACGGCGTCATGCTGCCAGAGCCCTGCGGGCAGGGTCGGAACGAGGAGATCTGCGAGACGACATCGTCCAGCGCCCAGTCGCGATCATAATTGTGCTGGGACTGAGAGCACTCAATGTTCGCTGCCACAGCCACCTGGCCCAGTTGACCCAGCTGGCCCTGCTGCTGATGACTCTGCACATGCGCATCCTCCTCCGTCTGTGTGCCCGCACTGTTGCTGCTGTGTGGCACCACGTCCAGCTGCAGCATATGATGCGGCGATGCGTTGAGCAGTCGCTGTTGCAGTTGCAGCTGCATTTGCTGTTGATGCTGATGCAGACCCACCGTGGACGTGGCACTGTCCAGAGCACCACAGCTTGCATCGTGATGCTGCACACCATGACCGCCTGCGCCACCGCCACCTGCAGCATTTATCTCCACAGTGCCACACAAAGGTCCGTGGGCCAGCTGAGAGCTGCGTGCCTCGCTGAAATGATGATGGGCGGCTACAGGCGAGGGCGGTGCCAAGGGATGTATCTTCTCCGGTGCGTTCTGTATGAGGAGGATCCTGCAAGAAGCACTCAATTAGTTTCAGTTTGATTTGCTTAAATATATTCAATTGGAAAACGTTTGTTATTTGAAAACTATTTATGAGCAGGATGTAATGAGTGAAACACATGACACATGTTTCACATTCTTTCAAACCTATTTAATTAGTATGTTTGCTATATAAGCTAAATAGCTTTAAAGTACATCAGTTAGAAACTTAAGCTCGTCTCGCTGGCACTATGTAATTCTACTGGATGTTCTTCTGTCTTGCTCTCTATGTGGCGCACTGTCTGGGAAGGAAGGAAAACCCAACTAAATGCAAGGGAGATTCAAGTAGGTGAAGATACTTTCTATACAAGTTAAAGTATTTATTATGTATCTCGTGCAGTTTTCTATAAAAATTGCCACATGAAACAAGATGCGGGACATGCTCGTTATCCGTGGTGCAAGAAACGAGAAGAAGCCTCCATGTGGTACTACAATGACCAGAACGACGACTGCTCTACAATGAGTTATCGCGGCTGCTCTGGTAATGACAATCGTTACTGCACTAAGCAGCTTTGTCAAGCCCATTGCAAGAAACACTAATGCAGATACTATTGGAAGTAACTCTTAACAAACCAGGTAAATACAATCAACTTTGTAACTATTTCATTGTCTGCCTATCTATAGAAATTCTCTTAAATAAAACTGAGCAATATAAATAAATTTAATTAATTAATGCATTGGCTATTCCACTATCTACCCTGCCTGTCTATCCATTTGCCTGTGTATCTAGCTGTCTATTTATTTAATTATAATCCCTAGTATGTACATAGTTAATATGTCTATTGATTTATCCCTAGTATGTAAATAGTTAAAATGTCTATTGATTTATCTGTCCATCAATTTATTAGTCTATCGATCTGTCTGTCTATCTATTAATCCATCTGTCATCTATCAGACATTTCAAGTACTGCCTTTCTATTAATAAATATTTCGATCTGTCTATCTTTCTATGTCTATGTATTTACCTACTTTCCTACTCTCTTTTAATTTATCGGTCATCTATCCATCTGTCTAAATATCCATTTATCAATCTATCTTCCTATGCATCCATCTGTCTATTTTATCTGACTATTTAACTGTTTAACTCTCTGTCTATCTATTTATCTTTCCGGCTATCTAACTGTGTCTCTATCTGTTTATCCATCTGTCGTCTATCTACGTATTTATCTATCCATATATTTAAACATATTTCTACGTTCTTTCTTTCTTTCTTTTATCTGTCTACCAATCTGTATATTTATCTATACACATCTATACATCTATATTTTTATCTATCTATACATCTATCTATCTGCAGCTCTTTCTATCTATATATTCATCTGTCTCTCTATCTATATGTACATCCATTATCTATTTTTGCATTCGGATTATCAAATAACACTCAGCCTCCAATAGTTCTCTTGCTGTGCGGGACACCTGCCTGTTGCGTGCCTTCCAGCGATGGCAGAGATGCAGATAGGCCTTGCACTGAATGTACATGAAGACAATGCCGCCAGTGAGTCCCACGGTGACAACGCCCAGCTTTGTCCAGAATGGCCAATCTGTGAGAGAATGAGTAAATGCAATTCAGTTGAGTCATGCACAACAGGAGGCAGTAGGCATTATGCATTGGGGAGTGGGGTGGCAGGGGAGGATATACAAACCAATCAGTCCACGCTTGACATCGTCTGCGGCCCGCTCGATGAGCACACACAGCGACCAGATGACACACAGTGCTGCGGCACAGTGGAAGAGCACCGTGCAGCAGAGACGGCGCCGCTCAATGCTGGAGATGTCAAGGCTGCGCCACTGTAGAGCCGCCAATCGATGCAAACGAAGCCAAACAATGCCAAATGCGAAAAATAGAGAGAGAAAAAGAAATAAATTAGTTGGCAGGCAGTAGCCAGACAGACAGATAGATAGATACGCAGATGGACAGATGGATAGTTAGATAGATAGTTCTCACCTCGTTGAAGGGCTTGATTTTGGTGTGCATGATGAAGGGGAACTTGCAGAGTTCGCAGGAATTCGTTGCCGATGCTGTCAGCCATTGCTGCAGGCAGGCCTGGTGCACATACTTCAGGCTGCCCGAGCAGTAGCAGGGCGTCAGCAGCGGATTCTGTGGATCGCTCTCGCAGTGACAGATCCGGCAGATGTCGCCGCTGTTCTGTGAGGCTTGGCTGCTCCCGGAGCCGAATCTGCAGATAGAAGAAAGACGAATTTTACCATTAAGCATTGATACAGGTGTGTGTTGTGTGTGTGTGTGCGACCTTTGCTTAAACAGATTATATGAAAACGGAATGGAGCTGCCATTTGATGCCCAAATTGATTGACAGCTGAAACATACCCGCTGGAGGCCTTTCTTTGTTCGCTGTCTAAACAAAGAACGCACAGGATTCGCTCGCTGTATAGAGAACATACATAAACAGAGGTTCCCCTTTCCTTTGCTACCTCCCTAACTCAATCAAAGTGAAATTATTTACCAACCCGAGGAGAGATTTATTGAAATGGCACTGCAGGGCAGGTAAAAACGTAGTACGTTGATAAGTTTGCAACGGATGCACGTATTATTAATGAAAACTTATTCGTTTTCCGCTGCAGCTGCTCTTGCCACGCCCATCGCACACCGCCCACCACCCAAAAGTGCGACACACGCCGTTTGGCAAACAAATGAATGCAAATGAATCACAATCAGTCGACACATAGTCGATCTCTGGCCCGAATATGCACATTGTGTCACGTTTGTAAGTAATAAGTAATTATACCCCTGTCTACCTATATAGATAGATATAATTATACCTCACATATATATTATTTATACTAGCAATTTACATAGATCATAGAGAGAGACTCGCTAACTGAACTTAGAGGCGACGTGAAGTGTAAAAAAGTAAATAGGATCACTTAATGTAGTTAGCACAGTGTATTTAATGTGCCACATCATATCTATATTGATGCAACGGATCAGGCTATATACATATTTACTCTACGCCCAGTTCAACTGAGAAAAACAAGATTGTTTTTCTTCTTCTTTGAAGAGATTTTATTTTTAAGCAAACGGGTTTACGTATTTAATTGCCCGCGGGTGTGTGACATAACGTGCAAGGGGGCAGGGGTAGGATTAACAAAGTATTTAAATTTATGAAAGAAACAGGCAGAGCAACGAAAAGGTTAAGCGCTGATAAGGCAGTGAAAAAAGAAGATTGAAATTAAATTAAGGCAACCAGTTTAGTGGTTTCTATGTTGCAAATCTCTTTCCCTATAAATAAACTCATTCCCTTAATAACCTGCACATGTTGTTCCACAATAAACACAATATTTATGCTTATCACTTTAGGAAATATTAAAAATAAACTCTTTCTTTGAATAAAGTACTATACTACTGTTCCAATAAGTGAAAACACTGCAATAGTTTTTCATGGAATAACTTTAATAATTAAATTAAAGATTAAACATGCCTATTGCAAGATGAACATGATAGGGATCACTTCGTCTATGAATACATTTTAATTCGGTTTTTATGCTCATCTTTAATAATCAAATTAGTATTGCTGTTTATTCGGAATCACTTTCGAACAATAAACACAGCTATATATTTATTTCTAATTGCTTATCAATGCGGGAAATTCTTGCTAAATTCTCAGCAATTATGCAGATAAGCAGATTTGAAATGTATATGTGTGTAAAGGCAACAATATATAATATACTGTGTGTGTGTGTGTGTGTGTGTGTATGGCACCAGATCTACAGTTTCCATTGTTATTCCTAGGAAGTACAGTAGCCTAAGTTGCGCCTATTGTTATGCGCTTTCAAAGGGACTTACAAATTTGTTAAATGTCTAGACTGGTTAAGGGTACCAGCTCATATTACTATAACATCATATCATTGCAAACTTGAATTTATTATATAAAAGAAACTGCTGGCATAACAGTCTGCCAGCTGCTTTATCAATATCGGAATGGAACATTAAGATATAGCTGTCAAATTAGCACTTCCCAAGGGAATTAACAATATTTAAACATGCTATAAATGTCGAGACTGGTTAAGGGAATCTTTTCATATTACTTTAACATTATATCATTGATCTCATGTGAATGAAGGTATCACATAGAATAATCTACTAAATTTTGGCACTTTACTTGCTACTTTATCCATTTATGATTAGTACATTGAGCATAAGGCAATTTACATATAACAATATTTGTTGAATGTCTGGCATGATGGAGGTACCCATTTTACATAACTTTAACATCTGTTCATTATTTTGTTTGTTTGAATGTTCAATCGAAAATGAGTTTACAATATAGAAGAAATTGCTGTTTTGGCTGTTTGCTAGCCACTTTATCAATATCGGAATAGTTCATAGAGATATAGCTGTCATATTAGCTGTTTAATGGACATGCGATTAGAAAACAATTACTTGATTTACAGTTTAGATTGATAGGGCTGTGGTGATAAGCGACAGCTATGAGGCTATTAATGGAAATATGGGTAGATTATTCAAAGTGCCTGGCCGAGTGACTTTTGGATTATTCACGCTGTAACATGTCAAAGTCGTCGCTGCATGGCATTATAAATTCATTAGGTATGCAGTGAAATCCAGTTGAATGAGGCAGCCACGCAGAGTCACGTTTCAATTTGCCGTTAACTGTGTTAGCTGTTTTTAGCCTGATGTGCATGTGGTAGTGTGTGTGTGTGTGTGTTAGCCAAGTTCATGGCGGTTGCAATTAGACGAGAATTGCGGTGCTATCATTATATACTATGCATCGTGTCTGGTGAGAATATAACTACATTAGCAGGCACAACAAACACGGCACACTCACACTCACACACACACCACACACACACACACACAGAGTCACACAAAGCCACAGACAAAGCACACAGTCACAAAACAAACACGTCAATTGGCCAAAATAAAAAAGGGACAAGGCAAAGGAAGAGTGGGAAATAAAGAAAAATTGGTTTTTATACGTTCTAGTTGAGGCACTTTTACTTTTCGCCCGGTAGGTGCGGTACCGACTGGACGGCAAGTGCGTGATTGTGCCGAAGGACACCAGGCAGGACAGACAGGACGGGCATGACAGACGCAGGACTGCCACAAAGGCAGCCAAGCGTTTACTATTTGTGCTGCTGCTGCTGTTGCTGCTGCCGGTTGTCATCACATTTGTTGTGGGTCTGGGCACGGTCTATGGCCATGGCCGAGCTGTGCTGTGCCCCGGCAATTGACTGTCCTTGGATCAATAAAACGCATTTCAACCGAACTGTGGCAAAGCACACACGCAGCAGGACAAGGAGCTCGGTGCCTTTACACACCTTGCTGTGGTTCGTCAGCTACAGTGGCTCACATCGGAGGGGGGCTACAGGGTTTCCTTTGCAAGACATTACAAATTATCTGCCCCCCTTCAACTTCTTTACTTTCATTTCTCATAATGTAAACTCATTTCTGAGCCTTGCCCCCTCCCACTGCACGCCACTGCGACATTCCTCTAGTAGCCCCATCTGTATATGTTGTTTTCTTTATAGTCAATACAATCTTGTTTTCTTGTATCCTTTAGGCTCCCCTCATCTCTCCCCCTGTCCCCTTTCGAGCATCCTTTAGCATCACATTTATATGCGCATCCTACTTTCGGTTTGGCTTCCAATTTTATGACTTCATTAGATAATAGGCTCAGGAGCCGACGATACAACAGGCGCCAGACTGGCGACAGGCTCACACCCCTTCCTCTCTTCCTCTAGCCTACCCTTGCCCCCTCATTCTAGTCTACCGTGCCCCTTTCCCACACCTTCTTCAACGCCGTCTTTGTGTTCATCTTTAGCTGCTGAGGCTGTTGCTGTCACGCCCTCGTAGCCCCTCCACGCCCTTTCTGGATGAGTTGGCAGTTGTTTTTATGGTTGTTTGTTCGCGTCTGTCCGCGATAATTGCGTGCAATTAGTGCCTCCAAATTGAGTCGCGATCATGTCACATAAATTAATGTCACTCACCCAGCCCTCAATGCCGCACAGGGAGACAAAGACAAAGAAATGCAAATTTCGTCGTGTTCTACGCAGTTTCCTCGCCACAGATTGTCAAACTTTTATCGAACAAGATTTCAAGCTAAAACAACGGCTATTTTTATCAGTCTCAATCTCAAATCTTGACAGTATTCAGCTTGCAATGCATATATAGTCTATGTGTATATGTCATAAATCCATTAGCTTTGAGGGTTTAGAACTTTGTCATTCAGGGGGTTTTCGCTGTACGTTGAACTGTATTAAAAGTTAATACTTTGCTTTATCGAGTCGATAAGATAAATGACGAGGGCAGTTAACTGTCTGAGACCACTAGATACCCTGTAAACTACTCCATATATACTTAACACAGTCTAAACTACAATAAGCAAAGCAAAGTATATAGTTAATGTACCCCAGTTTAATAAGTTGTGAAGGAGTATGTCAATATAAACAGTGATAAAATAAAGTGTAAATATTACAAATAAATAAGTAGAGATTGTTTTTCACGTTTTGTTGCGACTGTAACTAAAGCCAAACTGACAATTTTGACAGGAATATAAATCTTCGTGGAGGCAAACGACTTTATGATCTAATATCTGATATCACTAGATCGATAATCGATAGTAAACAATTGTAAAAGTAACAGACTGTTTTGCACGTGATTTTCCCATTGTAACTAAAACCATTTTCACAAGAACCAAACGATTCCATATTGAACGAGAGCAACAGTCGCGCAAAATGCGACAGTGGGATACCCTTCGACCTATGTTCCCGTGTAGTTTAATTTGTTAAATTCATACACATATGCATATGCACATGCATTGAAATTAATCCCGACAGATGGCGCTCGCGCTTTTTATGCTCATACTTTGTTAAATAACTTCTGTGATTATTGTCCGATCGGATTGTAATTTGGAGACTACGTAGATATTTCATTCAGCTTAGTATATGTTAAAGTCAGAAAGTTGTATCTTTTATACAGCGCTTACAAATTGAGTTTAAAAATTAAATTATTGATTTGTGGGGGCGGTGGGCGTGGCACCTAACATTTGAAATAAACTTGATCTGCTTATAATACACAGGAGTCTTCCTGCCAAATTTGGTAACTCTAGCTTTTATAATAGCTGAGATCTGTGCGTTCATACAGACAGACAGACAGACATGGCTCAATCGACTCGGCGTGTAACCCTGAGCAAGAATATATATACTTTAGAGGGTCTCCCACGCCTCCTTTTGCCTGTTACATGCATTTTCACAAAGTTAGTATACCCTTTTTTGACCATTTTCAATGGTCGAAGGGTATAAAAATATGTGATAATTAAGAAACGAAAGTCGATAGTTTGTTAGATATTATTAAATTAATAACAATAATTTGTTGTCCACTGTTTTTGTAGTTGTGACTAAAGCTAAACCGAAGATTTTGAAAACAAGATAAACTTTACATAGCCAAACAAGTAAAATATCAGTTAATAATCAATCGATAAGCGATAGATTTGCTAATTTGCAATTAAGGAGGGAACAGATTAGTTTTCCCAAATAAAGGCATTTTCACAAAAACATAAATCATTATAAAGCTAAACGATTAGATAATGAAATATCTAATGATCTACTGATAAATCAATTATTAATAGTTTTACTAAGATTTTATTAAAATAACAATAGTTTGACATTGTTTTTAGGATTGTGTCTGAAGCCAAGCCGACGATTTTCACAAGAACATAAATCCCTATAAAGCCAAACGACTGGCTGATTAAATATTTGATAATAATAGGTCGGTAGTTTTATATAATTATATATAATTTTTTTTATAGTACATATACATTGAAATAAGAATAGATTGTTTTTGAAGTACTTTAACGATATCAACTAAATCCAAACTGACGATTTTCACAAGAACATAAATCTCTATAAAGTCAAGCGACTAGATAATGAAATATCTGATCGTGATAAATCAATAATCGATGGTTTTGTTAGATAGATTGAAATAACAATAACAACAATTGGGACTAAATCCAAACTGACAATTTTCACAAAAACATAAAACATTATAAAGCCAAACGATTGTAATATCTGCTAATGATTTATCGATAATCGATAGTTTTGCTAATAAATCATTGAAAACAGTGTTGATCTGTGTGCCATATGTAATTACGCAATCACGATGAAGCTAATTTATGCACAATCTTTGATTGTGGCAGTTATGGAAATAGCTGGAACATATATTTACATACATATGTATATACTATACGCCATACATATGTGGCATGTGAATATGTAAATGTGTGTATGTGTGTGCTCGCTTATATGGAGAGTGCTCTCTGTCTAATTACATACCCCGAGCACGGACAAAGAAGCCACGTAAGCACGAGGGGCGTATGGAGGTGGAGTAGGAGTAGGCGGAGCTTTTCCCAAGACAAACAACGCGGAGACGCGGCTCAAGCTCTACAAAAAAGTTGAACTAATAATTATATATTTGTCGTGTGTGCATTTATAAGACCCGGCACAAATGCGTTAACTATCGCATTTCCACTCTCTGTAACAGGTGCAAAATTTCAACAAAGCTGCAAAGCAACAACAACAAGAACAAGAACAATAAAACAACACAAAACAACTACAGTAAAACAACTTTCGTTCTCTTTTTTCGAGTTGGGTTTCGAGTTTCCGAGCTGTCGTTGGGTCCGTTCGTTGTTTGCCCTTGCTGAGTTGTCAGCACTTCCGCCAACGCCTCGAGCGCTCGAGTACATACTATACATACACTATATATATATCTACATACTATATCTCTATGTATATTATATGCCTGGCTATTGCGTGTAATCAGTCCGTCACTGACTGAGCGCAATGGAGGCGCTATCAGGCAATCAATTGAATCAGTTATGTATGTATATGGTATAAGCATTATGACCATAGGGCCCCCTCTATGTGACAAGTGTAATTAATAGTTTACCCCCTTCCGTCCCCTCTACCCATCTGTAGCTTGCGTTACGCACGTAACGTATACGCAATGAAGCACTCAAATGCCAAAGATTCGATTGATATGAAAACACTTCACGTCGCTCTCCTATAATGTATTATACTCGTATGTGTAAATACATATTCATAAATATGTGTTACAGTGTGACGGGACTGTGGAATCTCTCTGTTACTCCGCTTTTTGTTTTACCTTCCTCTTTTATAGCTGTCTTTAACTGCGCTTTTGCTTACTGTTGACTTTTCATATTTTTTACTTTATTTTCGTAATCTTTTTAAAGCTTTTCATACCCTGCAAATTATTCAAAATAAGTGCAATAGGTATTATTGCATTGCACAAATAATTCTCTATAGCAAAGCAGAATTAACACTAAAACCTGAACAGTACCGGGTAAATTCAGAGAGATTATAGAAACAAATCGTAAAGCTCTATAGTATACCCTTACATCCTTCGATCGATCCTATATAAGTAATATATATTGTATAATAGTGCAAAATAGTATGCCTTACTCTGATAAGTGAAGTTATTTTTAAAATAGAAACTGGTTTTCATATAAAAACTTTCGTTTCGGCTGCTTGTTTCTATGGCACCTATATTTTAGAGTGGTCGGATTATGATGCATTTTTTCAAGCGTATTATATTTTTATAAAAATTCAGATGTAATATATTTGTTTGCAATATCTTGAAAAATAACAAAAATCAGGCGATAGACAGACTGAAATGGCTAGATCGACTTTCCTGGCGATGCAGATTCAGAACATATATACTTTATAGGGTCGTAGATGTCTCCTAAATTACGTTGCAAACTCCTGGCTAAAATATACCCTCTGCAAGGGTACAAATATAACCAATTTGCAAAAAAGTTGAAAAGTTTCTCAATCATAATGTGGAAAATTATGAAATTAAAGGATATTTCTAGGGACTTATCACGCATACTCATAACATACACTTTTTGGCAGGGTATCTTATAGTCGATCTGTCTATACTCTAAATTTATGTTTAATTAGTATTTGTTTTTCAGATTTGGGAGATGCGAAAATGACAAAAGTCAGGCGCCATGAATAATAATAATAAAACTCTATAAAAACATGTTTCTGATTGTCAACGTGATCTGAAAACAAGGAATGCGACAAGTTAGATAAAACACAGAATAGAATGTCAATTCTCCGAAATCGATTAGATTAAACAGAAAGGGTATAAAGTCTTCGGCTATGGCAACTTAATCCACATACTCCACGCGTAAATTATTTCATAACAAACAAACAACTAACTTTTTTTTTGCAGCTGCTGCTCTTTATGTGACTAAAGTATGTAGTAATATATTTGTATTTGTATTTGTTGTAGCTCTGTAACTCTGTCGTGATGGAGCCTTATCAGTTCATATATTTGGATTCGCTTCGTTTTACAATTTCATTATATGCCATATAAATACGTATTTAAGCGAATTGCCAAAGCCGCTTGGCAAATATGTGTGTAAGCAACAACTAAGTTGAGTAAATATTTAAAAACGACAACAAGAATCGCTGGAAGTGCAAGATATTTCCCCTGATAAGGTGCCAGCGAAGTGTGGATAGGTTGGCACCCTGTTGACTGGTGTATAAATTAAAATGACGCCATAATTATGGCAAGAAATGTGTAAAGTAGTGAAAACCCCAAAGAGAAACAGAGCACAGCGATCTGTGAATGAAGCAAATGAATGGAAGTGAGCCGGGGGTAAGTACTGTCTGGGACCTGCAGTCTGGTCTGATCTGTTCTGATCTCGTCTCGGCATTGTTAAAATTATAAATCATAAGTAATTAGACAACCCGAGAGTGTCGGTTACTCGACACCAGACCGACGATCGTATACATACATATATCGTATAATAAACCGTACTGAATTTGCATTTGCAATTCAATTGGAAGCGCCACAATGGATCGGGTATTACATACGTTGTAAATCTAGAAACACCCTCTGAATTTATTTTTATAGCTACCTGATATTATCTATTTATTTATACACGCTATACTGGCAGTAGTTGAAGTACTCTTAGTATCTGTTTAATTGCCATCATTAACATGCGCCAAATGTGACAACATTAATGAGTTTAATGAGATATAGACGCGATTCCCAGTGCCCAGCTGACTCAGAGGAGCTTCTCTGCCATAACTTTCTATATTATGTCAATGACGAATGCAATATTGTTAATCATTCCAGTAATTGAATAATTCCATTTGTGTTTTGATTGCTGTTTTTTATAATTTAGCGAACTCAGTTTAATTTAGTTTACATTCTCTAAATTAATACAATATTTTAAGAATTTTTCAAAACGACTTTCAGCTTTATAGCTTACTTTGAGTAAAACCCACGTTTATTGTCGCCTTAACATTTGAATTGTGGCTTATACTTTTTTTTTTTTGCTTGCCAAACTATTTGACATTGGCCGAAACGAGGGCGCTAGGCGGGGCCAACTGCCAAGTAATAGAATTTTGTGTATTTTTATTCTACTTGTTTTTTGCGTGTTGGGGACGCTTGCACCTGTACTTACCTGACATTTGCGTAGTGCTGACCGGAGCCGCCGGTACTCCAATCCACGGGCTCGATATCTGATGATGTTTTTGCGTTTTCGCACGACATTCTTGTGTTATTGTTATTGTTTTTGCTGTTGTTGTTGTTGCCGTTGCTGCGGTTGCCCTATGCCCTGCATGCAGCAGGGGGATGCATTTGTTGCCTTAAAGAAATCTGGTCACTCTTACGTCGCAGCAGGCCTTACGTTTTGTTTTCTTTCCTTCTTTCTCTCTCTTTGGTGACCCTTCGCAGCAGCAGCAGCGGCCCATGGGCCGTTGTCAATGAGTATCGAGTGAAACTGTAAGATTTTTGCCTTTGTTATTTTATTTCTTTTCTCTCTTTTATTTTTTTGCTCGCTGGATTTGTTTATTTGAACATGGTAAACAGATGCTGTGGCGTATTTATAGCGATATATGCCTGCTCTAATTGATGATTTTTTCACACTTCTCGTTCGTTGACTTTACACTCGGATTGTTTTGGTCTCGAGGATTACTTCGATTTTTTTTTTTGCGCAAAATGAAAAACGAATTAATTCGAAAATATAAACCATCTATTGCACTTTGACGTACATTTTTGAGGCAATGAACTTCTGCAATATCTGCGCCAGTTCGTGTACTCGATGCGAATGTGCGAATATATGTCCGTGTGTGTGTTTGTGCCTGTCTATTATTATATTTCTGTTGCTGATGCACAAAGAGAATTATCGCTCGATTAAGTTATATACGATTTTAGAAGCGTAAAAAGTCTGCCCTTAACTTCAAGTGCTTGCAGTACGCGTGATTTCACATATTTCGATACACTTTATCTGCGCTCTGCTTAAGTTACAAATAATACAAAGGCATTTTGATTAAACCTGCGACAAAGACGCACTTGCACAAACGAGGGCTGAGACGACACTGAAGTGTGGTTGTGCATTTCGCAGTGAAAAATACCAACTAGAAATGCCATCGATATATCGATATACCGTTTCTTTCAACGATATTAAAGGCACAGCTATCGATGAGCATAGTTGAACACATCGCTGGATAGTATTGGTATCAACAAATAGTTGCTTCCATTGCGTTGTATTTAGTTTTGCTATTCTACTTTATACTAAATTTCCTCTTTAGATTGTGATAAAATGGACAAGCACTGGGGCTACGACATGCTAAAGCAAATGGCCCTTGAAGGGGTCAACGATGCGGATGTGGATGAGCTGAAGGAATTGTTTGCCAGTGAAATTGGATCCATCCGAAAAAGTGACCGGATAAATTCAATATCCGCATTGATAGATTGCCTGGAACGCAGCGATGTTATTAACGAGGAGAACGTAAAACCCTTGCGCGCTCTTGGCCTACGCAATGCAAAGTTGCACGAAGCATTGGACACCTATCAGAAGGTGGAGATATTTCGACAACCCATTAATTTCTACCAGGAACAACGTCTTGCCGAGGAGTTGCAAAAACAGTTGCACATCAACCCGCAGCGCGTGGCATCAGCAGCACAGCCTGTCACGGCCTTGCAACAGAACTACGTAACCGTAGCTCAGTTTACGGATGAGAAGCGTACTGCCATATACACTAGACTATCAAAGGAATTGGGTCGGTCGTGGCGTGAACTCGGCCGCAAATTGCGCATCTCCGAGGGTGCCATGGATGATATCGAGGCCCACTTCCCCAACGACCTCAAGTCACGCATTCTACGGCTGCTGCAGATGTTCGAGGAGGACGAGTGCAACGATCCCAGGCAGCTGCTCCTTCAGCTCTGCCAGGGACTTGCCGGGTGTGGTCGCAACGATCTGCGACGCAAGGTGGAGCAAATAATGTCTCACTAGACCAGAAACAACTGTGATTCCATTGAGACTACATATACATTGTTTATGTATATGTACATTATCTATAACCATTTTGCATATTACCTATATATATCTTTTTTATAAATGTAATCGCGATGTAAAGAAAACACTCGATTTAACCTTATTTTTATATATTTTTTCGCATAATCCATGACACTGACTACAAAAAAAGCGGGGCTATTGATAATTTGCGCCGGTTTTTTTTTTCTCGATAACAAGGGGTGTTTCTTCAATTAATTTCTTGTTCGGGCTCTTCTTTCCTTCACAGTATTACGATTAAACGGTTAAAACCAGTAATAAAGGCAACACAAATAGCTAAAACGTTGCGAAACTTGACGAGAGGGAAAGGAGAAGCTCGCACATTCCTTACAAAGTATAGATCGACTTGACGCTGGAGCCCTGCTTGACCATGGTGTCCTTGTGCAGCTGATACTGCAACAGGTTCTGGCGTCCCAGACGCAGAGCTTCGCGCAATTTGTGTCCAATTTCCAGAGCGGCCTCCTCGTTGTTGCCATTAGCTGTCCAAATGGCTGCAAAACAAATATACACATATATAGAAATACATATACTCTGACGAGGGGGGTTTGCTACTCACAGATCTTATTGCTCTTGCCACGAATATTAACAACAGCTCCACAAATCTGATCGGAATGATCGAAAGCTTCGCCAATCAAACACAGCAACTGCAAGTGACGGAACAGAGAACATAAATAAATATGAGGGTAATGCGAGAGATGGAATTGGATACTTACCACATCGAGCCACAGATTGTCCAAATCATTCTTGGAGCTCTTATTTAGAGTGATCACCCAGCGACCACCCTGCTTGTTGGCAGCATCTTCCCACATTGGACTGTGAAAGGGAGAGAAGGGTTTAATACAGAGTATCTTGACTGTGGAAGATAGATCTCTCACCGTATGGTCTTCTTGAAGAGCGAGTAGTCACTGCCTAGCTTAATCTCAGATGGTGGCTTAATGTGGTTATATAGACTCCAGAAGTCCTCGACTGTGTCGAAGCTTGTGATTTCGTTTTGCATGTCCTCCCACGATTTAGAACGATCGTTCTCCAAATACCAGAGGGTCCATGTGTTCTGCAGCGGGTGTTTATACAAATGCTCGGTGCGTACTGATGAATCATCGGACTGCTGTTCAGTCGAGGTTCCCTTGGGTTCCTCCTTGTTGCCACCAGCTGTGGCAGGTGCAGTAACAGTGGCAATACTATCGCCAGTCGGAGTCGGCTCCGGACGTCCCGGTGCCACTGTGTTTGCACTGGCATTCGCCTGCTCGCTGTTGGCAGCAACTGCGGTGCTCTAGAGAAAGTGATAGAGAGACACATAAAGATAACATTATAGTTAATCATGGTTACAAGCCAATAAAGAGTATTTTTTCAGTATTTTTTGATTATTTCACTTTGTGTTTACTTTGAACATAGATTTGGGATTGGCAAAGTTCTTCATTCTGTGGAAGTCGCTCTGCATGATGAAGCCGAAAGAGTGTCTGTCGTTAAAGGCGTTTGCTTTGTTGTTTCTGTTGCTGCTGCTGCTGGGAGAGAGCTGCTTGAGCTTTCACGTTCTCGCGATTGTGGGAGAGGCGACAGCGACGGCAAGACGACGATTATTTGATGTGTTGTTGATTCACTTGACGCGATCTTTTATCGTTCTCTCTCTCTCTTTCTGTATGTATGTATATATGTGTGTAAATATGTAAAATGTGTGCGAAGCTTTTCTTTTCTATGTATGTATGTATGTACAAAATGTTGTCGGGGGCCCCTTGTGCAGTATATTTCTTTTTGATTCTTAGCTCTTTTCTGTCTGTAATATCACCCGCTGTTCCTTCTGATCAGACTCTGCGACTGGACTGCCTGGCTCTGTTGTTGTTATATATTCGGAGTGGGGATTCTTCTGAAGATCGAGGCAATGACACTACACTCACTGACTCACTTTTCACTTATGTATGTATGTATGTTTACGTGTAATGTACGTGTGTGCGTGCATGCGTTTTGTTTTAGCAAAGAAGTGGAAAACTTGTTTAACTAGTTAGTTTTGTGCAATTCTTAGCCGGTTTTTGGTTTTGGTACTTTCGATTTGTGTACAATGCAAATATGTTAATACACAAATCAACTTTTTCTGTTCTGGAAAATGAGCTACAAATTCAGAAATGAATGTGATGTTTGAACGCTAAAATTTACGACTACACACGACACACAACACACACACATCTGTCTGAAAATACACAGTCTGCCCGGATTGAGTTTCGCTTTGCGAAGTGAACTAAGTCTCTGCCTCTGTGAGTATGTGGGACAAATATGGAATACTTATGTACATACATATATACACACACATTAATCTCGTATACGATATAATATAATTTAGCTTAAATTTCTCGTTATCGTTTTCGTGTGCGGGTTTCAATAAATGACGCGAATTACTGAGAAAGCCAACGAACTGAACTTTTGTTCGTCGTTCATCTGTGGCGGCGTTAGCTGCAATGAAAGTCGACGACGCCGCGTCGCAGTCGCCATGGCAAAAAATTTAACTGTTGTTTCTCAGGCTGCCCGCTACTGCCGCTTTGTGTTGTTGTTGCTCATTGCAGTAATTTACCTTTTTCTCTCTCTTTCTCTTCTACTTCACCTACTTTTTATGCTGCACACATGGTCACACTAACTCACGCAAACACATAAACATACATATTTTAATATATAAGGTAAGCCACACAGTCACACAGCTTTTCTCTCTGTGTGCGTGTGTGTGAATTCCAGCGAGCGACACCTCAAAAAGAATAATGACGGCGACAGAAGCAGCGAGCGCGCGGCGTGTGTTTTTAAAGAGCAAAGCGAAATCCAAAATTATATGCAAATGTCAAGAGAGCGCTACAGAGCAACGTAAACGACAAACGTAAGGCGTATCGCGAGAAGAAAAATTGACGTAGTCGACGGCGACAACAGCGTGCAAATAACAATTAACTTCACTTCACAATACGTTGTTAACAACAGTGGGAGCACAAACGTGTACTCTATTTAATTTAATTGATTGGAAAAATGCAAAATTGAAAATCTGGCGATGACGTGCCACGCTGCCAGCTGCACTCATACACACTATGTGGTTGTTCTTCACCCTCGCCCTGCTCCCTTTCTTCTTGTGCAACAGCCCTGTTTATCGACGACCCTGCCACGGCTAAAACCATGCGGCTGAATTAACATTTTTCCTCTTACCTTTTCGGTTTCCGACACAACCATTATGTCAACGAGAATGTATTTTATAAAATACGATTTACGCACTCTATTTGCGTACTATAACTCGCTGTAAGTTTCGGTTAAACGTTAAATAATTGCGTCTGGCTAAACTTTGTATGTTCAGTACAGCGTGACCGAATCCAAAGCGGTTAAAAGTATTTTCATCTATTCTGGTATATTCGCTACTAATATTGAGCGAATTCACATTAGGTCACACCTAGTTTACACTTACATATAGCAGGGATGCATTGAAAATACTTTACAGTTCGATATACACGCTCATGCTGTTAAGTCTTATTGAGCTGTAAAAAACTACTACCCTCTGTTAACTGACAGCATTCATTTCTTTTCACTTGAAGCGGGGAAAATTTAAAGTTTTGACTTAAAACTTTTCCATTGGCTATTTTATTGCTTCTTTTTCTCTTTCTCCGCCCCATAGTCGTGATTTAATTTAAAGTCTATGGGCTTGTCATACCCCATGATGCGCACATAGTGCTCGGGATCATCAAAGAGGGCTGGGTCAACGAAGAGCGGGCGCTTCTTCACCAAAAACGAAGTGAACATGCCAGGTACATCGGGTACAGTGACGTCGCTGGGCTTAAACGTGGTCTAAAAACATGAAATATATAATAAATATTAAATCATTATACTCTTGTTCTTACTTTGATCTTCATCAGGATGAGAGATATTGTGGTGGCGGTATACTCCTCTGTAACGGGGTTGTAGTGCAGCTCGGTGACATATTTCTTAGTTATAAAGTGCAGCAGGAGCGGAGTAACAAAGGTAAAGAAGCCACCAACGGTGCACAGAGCAACGGCCATGCCCGTGCCCCCGATCTTCATGCCCTGCTCCATGAGTATGGGCTGTGCAGCTATGCCCGCCAGGCTAGTGGTCAGAGAGAATAGTTTGACCAGCTTCATGCGTGGTGCCAGACTGCCGTAGTAGACGCGTTGCAATTGTCCATCCGCGGAATCTTTAGCCGGGGACTGCGTTGCAAGCAATCGGTACTGTTGTTGTTGTTGCTGCTGCTGTTTTTCTCTTAATTGTTGTTGTTGTTGGAAAATTGCTCTTGGCCAGGCCGAAAATTGCCGATTGCTTTGAAACCGCACGTGCCGAGCTGCGTGTGCCATGACAGCGGCAATTTGTTTGCTGCACGGCAGTGCAGTGCGTATTGTGAACATTTTCTTAAAATTTTGTTTAACAAATAACAAGTTCTTGTGTTTTTTCTCGCGGTTAGCTGCACCACATTATTGAATAACATAACAAATAGCACATTTTATAAAACAGCTGTGCTGTTAACGCAAAAGTGAGTCTGTTAATTAGCAGAGCAGCAAAGTGAATTATGTCTACGTTTCGTGGTGAATGTCTGTTAAGAAAATGGCGCGGAAAGTTTAAAATACATAAGAAATATTTCCTTTAATTAATTAGTTTAGGCAAAAGATTTTATACCATAAATCTACCTTGGAATAATATAATCTATATTTGCACAAGTAAACTTAGTAGTGGTAAAATTGCATGCACAATCTGCTGAAATTATTACGCCTATTTGAAAGAACCAACCACACACTGCAATCTAAACACACACCAACACACCTGACCAGGCCCGTAGCTAGGCGTTTGCAGGGTGTGCCGAGCCTGCCTGGGGCCAATGCTGCCATCTGAGTTATCGACGTTCAAATGGACGGACGCATCAAAATATGTATATACGAGTATGTTACTTTGTAGGATCAGCCTTCCTTATACATACATAGGTGTTGCATACATTTTGCGTGAGCAAGTTATACTATCTTTCTATTCAATGGGTAATGGGTATAAAATAACGAAGCCCAATGGGAAAATAATGATTAAATATTAAAAATCGAGAATATAAATTGTTCAAAAACTTTTAATGATTCTGCCAATATAAAATAGAGATTTAATTAGATATAGGTTTCTTTATGTTGTGAAATGTTTTATGAACTAAATACATACATACGTACATACAGTGCATGAAGCAACAACAGATACACCAAGAAGCATTGCACAAATGCCCCAAGGGCTTCGCTACGGCCCTGCACCTGACAGTGCAAAGATAATTGATATCAGAAACGTGCACAATCAAGTCGAAATTTTGGTCAGCAGTAGGCAAAAGTTGGTTTGCTCTACACAATATATTACCAAATGGAGACAGGAGGTGACTTAGTCCTAGTTGATTAACAATAAATTTGTGGGGGGCGTGGCTAGTGGGCTGGTAATGTGCATGTTATGAAAACCAAAAGCGCACACACAAAATGCGCATGTAAATTCGAATTAATATGCTCGAATTAATGGCAATCGACAGCTGGGCGGAAAATCTATGGGGGGTCATAGTATGTGAGTGTGTGTGGGTGTATTTGCATTGGTATAGGTAATACATGCAATTTGTCGCTGTTCGTTGCAACCGCGCGCCCGACCGCATTTTTTAATTTATTTGCCTTTAATTGTTAAAATGAAATTGCCTCATCGAGCTTATGGTTACATGCCACAATTTTGCATTTTTATTCATTACATTATAGAGTCCAGCATGAATGAATTCATTTCAGGGCAACAATACTGTACAGTATTGTACTGTACTCATATATTGTTAACTGTACTCATTGCTCGTTACAAAACAATTCTAACGTGAGTACACATTTGAAATGATCCATGTAAGTGTGACCCCCTTTTTGAAATGAGCACATCAAAAAAATAATTTGTTATACTATAAAATACTGTCAATTGAGTCTATTCATATGTGACATTTAATTGTTGTTTGATTGACTTTTCACTAGGGTTGTGAAAATATATTTTTAATGTCGAATCCATAATATAACTGTTTTTTGATTTGATATATATCAGTATAAAAATAACGATATATCTGATATTTAAGATATTTGTATTCAAAAAATCTTTATTCTTTAACACATAACAATCAAAAAAACAACTTATTAATATTTTATTATTTATATTTATTTTAGATTTTCAATTTTATAGAGCGTATATTGGACTAGGATCTAAAATATTTGTTTCACATTTTATGCCAAAGAAATATCACGTTAAAAATATTATATATTCTATATATTTAATACAGATTATATTACAGTAGTATTAACATACAATAGACCTATAGATCATATCGTTCACATCATCATATCATCAATAATTCAGCAATAGATTATATATTTGTGAAAATATACATAAAAATTAATATTGTTTTCAATTATAATACAATAAAATAGAATTGTTAATAATAATATAATAATAATAAATGAGTATAGTCCTAGAGGCATTTAAGTTTGTATTAATCAATTTCATAAAATAAATGTGTTTTATTATAACAAAAACATAATAATACATCATGCGTCTGACATAATATTTATTCAGTGTATGTATAGTACTGTGACTGTCACCAAAATACCATATTTACAAATACTGTATAAACTGTCAACTGATTGAATATCGTATAGTAATTCACAAGGCAGCGCAAGGGGGGGGGCCACAACACTCACTCGCACTTACTGTAGGTGAGTACACCAAAAAGATGTATTTCTTTTTTAAATGAATGCTTCATTTTGTATTTTGAATGCATTCATGCAGGAGTCTATTATATTACATTCTTTCTTTTCAGTTCAGTTGGCAGAGTTAAGCCTTTATATGTTGTGTACGTACAAATATATCTGTCTATAACTTTGCTATATGCTATATGTGTCAAGGATGCTAGAGAAATCAACTTGAAGCGCTTTAATGTAGCCCATGATTTCATTTATGTATGTTATGTAGCTGCAGTCAGGCGTTACTAATCAACAATTTTCAAAGTGACCAAAAATCACATTTGATTTTCGTTCTTCTCTCCCTCCCTGCCCCCTCTGCATCGGTCAACTGCTCTTCTGACATGTGCATGCCTCGCCTCTCCCTCTCTCTTCACCGCTGTTCGAGCTGTCGTCCAATCGGCCTGGCAGGCAGGCAATCCTCTTTGTTATCCGTGCCTTTTGTTGTCATTTCATTATTGTTATTTCATGCATCATATTCATTCGTCGTCGTCGTCAGAGTTGCTCAGCTAGCCCTCTCCGTCTCTCTCTCTATTTGCGCCCATAGATAGTTGTTGTTGTTTGACCAGAAATTTCACATGCAGACGAGCCAAAATAATTCATAGCAAAAAAGTAGCACTGATATACGACTAGTGGAAGAGGGAGAGGGGAGAATGAGGTGAGGGGGGGAGCGTAACTCAGTCAGCGACATCGCATATTGCACATTCAAATTCGCTGCGATATCAATTTATTTTTATGCTTCGGTCACGCTGGGGTCGCTTTCTCACTCTCTCTCTCTCACTGTGTCCTCTGCGTGCAAGTGTGTGTGCGTGCGAGTTGCAAATATAAATATTACCTTGCGCTGCCTCTGCCTGATTAATGTGACTTTTGATTGTGCATATAATTTGTTGAATTCGATTTTTTCATGCTGCATTTCATGTGTTTATTAATATATTAAATTATGCATAATTATTAATTTCCGCTTGTAATTTACAATTAGCTCATAGGGTCCAAAAGTGCTCAATGCAAATAAAACACTCCCACCTTCTCTCTTTACACTCAACTCAATCATTGCAAAACGACTCAACTCAACTGCAACAAATTCTCACTCAACTCACACAAGTCAAAAATAACTCAATCCTATACAACTCCTGCAATTTGTACTCAACTCACACAAGGCAAAAGGACACAATTAAACTCCTGCAACCTTCGGACGCAACATGTTGTGCAAGGATTGCGTTGCGCACAGCATCGAACTTGTAGCAAACTCACATCGAACTCGCATACAGCAAGTTGTGTCTCCTGTTTGTGGATGTTGTTTGATACAACCGCCCGCATGATGTTCGCTGTAAATTATGCGAGTTGCTGGGCAGGTTTGATGGAACTTGTAACTTGAGTGTATACTCGACTCGATGCCGACTCAACAAATTCAAAACGGATGCGCTAATTAATGAGAGAGTGAGTGAGGAGCGAAAGATGGAGAGGAAGCGGGTTCTAAGATAGGGGAAGTTCTTTTTGTCAGCACTGAAAGAGTGAATTGAGATTAGAATAAATGTAATTAATGCGGGCAACTCATGAGCTAAGGCACAAGGAATGCGCTCAAGGTGAAGATGCAGGAGGAATAGGAGTATGAGGAGTATGAGGAGCATGAGAAGTATGAGGAGCACGAGGAGTATGAGGAGCAACAACTGCAAATTCACACGAGGCTGCTGGACAAAAATGCAGGAGCTTGTAATTGTAGAATTTACACTTGCGAGTATCAGTTGCTACCAAGTGCTGCAACTTATCCCTGCCCCCTTCTGCTCTACATCATCATCCTGTCCCGGATAGACGTGCAATAAATCATTTAAAATTCACTTTAACACGCGCACAACAGCACCATGCACATCCTGCTCGGGCAGCCAAGGCAGCCGGACAGACAGACAGAAAGAGAGGGAGAGGGAAATAGAGAGAGAGCGCAGCAGACCACGAGGAGGAGTAGAAGCATGAGCGGGAGCAGGAGCGGGGCATGGCCAGCAGTAGAATCAACGACGCATGCAGTATCCACTATGGAAAGTATGGCATGAGATGAAGAAAAGGGAAAGAGATTGTGAAGAGAGGGAAGGGGATACAGATTGGTGGTGAAATGCTAAACTAAATGCTGGAATAATTACAGGACCTAAACTATGCGCATATTCAAAATAGAAGAGAAAAAAAAAAGTAAGACGGAGTGTGCATTGGACTGTGTGATACCCTGTAAGGGTGTGCAGGGCAGAGGCATGTGCATGTGCCAAGCAGGCTTAGAGCAGTGGGAGAGAGAGAGAGGAGAAGACGGATACCATTTTCTAACAGCCATAAAATACTTGAGTATCTTCAAGCTATTTTGGTATTTAAAATATACTTTTAGGTATTTATTAACCCTTTCTCAATCCTGTAGATGCTAGGTATCACAAGAAATGAGAGAGAGTGGGAAGGAGTGAGAGAGGAAGAAAAGAAGAGGGAGAGAGAGGAAAAGAGTGGGAGAAAGGGACACGCAGTGAAAGGAAGAGAGAGAGTGAGAGGCTGCAAAGAAAATGTGGCTAACACACAAGCCAAGGTCCTAAATAAAAAAAAATAATTGAAAGCGGCTCACACAGGTGGCAACTACAGCGCCACTAACATGTGAATGTGTGTGTGCTGTGTATGTATGTTTGCCATGCATGCATGCATGTGCCATGTGTGCCTGTATGTGTGAGTGCACATGCATTGTCAGGCCAAATGGCGAATGCCAAGTCAAGTCAAGTTTTTCGCATTTCCCACAGTTCTCAGAGCATAATTCATTTTCACGCTCGCTCGACGCCATTATGATGTTTCGTTGCGAGTTCCCAATTCGCTATTCGAGTGCACGAGTGTGTGTATGTGTGTGTGCTCTACAAATTGGTAGTTCATTTTGCGCACATTTTCGCCTGAATAGTTTGTAAATTGGTTTATAATTTATACGCGCCATCAAGCGCCTGAACGAGGCGAGTTCATAATTCCGCACAGTCCTTTAATAGAGACAAATGTGCCTGCAAGTAGGTTGTATGGGAGGGAGGGGGGGAGGAACAGGAGGTGCGACAGAGGTGGGAGAGAGATAGAGATGGGGGGAGATCTGGGTGAATGAAGTGAGAACAGAGGAATGGGTGAGGAATAGGAAGGGAGTAGCAGAGTAGGGAGGAGGAGTAAAAGGCAGAGCAGAGAAGAAAGAGAAGAGGGTGTAAAAAAGGTGCTTGGGCAGTAGAGGGAGCAAGAGTAGATTGCAGGAGGGCAGGAGCAGAATCAGATGAAGGGGAAGCAAGGGCAGTAACAGGAGGAGATGAGGGAACAGAGCAGGAACAGGTGGCGTTGGAGCACGCAAAGAAGAGGTGCAGGAGTAGCAACATAAGGGGAAGTAAGAGTAGTAATAGGAGCAGAAGACGGAGCAGGTGCAGGTCCAGAAAGAAGAACAGATGAAGGAAAGTAGCGCAGGAGCAGGAGGAGGAATATTAGTTTGACCAGGAGGAGGAGCAGTAGATGGGGCAGTAGAAGAAGGGAGTGCAGTAGCAGAAGGCACGGGAGCAGGAGAAGGAGCAATAGGAGAGAGGGAAGCAAGAGCAGGAACAGGAGGAGAAAAGACGTAGGAGATGAGGGAGTAGAGCAGCAGCAAGAGCAACAGCAGAAGAAGATGCTGGAGCAGCAGGAGGAACAGGAACAGGAGAGGAACAACAGCTGAAATATAAGGAATTTTAGAAGCAGGAACAGAAGAGGTAGAAGGAGGAACCACTGGAAGAGGAACCACTGCAGTCCACACCAAATTAGCCATCATCGAGCAGGGCCTGCACAGTGCATCCACTGATCGCAGCGCTTATCAGTTGCCCTCAACAACTAAATGAATTGTCGGCTTTGCTGGCACAGTTCCCCTTCTCTCCCTCTCTTTCCCCCCTCTCACCCCCTTGCCCCTTGGCAAGTTGTGCAAGTTTCTCGCAGCTTGTGCTAAAATAATTACTGACAAAGCCTTAAATATTAAATTACACACTTATTTATTTTGGCATGTCAGACAAGGGGGAGGAGGAGTATGAGGAGGGAGTGAGGAGGAGAGGTAGAGGAGGCAGGGAAGGTAGCCTTGCAGCCTGTCCTGACTGCAGCTCGACCACTCGACACTCGTCTGGTTGTGCTCGTCCGCACTTCCTGTCCATGCGTCGCACACTACAATGTCCGCAACATCAGCTTCCACTACTCCTCCTCTCCCTCCTCCTTTCACTCCCTCAGTGCTACTGCTCCTTGTCGCTGTGTCTCTCTCTCTCTCTGTCTCTCTCTCTGTCTCTTTGCAGGGCTATTCAAATACCTTTTGCGCTGTGCAGCACAAGCTGTCTGCACTCAGCTGCCGTCGCCGCCACTTGGGTGTTTACTTTGTGGCTATTTTGAGGCTACAAGTTGCAACTTTTACAACAGGCAAACAGAGAGGAGGAGCCGGAACAGGACTCCTGTTGTGGCATTGTGGCAAGCAAGACAATGCTTAGATGCTTAGCGTAATCTAATGAAAACGAAAAGACTGCTGGCATGAGCGGTAGTAGAAACAGAAGCAGGAGCAGAGCTGGAGTAGGGAAGCAGCAGTGAAGTAGCTAGGGAGGAGCAGAAAGGGGAAGAGGCAGGAACAGGGCGAGGTGGGAGCAGGGATAAGCAACAGCAGCAGTAGTAGGAAGGCACAGAAAAGAAGGAGGAAGCAGCAGAACTAGGCGCAGGGAAAGAGCAGGCGAGAACAGGGAAAGAGCAGGGAAAGACCAGGGAAAGAGCAGGGCAAGAGCAGCGCAGGACAAAGAAAAAAGCAGGTATGAAGCAGACAAGGAACAGGATCAGTAAAGGAGCAGGAATCAGGAGTAGGGAGGAGAACGAAGAGAAAGGAAGAAGCAGGGAATAAGGAGGTGTAAGGAGGTACGACGAGGAACAGGGACAGGCAAGGAGAAGGAACGCACTAGAACAGGATCAAGAGTAGGAGCAGGACAGGCAGGAGCAACAAGGTACAGATAGTAGCAGGGAAGAGGCAGGGCAGGAGAAGGCAACTCCTGTTGCAATAAGAAGGGACGAGCAGGAAGAAGCAGGATCAGGGCAGAAGCAGAGATGAAGCAGGAGAGAGCAGGGAGAAGCACAAAGAAACAGGGAAAAGCAAGAGCATGAAAGAAGAAGGAGAAGGGCTGAGGTAGGTGAGGAGTAAGGAAGGAGCAGGGAGTAGAGGGAGCTGCAAGGTACAGGGAGTAGTAGAGCAGGAGCAGGGCAGGGCACGGCAGAAACAGGAGCAGCAGCAGCAGCAGCAGAAGTCAAGACTGACCTGCGTTCGATTCTTAAAGTGTCCTTTCATTAACCCGATTCCGATTGGGCTGCTCTCGTCTGGCACTTAAATTTCAATAAGCTCAACAAGGCACCAGAAAGCAGGAAGGGGAGAGGGGAGAGGGGGAGGAAGGGAAGCACTGCCTGGTCTGGTAGTTTTATGCCTGTCCGGGCGCATGTGCATCTCTTTGTTTCTGGCTCAGCACGCAGCGGATTGCGACTTCAAGCTGTCAGCCTTCGTTTAAATCAAAATTAAACCCCGAAAATAAGCACAGCGTGGCCCCAGGCGGGAGGGAGGGAGGGGTTGCCTGTGCTGCTGCAAGTCAAGTGTCTAAAGTCGTTGTTGCTGCCATGCTTGTTGTGCTGCCTGGGCAGACGCTGCGTATACGTAATGTGCTGTTTGTTTGCTTGCAGTGCAACACAGAGTGAACTTTAATAAAAATAGATGAGTGAATGGGCATTAGAGGGAGAGGGAGAGGGAGAGAGGGAGGGCGAGAAGGAGAGAGAGAGAGCTAGGCAGACATGCATGCAGTGCGGACTTCATTGGCTTTGTGCCTTTGCCTCACTTCAAGCGTTACAAATTCAACTTTAAGCGTTTTGACGCTAAGTAGTTGATAGCTTCAGCTGCAGCTACAGCTCCAGGAGCAGCTGCTGGTGGCTTGTCTTGCGCCACACTCCATTGGCAACCACAACTGAGTGCACTTTGGCATTATTTCTTTAGCATCTATCAAAAGTTATAGTTAAAGAGTTGCTCAGCAGACAGCAAAGCATATGCCATATTCTCTCTCTCTCCCCCTCTCTCTATCCCTCTCCCTCTCCCTCTATACTCTCTGTATATGCACCACAACTTGCTGCATATATTTCTAACTTGCTTTAATGCCCGCCCAGCCACAGCGGCAGCTCTGTCCCTGCGCACGTTGCGCAACTTTGCCTTGCCTTGTCTGCCCTGCTGCGCCTGCTACTCCTGGTCTTACTGCTCTTACTGCTGCTGCTGCTCTGCCTCTGGCGCTGTCATACACGCATCCTTGCAGCTAAATTGAAGTGTTTGCGCACAAGTGGCCAAAATGTGCATGAAAATAGCGAACTGCATTTTGACAGCGCCCAGCGTCAGCCAAATGTCGATGAGCAGCGCGTGCAGCAACTGGACAAGACGCCCAGCCACGCTCATGATGACAATGGCAATGGATATGGCAAGAAGAGCAGAGAGGGGAGAACAAGGTGAAGATGGAGATGGAGATGAAGTGGGACTAGAAGAAGGAGTGGCAGCAGGAGGAGGAACAACAATAACAATATGAAGATGGAGATGGAGAGGGACATGGAGCTGAAGATAGAGCGGGAGCTGGAAAAGAAGCAGGAACAGGAGTAGGAGAAGGAGCAGGACTAGGACAAGAGAGAGAGAAGGAATCGGAGAAGGAGCTGTAGAGGGACAGGAGAAGGAGCAGCAGGAGGAACATAAAAAGGAGCTGGGGCAAAAGACGGAGCATGAGAAACAATATTAGGAGAACAAGCAGGAATAGGGGAAGAGGAGAAGAAGAATGAGGAGTAGAAGTAGGAGAAGGAGCAGAAGGAAACAGAACTGGAAACAGAAGGAGGAGCACAAGAAGCAGCACAAGGAGAAGCAACAGCAGGAGGAACAACAGAAGCAGGAACTGGAGCAGCAGCAAGAGCTGTAGTAGGAGCAGGAGCAGGAGCATGTTACGCACATCGTTTGACTTTAATATTGCATTACACGCGCTGCATATTTTGTTGTGGCATATTAAAAATAACACTGCCCCAGCACAATCCCCTCCTTCCCCCTTCATCACTTCCCTTGTTTGCTCAACAACAGGAGAAAGAAAGGGCACCTCATCATGGACCAGCTAAAGTTTATTCAGGTCAGCAAGATAATAGATGATTCGCCTCGAAGAAGAAGCTGAAATTAAAGTATTCGATAAGCAAACGTCAAAGCTTGTGTAAGCTCAAGTTGCCAGCTGCACTTGGCTATCACGTGCCACACGGCGTATGCGTAATCCGCATATTAAAGCAAATAACTCAGAGTGTGAGCTGCGCTGCGTGTCAATTGCTTGGGCGACTTTCTCTCTCGCCTTTAATCCCGAATCTCAGCTTGTTTACGAACTAAAGTCCCCCATGAGGGGTCGGGGGGAGGTTTAAATTCATAAGCAAAGTTTCTTCATTAGCTGCAGCGACGTTTACCATGGCCAGGGGAGGCTAAGAAGAAGTGGGGAGAGAGGCAGGAGGGAGGTAGGAATAAGTTTTGTGCTCTCGCTTGTTGTGCAGAATTGAAGCAAGTTGTCATAAAAATGTCCGCAACCAAATCGCATTACAACAAATGCAGCAGCTGCCACACCCCTCCACTCACCCCTTAAGGCAGGCAGGGGCGTAGCAGTTGAAGAGGAGGAGGGGGGGCAAGTGAAAGCTGAACTAAGTTGCGACTAATTTAAATAATGCACGCACATTTAAGCCAACTTACGCCCCCTTCTTCTCCCCCTTTGCCAGTCCTCGCCCCGCCCCCCCACTGCCTACGCCCTTGACCGCATACCCAATGCCAATTGCAAGAAGTTCTCTCGCTGTGGTTGCAACTTTTGCGCTTTCCTTTCCGGTTCACGTTGACACGCAGCGACGCCTTCTTCAGGCTGCTGCTCCTCCCTGCTTGTTGCTGTTGTTGTTGTTGTTGCTGTTGTTGTTGTTGCTGTTGTTAGCTACAACTTTTGGGTCGGCTCAATTGACACCTCAGCGAAATGCATGGGAAATCTTTAAGCAGTAGATGCCGTTTAATGCTGCAGCCTAGTTGCGAAACTGCTAAGGTTGCCAGAGCAGGAGGAGGGCAAGAGGGGGAAGGAAAGAGGAGACAGTGAGTAGGGGGAGAGGTAGACGACAGTCGTCAGGCGCCTGTTGTTATTGCCAGGTGCTCGAGCAACTCGAAACTTTTGCACAGCCTTTCGTTAAATTGTTTTTGCCGGCGAATGCAAAAAAAAGAAAGGACTCAAAAAGCAGAAAGCAGCAGTCAGAGGGAGGAAGGGTAAGAAGGGAAGGGGCAACCTAAACGTGCCCAATGCGAAATTGTCGTAAATTTCGCTTAGGAAAAGCACAGACAATAACCAGACGTACGCAACAGTCGGGCACGCACGACAGTGAGATACCCTTCGCCAAGAGAATAGCTGAGGACAGCGTCTGCTGTCTCTAACTTTTAAAATAGCTGAGATATGTGTGTTGACAATATTATTGATAGACGGACAGACAGACAGACAGACAGACTGAAAATCAAACAGAAATAAAGACAGCAGGATAGGTAGCCAGACGGACAGACAGATGGAGACAGAGAGACAGACGGACGGGCTGACAGACAAACAGATAGATAGACAGCAGGATAGAAAGACAGACGGACATAGAGGCAGACAGACACACAGACGGACAGAAAGATAGGCATACAGACAAACAGACAGACAGACAGAAAGACAGACGGATAGAGAGACAGTCGGATAGGCGGACAGACAGATAAACAGATAGACACAGAGACAGACAGACTGACACATAAACATATAGACAGACAGAGAGAGACAGATGGACAGACAGAGAGACAGAGGGACAGACAGAAAGAAAGGCGGCAGATAGATACTAGTAGTAGACATGGTTCCATCGACTCTTCTAGTAATCCTGTTCTGTAATATATACACTCTCTAGGTTCTGCCACGCCTCCCTCTGCCTATTACATACATTTCCAAATAGTTAATATACCCTTTTGTTGCCCATTCCAAAGGTCGAAGGGTACAAAAAAAACAAGAGCAAAACTTTTCATTTTGCTTAAGTTCTTCTAATTTTAATTAAACGGATGAGCAGCAATTAGCGAAATAAATCTGACAATTTCGCAAATGAGCCGGCATTCTTGCTCCGCCTCCTTCTCCAGCAGAAGTAGTGGGCGTGGCCAGAGAGGGAGGCAGGGCAGGAGATAAACTTTGAGCTTGTAAAAAATATGTTTTTGGCCAAGTGCAGTTGGAGTAACTAACTTGGCTTGTATTGGACTGGCCTGGTCCACAATTGGCGCAAGACTCACTTAAAGCCAAGTTAACAGCCCGCTGAGTTTTTTGCCTTTCCCAGCTGCGTCTGCACAGTTTGGCTTTGGTTTTGCGGCTTTGCCTGCCCCACAGCCCTACACCCCCTCCCTTTCCTTTGTCTTTTTATGACATTTTATATTCATTTTTGCTTTAATTGGGGGCGCTTACTTGCATTTTCGTTGTCACTTTAGGATTTGCGAGAACAACTGCCTCCTTCTCCTCGCTCCCTTCTCCCTTTCCCCTCTTTTGCTGGAGTGGTGAAATGGATTGCAATTGGGGTTTTTTGCACTCCACATTTCTTTTGTAGTTTCGCATTTAATTACGAAAGTTTTTTAATTAAATTACGGCGAATAACATCTGTGTCAAGTCGAGGTTCGCCAGCCTCGTATGAATTAACATAATGCCAAGTGTACAAACTGTACTTCTCTTTCTCTATTTGAACTTCAACTGCAAGGGGAGGCAGAGGTTTGGCTAGGAGGGGTAGCAGAAAAAGGGGATCGGCTGTACTTCCCCATTCAGCTGTTGGTGAATTCCCGGGGAATTGCGTAGAATTGATTATGTGTGAACTGAAGGCTTACGTAATCTCGTAAATAGTTGCGTGGGTGGTTTGAGAAATTGTTGGGATATATTGAAGATAAGATTGTAATGAACATAAAATATAGTATTCATAAGAAACACTGGAGTGATAATGGAGACCTAAGCTCACCGTGGCTACAATACATCTTATAGGTCGCAATACAGAGTCCTATTTTCAGTAATAATGAATAAAGATAATAATATTAAGTATTCCTATAAGGTATTCAAAAAGTAAGAAACTATTTTGCGGTTAATCTATTTCGCATTGAATACTTCGAACGACACTTGCAAATCTATTTGCCCGATTCAATTTCTTTTATAAATTCTACGTGAATTATCTGTAACTAAAATCGTATCTAATATACAATGTATTTACAATGAACAACAAAAATAAAATACTTACAAATTGATTTACGGTGGAGGTAGCGAGCGTGGCAAAGTTTTAAAATAAACTCATACTGAGTGCAATAATAAAATATATCATCATCAAATTTGGTAGTCCTAGCTATTATAGCCTCTAAGATCTAAACATTTATACAGGCAGACGTAGCTTGGAATGATCAGAAAATTATTTGTATAACACGATATGTTTCTAATATATATTTGATCTAATATGACATTTTGTCACTAAATACGACAATCGTAACTCTCATAGTCTCTGATCTCTAGGTTTTATATACGCATAAGGTTATATCAGCTCGGCTGTTGACTCTGTTTAGGAATCTATACACTCTATGGAGTCACGAATAGATCATTCTGCCAGTTACATATCTATCTATACATTTTTGGGGTTTTTTATTTATATATATATTTTCTCCTTACTCATTATACCAAATTATTTTCTATATAAATGTATTTTTAAGTTGAAAAGGTCGACTAAGGCCTGAACTCTTGATGTTCTTTTTAACCATCATTCAAACTTGTTTAATATTTAAAAATGTTTATGAATAAAGTGTTCCCTATTATTTTTATTATTGTATCTATCTTCAACTTCGTAGTAACCAATAACTCACAAATCAACCCTCGCACTTTAAAATGTAATTTTTTCCACATCTGCAGAGAAAAATCACCTCGGCCCATGTGGTCTAGTGTAACGAGGGGTCGTTGGAGTCGTCGACGAGGCTTATCAGTGCGCAATAAGTGCGCAGCTCGTCACCGAGCGGGCGTCAGTTGTTTGTCAAGCTCAGTGCCGAACCCGAAAGATGCTTGTTGTGATCTACGTGATGTGCGCCATGTCGCTGGTCAGTGCAGAGCTATCGCTGATCTCTCGCGCCGACTGGCTTGCCCGGCCTCCGAGTGGCGAACTGACGCCACAGGCGATGCCCCTTGGTCGAGCCATTATCGCCCATACAGCTGGACGGGACTGCAGCGACGATGCTGGCTGTGCGGAGCAAGTGCGCAACATACAAACTTACCAGATGAATGTGGCCAAGTACTCGGACATCAGCTACCATTATCTGATCGGTGGCAATGGACGTGTCTACGAGGGACGCAATCCCTTGAACCAGGGTGCCGTTGTCTATGGCCAGAATGCAGGCAGCTTGGCCATCGCCTTCGTGGGCACCTTCAATAAGCAGCCGCCAACGGATGCAGCTCTGGCAGCTGGACAGGAACTGCTCGCACACGCCGTGAGTCAGGGACAGCTTGCCGAGAACTATAAACTGTTCGGACATCGTCAGCTGAGTGCCACCGAGAGCCCTGGGGAGGCACTGTACACCCTCGTACAGAAGTGGCCCCATTGGAGTAGCAGCCTTTGATGTGGATCATCATTGTGGATTCAGTTAACAGAGTTACGGGTTAGATTTCGACACGTAAAGACCTTTCCTTAAACATTTATTGTAAATATAATTATGTATAATTTGTTGCTTGCTTAAATACGAATACTAAACTTTTAATTTTGTTGATCTGTTTTTCATTTTACTCATTTCATCTTCACTATTCATTTTATTCCAGTTTCTTTTACTGTTTTTTTTTTTGTTTGTTTTCTTTTGTTTTTTGTTATTTCTTCATCTCGATATTCGCGCCTTTATCGTCTTGTCGTATGTAGCAGGAGAGCACTGGGCCACAATAGAGATTTGAGACATCACATAGCATTCACTGAACTTCCAAATTAAAAAATATATATAATATATATATGTATGAACCTAAACTAACTTTACAGAACCCTAAAGAGAGAAGCACAGAAGCAAAAGAACAGCTCACTTAATGCAGTTGTAGAAAGAGGAGCGATTCAGCTTTAGATCCAATGAAATATAGTACATATACATATACATATACCATATGTACACATACGTATATATACAATATACAGTTACAGTTACAGACTGACAAACATGAAGAGTCGTTTAGAGTAGATACAGATTAAGATTTAGAAAATAGAAATAGAAAACAAGGAACTATACAAAATTCGTAAAGTACTTAGGTAAAATTGCACTAATATAAGCCCCCATTCAGAGTGTCGCTGCCGCTGCTACTTGTGCTGCTGCTGATGCCGCTGCTGGTGCTGCTGCTGGCACCATTGCTGTTGCTGTTGTTGCTATTGATGCAGCTAATGCCGCTGCTGCTGCTGCTACTTTCCCCGCCGCCGCCACTGGCGCTGCCAATGCCAATGCCTCCAACGCCAGCAATGCCAGCACTGCCGAGAATGGGCAGCTGTAGCAGCCAGTCCCGCTTGGCCTGTCCCTCGGGAGTATCACCACGTTGTGCGCACAACGTCTGGAAGCAGGTGGTCAGCCCAACACTGGGCGTGAACTCGGCACGTTCGCGTATCTCCTCCTCGGTTGGCAGCATTATACAATCATCGTCAATATCCTCGCTGTCCACATAGGCGGTCTGCTGTCCGTGCTCCATGCTGGCCCGTTGCTGTACAATGTTGTCGCTGTTGCGTCGAAACGAATCCTCTGTCTTCCGCAGAAAGTTGTACAGGGCCACACAGCCCAGGACCACCTCGCCGATGTGCTTCTCGCTGACGCGCAGAGGCTGCGCCAGAATGGGAAATATATTGCACAAAATGCGCATTGTTTGCTCCGCATGAGCGTTGACCTGTTCCAGGGCCTCGTGCACGGCACTGTCTTTGGGCAAGTGGCGTGTGCTGACCAAGTAGGATGTGCTGGGCAGCACAGCATCCCCAGCCAGATAGTAACCCGCCGTCTGTGTCGTCTCCAGGGCGAGCATCTTTTGCTCAATCCACTCAACGGCAGTGGTTTGGTTATAGATCTCATTTGGTCGCGTATTCGCTGCCCGCTCCACCTTCACATACTGGAAATTGTTGTCCGCATCCACAATGGCCGTGAAGATGATCGCTGCAGCCCGCTTGCGATCGTCGCTGCTGAGACTGTTGTTCTGCTGCAGTTGAATGCTGCGCATGAAGAGATTGCCCACACAGTGGGGCATGTTGTGTTTGCGTTCCATGTCGGTGGCTGCGGTGCGCCACTGCTCATCAGTCTTTGGTAGTGTCACGTATTGGTCCTTGAGGTGCTCGTAGAAGCCCAGACAGATATTGGCAATCATTTCGTTTATCACAAATTTCGAGGCACGGAAGCAGTAGTTTCGACAAGAATGCACTTCACCTGCAAACGATTTAAATGGGTTATCAACGTGATCTACAGATATACATGAATATACATATATATATATATACACATTTATATATTCTATAGTTATTTAGATACTGCAAATGTTTCTACTGCTTCTGCATTTCAGATAATCACAACCGGACGTAGTTGCACGTAGTTTTGCAGCCTCTACACACACACACGCACACACAGAGACTCGTAGATAGGTGTGTGTGTGTATGTGTTTGTTTAAACTGGGTCATGCTTACCCGTTGCCAAATACTTGAGCGTTATGGCCAGACGTTCCTCCGCACTGAAGGACTTCTTCTTGCGCTGCGGCGCATACTGGCTAATGATGGGCTCCAGTTTCTGTACCAGATAACGAAACTGGCTCTCGGTTATGGCTAGGAAGTAATTCAAATGATAGCACTCGTCCTTGCGCGACTGCAGCTCACTGAGCAAGTTCTCCTTGCTCAGGAACTCCGATTGATTCTTTCGCAGCCACTCCTTGGTCCATTCCAGTCGCCGCCGTGTGTTCAATATGCCAGCCAGGTCGAGGGCGCTGATTTTCGATGTCTGTGGCCGTGAAAGTACCGATGTACGTGCCGCACCACCAGCGCCACCACCAGCAACCGCTGCAGCACCTCCGCCACCCATAGTATTTAGTGCATGTGCATCGTTGCGTTCCGCACCAGGGGCGTTGGCAGGAGCGACGCCGCCGCTGCCATTGTTGCCGTGGCCATTGCCATTGTCCTGCGTGACCCCGATTGCAACGGCCACGCCCACGCCCACCTGATGACTGTCAATTGAAGCAGCAGCAACAGCAGAGGCTGGGACGCTGCTGCGATTCACATTCGTGCCACCGTCGCGCTCGCGCAACACGCCAATTACCTTTAGTTTGATTTTGTCCATTCCCTGGAATTAAATTGATAAAATGAAATCGCAATTGGAATTGGAATTGAAAACAGAATTGGAATCGGAATTGGACACAAACATTTATAATGTGCATATCATCAAAACAACAAGCAAGAACAGTTCGTCAGCTCCTCGTCCCACGTTTTACACGTTCCTGCCCCGCCCCGCCCGTGTTGAGCACTCGCCCTCGTGTACAGGGTTGTCGCAGACCTGTGCGCTTGCTTGTTTTTGTCTATATGTGTATGTGTGTGTGCGTGTCTGTGTTTGTTACTATGTATGTATGAGTGTGCGTGTGTCTCGTTTTGTGCAACAAATCGATTTTTACTCACCCTCACTCTACGCTGCGTCGAACTGCCTTTCGCTGCCTCTGCTGCTGCTCCCGTTCCTTCGTCTCCGTTTCCGTCGTCGTCGTTGTAGTCGCCGTCGCTGTGTGTATAACCAGTTTCGTTCTTTGAGGGGAACACAGTTGGGATGTTGTATAATTAGAATTATTTGCTGCAATTCTTCTGCGTTCGTTTGTTATCTCAATCTTGAATTGATTTCACAAATTTGCACGTAGATTTTAGCTATGCATCTGACATCTGCTTTCTTGGCTTCTTTCTGCTCTGCTCTGCTCAACACGAAATGCGACAGCAACAACGACGACGAACTTCAGATTCAGATTTGGTCAGCTCTTTCATAGCCTGTTTTGTGCGTTCAAATATTTTATATTTGTCGTTCGTTCACTTCTGTTGCGTTGCGCTGCAATTATTTTCCCAATAGCCACATTTTTCTTAACTTTTTCACTGTGCTGTTGCCTTTTTTCCAATTTTCTATTCTATACGCACGAAGTATTGCTTGCTCGCTTCGTCTTGCTGCTTCGTCAGCTGTTGCTTTCGTCGTCAGCTGTAAATGTGTGACGGCCAGAGCTGTCGAGCTGCCTGCGGTACACTGCGGAACTAGTTCATCGCTTACAAAATGTGAAGAACGCCATCATTTTTTTCATTTGCATGAAAATAATAAAATAAATAACTTTAATTTAATACAACTACGATAATAAAAAAATATTCTTCTGCATATGTAAAATGAAATAAAAGTGGTTTTGTTTCCAACTCTGTTTGGCTTTGGTTATGTAACATATGTTTTCTCTACATAGTTTTTTTGAATTTTCAGTATTTTTGTGTATTACAAATACTTGTTTTGCTATCGATGTTGTGAAATCGATTACTATTTATTGCCCATATCATCCCTTCTAATAATCGATTACATTTCTATCTTAACGAATTTGAACGGAAACAAATCCATTATTAGTTAAAAAATATTGCAACATTTATTACAAGTATACCAAATACTAATTGCCCGATGTTCCTTCACCCAGTTAAAAGATAAGTTGGCATTTTTATTAAGCATTTTATTTGGTTATTCATACGCGTGTGGTTTACAATACAAATAATGTTTACTTTTAATTTGCTGTATGTTTTCAACACAAATATTATTATATTTATTACCCATTACGCTGGCGATGCTAAAACTTTGAAATCTTGTAATACGTAATAATAATTTGAATACACTGCAAGATGTGCATTACGAAAATTAGTATAAAGTACAAGTACTTAGTATACTCGTATGTTGTTTTTGTTGTCTCTTTCATATGCTGCGGCTTCATTGTTTGTTTGTATGTAGGTGTGGATTTTAAATTTTATCTATGCATTTTGTATGTTTATTGTATATATTTATGTATGTATGTATGTATATTTCTCATTAAAATATGCAAGCGTAAAAATTTGCTTGGTTCTTGTAAAAAATGAGACTTTAAAAGCATTTCACTTCCCAGGCCTTCACTACTCTTGCTCTTTATATCTGCACTTGTATATTTTGCTTAAATTAAACTACAATAATAAGCGATTTATTTATTTTATACGTACATATAAGTATAACTACATCGAAATTAAAAGCAAAGATTCAATTTTTCATCAATTACAACGCAATTAGCACAAAAAGTTAATTTTCTTGCTTTTTTTCTCTTTTTTTTTTCATTCATAAATTTTTATATTTTAAAGCCAATTATAGAAAATGCGAAACATCTAATTGTTGCCATATTCAATATCAATTTTGCGATTTATAGTTTTTATAAACATATAAAATATATATATTGGATTTAAAAACTCATGTATGCATTTGAAATTCATTTAAAATGTTAATATATTGATGAAAAAATCCAATCCCGAAGTTTCTAATTTATCATATCGTAAATCGTTAATATAGGTTGAGTCATGTCCAAGTTGGTGTCACATGTTGAGTTGGTGATGTCGTCGTTGGTGTTCCATTCGGTTTCTAATGGTCATTGATCTTATCGGAGTATTGCGATGTTATCCTTAGTAGAACATCTTGTCTGTAATAATATGTAGAAGGTAAAAGGACAATTGAGAAGGTATTCAAATTAAGTTGTGGCTAGGCGGTACGTTTCTCTGTCAAAGTTGAGCTCTTCTGCTTTTTAATTAAGATAAATCAGAAACGTAAATTATAATAAAAATAAAGCTACGAAGCCTTGCCTTGATATGCTTACCTAGCCGAATATTCTTAGTCATTGTTCAAGCCCTTTTATATTATTTATTCTCCACTTGTCATCCTTATTGGCGTTGCTGTTGTTGTTGTTGTTGTTGTTGCTGCTGTTGCTGCATCTTATGATCTTCATCCTCAACGACTGTGGACTCGTCATGCGACCAAAAACTGGCCGACATCTGTGACGAGGACATACCACCCACACCAGGGAACGAATCCTCCATAAGCGTACTTGAAGCACAACTGGTCACGCTACCGGACATTTGAGAGTTTCCAGCACTGGTCTGATAAGTGGCCGTGGTGCCCGCCGAACTCGTGGTTTGCTCAATGCACAGATTCAGTGAGTCTACGGATGTATCCTTCGACATGGTGCTTTGGTCAAGGGGCAACTCTTGAATTCCAGTGCCACCCGAGACAGTCGTTGTAGTTATTACACGAGTTACGGTGTGCTCTTGTCCATCGGCATCTGTACTAGTGGTTGTAGTCGTCGTTGTCGTAGTCAAACCATCTCCCAGTGTTACTCCACCACCACTGACAAACTTGGACATAAGATCCAACTGCTCATCCCCGAAAGATTCGATGCTCTCCTGCCGCGAGTGCCGCTTGTCGATTTCCAGTGAATCAATGTCCGATCGTGTAGTCGCATCCTTTGAAATATCGAAGCTCTCGATGCTGCTGGTCATCATGTCATGGCTCCTGATCTCCATGCTATCGATACTATCCTTTTCCGAATCCTGGCTGTCAATCTTTGATTTTGTATCCACTTCAGAGGTCGTTACTTCAGTAACTTTGACCATAGCACTGACTCCCTTCGATTCGAAGTCCTCTCGGTCCAGTTTTTGCTTGAGCAAAAGTTCCAGGTTTTCTGATTGGCCATGGCTTGGCACCACCTCAGTGCGGGTAACGGTGCGCGTCACTTTGGTGACCACCACATTTCCCGCGGCTCCATTGTCACTGCCATTCGACTTGTTGGACTCGTCGGACCTTGAGAGCATTGCTGCCTCCTCCTTAGCCTTGATTTCAATGAGATGGGCTTCGATGCACGCATTCTCTAGACCTTCGAAATCTTTTAAGCTGGAAATGGATACATCATCGCCGGGTGCTGTTCCACAGGCACTGTGCCGCACCACATAGCGACGAGTAAAGCTTCCATTGCTGGAGTCTGTAGAGCCCTGGTGGGTTCGGTTTCGATTCTCTAGGGAAATCGCCTGTTCCAGGGACTCGAACTCCTGCAGGCTGCTCATCGAGACATCGTCGTGCTCGCCGCGAGAATGATAGCGACGCGCTGCCAGATCGTATTCCGGAGTACTTGAGAAGGAGTCTTTGAAACTGCTGATGCGACTGCTGCCCACCTCAAATTCTCCATCCTCCTCTTTAATGTCCTCCAGCACAGCTCCTGTTAAATCGTAGGGATAGCGCAGTTGTGTATCCGACAGCTGCATCTCGACCCAACGCTTATTGGCCGCCGCTGTATCGCTCGAGTCGCTTTCCTCTTGCTGCTCACTGCTGCTGCTGGCTCCAGTCGGAGGACTTTCCTCGAACTCGAAGTTCAGGTCATCCTTGTATAGCTGTGAGCCGAGTTTGGGATCAGCTGGGGCCGATTTGATTATGATTTTTTCCACATCTTCATCGTGTTTTTGTTCATATTTGGTTGGCTTTATTTTAATGCTTTTGCCACCGAGATCTACCTCATTAGCCTCTTTGGCAACCTCTTCGATGATGACGAACTCATCGGATATATCGGGCTGTTCAACCATTTCGAAGGAGTCCGGTGAATCGGCCGCTCTCTGGTCATCGTAATCGGCTCCAACTTCAGCACGCTTCAGTTCCTCGAGTTTCTGCTTGTACTGTTCTTGTACACGTCGTTGGAAGTCGAGCTCTTTTTCTTCCGCTTTCGCTTTTTGATACATCTCCGCGTCGCTGGCCTTGTTAAGTTCCTCTTCGGTTCGCACCTTATACAGTAACTTCTCTGGGTAATCATCGGCTTCCTCTTCTATTGGCGACTTAATATCCTCGGTTACCATAATGTCGGGTATGTTGGAATAGTCATGCATGTTCTGCGACGGGCGACGTTCTTCAATCATGGCTGCTTCGGCCTCTAATTCTTCTGAGTCGTCTTCAACAATGACTTCAGCTACCAGTTGAGATGGTGTAAATGGACGCTTCTCTAGCTCGGCACTGTGATCCATTTCTGCCGCAGCCTGTTTCCTCTTCTTGTTCTTTCGCTCTTTCGGCGAGCGGAATTGGCGAGCATATTCGGATTCATAGGGATCAGTATCTGACTCGCTCTCAGATTCCTTTCCTTCACCAGGCAATGGTGCATCCTTGTCTAGGTTCTTCAAGACATCGCCCGAAATGGTTGTACTCTCCGAGCGCTTGTGGCCCCGTCGTTTCGATTCACCACCAGGCGGAGTGCTGGCATTCGAGTCCTGGGGCGAGTGCTCTTTGCTCTCCATCTCCAACACAAAGGTATCTTCTGGCAATGATGAAGATGCCAAAGGCTCATCGTGACCATATTGGAAACCCTCAATGCCGGTTAATGATGACGAACCAGCCGATCCAATAATGTCCTCAAAGTTTTCCACGACAGTATCAATATTTGATGTACTGGACATGCTGACAGACAGTATGCTTCCCTCATCCAAGCTTGATGCCAATTTCGACTCGTCAATTGATCGTCGGGTGTCACCATGATAGAGGAGAATATCTTCACCGCTGTCTCTGGGACTGTCAATCTTGACTTCCTTCTCTTCAATGGGGTATGAGAGTCCCCAAGTGCGTTCGGCTTCTTTCGGCTTAGGAGATTCTTCTATTTGAATGGCTTCAACTGATTGTTGCTGAGGTAAAACATCGGATTCGGTTTTGGGCTTGAAAATCATTTCCTGGGAGCGCTTCATCAAACTCTGCTGTTCTGTAGTAGGATAGGAAGAAGCTGCCATGTCTAGGCTTTCATCGCTTTCATCGTCATCTGCACGTAGATCATGCAAACGTGCCATTTCCTCAGCCTCCAATGCGTCTGCTTCTGTTGATGATGCTACCAAAGTTTCCGACAACTCCGAGACATCAATGCTCGCCAGGTTGGCAGAGGTCTCCGATTGGGAATCCAAGCTGCGCATGCTCTCATGAGAACTAATAGATTTGCCACTGCTGCTGCCCAGGGTGCTTACAGCACTGACATATTCGGTGCCATCACGACATGTAGAAGACAATTCCCGGGCAGTCTGGTATTCGCTCGACGTGCCAGTTCCGGTGAGCAAGTTCTCCACATCCGATGAAAGTGGTCGACTCTGAGTTTTATCAAAGCTCTTTGGATAGCTCTCACTTGAGCTTGAATTATCCACGTCAGGAATGGACCAACGATTTGTGGACTCGGGTGAAGCATCTGTTTTAACACGGTGTACTACTAAGTCAACGGGCTTGATACTTTGATCCGAAACAACTTCTTCGAATGCACTTGCTGTCGATTTATCAGTGGCGACTTCTTCGGTGACTAATGAAGCTGTGGCCAATTTTTCTGTGTAATAATCCTCCATTGAACTAAAGTCTTCGGCAGTTTCAGTTGAAATAAATCCAAGGGAGCCTTGTTCTTCTTTTGCCAGATGTTCTTCCATGGAACTGAAATCTTCAGCTGTGCCTGTTGAGACAAATCCTAGAGAGCCATGATCATCGCGGCGGTCCACTTGGCCAAATACGTCCTTAGCATAATGAGCCATTGCAGCTTGTTTGTTCAGAGTTTCCTTGATTGTGGTATCGAAAAGACCTTCTGGTGGTTGGGTACTATCTATTGAGGAGGCTTGATGTTCAGGTATGCCTATAAACGAGGACAAGTCCTCGCTTTCAGCTCCTGTTACCAAAGCGTGAGACAATTCTTGGAGATCAAATTTCTTTTTTTGCTGCGTCCACAGACTCCTGAACTTCAGCGATAGGTTCATTAACCGCTACCTCTTCAATTTCGCTCTTTTTCTCAGATTCTTGTGGCTGCTGTGGAGAATGGACTACTTTGGACTTGCCAGCACCGGGAATTTCCTTTTCTGAGGTCTCCCACTCACTTTTCTCCAGTGGCAATTCGAAGTTTTGTGGTTTCTCAGCAATTGTATTGACTATTTCGGGAATTTTTTTGCTTGATTCATCAGGATCATCACTGCTTGAAGGTGCCACTTCCATGACAGCTCGTCCACTGGATCCCGTTGACGTGGTAAGGCTCTCTTCAGTGGTTACCTTAGAAAGCTTTGCATCGGTGGATTTTTCTTTGTCAGCATTTTCGAATTCGAGTAGATCATTTCTAGTTTCAGAACCTTGCCTCACTATTTTGCTATCGAAACCAACGGGCTCATCGGGTTTGATTGTTACATATTCTTTGAATGCATCAGCAGCTTCGTCGGAGTCAACAGAGAGCTCCTTCATCAGTGGTATGTCCTTGGCTTCGATAAACATATCGGTTTTAGGTTCTTCATCCTGAGGTGTTAGACCAGGCGACTTTGTTGAGGTTTTAATTATAACATTGCGACTCGATTCGCCAATGTAAAAACTAGTCGCCTTTTCAGCACCCTCTGATTTTTCAGTATCTGCATCATCAACCGATATCTCACTGGTTGGCTCGAAGCTTTCCGTCCGATCCTCTGAGGCAGTTGTGGTTGCTGTTGTTGTGACAACATCGCGTTGCTGAGACCGAATAGATAACTCAGTCGAGGGCTCATCTGTTTTCGACAGCTCCTCTGTAAAATCTAAGCTACGCAGGCTAATGCTATCGGACTGCTCTCCTAGAGCAGCTAGGTTCTCAAATTGATCGGAGTGCTTGATAGGAGCACGTGGCTTCGGAACTGGTGTTGCGGCGTCGATGCTTATATCGATTGGTAAATCGGGTTGTTGCACTTGAGTTGGAATGGTAGTGCTGTCTGTGCCTTCTGAGATGGATACGGAGGCGGATACGGAGACTGGGGAGCTTGCTTTATGTACGCGAGGTTTTGGTGTGGGCGTGTCGTGGCTGGTGGTCGTGATTGTATTACTATCGATTACCGTTTCAGCTGCTGCGCTTGTTGTTGTTGTTGTGGCAACAGTTGAGGATGGTATGGAAGTGGTATCAGTCGAGATTGGAATATCGCCGCCTGTTTCTACAAAACAATAGGTGTGAAAATAAAAGCAATTTTAACAGTGTTGCGAAAGTCGAAAACAGAAGATGAGGAAGAGAGAACAAAAGTGTACAATAGCAAGAGGAGAAGGAGGAACAGAACAAGGTGATTGGGTAGAGAGCATACGAATAAGTATGGATTCGAGTTGTTAGTATAGAGCAAGAGTAGATAGTTGTGGATGTGGATGAGTTGGAAGGCGATCGTTGCACATGTTAATATGAGGCGGACATGCAAACAAGTATATATGTGGGTTATTTGAACAAAATTGAACAATTGAAAAATAAAAACTAAATGCAATTAGAGCTCAACTCGAACAAAAAGTATTTTCGTTTTATCATAGGTCGCCATTTCATTGATTGCAATAGTCAGCATTAAGATAATGTAAATCAAAACGAACGCTGTACATTATACATATAGATTTTGTATTCAGGATCTACACAAGTCACCAATAGAAGGCTTTACAAAGCAATTTAGTATATATGGTACGTATAAAATAATAGATTCGATTAGGTGTTGCTATTTGCTATAAACTAGAAGCTATTTACTGATGATACCTGTGGTCAATTCTTGTATATCATTGTCGGGCGTTAGCTGATTCTGTGCCATATCGGCCATTGTGTTCGTTGTGGGCGATACACTGTCGTCCCAACTGAGCTTGGAATATTCGCCCTGCAGGGCACTTATCTCGTCCTCCTGCACAACCGTCTCGAACGCCTCATCGAACTGGGCGGTCACATCATCTACGTCAGCGGATAGCTTTTCGATCTTATGCTCGATGCGTCTAGTACGCACCTCCGATTTATCTTCGACTTCACTAGACACTACATGATCTTTTGGGATGACATACGTGGGGACATGATCGTCGGGAGCAAAGCAAAGAATACAGGAGAACAAGGTTACAACGGACTAAACGATACTAGGGTCCTAGGGTTCCTAGCTTCTATACGCTATTATATCCACTAACCCAGATTGCTTGGCATTAAATTATACCTTTACCTTTTGCTGTGGATGATGTTTCAGCAACATTTGTCAGAGATTGCGGCTGATGTTGCTGCTGCTGCTGGAACTGTGTAGTAACTGTTGTTGCTGTTGTAGTTGTTGTAGCTGTTATGTTTTGGGCATGCAAGGGTAAATGTGGAATGTGCTCGTCGGTAAAACTCATATTATCATCGAATGATTTGCCGGACATGGACTCAATGGTTGGCGACTTGATGACATCAACGCCCGCAATATCGTCGCATGTTATGGCATAGTTTTCACTCTCAGAATTATATTCGTGCTTTATGAAATCGTGCCCATTGGGCTGCTCCCCATGGCTTTCAATGAAATCAACACTCTCTTCGAGCACGTTATCGACTAGAATTTTGGCTTCCTCGCGAATGCGTGCCACAAGATCTTCGCCATCATCACCTTCAACTTCACCAACATTAACATCACCTGTAAAATAATTGCACATTTTCATTTGTAGACAGATAGTTTAGAATAGATTTGCAAGCTTGGAAATCATGAACGGCATGAGAAGCGTATTGATTAAAGAACGAGTGAAATGTGCAACATTTTTATGATGGTTTTTAAATGCGGTGATATTTGGTGATGTGAGCGTAATCTTATAGCAGCATGTTCTATAATATATTATCAAGGTGAATCGCATAATAACTTGTTGTTCTCAATGAGCTTTAATTGCATTTGGTTAAACAATAATATAAACAATCATTAACAATATATACTATTTGTGAAATTATTAATGAAGCGCTTTAGCAAATATGATTGCGCAAAACTATGAAAAGTAAAAATGATTTATATCTCGTATTGGAAAATCGTTAAACTTACCAAATTGCTCGAAAATCTTTACTGTTTGCTGAGTGGATGGTCCGATGGTAGTTTTTGTAAGGCCTTCTGCAAATGAATAAGCTGGAAATAAGTAACGATCTCAAGAAGTTGGAAAAAAACTTAAAGTTAGCCTAGAGGCAAGTATTATTATATACTACAAATGAAAAGTGTAACGAACCGAAAACATAGATTGAAAGTAAGGACGAAACGGAAACAGACTCCAAAGATCTTTTTGGTTAGCTCTAGTTACTAAATACTTATTAGAACATGTTAGTCGAACGACGCTTAGGTGATTATCATTAGTTGTTGTTAGTATTAGTAGTACGGGGCACAGAATTAAGGCAGACAGTAGCATTTATATTCAGGCATTTAGTTGCTTTGTTGTGTGTGGCAAAAACTTTAACGAAAATTTAGTACTTATGTATGTATTATGTTAATTTTTGGGTTTACTTACAATATTGCTTGAGTGTGTATTTTTGGTTATCGATTGGATATTAGGTTAAGTATCATGTGTATTTGTGTAAATTATGAACTATTATTTCGGTTGTTTTCTTATTTATTGGTTGGCAAATTTAGTAGTAGTTGAACTGATTCTGCAGATACTAATTGCCTCCTCTGGCAACAGACTCGTCGGATTCAACGTATTCCACATCGGTATGGGCATCTCGGATCACACTCTTTATGTGTTGCTTCTCAGCCTCGGCGTCGAAAGCTCTGCCGCTTCTCTCGTGTACGACAGTGTAACTCTCATTCATCATTTCATTAAGTTCTTTGCTGTTACTGTTGGCTACCTGGATGGCTGGTGGCTCCAGTAAATCCTCAGCGTCTGACGGCAGCTGCACATCCTCGACATCCGTGTTCTGCTGACTTATAGCGTCGTCCTTGAGCAAACGTTTGTGGAGTGGTAGTAACTTTGGATGGCCGCAAGTTTTCTTGGGAATATCGCCTGATGGTAACGAACCCTCGGAGGCATCGGATACATCGTCGGTGGAAATATCTTCGGCATCGGTTAGTTTATCGGATCTTTGAGATTTGGCTTGCCATTTTAGTTGTTCAACTCGTTTAACACCGAGTGGCATCTCGCCTTCGCTTAGGTCCATGTCCTCTACGTCGGTTATGCCCTCCTCTTTGGGCTTCAGCACATCTAATAACTTGTTCTTTCCCTTGCTTAGAGTTCGTGTCTTCAACTTCTTGCGACGATTGGTACCGGCTACGAAGATTTCTTCTACATCAGTGACAGATTCGGCATTTGAGAGCACTTCTAGTCTCTTATTTTGTTGTTGTTTCAATAGCTCATTTGAAACAATGACCTCATTCTCGATTAACCCTGCAGCACCCACAGCCAGCTCCTCGGCAAGAGATGGATTTGTACTCCAGTCTTCGGGGCACGAGTAATCTTCGGAATCGGTATGAGTAACATCCTTTAGGTGATTATATATTCCGAACTCATAGTTTTTGTTCATAGGCATCACGTTGGTAATGGTGTCGCCATATTTATCTTCCTTAAGTTCAACCACTTCGCGATGTGGCAACGGCAGAACCTCGGGTGCCACAGTAATTGCTTCGGGTATAGCGCTAGACAATGAGAGATCGTCACAGTACATATCTTCCACATCGGTTAAACAGGTGCCATCATCACCAGGTGCTAGAATTATTGCTCTCGGAATGGGCTGCTCTTCGTCTTCTTCGTTGTCAAAGCAATCTTCGGCTGCTGAGTCATCAATGCCTTCAACGTCAGTTAGTACCTCCTCGGGTTTTGCAGCAACTTGCAAGAAATATCGTTTCTCAGTGTAAAGAAACGTTGACTTCGAATTTCTGCGAGGCTCTCCACTTGCACTAACAAAGGCAACGTCTATGGGAGGTAGGCTGGCATCACTTATGCTAGCACTTTTACCGGCGGCGCCTCCAGACTCCGATTCGGTTCCAGAACAGGCTATTTGGCATACCTCTTCGCTGCCACTGCCGGATACCATGAGTACCTCATCCTCAGATATGCCGCGGACGTGGCCTCCAATGCCAGCACAATCGGAAAGAGCAGATGCCAAATCGCTTATATCGCTGATAACAGAAACGTCCTCATAATTGTCAGAGTCATCTTCGTGCTTTTCACCGTCGGCGATGTTGACGCGCCCTTGATCACCAACAGCAGTGTCCAGATCAACGCACACCGACTTCTCGCAGCCACATTCTACCTCAGAGTCAGTATCATAGTCTTCACAGTCTGTTAGGTAGTCGGCCAGCCCATTAAGGTTTTGTGCTTGCAAGAAGTTACCCGCCTTGATTTCACAACTTTCCTTGGCATCATTATCCATTACCTCCTGATTCTGCAATCCTTGTTGTAGGAATTCTCGTAGGGATAGTTTCAATTCCGGGTAAGCTTCACTCTTCGATTCATCATCGGACTCAGTGTCATAGTCTTCTACATCTGTTACATCGTTTTCGTCGCCTTTTTGCTTGGACTTGTCTTTTTTCTGAGTCACATTACCAGAGCCAAGCTGTGAGTTCTTAGGCTTTAGAACTTCGATCTGGCTATCGAAATCCTCAATGTCTGTTACGCCTCCCGCACCACTGCGACCGTAGTCCATGTCGTTGCTATCGGAGTCATTTGAAGATAAGGATGAATCGGAGTGTTGCTCGGCAGTTACAGATATAGTTGGTAGTTTTTTTTGACATTTTGGTAGGTTTGTTATTCTGGGTTATATTTTATTATGGTTGTTATGTATTGATTTTAGTTATTTGCATCAGCTATTTGTGGGAAATAAGTTAAAATTAAATTGAATAAAAGCATTTCGCAAATTTGGATCAATAAGAAAAGTTGAAATTGTTTCGATAATGCCCTAAGCATGATGGGTATCGCTCTAAGCTATGCCTTAAAAATGTATGATAGTGCTTTAAGCCTAGTTTTTATAAATTAATTACCTTTTGTTGTGCTGCATTTCTCAGTCTCTTTCTTAAAACGACTCTCACTCACCGCCACAATGCTACTGCTATCAGCTTGCAGCTGCGACGAGGAATCAACCGCACTACCAGATGTCGATGAAGTAGTTTGGTGCAGGTGTTGGTGCTGATGATGACGCCGCAAAGTCTCTTCGATCAGAGCCAAAGGACTACGGGTCGGTTTGGGGGAACCAGGACTGGCGGCCAAAAGACGCTCGGGATCACCTGCACCGAACATTGGTAGTGCAACAGAGTCAGAGAGACTGGAATCGGTGGTATCGATAAAGCTGACATCAAATTCGTTTATGCAGCGCTGGGGATCGTTTGTAGATTGGGGACGTATGCTCATGGCCATGTGGTGCTCAACATCGAAATCAGGCTGGCGGTAGACTACTTCTAAGGGCTTGTCGGGACCAAACGTCTTAGTGAAAACCTCGCTGGTTAGCACCTTGCGACTGTTGCTGCCGCTACCAGAAGATGATGAGGTAGAGCTTTTTGTACTATCACTTGATTTAATGGAACGTATAGTTATCACCTCGGAGTCGTCATCAACATGCACGGTGCTAACCGCGCCGATTGTAGCCGTCGGCTCCTTGTGTACTCGAACAGTTGAAGTCGATACAGTGTCGGTTAACTGCTTCTCCGAGATCTTCAAATTGGTCTTCTCTTTGTCAGTCTTGCGACTGACCAACACAGAACGTACGCTGCGTCGAGTGCTGTTCGATGAGCCACTAGCACTGGTACTGCCACTAGCTGTAGTGCTCGATTCGTTCATAGTATCCTTCATCTGCTTTTGGAGTTTGGGTTCAATGGAACTACGCACTTGTTTCGTGGTCGTTGTTGTGCTGGTCCTAGTGCTTCCGTCGCTCGCTTTGCTTATTGTTCTCTTAACGGTTTTCTTATTGTCTACCTGAGGTTTTGAAATGGTATCATCACTTTTATTGCTTAGCTTATTTGAAGTTCTTGTTACGGAAGACAAGCTAATTGGAACTTTAGTGCGTTGCATAGTTGTTGCTTTTTTTTGTAGCTTTTTGTTGTCGGCTTCTATGGAAGTTCTGTAGGCAATGGATGTAGTTACATTAGCTGATTGTGTCTTCATGCTTTTAGTTATTTGGCTCTTGGAGCCTATCACTTTGCTTCTTTATTCTCTTTAGATGTCTGCCTCTTGTAAAGGCGTTCTGTACTTTTTAAAGTCTCCTTACTTTTGTTCTGGGAACCTCTGTTTTGTTTTTGATCTGTTAGTGTGTTTTTTGTCAAGGCACTTGGCGTATTCTTTGTTGTATTGTATGTGCTTTTTCGAATGTTTTGTGGTGGGGCTGGCGATTTGGGTGGTCCTGGCGATTTAGTTGGAGCCGGTGTCGTGCTACGACTTTCGTTCTCGGCATAAAGGCCATAACGCATGCTGTGAGCCAAAGTTGGCTGCATATATCTGTGTGTGGTAGACGGAGTTGGAGTTTTTGCACGGCTCTCTTGTGTTGAAAAGGCAGTGGTTTTAACTGAAATATCCCGTTTCTGCTTTACGCTAACGACCTTTATTTGTTTGGTTACATCTTTTATTGACTTTGTGGTTGTTATAGTTGAAGCTTTTGTGGTTTTCGGTAGTGGACTTTCCGATCGAGTTTTTGTATTGTATGGAATCCTTGTAACATCTGTCTTTACTCTCGGTCTTGGAGTTGAAGAGCGACTATTCTCGCCTTGAGTGTGACTTTCGTAAAATATTGAACTAGATGCTGGACTTGCAGACCTCTCAAAGTGAATTTCGCTAATAACACGGCTTGTAGCCGATGCCGAACTTGCTGTTGTCGAAGTGGAGCTTGTAACAGATCTTCTAGACTCTGTTTTCTTTTGCATTTTATATTTTTCTGTTGATGTTGGCAGTTTGTTTGAGTCCTTGCTAACTAGTTTTATAGGCTTCACTTGGGGCACATTGGTTTTCTTTTGTATAAGTTTTGGTTTCTCCTTATTTTCAACTAACTTTTTACTGATTGGTTTTTTTGCTAATGTACTAACAGGTTTTGAACCTACTTTTTTTCCTGCATTCATTTTATTTTCAGTGGTTTTAGTTAATTTCTTTACAGTAGAAACTTCATTCTTACTATCATCTAATTTGACAAAATACGCTATTGGACGAACTTCTCTAGAATCAGCATTATCTAGCGCTGGAATCTGCGAATCGTCAATTGGCATATTAATCTGATCAACATCACTTTTACCTATGATATATGCGCTTTTTAGTGTGTCTTCCACAATTTTCTCTACAGTTCGTTCGTTCTTAGAGACCTCTGTTACCACATTATCCTTACGACCTTTCTGCAACTGCGCACTTCTGAGAGTTTCGTTGACTATCTTAAATACCTCTTCATCACCAGCTCTTAACGTTTCTTCCACAATTTGTTGTACAGTTCTGGTATCAACGGATTCAAGGAATAAATCGGAATTTGAATTTTTTTCCGATTTCTCTGCAACTGGGAGTACAGGAGTGGTTGAAGGAATAGCCTTAGGAAGGGGTTTGTCTTGTGGCTTCACAATGTTGAATTTTCCATCACTTTCTTCGTCTGAATATACTTCTAGAACTTTTTGAGATACAGCACAAGGAGACTTGGGTTTTTCAATAGGTTTAACTGGATCTGTAGGCAGCTTGGGTCCTTCTTTGACATGTATTTCAACAGACTCACGAGATTCGGTCACAGAAGTGACAGAACTGGTAGTTGTCATTGCAGGTAGTAATGGAGTAGTCGAGGGAAGTGGCTTTATTTGAGGCTTATCAAATTCAAGCTCATCCTCACTCTCATCACCAGAATATTCTTTGGAAGTCTGCTTGGATGAGTCAACTGGAGACATGGGTTTCTCGTCTACTTTAGCAGGTGATTTATCGCCTTCAATCGGTTTTAGAATATCTTCGACCTTTTGTGGAGATTTCTCTGCCATTGGGAGTAGAGGAGTGGTTGAAGGAATAGGCTGAGGAAGCGGCTTGTCTTTTGGCTTGACAATGTCGAATTCTCCATCACTTTCTTCGTCTGAATATACTTCTGCAACTTTCTGAGCTACATCACTGGGAGACTTGGGTTTCTCAATAGGTTTAACTGGATCTGCATGCAGCTTGGGTCCTTCTTTGACATGTATTTCAACGGACTCACGAATTCCGGTCACAGAAGTGACAGAACTGGTAGTTGTCATTGCAGGTAATAATGGAGTAGTCGAGGGAAGTGGCTTTATTTGAGGCTTATCAAATTCAACCTCATCCTCGCTCTCATCATCAGAATATTCTTTGGGAGTCTGCTTGGATGAATCAACTGGAAACTTGGGTTTCTCGTCTACTTTAGCAGGTGATTTATCGCCCACAATCGGTTTTAGAATATCTTCGACCTTTTGTGGAGATTTCTCTGCCATTGGGAGTAGAGGAGTAGTTGAAGGAATAGGCTGAGGAAGCGGCTTGTCTTTTGGTTTGACAATGTCGAATTCTCCATCACTTTCTTCGTCTGAATATACTTCTGCAACTTTCTGAGCTACATCACTGGGAGACTTGGGTTTCTCAATAGGTTTAACTGGATCTGTAGGCAGCTTGGGTCCTTCTTTGACATGTATTTCAACGGACTCACGAGATTCGGTCACAAAAGAGACAGAACTTGTAGTTGTCATTGCAGGTAGTAATGGAGTAGTCGAGGGAAGTGGCTTTATTTGAGGCTTATCAAATTCAACCTCATCCTCACTCTCATCATCAGAATATTCTTTGGGAGTCTGACCTCTTGTGGAGATTTTCTGCCATTGGGAGTTTGAGAGGAGTGGTTGAAGGAATAGGCTGAGGAAGGGGTTTGTATTGTGCCTTGACAATGTCGAATTCTCCATCACTTTCTTCGTCTGAATATACTTCTGCAACTTTCTGAGCTACATCACTGGGAGACTTGGGTTTCTCAATAGGTTTAACTGGATCTGTAGGCAGCTTGGGTCCTTCTTTGACATGTATTTCAACGGACTCACGAGATTCGGTCACAGAAGTGACAGAACTTGTAGTTGTCATTGCAGGTAGTAATGGAGTAGTCGAGGGAAGTGGCTTTATTTGAGGCTTATCAAATTCAACCTCATCCTCACTCTCATCATCAGAATATTCTTTGGGAGTCTGTTTGGATGAATCAATTGGAGACTTGGGTTTCTCGTCTACTTTAGCAGGTGATTTATCGCCTACAATCGGTTTTAGAATATCTTCAACCTTTTGTGGAGATTTCTTTGCCGTTGGGAGAAGAGGAGTTGTTGAAGGAATAGGCTGAGGAAGGTGTTTGTCTTGTGGCTTGACAATGTCGAATTCTCCATCACTTTCTTCGTCTGAATATACTTCTGCAACTTTTTGAGCTACATCACTGGGAGACTTGGGTTTCTCAATAGGTTTAACTGGATCTGTAGGCAGCTTGGGTCCTTCTTTGACATGTATTTCAACGGACTCACGAGATTCGGTCACAGAAGTGACAGAACTGGTAGTTGTCATTGCAGGTAGTAATGGAGTAGTCGAGGGAAGTGGCTTTATTTGAGGCTTATCAAATTCAACCTCATCCTCACTCTCATCATCAGAATATTCTTTGGGAGTCTGTTTGGATGAATCAACCGGTGACTTGGGTTTCTCGTCTACTTTAGCAGGTGATTTATGGCCCTTTGACAGTATTTCAAACTACGAGATTCGGTCACAGAAGTGACAGAACTTGTAGTTGTCATTGCAGGTAGTAATGGAGTAGTCGAGGGAAGTGGCTTTATTTGAGGCTTATCAAATTCAACCTCATCCTCACTCTCATCATCAGAATATTCTTTGGGAGTCTGCTTGGATGAATCAACCGGAGACTTGGGTTTCTCGTCTACTTTAGCAGGTGATTTATCGGCCTCTGCAGATTCAACGGCGAGATCGGTCACAGAAGTGACAGAACTGGTAGTTGTCATTGCAGGTAATAATGGAGTAGTCGAGGGGTGGCTTTATTTGAGGCTTATCAAATTCAACCTCATCCTCGCTCTCATCATCAGAATATTCTTTGGGAGTCTGCTTGGATGAGTCAACTGGAGACTTGGGTTTCTCCCCCACTTTAGCAGGTGATTTATCGCCCACAATCGGTTTTAGAATATCTTCGACCTTTTGTGGAGATTTCTCTGCCATTGGGAGAGAAGTGTTGGGGGAAGAGGGGGGGGGGGCTGAGGAAGCGGCTTGTCTTTTGGCTTGACAATGTCGAATTCTCCATCACTTTCTTCGTCTGAATATACTTCTGCAACTTTCTGAGCTACATCACTGGGAGACTTGGGTTTCTCAATAGGTTTAACTGGATCTGTAGGCAGCTTGGGTCCTTCTTTGACATGTATTTCAACGGACTCACGAGATTCGGTCACAGAAGTGACAGAACTGGTAGTTGTCATTGCAGGTAGTAATGGAGTAGTCGAGGGAAGTGGCTTTATTTGAGGCTTATCAAATTCAACCTCATCCTCGCTCTCATCATCAGAATATTCTTTGGGAGTCTGCTTGGATGAATCAACTGGAGACTTGGGTTTCTCGTCTACTTTAGCAGGTGATTTATCGCCTACAATCGGTTTTAGAATATCTTCGACCTTTTGTGGAGATTTCTCTGCCATTGGGAGTAGAGGAGTGGTTGAAGGAATAGGCTGAGGAAGCGGCTTGTCTTTTGGCTTGACAATGTCGAATTCTCCATCACTTTCTTCGTCTGAATATACTTCTGCAACTTTCTGAGCTACATCACTGGGAGACTTGGGTTTCTCAATAGGTTTAACTGGATCTGTAGGCAGCTTGGGTCCTTCTTTGACATGTATTTCAACGGACTCACGAGATTCGGTCACAGAAGTGACAGAACTGGTAGTTGTCATTGCAGGTAGTAATGGAGTAGTCGAGGGAAGTGGCTTTATTTGAGGCTTATCAAATTCAACCTCATCCTCGCTCTCATCATCAGAATATTCTTTGGGAGTCTGCTTGGGTGAGTCAACCATGGAGACTTGGGTTTCTCATCTACTTTAGCAGGTGATTTATCGCCCACAATCGGTTTTAGAATATCTTCGGCCTTTTTTGGAGATTTTTCTCCCCTTGGGGGGAAGAGGAGTGGTTGAAGGAATAGGCTGAGGAAGCGGCTTGCCTTTTGGCTTGACAATGTCGAATTCTCCATCACTTTCTTCGTCTGAATATACTTCTGCAACTTTCTGAGCTACATCACTGGGAGACTTGGGTTTCTCAATAGGTTTAACTGGATCTGTAGGCAGCTTGGGTCCTTCTTTGACATGTATTTCAACAGACTCACGAGATTCGGTCACAGAAGTGATAGAACTGGTAGTTGTCATTGCAGGTAGTAATGGAGTAGTCGAGGGAAGTGGCTTTATTTCAGGCTTATCCCACAACCCACCTCACTCTCATCATCAGAATATTCTTTGGGAGTCTGCTTGGGTGAGTCAACTGGAGACATGGCTTTCTCATCTACTTTAGCAGGTGATTTATCGCCCACAATCGGTTTTAGAATATCTTCGGCCTTTTGTGGAGATTTCTCTGCCATTGGGAGTAGAGGAGTGGTTGAAGGAATAGGCTGAGGAAGCGGCTTGTCTTTTGGCTTGACAATGTCGAATTCTCCATCACTTTCTTCGTCTGAATATACTTCTGCAACTTTCTGAGCTACATCACTGGGAGACTTGGGTTTCTCAATAGGTTTAACTGGATCTGTAGGCAGCTTGGGTCCTTCTTTGACATGTATTTCAACGGACTCACGAGATTCGGTCACAGAAGTGACAGAACTGGTAGTTGTCATTGCAGGTAGTAATGGAGTAGTCGAGGGAAGTGGCTTTATTTGAGGCTTATCAAATTCAACCTCATCCTCGCTCTCATCATCAGAATATTCTTTGGGAGTCTGCTTGGATGAATCAACTGGAGACTTGGGTTTCTCGTCTACTTTAGCAGGTGATTTATCGCCTACAATCGGTTTTAGAATATCTTCGACCTTTTGTGGAGATTTCTCTGCCATTGGGAGTAGAGGAGTGGTTGAAGGAATAGGCTGAGGAAGCGGCTTGTCTTTTGGCTTGACAATGTCGAATTCTCCATCACTTTCTTCGTCTGAATATACTTCTGCAACTTTCTGAGCTACATCACTGGGAGACTTGGGTTTCTCAATAGGTTTAACTGGATCTGTAGGCAGCTTGGGTCCTTCTTTGACATGTATTTCAACGGACTCACGAATTTCGGTCACAGAAGTGACAGAACTGGTAGTTGTCATTGCAGGTAGTAATGGAGTAGTCGAGGGAAGTGGCTTTATTTGAGGCTTATCAAATTCAACTTCATCCTCACTCTCATCATCAGAATATTCTTTGGGAGTCTGCTTGGGTGAGTCAACTGGAGACATGGCTTTCTCATCTACTTTAGCAGGTGATTTATCGCCCACAATCGGTTTTAGAATATCTTCGACCTTTTGTGGAGATTTCTCTGCCATTGGGAGTAGAGGAGTGGTTGAAGGAATAGGCTGAGGAAGCGGCTTGTCTTTTGGCTTGACAATGTCGAATTCTCCATCACTTTCTTCGTCTGAATATACTTCTGCAACTTTCTGAGCTACATCACTGGGAGACTTGGGTTTCTCAATAGGTTTAACTGGATCTGTAGGCAGCTTGGGTCCTTCTTTGACATGTATTTCAACGGACTCACGAGATTCGGTCACAGAAGTGACAGAACTTGTAGTTGTCATTGCAGGTAGTAATGGAGTAGTCGAGGGAAGTGGCTTTATTTGAGGCTTATCAAATTCAACCTCATCCTCACTCTCATCATGAATTCTTTGGGAGTCTGTTTGGATGAATCAACGGTGCTTTTATGCTTTCGGTCACAGAAGTGACAGAACTGGTAGTTGTCATTGCAGGTACTAATGGAGTAGTCGAGGGAAGTGGCTTTATTTGAGGCTTATCAAATTCAACCTCATCCTCGCTCTCATCATCAGAATATTCTTTGGGAGTCTGCTTGGATGAATCAACTGGAGACTTGGGTTTCTCGTCTACTTTAGCAGGTGATTTATCGCCTACAATCGGTTTTAGAATATCTTCGACCTTTTGTGGAGATTTCTCTGCCATTGGGAGTAGAGGAGTGGTTGAAGGAATAGGCTGAGGAAGCGGCTTGTCTTTTGGCTTGACAATGTCGAATTCTCCATCACTTTCTTCGTCTGAATATACTTCTGCAACTTTCTGAGCTACATCACTGGGAGACTTGGGTTTCTCAATAGGTTTAACTGGATCTGTAGGCAGCTTGGGTCCTTCTTTGACATGTATTTCAACGGACTCACGAGATTCGGTCACAGAAGTGACAGAACTGGTAGTTGTCATTGCAGGTAGTAATGGAGTAGTCGAGGGAAGGCTTTATTTGAGGCTTATCAAATTCAACCTCATCCTCACTCTCATCATCAGAATATTCTTTGGGAGTCTGCTTGGGTGAGTCAACTGGAGACATGGCTTTCTCATCTACTTTAGCAGGTGATTTATCGCCCACAATCGGTTTTAGAATATCTTCGACCTTTTGTGGAGATTTCTCTGCCATTGGGAGTAGAGGAGTGGTTGAAGGAATAGGCTGAGGAAGCGGCTTGTCTTTTGGCTTGACAATGTCGAATTCACCATCACTTTCTTCGTCTGAATATACTTCTGCAACTTTTTGAGCTACATCACTGGGAGACTTGGGTTTCTCAATAGGTTTAACTGGATCTGTAGGCAGCTTGGGTCCTTCTTTGACATGTATTTCAACGGACTCACGAGATTCGGTCACAGAAGTGACAGAACTTGTAGTTGTCATTGCAGGTAGTAGTGGGGAGGGAGTAGTCGAGGAAGGGCTTTATTTGAGGCTTATCAAATTCAACCTCATCCTCTCTCATCATCAAATATTCTTGGGGTCTTGGATATAACTGAACTGGTTTCTCGTCTACTTTAGCAGGTGATTTATCGCCTACAATCGGTTTTAGAATATCTTCGACCTTTTGTGGAGATTTCTCTGCCATTGGGAGTAGAGGAGTGGTTGAAGGAATAGGCTGAGGAAGCGGCTTGCCTTTTGGCTTGACAATGTCGAATTCTCCATCACTTTCTTCGTCTGAATATACTTCTGCAACTTTCTGAGCTACATCACTGGGAGACTTGGGTTTCTCAATAGGTTTAACTGGATCTGTAGGCAGCTTGGGTCCTTCTTTGACATGTATTTCAACGGACTCACGAGATTCGGTCACAGAAGTGACAGAACTGGTAGTTGTCATTGCAGGTAGTAATGGAGTAGTCGAGGGAAGTGGCTTTTTGAGGCTTATCAAATTCAACCTCATCCTCACTCTCATCATCAGAATATTCGGCTGCAGGTATCCAATCGGTTTTAGAATATCTTCGACCTTTTGTGGAGATTTCTCTGCCATTGGGAGTAGAGGAGTGGTTGAAGGAATAGGCTGAGGAAGCGGCTTGTCTTTTGGCTTGACAATGTCGAATTCACCATCACTTTCTTCGTCTGAATATACTTCTGCAACTTTCTGAGCTACATCACTGGGAGACTTGGGTTTCTCAATAGGTTTAACTGGATCTGTAGGCAGCTTGGGTCCTTCTTTGACATGTATTTCAACGGACTCACGAGATTCGGTCACAGAAGTGACAGCTGGTGTTAATAAAGTAATTGTAGTCGAGGGAAGTGGCTTTATTTGAGGCTTATCAAATTCAACCTCATCCTCGCTCTCATCATCAGAATATTCTTTGGGAGTCTGCTTGGATGAATCAACTGGAGACTTGGGTTTCTCGTCTACTTTAGCAGGTGATTTATCGCCCACAATCGGTTTTAGAATATCTTCGACCTTTTGTGGAGATTTCTCTGCCATTGGGAGTAGAGGAGTGGTTGAAGGAATAGGCTGAGGAAGCGGCTTGTCTTTTGGCTTGACAATGTCGAATTCTCCATCACTTTCTTCGTCTGAATATACTTCTGCAACTTTCTGAGCTACATCACTGGGAGACTTGGGTTTCTCAATAGGTTTAACTGGATCTGTAGGCAGCTTGGGTCCTTCTTTGACATGTATTTCAACGGACTCACGAGATTCGGTCACAGAAGTGACAGAACTGGTAGTTGTCATTGCAGGTAGTAATGGAGTAGTCGAGGGAAGGGCTTTATTTGAGGCTTATCAAATTCAACCTCATCCTCGCTCTCATCATCAGAATATTCTTTGGGAGTCTGCTTGGATGAATCAACTGGAGACTTGGGTTTCTCGTCTACTTTAGCAGGTGATTTATCGCCCACAATCGGTTTTAGAATATCTTCGACCTTTTGTGGAGATTTCTCTGCCATTGGGAGTAGAGGAGTGGTTGAAGGAATAGGCTGAGGAAGCGGCTTGTCTTTTGGCTTGACAATGTCGAATTCTCCATCACTTTCTTCGTCTGAATATACTTCTGCAACTTTCTGAGCTACATCACTGGGAGACTTGGGTTTCTCAATAGGTTTAACTGGATCTGTAGGCAGCTTGGGTCCTTCTTTGACATGTATTTCAACGGACTCACGAGATTCGGTCACAGAAGTGACAGAACTGGTAGTTGTCATTGCAGGTAGTAATGGAGTAGTCGAGGGAAGTGGCTTTATTTGAGGCTTATCAAATTCAACCTCATCCTCGCTCTCATCATCAGAATATTCTTTGGGAGTCTGCTTGGATGAATCAACTGGAGACTTGGGTTTCTCGTCTACTTTAGCAGGTGATTTATCGCCCACAATCGGTTTTAGAATATCTTCGACCTTTTGTGGAGATTTCTCTGCCATTGGGAGTAGAGGAGTGGTTGAAGGAATAGGCTGAGGAAGCGGCTTGCCTTTTGGCTTGACAATGTCGAATTCTCCATCACTTTCTTCGTCTGAATATACTTCTGCAACTTTCTGAGCTACATCACTGGGAGACTTGGGTTTCTCAATAGGTTTAACTGGATCTGTAGGCAGCTTGGGTCCTTCTTTGACATGTATTTCAACGGACTCACGAGATTCGGTCACAGAAGTGACAGAACTGGTAGTTGTCATTGCAGGTAGTAATGGAGTAGTCGAGGGAAGTGGCTTTATTTGAGGCTTATCAAATTCAACCTCATCCTCGCTCTCATCATCAGAATATTCTTTGGGAGTCTGCTTGGATGAATCAACTGGAGACTTGGGTTTCTCATCTACTTTAGCAGGTGATTTATCGCCCACAATCGGTTTTAGAATATCTTCGACCTTTTGTGGAGATTTCTCTGCCATTGGGAGTAGAGGAGTGGTTGAAGGAATAGGCTGAGGAAGCGGCTTGTCTTTTGGCTTGACAATGTCGAATTCTCCATCACTTTCTTCGTCTGAATATACTTCTGCAACTTTCTGAGCTACATCACTGGGAGACTTGGGTTTCTCAATAGGTTTAACTGGATCTGTAGGCAGCTTGGGTCCTTCTTTGACATGTATTTCAACGGACTCACGAGATTCGGTCACAGAAGTGACAGAACTGGTAGTTGTCATTGCAGGTAGTAATGGAGTAGTCGAGGGAAGTGGCTTTATTTGAGGCTTATCAAATTCAACCTCATCCTCACTCTCATCATCAGAATATTCTTTGGGAGTCTGCTTGGATGAATCGATTTTCTACTTTAGCAGGTGATTTATCGCCCACAATCGGTTTTAGAATATCTTCGACCTTTTGTGGAGATTTCTCTGCCATTGGGAGTAGAGGAGTGGTTGAAGGAATAGGCTGAGGGAAGCGGCTTGTCTTTTGGCTTGACAATGTCGAATTCTCCATCACTTTCTTCGTCTGAATATACTTCTGCAACTTTCTGAGCTACATCACTGGGAGACTTGGGTTTCTCAATAGGTTTAACTGGATCTGTAGGCAGCTTGGGTCCTTCTTTGACATGTATTTCAACGGACTCACGAGATTCGGTCACAGAAGTGACAGAACTGGTAGTTGTCATTGCAGGTAGTAATGGAGTAGTCGAGGGAAGTGGCTTTATTTGAGGCTTATCAAATTCAACCTCATCCTCGCTCTCATCATCAGAATATTCTTTGGGAGTCTGCTTGGATGAATCAACTGGAGACTTGGGTTTCTCGTCTACTTTAGCAGGTGATTTATCGCCCACAATCGGTTTTAGAATATCTTCGACCTTTTGTGGAGATTTCTCTGCCATTGGGAGTAGAGGAGTGGTTGAAGGAATAGGCTGAGGAAGCGGCTTGTCTTTTGGCTTGACAATGTCGAATTCTCCATCACTTTCTTCGTCTGAATATACTTCTGCAACTTTCTGAGCTACATCACTGGGAGACTTGGGTTTCTCAATAGGTTTAACTGGATCTGTAGGCAGCTTGGGTCCTTCTTTGACATGTATTTCAACGGACTCACGAGATTCGGTCACAGAAGTGACAGAACTGGTAGTTGTCATTGCAGGTAGTAATGGAGTAGTCGAGGGAAGTGGCTTTATTTGAGGCTTATCAAATTCAACCTCATCCTCGCTCTCATCATCAGAATATTCTTTGGGAGTCTGCTTGGATGAATCAACTGGAGACTTGGGTTTCTCGTCTACTTTAGCAGGTGATTTATCGCCCACAATCGGTTTTAGAATATCTTCGACCTTTTGTGGAGATTTCTCTGCCATTGGGAGTAGAGGAGTGGTTGAAGGAATAGGCTGAGGAAGCGGCTTGTCTTTTGGCTTGACAATGTCGAATTCTCCATCACTTTCTTCGTCTGAATATACTTCTGCAACTTTCTGAGCTACATCACTGGGAGACTTGGGTTTCTCAATAGGTTTAACTGGATCTGTAGGCAGCTTGGGTCCTTCTTTGACATGTATTTCAACGGACTCACGAGATTCGGTCACAGAAGTGACAGAACTGGTAGTTGTCATTGCAGGTAGTAATGGAGTAGTCGAGGGAATTGAGGCTTATCAAATTCAACCTCATCCTCGCTCTCATCATCAGAATATTCTTTGGGAGTCTGCTTGGATGAATCAACTGGAGACTTGGGTTTCTCGTCTACTTTAGCAGGTGATTTATCGCCCACAATCGGTTTTAGAATATCTTCGACCTTTTGTGGAGATTTCTCTGCCATTGGGAGTAGAGGAGTGGTTGAAGGAATAGGCTGAGGAAGCGGCTTGTCTTTTGGCTTGACAATGTCGAATTCTCCATCACTTTCTTCGTCTGAATATACTTCTGCAACTTTCTGAGCTACATCACTGGGAGACTTGGGTTTCTCAATAGGTTTAACTGGATCTGTAGGCAGCTTGGGTCCTTCTTTGACATGTATTTCAACGGACTCACGAGATTCGGTCACAGAAGTGACAGAACTGGTAGTTGTCATTGCAGGTAGTAATGGAGTAGTCGAGGGAAGTGGCTTTATTTGAGGCTTATCAAATTCAACCTCATCCTCGCTCTCATCATCAGAATATTCTTTGGGAGTCTGCTTGGATGAATCAACTGGAGACTTGGGTTTCTCGTCTACTTTAGCAGGTGATTTATCGCCCACAATCGGTTTTAGAATATCTTCGACCTTTTGTGGAGATTTCTCTGCCATTGGGAGTAGAGGAGTGGTTGAAGGAATAGGCTGAGGAAGCGGCTTGTCTTTTGGCTTGACAATGTCGAATTCTCCATCACTTTCTTCGTCTGAATATACTTCTGCAACTTTCTGAGCTACATCACTGGGAGACTTGGGTTTCTCAATAGGTTTAACTGGATCTGTAGGCAGCTTGGGTCCTTCTTTGACATGTATTTCAACGGACTCACGAGATTCGGTCACAGAAGTGACAGAACTGGTAGTTGTCATTGCAGGTAGTAATGGAGTAGTCGAGGGAAGTGGCTTTATTTGAGGCTTATCAAATTCAACCTCATCCTCGCTTCATCATCAGAATATTCTTTGGGAGTCTGCTTGGATGAATCAACTGGAGACTTGGGTCTCGTCTACTTTAGCAGGTGATTTATCGCCCACAATCGGTTTTCTTTGTGGAGATTTCTCTGCCATTGGGAGTAGAGGAGTGGTTGAAGGAATAGGCTGAGGAAGCGGCTTGTCTTTTGGCTTGACAATGTCGAATTCTCCATCACTTTCTTCGTCTGAATATACTTCTGCAACTTTCTGAGCTACATCACTGGGAGACTTGGGTTTCTCAATAGGTTTAACTGGATCTGTAGGCAGCTTGGGTCCTTCTTTGACATGTATTTCAACGGACTCACGAGATTCGGTCACAGAAGTGACAGAACTGGTAGTTGTCATTGCAGGTAGTAATGGAGTAGTCGAGGGGAGGCTTTTAGCTTATCAAATTCAACCTCATCCTCGCTCTCATCATCAGAATATTCTTTGGGAGTCTGCTTGGATGAATCAACTGGAGACATGGGTTTCTCGTCTCTGCAGGTGATTTCAATCGGTTTTAGAATATCTTCGACCTTTTGTGGAGATTTCTCTGCCATTGGGAGTAGGAGGAGTGGTTGAAGGAATAGGCTGAGGAAGCGGCTTGTCTTTTGGCTTGACAATGTCGAATTCTCCATCACTTTCTTCGTCTGAATATACTTCTGCAACTTTCTGAGCTACATCACTGGGAGACTTGGGTTTCTCAATAGGTTTAACTGGATCTGTAGGCAGCTTGGGTCCTTCTTTGACATGTATTTCAACGGACTCACGAGATTCGGTCACAGAAGTGACAGAACTGGTAGTTGTCATTGCAGGTAGTAATGGAGTAGTCGAGGGAAGGGCTTTATTTGAGGCTTATCAAATTCAACCTCATCCTCGCTCTCATCATCAGAATATTCTTTGGGAGTCTGCTTGGATGAATCAACTGGAGACTTGGGTTTCTCGTCTACTTTAGCAGGTGATTTATCGCCCACAATCGGTTTTAGAATATCTTCGACCTTTTGTGGAGATTTCTCTGCCATTGGGAGTAGAGGAGTGGTTGAAGGAATAGGCTGAGGAAGCGGCTTGTCTTTTGGCTTGACAATGTCGAATTCTCCATCACTTTCTTCGTCTGAATATACTTCTGCAACTTTCTGAGCTACATCACTGGGAGACTTGGGTTTCTCAATAGGTTTAACTGGATCTGTAGGCAGCTTGGGTCCTTCTTTGACATGTATTTCAACGGACTCACGAGATTCGGTCACAGAAGTGACAGAACTGGTAGTTGTCATTGCAGGTAGTAATGGAGTAGTCGAGGGAAGTGGCTTTATTTGAGGCTTATCAAATTCAACCTCATCCTCGCTCTCATCATCAGAATATTCTTTGGGAGTCTGCTTGGATGAATCAACTGGAGACTTGGGTTTCTCGTCTACTTTAGCAGGTGATTTATCGCCCACAATCGGTTTTAGAATATCTTCGACCTTTTGTGGAGATTTCTCTGCCATTGGGAGTAGAGGAGTGGTTGAAGGAATAGGCTGAGGAAGCGGCTTGTCTTTTGGCTTGACAATGTCGAATTCTCCATCACTTTCTTCGTCTGAATATACTTCTGCAACTTTCTGAGCTACATCACTGGGAGACTTGGGTTTCTCAATAGGTTTAACTGGATCTGTAGGCAGCTTGGGTCCTTCTTTGACATGTATTTCAACGGACTCACGAGATTCGGTCACAGAAGTGACAGAACTGGTAGTTGTCATTGCAGGTAGTAATGGAGTAGTCGAGGGAAGTGGCTTTATTTGAGGCTTATCAAATTCAACCTCATCCTCGCTCTCATCATCAGAATATTCTTTGGGAGTCTGCTTGGATGAATCAACTGGAGACTTGGGTTTCTCGTCTACTTTAGCAGGTGATTTATCGCCCACAATCGGTTTTAGAATATCTTCGACCTTTTGTGGAGATTTCTCTGCCATTGGGAGTAGAGGAGTGGTTGAAGGAATAGGCTGAGGAAGCGGCTTGTCTTTTGGCTTGACAATGTCGAATTCTCCATCACTTTCTTCGTCTGAATATACTTCTGCAACTTTCTGAGCTACATCACTGGGAGACTTGGGTTTCTCAATAGGTTTAACTGGATCTGTAGGCAGCTTGGGTCCTTCTTTGACATGTATTTCAACGGACTCACGAGATTCGGTCACAGAAGTGACAGAACTGGTAGTTGTCATTGCAGGTAGTAATGGAGTAGTCGAGGGAAGTGGCTTTATTTGAGGCTTATCAAATTCAACCTCATCCTCGCTCTCATCATCAGAATATTCTTTGGGAGTCTGCTTGGATGAATCAACTGGAGACTTGGGTTTCTCGTCTACTTTAGCAGGTGATTTATCGCCCACAATCGGTTTTAGAATATCTTCGACCTTTTGTGGAGATTTCTCTGCCATTGGGAGTAGTAGGAGTGGTTGAAGGAATAGGCTGAGGAAGCGGCTTGTCTTTTGGCTTGACAATGTCGAATTCTCCATCACTTTCTTCGTCTGAATATACTTCTGCAACTTTCTGAGCTACATCACTGGGAGACTTGGGTTTCTCAATAGGTTTAACTGGATCTGTAGGCAGCTTGGGTCCTTCTTTGACATGTATTTCAACGGACTCACGAGATTCGGTCACAGAAGTGACAGAACTGGTAGTTGTCATTGCAGGTAGTAATGGAGTAGTCGAGGGAAGTGGCTTTATTTGAGGCTTATCAAATTCAACCTCATCCTCGCTCTCATCATCAGAATATTCTTTGGGAGTCTGCTTGGATGAATCAACTGGAGACTTGGGTTTCTCGTCTACTTTAGCAGGTGATTTATCGCCCACAATCGGTTTTAGAATATCTTCGACCTTTTGTGGAGATTTCTCTGCCATTGGGAGTAGAGGAGTGGTTGAAGGAATAGGCTGAGGAAGCGGCTTGTCTTTTGGCTTGACAATGTCGAATTCTCCATCACTTTCTTCGTCTGAATATACTTCTGCAACTTTCTGAGCTACATCACTGGGAGACTTGGGTTTCTCAATAGGTTTAACTGGATCTGTAGGCAGCTTGGGTCCTTCTTTGACATGTATTTCAACGGACTCACGAGATTCGGTCACAGAAGTGACAGAACTGGTAGTTGTCATTGCAGGTAGTAATGGAGTAGTGAGGGAGGGGCTTTATTTGAGGCTTATCAAATTCAACCTCATCCTCGCTCTCATCATCAGAATATTCTTTGGGAGTCTGCTTGGATGAATCAACTGGAGACTTGGGTTTCTCGTCTACGTTTAGCAGTACTCGGTTTTAGAATATCTTCGACCTTTTGTGGAGATTTCTCTGCCATTGGGAGTAGAGGAGTGGTTGAAGGAATAGGCTGAGGAAGCGGCTTGTCTTTTGGCTTGACAATGTCGAATTCTCCATCACTTTCTTCGTCTGAATATACTTCTGCAACTTTCTGAGCTACATCACTGGGAGACTTGGGTTTCTCAATAGGTTTAACTGGATCTGTAGGCAGCTTGGGTCCTTCTTTGACATGTATTTCAACGGACTCACGAGATTCGGTCACAGAAGTGACAGAACTGGTAGTTGTCATTGCAGGTAGTAATGGATGGGGGGGGAATCAAACTTTGGGAGTCTGCTTGGATGAATCAACTGGAGACTTGGGTTTCTCGTCTACTTTAGCAGGTGATTTATCGCCCACAATCGGTTTTAGAATATCTTCGACCTTTTGTGGAGATTTCTCTGCCATTGGGAGTAGAGGAGTGGTTGAAGGAATAGGCTGAGGAAGCGGCTTGTCTTTTGGCTTGACAATGTCGAATTCTCCATCACTTTCTTCGTCTGAATATACTTCTGCAACTTTCTGAGCTACATCACTGGTAGACTTGGGTTTCTCAATAGGTTTAACTGGATCTGTAGGCAGCTTGGGTCCTTCTTTGACATGTATTTCAACGGACTCACGAGATTCGGTCACAGAAGTGACAGAACTGGTAGTTGTCATTGCAGGTAGTAATGGAGTAGTGGCTATCAATTCAACCTATCCTCTCATCAAGAATATTCTTTGGGAGTCTGCTTGGATGAATCAACTGGAGACTTGGGTTTCTCGTCTACTTTAGCAGGTGATTTATCGCCCACAATCGGTTTTTAGAATATCTTCGACCTTTTGTGGAGATTTCTCAGCCATTGGGAGTAGAGGAGTGGTTGAAGGAATAGGCTGAGGAAGCGGCTTGTCTTTTGGCTTGACAATGTCGAATTCTCCATCACTTTCTTCGTCTGAATATACTTCTGCAACTTTCTGAGCTACATCACTGGGAGACTTGGGTTTCTCAATAGGTTTAACTGGATCTGTAGGCAGCTTGGGTCCTTCTTTGACATGTATTTCAACGGACTCACGAAATTCGGTCACAGAAGTGACAGAACTGGTAGTTGTCATTGCAGGTAGTAATGGAGTAGTCGAGGGAAATGGCTTTATTTGAGGCTTATCAAATTCAACCTCATCCTCACTCTCATCATCAGAATATTCTTTTGGGAGTCTGCTTGGATGAATCAACTGGAGACATGGGTTTCTCATCTACTTTAGCAGGTGATTTATCGCCCACAATCGGTTTTAGAATATCTTCGACCTTTTGTGGAGATTTCTCTGCCATTGGGAGTAGAGGAGTGGTTGAAGGAATAGGCTGAGGAAGCGGCTTGTCTTTTGGCTTGACAATGTCGAATTCTCCATCACTTTCTTCGTCTGAATATACTTCTGCAACTTTCTGAGCTACATCACTAGGAGACTTGGGTTTCTCAATAGGTTTAACTGGATCTGTAGGCAGCTTGGGTCCTTCTTTGACATGTATTTCAACGGACTCACGAGATTCGGTCACAGAGATGACAGAACTGGTAGTTGTCATTGCAGGTAGTAATGGAGTAGTCGAAGGAAGTGGCTTTATTTGAGGCTTATCAAATTCAACCTCATCCTCGCTCTCATCATCAGTATATTCTTTGGGAGTCTGCTTGGATGAATCAACTGGAGACTTGGGTTTCTCGTCTACTTTAGCAGGTGATTTATCGCCCACAATCGGTTTTCGAATATCTTCGACCTTTTGTGGAGATTTCTCTGCCATTGGGAGTAGAGGAGTGGTTGAAGGAATAGGCTGAGGAAGCGGCTTGTCTTTTGGCTTGACAATGTCGAATTCTCCATCACTTTCTTCGTCTGAATATACTTCTGCAACTTTCTGAGCTACATCACTGGTAGACTTGGGTTTCTCAATAGGTTTAACTGGATCTGTAGGCAGCTTGGGTCCTTCTTTGACATGTATTTCAACGGACTCACGAGATTCGGTCACAGAAGTCACAGAACTGATAGTTGTCATTGCAGGTAGTAATGGAGTAGTCGAGGGAGAGGCTTAGTTATCAAATTCAACCTCATCCTCGCTCTCATCATGAATATTCTTTGGGAGTCTGCTTGGATGAATCAACTGGAGACATGGGTTTCTCGTCTACTTTAGCAGGTGATTTATCGCCCACAATCGGTTTTCGAATATCTTCGACCTTTTGTGGAGATTTCTCTGCCATTGGGAGTAGAGGAGTGGTTGAAGGAATAGGCTGAGGAAGCGGCTTGTCTTTTGGCTTGACAATGTCGAATTCTCCATCACTTTCTTCGTCTGAATATACTTCTGCAACTTTCTGAGCTACATCACTGGGAGACTTGGGTTTCTCAATAGGTTTAACTGGATCTGTAGGCAGCTTGGGTCCTTCTTTGACATGTATTTCAACGGACTCACGAGATTCGGTCACAGAAGTGACAGAACTGGTAGTTGTCATTGCAGGTAGTAATGGAGTAGTCGAGGGAAGCTTAGCTTATCAAATTCAACCTCATCCTCGCTCTCATCATCAGAATATTCTTTGGGAGTCTGCTTGGATGACTGGAGACTTGGGTTTTCGTTATAGCAGGTGATTTATCGCCCACGGTTTGAACTTTTGTGGAGATTTCCATTGGGGAGTGAGGAGCGTGAAGGAATAGGCTGAGGGAAGCGGCTTTGTCTTTTTGGCTTGACAATGTCGAATTCTCCATCACTTTTTGTCTGAATATACTTTGCAACTTTCTGAGCTACATCACTGGGAGACTTGGGTTTCTCAAAGGTTTAACTGGATCTGTAGGCAGCTTGGGTCCTTCTTTGACATGTATTTGAACGGACTCACGAGATTCGGTCACAGAAGTGACAGAACTGATAGTTGCCTTGGGGTATGGGGTGGGGAGGGTCATCATCAGAATATTCTTTTGGGGAGTCTGCTTGGATGAATCAATTGGAGACATGGGTTTCTCGTCTACTTTAGCAGGTGATTTATCGCCCACAATCGGTTTTAGAATATCTTCGACCTTTTGTGGAGATTTCTCTGCCATTGGGAGTAGAGGAGTGGTTGAAGGAATAGGCTGAGGAAGCGGCTTGTCTTTTGGCTTGACAATGTCGAATTCTCCATCACTTTCTTCGTCTGAATATACTTCTGCAACTTTCTGAGCTACATCACTGGGAGACTTGGGTTTCTCAATAGGTTTAACTGGATCTGTAGCACTTGGGTCCTTCTTTGACATGTATTTCAACGGACTCACGAGATTCGGTCACAGAAGTGACAGAACTGGTAGTTGCTTGCAGGTAGTAGTGAGTAGTCGAGAGAAGAGGCTTATCAAATCAACCTCATCCCACTTCATCATGAGAATATTCTTTGGGAGTCTGCTTGATGAATCAACTGGAGACTGGGTTTTCGTCTACTTTTAGCAGGTGATTTATCGCCCACAATCCCCCCCCGGTTTTAGCTCGCCTTTTGTGCCTCTGGGAGTGGGTGGTTGAAGGAGCGAGGAAGCGGCTTGTCTTTTGGCTTGACAATGTCGAATTCTCCATCACTTTCTTCGTCTGAATATACTTCTGCAACTTTCTGAGCTACATCACTGGGAGACTTGGGTTTCTCAATAGGTTTAACTGGATCTGTAGGCAGCTTGGGTCCTTCTTTGACATGTATTTCAACGGACTCACGAGATTCGGTCACAGAAGTGACAGAACTGGTAGTTGTCATTGCGGGTAGTAATGGAGTAGTCGAGGGAGTGGCTTTGAGGCTTATCAAATTCAACCTCATCCTCGCTCTCATCATCAGAATATTCTTTGGGGAGTCTGCTTGGATGAATCAACTGGAGACTTGGGTTTCTCGTCTACTTTAGCAGGTGATTTATCGCCCACAATCGGTTTTTTAGTATCTTCGACCTTTTGTGGAGATTTCTCTGCCATTGGGAGTAGAGGAGTGGTTGAAGGAATAGGCTGAGGAAGCGGCTTGTCTTTTTGGCTTGACAATGTCGAATTCTCCATCACTTTCTTCGTCTGAATATACTTCTGCAACTTTCTGAGCTACATCACTGGGAGACTTGGGTTTCTCAATAGGTTTAACTGGATCTGTAGGCAGCTTGGGTCCTTTTTATTTCAACGGACTCGCGAATTCGAGTCACAGAAGTAACAGAACTGATAGTTGTCATTGCAGGTAGTAATGGAGAAGTCGAGGGAAGAGGCTTATCAAATTCAACCTCATCCTCGCTCTCATCATCAGAATATTCTTTGGGGAGTCTGCTTGGATGAATCAACTGGAGACTTGGGTTTCTCGTCTACTTTAGCAGGTGATTTATCGCCCACAATCGGTTTTAGAATATCTTCGACCTTTTGTGGAGATTTCTCTGCCATTGGGAGTAGAGGAGTGGTTGAAGGAATAGGCTGAGGAAGCGGCTTGTCTTTTGGCTTGATAATGTCGAATTCTCCATCACTTTCTTCGTCTGAATATACTTCTGCAACTTTCTGAGCTACATCACTGGGAGACTTGGGTTTCTCAATAGGTTTAACTGGATCTGTAGGCAGCTTGGGTCCTTCTTTGACATGTATTTCAACGGACTCACGAGAGATTCGGTCACAGAAGTGACAGAACTGGTAGTTGTCATTGCAGGTAGTAATGGAGTAGTCGATTGGCTTAATTGAGGCTTATCAAATTCAACCTCATCCTCACTCTCATCATCAGAATATTCTTTGGGAGTCTGCTTGGATAAATCAACTGGAGACTTTGGGTTTCTCGTCTACTTTAGCGGGTGATTTATCGCCCACAATCGGTTTTAGAATATCTTCGACCTTTTTGTGGAGATTTCTCTGCCATTGGGAGTAGGGGAGTGGTTGAAGGAATAGGCTGAGGAAGCGGCTTGTCTTTTGGCTTGACAATGTCGAATTCTCCATCACTTTCTTCGTCTGAATATACTTCTGCAACTTTCTGAGCTACATCACTGGTAGACTTGGGTTTCTCAATAGGTTTAACTGGATCTGTAGGCAGCTTGGGTCCTTCTTTGACATGTATTTCAACGGACTCACGAGATTCGGTCACAGAAGTTACAGAACTGATAGTTGTCATTGCAGGTAGTAATGGAGTAGTCGAGGGAAGAGGCTTATCAAATTCAACCTCATCCTCGCTCTCATCATCAGAATATTCTTTGGGAGTCTGCTTGGATGAATCAATTGGAGACATGGGTTTCTCGTCTACTTTAGCAGGTGATTTATCGCCCACAATCGGTTTTCGAATATCTTCGACCTTTTGTGGAGATTTCTCAGCCATTGGGAGTAGAGGAGTGGTTGAAGAATAGGCTGAGGAAGCGGCTTGTCTTTTGGCTTGACAATGTCGAATTCTCCATCACTTTCTTCGTCTGAATATACTTCTGCAACTTTCTGAGCTACATCACTGGGAGACTTGGAGTTTTTCAATAGGTTTAACTGGATCTGTAGGCAGCTTGGGTCCTTCTTTGACATGTATTTCAACGGACTCACGAGATTCGGTCACAGAAGTGACAGAACTGGTAGTTGTCATTGCAGGTATAATGGAGTAGTCGAAGGAAGTGGCTTTATTTGAGGCTTATCAAATTCAACCTCATCCTCGCTCTCATCATCAGAATATTCTTTGGGAGTCTGCTTGGATGAATCAACTGGAGACTTAGGTTTCTCGTCTACTTTAGCAGGTTTATCGCCTAATCGGTTTTAGAATATCTTCGACCTTTTGTGGAGATTTCTCTGCCATTGGGAGTAGGGGAGTGGTTGAAGGAACAGGCTGAGGAAGCGGCTTGTCTTTTGGCTTGACAATGTCGAATTCTCCATCACTTTCTTCGTCTGAATATACTTCTGCAACTTTCTGAGCTACATCACTGGGAGACTTGGGTTTCTGAATAGGTTTAACTGGATCTGTAGGCAGCTTGGGTCCTTCTTTGACATGTATTTCAACGGACTCACGAATTCGGTCACAGAAGTGACAGAACTTGGTAGTTGTCATTGCAGGTAGTAATGGAGTAGTCGAGGGAAGTGGCTTTATTTGAGGCTTATCCAAATTCAACTTCATCCTCACTCTCATCATCAGAATATTCTTTGGGAGTCTGCTTGGGATGAGTCAACTGGAGACTTGGGTTTCTCATCTACTTTAGCAGGTGATTTATCGCCCACAATCGGTTTTAGAATATCTTCGACCTTTTGTGGAGATTTCTCTGGCATTGGGATTAGAGGAGTGGTTGAAGGAATAGGCTGAGGAAGCGGCTTGTCTTTTGGCTTGACAATGTCGAATTCTCCATCACTTTCTTCGTCTGAATATACTTCTGCAACTTTCTGAGCTACATCACTGGGAGACTTGGGTTTCTCAATAGGTTTAACTGGATCTGTAGGCAGCTTGGGTCCTTCTTTGACATGTATTTCAACGGACTCACGAGATTCGGTCTAGAAGTGACAGAACTGGTAGTTGTCATTGCAGGTAGTAATGGAGTAGTCGAGGGAAGTGGCTTTTTTGAGGCTTATCAAATTCAACCTCATCCTCACTCTCATCATCAGAATATTCTTTGGGAGTCTGCTTGGATGAATCAACTGGAGACTTGGGTTTTCGTCTACTTTAGCAGGTGATTTATCGCCCACAATCGGTTTTAGAATATCTTCGACCTTTTGTGGAGATTTCTCTGCCATTGGGAGTAGGGAGTGGTTGAAGGACTAGGCTGAGGAAGCGGCTTGTCTTTTGGCTTGACAATGTCGAATTCTCCATCACTTTCTTCGTCTGAATATACTTCTAGAACTTTCTGAGATACATCACAGGGAGACTTGGGTTTTCAATAGGTTTAACTGGATCTGTAGGCAGCTTGGGTCCTTCTTTGACATGTATTTCAACGGACTCACGAGATTCGGTCACAGAAGTGACAGAACTGGTAGTTGTCATTGCAGGTAGTAATGGAGTAGTCGAGGGAAGTGGCTTTATTTGAGGCTTATCAAATTCAACCTCATCCTCACTCTCATCATCAGAATATTCTTTGGGAGTCTGCTTGGATGAGTCAACTGGAGACATGGCTTTCTCATCTACTTTAGCAGGTGATTTATCGCCCACAATCGGTTTTAGAATATCTTCGACCTTTTGTGGAGATTTCTCTGCCATTGGGAGTAGAGGAGTGGTTGAAGGAATAGGCTGAGGAAGCGGCTTGTCTTTTGGCTTGACAATGTCGAATTCTCCATCACTTTCTTCGTCTGAATATACTTCTGCAACTTTCTGAGCTACATCACTGGGAGACTTGGGTTTCTCAATAGGTTTAACTGGATCTGTAGGCAGCTTGGGTCCTTCTTTGACAAGTATTTCAACGGACTCACGAGATTCGGTCACAGAAGTGACAGAACTGGTAGTTGTCATTGCAGGTAGTAATGGAGTAGTCGAAGGGAAGTTTATTAGAGGCTTATCAAATTCAACCTCATCCTCACTCTCATCATCAGAATATTCTTTGGGAGTCTGCTTGGGTGAATCAACTGGAGACATGGCTTTCTCATCTACTTTAGCAGGTGATTTATCGCCCACAATCGGTTTAGAATATCTTCGACCTTTTGTGGAGATTTCTCTGCCATTGGGAGTAGAGGAGTGGTTGAAGGAATAGGCTGAGGAAGCGGCTTGTCTTTTGGCTTGACAATGTCGAATTCTCCATCACTTTCTTCGTCTGAATATACTTCTGCAACTTTCTGAGCTACATCACTGGGAGACTTGGGTTTCTCAATAAGGTTTAACTGGATCTGTAGGCAGCTTGGGTCCTTCTTTGACAAGTATTTCAACGGACTCACGAGATTCGGTCACAGAAGTGACAGAACTGGTAGTTGTCATTGCAGGTAGTAATGGAGTAGTCGAGGGGAAGTGGCCTTAATTGGGGCTTATCAAATTCAACTTCATCCTCACTCTCATCATCAGAATATTCTTTGGGGAGTCTGCTTGGATGAATCAACCGGAGACTTGGGTTTTCTCATCTACTTTAGCAGGTGATTTATCGCCCACAATCGGGTTTAGAATATCTTCGACCTTTTGTGGAGATTTCTCTGCCATTGGGAGTAGAGGAGTGGTTGAAGGAATAGGCTGAGGAAGCGGCTTGTCTTTTGGCTTGACAATGTCGAATTCTCCATCACTTTCTTCGTCTGAATATACTTCTGCAACTTTCTGAGCTACATCACTGGGAGACTTGGGTTTCTCAATAGGTTTAACTGGATCTGTAGGCAGCTTGGGTCCTTCTTTGACATGTATTTCAACGGACTCACGAGATTCGGTCACAGAAGTGACAGAACTGGTAGTTGTCATTGCAGGTAGTAATGGAGTAGTCGAAGGAAGTGGCTTTATTTGAGGCTTATCAAATTCAACCTCATCCTCACTCTCATCATCAGAATATTCTTTGGGAGTCTGCTTGGATGAATCAACTGGAGACATGGGTTTCTCGTCTACTTTAGCAGGTGATTTATCGCCCACAATCGGTTTTAGAATATCTTCGACCTTTTGTGGAGATTTCTCTGCCATTGGGAGTAGAGGAGTGGTTGAAGGAATAGGCTGAGGAAGCGGCTTGTCTTTTGACTTGACAATGTCGAATTCTCCATCACTTTCTTCGTCTGAATATACTTCTGCAACTTTCTGAGCTACATCACTGGGAGACTTGGGTTTCTCAATAGGTTTAACTGGATCTGTAGGCAGCTTGGGTCCTTCTTTGACATGTATTTCAACGGACTCACGAGATTCGGTCACAGAAGTGACGAGAACTGGTAGTTGTCATTGCAGGTAGTAATGGAGTAGTCGAGGGAAGAGGCTTATCAAATTCAACCTCATCCTCGCTCTCATCATCAGAATATTCTTTGGGAGTCTGCTTGGGTGAGTCAACTGGAGACATGGGTTTCTCGTCTACTTTAGCAGGTGATTTATCGCCCACAATCGGTTTTAGGAATATCTTCGACCTTTTGTGGAGATTTCTCTGCCATTGGGAGTAGAGGAGTGGTTGAAGGAATAGGCTGAGGAAGCGGCTTGTCTTTTGGCTTGACAATGTCGAATTCTCCATCACTTTCTTCGTCTGAATATACTTCTACAACTTTCTGAGCTACATCACTGGGAGACTTGGGTTTCTCAATAGGTTTAACTGGATCTGTAGGCAGCTTGGGTCCTTCTTTGACATGTATTTCAACGGACTCACGAGATTCGGTCACAGAAGTGACAGAACTGGTAGTTGTCATTGCAGGTAGTAATGGAGTAGTCGAGGGGGAAGTGGCTTTAATTTGAGCTTATCAAATTCAACCTCATCCTCACTCTCATCATCAGAATATTCTTTGGGAGTCTGCTTGGATGAGTCAACTGGAGACTTGGGTTTCTCGTCTACTTTAGCAGGTGATTTATCGCCCACAATCGGGTTTTAGAATATCTTCGACCTTTTGTGGAGATTTCTCTGCCATTGGGAGTAGAGGAGTGGTTGAAGGAATAGGCTGAGAAGCGGCTTGTCTTTTGGCTTGACAATGTCGAATTCTCCATCACTTTCTTCGTCTGAATATACTTCTAGAACTTTCTGAGCTACATCACTGGGAGACTTGGGTTTCTCAATAGGTTTAACTGGATCTGTAGGCAGCTTGGGTCCTTCTTTGACATGTATTTCAACGGACTCACGAGATTCGGTCACAAAAAGAAGTGCAGAACTGGTAGTTGTCATTGATTCACTAAAGTAGTAATGGATTAGTCGAGGATATGGTTTTGAGGCTTATCAATCAACCTCACCTCGCTCTCATCATCGAGTATATTCTTTGGGAGTCGCTTGGATGAATCAACGAGACTTGGGCTTTCTCGTCTACTTTAGCAGGTGATTTATCGCCCACAATCGGTTTTAGAATATCTTCGACCTTTTGTGGAGATTTCTCTGCCATTGGGAGTAGAGGAGTGGTTGAAGGAATAGGCTGAGGAAGCGGCTTGTCTTTTGGCTTGACAATGTCGAATTCTCCATCACTTTCTTCGTCTGAATATACTTCTACAACTTTCTGAGCTACATCACTGGGAGACTTGGGTTTCTCAATAGGTTTAACTGGATCTGTAGGCAGCTTGGGTCCTTCTTTGACATGTATTTCAACGGACTCACGAGATTCGGTCACAAAGTGACAGAACTGGTAGTTGTCATTGCAGGTAGTAATGGAGTAGTCGAGGAAGTGGCTTTATTGAGGCTTATCAAATTCAACCTCATCCTCGCTCTCATCATCAGAATATTCTTTGGGAGTCTGCTTGGATGAATCAACTGGAGACATGGGTTTCTCGTCTACTTTAGCAGGTGATTTATCGCCCACAATCGGTTTTAGAATATCTTCGACCTTTTGTGGAGATTTCTTCCGCCATTGGGAGTAGAGGAGTGGTTGAAGGAATAGGCTGAGGAAGCGGCTTGTCTTTTGGCTTGACAATGTCGAATTCTCCATCACTTTCTTCGTCTGAATATACTTCTGCAACTTTCTGAGCTACATCACTGGGAGACTTGGGTTTCTCAATAGGTTTAACTGGATCTGTAGGCAGCTTGGGTCCTTCTTTGACATGTATTTCAACGGACTCACGAGATTCGGTCACAGAAGTGACAGAACTGGTAGTTGTCATTGCGAGTAAGAGGAGTAGTCGAGGAAGCTTTATTTGAGGCTTATCAAATTCACTCATCCTCACTCCATCAGAATATTCTTTGGGAGTCTCTTGGATACACTGGAGACTGGGTTTCTCGTCTACTTTAGCAGTGATTTATCGCCCAATGGTTTTAGATATCTTCGACCTTTTGTGGAGATTTTCTGATTGGAGTAAGGAGTGGTTAAGGATAGCTGAGAAGGCTTTCTTTTGGCTTGACAATGTCGAATTCTCCACACTTTCTTCGTCTGAATATACTTCTCAACTTTCTGAGTACATCACGGGAGACTTGGGTTTCTCAATAGGTTTAACTGGATCTGTAGGCAGCTTGGGTCCTTCTTGGGGTTCGGGCGGGGGGGGGGGGGGGGGTATGGAGTAGTCGAGGAAGGGCTTTTTTGAGGCTTATCAAATTCAACCTCATCCTCGCTCTCATCATCAGAATATTCTTTGGGGAGTCTGCTTGGATGAATCAACTGGAGACTTGGGTTTCTCGTCTACTTTAGCAGGTGATTTATCGCCCACAATCGGTTTTAGAATATCTTCGACCTTTTGTGGAGATTTCTCTGCCATTGGAAGTAGAGGAGTGGTTGAAGGAATAGGCTGAGGAAGCGGCTTGTCTTTTTGGCTTGACAATGTCGAATTCTCCATCACTTTCTTCGTCTGAATATACTTCTACAACTTTCTGAGCTACATCACTGGGAGACTTGGGTTTCTCAATAGGTTTAACTGGATCTGTAGGCAGCTTGGGTCCTTCTTTGACATGTATTTCAACGGACTCACGAGATTCGGTCACAGAAGTGACAGAACTGGTAGTTGTCATTGCAGGTAGTAATGGAGTAGTCGAGGGAAGTGGCTTTATTTGAGGCTTATCAAATTCAACCTCATCCTCACTCTCATCATCAGAATATTCTTTGGGAGTCTGCTTGGATGAATCAACTGGAGACATGGCTTTCTCGTCTACTTTACAATATGGAGATTTATCGCCCCACAATCGGTTTTGGAATATCTTCGGCCTTTTGTGGAGATTTCTCTGCCATTGGGAGTAGAGGAGTGGTTGAAGGAATAGGCTGAGGAAGCGGCTTGTCTTTTGGCTTGACAATGTCGAATTCTCCATCACTTTCTTCGTCTGAATATACTTCTGCAACTTTCTGAGCTACATCACTGGGAGACTTGGGTTTCTCAATAGGTTTAACTGGATCTGTAGGCAGCTTGGGTCCTTCTTTGACATGTATTTCAACGGACTCACGAGATTCGGTCACAGAAGTGACAGAACTGGTAGTTGTCATTGCAGGTAGTAATGGAGTAGTCGAGGGAAGTGGCTTTATTTGAGGCTTATCAAATTCAACCTCATCCTCGCTTTCATCATCAGAATATTCTTTGGGGAGTCTGCTTGGATGAATCAACTGGAGACTTGGGTTTCTCGTCTACTTTAGCAGGTGATTTATCGCCCACAATCGGTTTTAGAATATCTTCGACCTTTTGTGGAGATTTCTCTGCCATTGGGAGTAGAGGAGTGGTTGAAGGAATAGGCTGAGGAAGCGGCTTGTCTTTTGGCTTGACAATGTCGAATTCTCCATCACTTTCTTCGTCTGAATATACTTCTGCAACTTTCTGAGCTACATCACTGGGAGACTTGGGTTTCTCAATAGGTTTAACTGGATCTGTAGGCAGCTTGGGTCCTTCTTTGACATGTATTTCAACGGACTCACGAGATTCGGTCACAGAAGTGACAGAACTGGTAGTTGTCATTGCAGGTAGTAATGGAGTAGTCGAGGGAAGGGCTTTATTTGAGGCTTATCAAATTCAACCTCATCCTCGCTCTCATCATCAGAATATTCTTTGGGAGTCTGCTTGGATGAATCAACTGGAGACATGGGTTTCTCGTCTACTTTAGCAGGTGATTTATCGCCCACAATCGGTTTTAGAATATCTTCGACCTTTTGTGGAGATTTCTCTGCCATTGGGAGTAGAGGAGTGGTTGAAGGAATAGGCTGAGGAAGCGGCTTGTCTTTTGGCTTGACAATGTCGAATTCTCCATCACTTTCTTCGTCTGAATATACTTCTGCAACTTTCTGAGCTACATCACTGGGAGACTTGGGTTTCTCAATAGGTTTAACTGGATCTGTAGGCAGCTTGGGTCCTTCTTTGACATGTATTTCAACGGACTCACGAGATTCGGTCACAGAAGTGACAGAACTGGTAGTTGTCATTGCAGGTAGTAATGGAGTAGTCGAGGGAAGTGGCTTTATTTGAGGCTTATCAAATTCAACCTCATCCTCACTCTCATCATCAGAATATTCTTTGGGAGTCTGCTTGGATGAATCAACTGGAGACTTGGGTTTCTCGTCTACTTTAGCAGGTGATTTATCGCCCACAATCGGTTTTAGAATATCTTCGACCTTTTGTGGAGATTTCTCTGCCATTGGGAGTAGAGGAGTGGTTGAAGGAATAGGCTGAGGAAGCGGCTTGTCTTTTGGCTTGACAATGTCGAATTCTCCATCACTTTCTTCGTCTGAATATACTTCTAGAACTTTCTGAGCTACATCACTGGGAGACTTGGGTTTCTCAATAGGTTTAACTGGATCTGTAGGCAGCTTGGGTCCTTCTTTGACATGTATTTCAACGGACTCACGAGATTCGGTCACAGAAGTGACAGAACTGGTAGTTGTCATTGCAGGTAGTAATGGAGTAGTCGAGGGAAGTGGCTTTATTTGAGGCTTATCAAATTCAACCTCATCCTCGCTCTCATCATCAGAATATTCTTTGGGAGTCTGCTTGGATGAATCAACTGGAGACTTGGGTTTCTCGTCTACTTTAGCAGGTGATTTATCGCCCACAATCGGTTTTAGAATATCTTCGACCTTTTGTGGAGATTTCTCTGCCATTGGGAGTAGAGGAGTGGTTGAAGGAATAGGCTGAGGAAGCGGCTTGTCTTTTGGCTTGACAATGTCGAATTCTCCATCACTTTCTTCGTCTGAATATACTTCTGCAACTTTCTGAGCTACATCACTGGGAGACTTGGGTTTCTCAATAGGTTTAACTGGATCTGTAGGCAGCTTGGGTCCTTCTTTGACATGTATTTCAACGGACTCACGAGATTCGGTCACAGAAGTGACAGAACTGGTAGTTGTCATTGCAGGTAGTAATGGAGTAGTCGAGGGAAGGGCTTTATTTGAGGCTTATCAAATTCAACCTCATCCTCACTCACCTCCTCTCATCATCAGAATATTCTTTGGGAGTCTGCTTGGATGAATCAACTGGAGACATGGGTTTCTCGTCTACTTTAGCAGGTGATTTATCGCCCACAATCGGTTTTAGAATATCTTCGACCTTTTGTGGAGATTTCTCTGCCATTGGGAGTAGAGGAGTGGTTGAAGGAATAGGCTGAGGAAGCGGCTTGTCTTTTGGCTTGACAATGTCGAATTCTCCATCACTTTCTTCGTCTGAATATACTTCTGCAACTTTCTGAGCTACATCACTGGGAGACTTGGGTTTCTCAATAGGTTTAACTGGATCTGTAGGCAGCTTGGGTCCTTCTTTGACATGTATTTCAACGGACTCACGAGATTCGGTCACAGAAGTGACAGAACTGGTAGTTGTCATTGCAGGTAGTAATGGAGTAGTCGAGGGAAGAGGCTTATCAAATTCAACCTCATCCTCTCTCATCATCAGAATATTCTTTGGGAGTCTGCTTGGATGAATCAACTGGAGACTTGGGTTTCTCGTCTACTTTAGCAGGTGATTTATCGCCCACAATCGGTTTTCGAATATCTTCGACCTTTTGGGGGGATTTCTCAGCCATTGGGAGTAGAGGAGTGGTTGAAGGAATAGGCTGAGGAAGCGGCTTGTCTTTTTGGCTTGACAATGTCGAATTCTCCATCACTTTCTTCGTCTGAATATACTTCTGCAACTTTCTGATACATCACTGGGAGACTTGGGTTTCTCAATAGGTTTTAACTGGATCTGTAGGCAGCTTGGGTCCTTCTTTGACATGTATTTCAACGGACTCACGAGATTCGGTCACAGAAGTGACAGAACTGGTAGTTGTCATTGCAGGTAGTAATGGAGTAGTCGAGGAAGTGGCTTTATTTGAGGCTTATCAAATTCAACCTCATCCTCACTTTCATCATCAGAATATTCTTTGGGAGTCTGCTTGGATGAATCAACTGGAGACTTGGGTTTCTCGTCTACTTTAGCAGGTGATTTATCGCCCACAATCGGTTACTAATTCTCGACCTTTTGGAGATTTCTCTTGAACCATTGGGAGTAGAGGAGTGGTTGAAGGAATAGGCTGAGGAAGCGGCTTGTCTTTTGGCTTGACAATGTCGAATTCTCCATCACTTTCTTCGTCTGAATATACTTCTGCAACTTTCTGAGCTACATCACTGGGAGACTTGGGTTTCTCAATAGGTTTAACTGGATCTGTAGGCAGCTTGGGTCCTTCTTTGACATGTATTTCAACGGACTCACGAGATTCGGTCACAGAAGTGACAGAACTGGTAGTTGTCATTGCAGGTAGTAATGGAGTAGTCGAGGGAAGAGGCTTATCAAATTCAACCTCATCCTCGCTCTCATCATCAGAATATTCTTTGGGAGTCTGCTTGGATGAATCAACTGGAGACATGGGTTTCTCGTCTACTTTAGCAGGTGATTTATCGCCCACAATCGGTTTTAGAATATCTTCGACCTTTTGTGGAGATTTCTCTGCCATTGGGAGTAGAGGAGTGGTTGAAGGAATAGGCTGAGGAAGCGGCTTGTCTTTTGGCTTGACAATGTCGAATTCTCCATCACTTTCTTCGTCTGAATATACTTCTGCAACTTTCTGAGCTACATCACTGGGAGACTTGGGTTTCTCAATAGGTTTAACTGGATCTGTAGGCAGCTTGGGTCCTTCTTTGACATGTATTTCAACGGACTCACGAGATTCGGTCACAGAAGTGACAGAACTGGTAGTTGTCATTGCAGGTAGTAATGGAGTAGTCGAGGGAAGTGGCTTTATTTGAGGCTTATCAAATTCAACCTCATCCTCGCTCTCATCATCAGAATATTCTTTGGGAGTCTGCTTGGATGAATCAACTGGAGACTTGGGTTTCTCGTCTACTTTAGCAGGTGATTTATCGCCCACAATCGGTTTTTAGAATATCTTCGACCTTTTGTGGAGATTTCTCTGCCATTGGGAGTAGAGGAGTGGTTGAAGGAATAGGCTGAGGAAGCGGCTTGTCTTTTGGCTTGACAATGTCGAATTCTCCATCACTTTCTTCGTCTGAATATACTTCTGCAACTTTCTGAGCTACATCACTGGGAGACTTGGGTTTCTCAATAGGTTTAACTGGATCTGTAGGCAGCTTGGGTCCTTCTTTGACATGTATTTCAACGGACTCACGAGATTCGGTCACAGAAGTGACAGAACTGGTAGTTGTCATTGCAGGTAGTAATGGAGTAGTCGGAGGGCTATAGAGGCTTATCAAATTCAACCTCATCCTCACTCTCATCATCAGAATATTCTTTGGGAGTCTGCTTGGATGAATCAACTGGAGACTTGGGTTTCTCGTCTACTTTAGCAGGTGATTTATCGCCCACAATCGGTTTTAGAATATCTTCGACCTTTTGTGGAGATTTCTCTGCCATTGGGAGTAGAGGAGTGGTTGAAGGAATAGGCTGAGGAAGCGGCTTGTCTTTTGGCTTGACAATGTCGAATTCTCCATCACTTTCTTCGTCTGAATATACTTCTGCAACTTTCTGAGCTACATCACTGGGAGACTTGGGTTTCTCAATAGGTTTAACTGGATCTGTAGGCAGCTTGGGTCCTTCTTTGACATGTATTTCAACGGACTCACGAGATTCGGTCACAGAAGTGACAGAACTGGTAGTTGTCATTGCAGGTAGTAATGGAGTAGTCGAGGGAAGTGGCTTTATTTGAGGCTTATCAAATTCAACCTCATCCTCGCTCTCATCATCAGAATATTCTTTGGGAGTCTGCTTGGATGAATCAACTGGAGACTTGGGTTTCTCGTCTACTTTAGCAGGTGATTTATCGCCCACAATCGGTTTTAGAATATCTTCGACCTTTTGTGGAGATTTCTCTGCCATTGGGAGTAGAGGAGTGGTTGAAGGAATAGGCTGAGGAAGCGGCTTGTCTTTTGGCTTGACAATGTCGAATTCTCCATCACTTTCTTCGTCTGAATATACTTCTGCAACTTTCTGAGTGACATCACTGGGATACTTCGGTTTTTCAATAGGTTTAACTGGATCTGTAGGCAGCTTGGGTCCTTCTTTGACATGTATTTCAACGGACTCACGAGATCGGTCACAGAAGTGACAAGTAGTTGTCTTGCAGGTAGTAATGAGTAGTCAGGGAAGTGGCTTTATTTGAGGCTTACAAATTCAACATCTCGCTTTATTTTGGGTCTGTGGATGATAACTGAGACTGGCTTCTACTTGCGTGATGTTTCGACCTTTTGTGGAGTGTGGGTAGCGCTGTCTTTTGGCTTGACAATGTCGAATTCTCCATCACTTTCTTCGTCTGAATATACTTCTGCAACTTTCTGAGCTACATCACTGGTAGACTTGGGTTTCTCAATAGGCTTAACTGGATCTGTAGGCAGCTTGGGTCCTTCTTTGACATGTATTTCAACGGACTCACGAGATTCGGTCACAGAAGTAACAGAACTGATAGTTGTCATTGCAGGTAGTAATGGAGTAGTCGAGGGAAGGGCTTTTTTGAGGCTTATCAAATTCAACCTCATCCTCGCTCTCATCATCAGAATATTCTTTGGGAGTCTGCTTGGATGAATCAACTGGAGACTTAGGTTTCTCGTCTACTTTAGCAGGTGATTTATCGCCCACAATCGGTTTTAGAATATCTTCGACCTTTTGTGGAGATTTCTCTGCCATTGGGAGTAGAGGAGTGGTTGAAGGAATAGGCTGAGGAAGCGGCTTGTCTTTTGGCTTGACAATGTCGAATTCTCCATCACTTTCTTCGTCTGAATATACTTCTGCAACTTTCTGAGCTACATCACTGGTAGACTTGGGTTTCTCAATAGGTTTAACTGGATCTGTAGGCACCTTGGGTCCTTCTTTGACATGTATTTCAACGGACTCACGAGATTCGGTCACAGAAGTGACAGAACTGATAGTTGTCATTGCAGGTAGTAATGGAGTAGTCGAGGAAGGCTTTATTTGAGGCTTATCAATTCAACCTCATCCTCGCTTTCATCATCAGAATATTCTTTGGGAGTCTGCTTGGATGAATCAACTGGAGACTTGGGTTTCTCGTCTACTTTAGCAGGTGATTTATCGCCCACAATCGGTTTTCGAATATCTTCGGCCTTTTTGTGGAGATTTCTCTGCCATTGGGAGTAGAGGAGTGGTTGAAGGAATAGGCTGAGGAAGCGGCTTGTCTTTTGGCTTGACAATGTCGAATTCTCCATCACTTTCTTCGTCTGAATATACTTCTGCAACTTTCTGAGCTACATCACTGGTAGACTTGGGTTTCTCAATAGGTTTAACTGGATCTGTAGGCAGCTTGGGTCCTTCTTTGACATGTATTTCAACGGACTCACGAGATTCGGTCACAGAAGTAACAGAACTGATAGTTGTCATTGCAGGTAGTAATGGAGTAGTCAGGGAAGAGGCTTATCAAATTCAACCTCTCATAGAAACTTTGGGAGTCTGCTTGGATGAATCAACAATTGGAGACTTGGGTTTCTCGTCTACTTTGGCAGGTGATTTATCGCCCACAATCGGTTTTCGAATATCTTCGACCTTTTGTGGAGATTTCTCAGCCATTGGGAGTAGAGGAGTGGTTGAAGGAATAGGCTGAGGAAGCGGCTTGTCTTTTGGCTTGACAATGTCGAATTCTCCATCACTTTCTTCGTCTGAATATACTTCTGCAACTTTCTGAGCTACATCACTGGGAGACTTGGGTTTCTCAATAGGTTTAACTGGATCTGTAGGCAGCTTGGGTCCTTCTTTGACATGTATTTCAACGGACTCACGAGATTCGGTCACAGAAGTGACAAACTGAACTGTAGTTGTCATTGCAGGTAGTAATGGAGTAGTCGAGGAAGTGGTTTATTTGAGGCTTATCAAATTCAACCTCATCCTCACTTTCATCATCAGAATATTCTTTGGGAGTCTGCTTGGATGAATCAACTGGAGACTTGGGTTTCTCGTCTACTTTAGCAGGTGATTTATCGCCCACAATCGGTTTTAGAATATCTTCGACCTTTTGTGGAGATTTCTCTGCCATTGGGAGTAGAGGAGTGGTTGAAGGAATAGGCTGAGGAAGCGGCTTGTCTTTTGGCTTGACAATGTCGAATTCTCCATCACTTTCTTCGTCTGAATATACTTCTGCAACTTTCTGAGCTACATCACTGGGAGACTTGGGTTTCTCAATAGGTTTAACTGGATCTGTAGGCAGCTTGGGTCCTTCTTTGACATGTATTTCAACGGACTCACGAGATTCGGTCACAGAAGTGACAGAACTGGTAGTTGTCATTGCAGGTAGTAATGGAGTAGTCGAGGGAATGGCCTTATTTGAGGCTTATCAAATTCAACCTCATCCTCACTCTCATCATCAGAATATTCTTTGGGAGTCTGCTTGGATGAATCAACTGGAGACTTGGGTTTCTCGTCTACTTTAGCAGGTGATTTATCGCCCACAATCGGTTTTAGAATATCTTCGACCTTTTTGTGGAGATTTCTCAGCCATTGGGAGTAGAGGAGTGGTTGAAGGAATAGGCTGAGGAAGCGGCTTGTCTTTTGGCTTGACAATGTCGAATTCTCCATCACTTTCTTCGTCTGAATATACTTCTGCAACTTTCTGAGCTACATCACTGGTAGACTTGGGTTTCTCAATAGGTTTAACTGGATCTGTAGGCAGCTTGGGTCCTTCTTTGACATGTATTTCAACGGACTCACGAGATTCGGTCACAGAAGTGACAGAACTGGTAGTTGTCATTGCAGGTAGTAATGGAGTAGTCGAAGGAAGTGGCTTTATTTGAGGCTTATCAAATTCAACCTCATCCACTCTCATCATCAGAATATTCTTTGGGAGTCTGCTTGGATGAATCAACTGGAGACTTGGGTTTCTCGTCTACTTTAGCAGGTGATTTATCGCCCACAATCGGTTTTCGAATATCTTCGACCTTTTGTGGAGATTTCTCAGCCATTGGGAGTAGAGGAGTGGTTGAAGGAATAGGCTGAGGAAGCGGCTTGTCTTTTGGCTTGACAATGTCGAATTCTCCATCACTTTCTTCGTCTGAATATACTTCTGCAACTTTCTGAGCTACATCACTGGTAGACTTGGGTTTCTCAATAGGTTTAACTGGATCTGTAGGCAGCTTGGGTCCTTCTTTGACATGTATTTCAACGGACTCACGAGATTCGGTCACAGAAGTAACAGAACTGGTAGTTGTCATTGCAGGTAGTAATGGAGTAGTCGAGGGAATTATTTGAGGCTTATCAAATTCAACCTCATCCTCGCTCTCATCATCAGAATATTCTTTGGGAGTCTGCTTGGATGAATCAACTGGAGACTTGGGTTTCTCGTCTACTTTAGCAGGTGATTTATCGCCCACAATCGGTTTTCGAATATCTTCGACCTTTTGTGGAGATTTCTCAGCCATTGGGAGTAGAGGAGTGGTTGAAGGAATAGGCTGAGGAAGCGGCTTGTCTTTTGGCTTGACAATGTCGAATTCTCCATCACTTTCTTCGTCTGAATATACTTCTGCAACTTTCTGAGCTACATCACTGGGAGACTTGGGTTTCTCAATAGGTTTAACTGGATCTGTAGGCAGCTTGGGTCCTTCTTTGACATGTATTTCAACGGACTCACGAGATTCGGTCACAGAAGTAACAGAACTGATAGTTGTCATTGCAGGTAGTAATGGAGTAGTCGAGGGAAGTGGTTGAGGCTTATCAAATTCAACCTCATCCTCGCTCTCATCATCAGAATATTCTTTGGGAGTCTGCTTGGATGAATCAACTGGAGACTTGGGTTTCTCGTCTACTTTAGCAGGTGATTTATCGCCCACAATCGGTTTTAGAATATCTTCGACCTTTTGTGGAGATTTCTCTGCCATTGGGAGTAGGAGTGGTTGAAGGTCTTGGTTGAATAGGCTGAGGAAGCGGCTTGTCTTTTGGCTTGACAATATCGAATTCTCCATCACTTTCTTCGTCTGAATATACTTCTGCAACTTTCTGAGCTACATCACTGGTAGACTTGGGTTTCTCAATAGGTTTAACTGGATCTGTAGGCAGCTTGGGTCCTTCTTTGACATGTATTTCAACGGACTCACGAGATTCGGTCACAGAAGTAACAGAACTGATAGTTGTCATTGCAGGTAGTAATGGAGTAGTCGAAGGAAGAGGCTTATCAAATTCAACCTCATCCTCGCTCTCATCATCAGAATATTCTTTGGGAGTCTGCTTGGATGAATCAATTGGAAAACATGGGTTTCTCGTCTACTTTAGCAGGTGATTTATCGCCCACAATCGGTTTTCGAATATCTTCGACCTTTTGTGGAGATTTCTCAGCCATTGGGAGTAGAGGAGTGGTTGAAGGAATAGGCTGAGGAAGCGGCTTGTCTTTTGGCTTGACAATGTCGAATTCTCCATCACTTTCTTCGTCTGAATATACTTCTGCAACTTTCTGAGCTACATCACTGGTAGACTTGGGTTTCTCAATAGGTTTAACTGGATCTGTAGGCAGCTTGGGTCCTTCTTTGACATGTATTTCAACGGACTCACGAGATTCGGTCACAGAAGTAACAGAACTGATAGTTGTCATTGCAGGTAGTAATGGAGTAGTCGAGGGAAGAGGCTTATCAAATTCAACCTCATCCTCGCTCTCATCATCAGAATATTCTTTGGGAGTCTGCTTGGATGAATCAATTGGAGACATGGGTTTCTCGTCTACTTTAGCAGGTGATTTATCGCCCACAATCGGTTTTCGAATATCTTCGACCTTTTGTGGAGATTTCTCAGCCATTGGGAGTAGAGGAGTGGTTGAAGGAATAGGCTGAGGAAGCGGCTTGTCTTTTGGCTTGACAATGTCGAATTCTCCATCACTTTCTTCGTCTGAATATACTTCTGCAACTTTCTGAGCTACATCACTGGGAGACTTGGGTTTCTCAATAGGTTTAACTGGATCTGTAGGCAGCTTGGGTCCTTCTTTGACATGTATTTCAACGGACTCACGAGATTCGGTCACAGAAGTGACAGAACTGGTAGTTGTCATTGCAGGTAGTAATGGAGTAGTCGAAGGAAGTGGCTTTATTTGAGGCTTATCAAATTCAACCTCATCCTCGCTTTCATCATCAGAATATTCTTTGGGAGTCTGCTTGGATGAATCAACTGGAGACTTGGGTTTCTCGTCTACTTTAGCAGGTGATTTATCGCCCACAATCGGTTTTAGAATATCTTCGACCTTTTGTGGAGATTTCTCTGCCATTGGGAGTAGAGGAGTGGTTGAAGGAATAGGCTGAGGAAGCGGCTTGTCTTTTGGCTTGACAATGTCGAATTCTCCATCACTTTCTTCGTCTGAATATACTTCTGCAACTTTCTGAGCTACATCACTGGTAGACTTGGGTTTCTCAATAGGTTTAACTGGATCTGTAGGCAGCTTGGGTCCTTCTTTGACATGTATTTCAACGGACTCACGAGATTCGGTCACAGAAGTAACAGAACTGATAGTTGTCATTGCAGGTAGTAATGGAGTAGTCGAGGGAAGAGGCTTATCAAATTCAACCTCATCCTCGCTCTTATCATCAGAATATTCTTTGGGAGTCTGCTTGGATGAATCAATTGGAGACATGGGTTTCTCGTCTACTTTAGCAGGTGATTTATCGCCCACAATCGGTTTTCGAATATCTTCGACCTTTTGTGGAGATTTCTCAGCCATTGGGAGTAGAGGAGTGGTTGAAGGAATAGGCTGAGGAAGCGGCTTGTCTTTTGGCTTGACAATGTCGAATTCTCCATCACTTTCTTCGTCTGAATATACTTCTGCAACTTTCTGAGCTACATCACTGGGAGACTTGGGTTTCTCAATAGGTTTAACTGGATCTGTAGGCAGCTTGGGTCCTTCTTTGACATGTATTTCAACGGACTCACGAGATTCGGTCACAGAAGTGACAGAACTGGTAGTTGTCATTGCAGGTAGTAATGGAGTAGTCGAGGGAAGTGGCTTTATTTGAGGCTTATCAAATTCAACCTCATCCTCGCTCTCATCATCAGAATATTCTTTGGGAGTCTGCTTGGATGAATCAACTGGAGACTTAGGTTTCTCGTCTACTTTAGCATGGGTTTTAGAATATCTTCGACCTTTTGTAGAGATTTCTCTGCCATTGGGAGTAGGGGAGTGGTTGAAGGAATAGTCTGAGGAAGCGGCTTGTCTTTTGGCTTGACAATGTCGAATTCTCCATCACTTTCTTCGTCTGAATATACTTCTAGAACTTTCTGAGATACATCACAGGGAGACTTGGGTTTTTCAATAGGTTTAACTGGATCTGTAGGCAGCTTGGGTCCTTCTTTGACATATATTTCAACGGACTCACGAGATTCGGTCACAGAAGTGACAGAACTGGTAGTTGTCATTGCAGGTAGTAATGGAGTAGTCGAGGGAAGTGGCTTTATTTGAGGCTTAACAAATTCAACCTCATCCTCACTTTCATCATCAGAATATTCTTTGGGAGTCTGCTTGGATGAATCAACTGGAGACTTGGGTTTCTCGTCTACTTTGGCAGGTGATTTATCGCCCACAATCGGTTTTAGAATATCCTCGACCTTTTGTGAAGATTTCTCTTGCATTGGGAGTAGAGGAGCGGTTGAAGGAATAGGCTGAGGAAGCGGCTTGTCTTTTGGCTTGACAATGTCGAATTCTCCATCACTTTCTTCGTCTGAATATACTTCTGCAACTTTCTGAGCTACATCACTGGTAGACTTGAGTTTCTCAATAGGTTTAACTGGATCTGTAGGCAGTTTGGGTCCTTCTTTGACATGTATTTCAACGGACTCACGAGATTCGGTCACAGAAGTGACAGAACTGGTAGTTGTTATTGCAGGTAGTAATGGAGTAGTCGAAGGAAGTGGCTTTATTTGAGGCTTATCAAATTCAACCTCATCCTCGCTCTCATCATCAGAATATTCTTTGGGAGTCTGCTTGGATGAATCAACTGGAGACTTAGGTTTCTCGTCTACTTTAGCAGGTGATTTATCGCCCACAATCGGTTTTAGAATATCTTCGACCTTTTGTAGAGATTTCTCTGCCATTGGGAGTAGGGGAGTGGTTGAAGGAATAGGCTGAGGAAGCGGCTTGTCTTTTGACTTGACAATGTCGAATTCTCCAACACTTTCTTCGTCTGAATATACTTCTAGAACTTTCTGAGATACATCACAGGGAGACTTGGGTTTTTCAATAGGTTTAACTGGATCTGTAGGCAGCTTGGGTCCTTCTTTGACATGTATTTCAACGGACTCATGAGATTCGGTCACAGAAGTGACAGAACTGGTAGTTGTCATTGCAGGTAGTAATGGAGTAGTCGAGGGAAGTGGCTTTATTTGAGGCTTAACAAATTCAACCTCATCCTCACTTTCATTATCAGAATATTCTTTGGGAGTCTGCTTGGATGAATCAACTGGAGACTTGGGTTTCTCGTCTACTTTGGCAGGTGATTTATCGCCCACAATCGGTTTTAGAATATCTTCGACCTTTTGTAGAGATTTCTCTGCCATTGGGAGTAGAGGAGTGGTTGAAGGAATAGGCTGAGGAAGCGGCTTGTCTTTTGACTTGATAATGTCGAATTCTTTATCACTTTCTTCGTCTGAATATACGTCTAGAACTTTCTGAGCTACATCACTGGTAGACTTGGGTTTCTCAATAGGTTTAACTGGATCTGTAGGCAGTTTGGGTCCTTCTTTGACATGTATTTCAACGGACTCACGAGATTCGGTCACAAAAGTGACAGAACTGGTAGTTGTTATTGCAGGTAGTAATGGAGTAGTCGAAGGAAGTGGCTTTATTTGAGGCTTATCAAATTCAACCTCATCCTCGCTCTCATCATCAGAATATTCTTTGGGAGTCTGCTTGGATGAATCAACTGGAGACTTGGGTTTCTCGTCTACTTTAGCAGGTGATTTATCGCCCACAATCGGTTTTAGAATATCTTCAACCTTTTGTAGAGATTTCTCTGCCATTGGGAGTAGGGGAGTGGTTGAAGGAATAGGCTGAGGAAGGGGTTTGTCCTGTGCCTTGACAATATCGAATTCTCCATCACTTTTTTCGTCTGAATATACTTCTGCAACTTTCTGAGCTACATTACTGGGAGACTTGGCTTTCTCAATAGGTTTAACTGGATCTGTAGACAGCTTGGGTCCTTCTTTGACATGTATTTCAACGGACTGACGAGATTCGGTCACAGAAGTGAAAGAACTGGTAGTTGTCATTGCAGGTAGTAATGAAGTAGACGAGGGAATGGACTTATTTTGATGCTTGTCAAATTTATTCGCATCCTCGCCCTCAGCATACAAAATTTGTTTGGGATCTGTAGACAGCTGATGTCCTTCATGAGTATGGGACTGTCTAATATTGGTTACAGAAGAAATTGTTTTTGTAGTTTTCATACTTTTGTTCTGTTGTTCTATTATTTTAAAATTTGTTTCTTGTTTTTTGTTAGAGGTAGTTTCAGAAACAAATGTTGTTATTTTTGAACATTTTTTTGGAAAGTTTATCTTTTCACTTTGACCAATTGAGCTTAAGTCATTTAACTCACTTTTTCTTGTATTTAAAATTGTTGGAACCTTTCTTTCAAATTTTAAAGTTTGTTTAATTCTCTGCATATTTGTTTTATGATCAATTTCCTCGTCACTATCACTTTGATTGGTTTTATCGCGTATATCAGTTGGGAATGTGTTGTGCGGGTCGTCAATAGCGATATCTGTATATCGGTCAACAGTTTTTTGGTGGGTTTTAAGATCAGTAAGGCTTTTGTTAATTAAGTGATCTGGTTTTTCATGTGTCGGAAATTTGACTGATATTGGTTTTTCCCTGTTCAGTTCATCTTCGTTATATAACGCTTGTTTATCTTCGGTAATAAGATCACTAAGCTTTCTTTCATATTCTGTTGAAATGTGTATAACTTCTTTTGTATCTTTGAGGTCTGTTTTCGAAATTGAATGCAATTGATCCACTGTGTGAGCAATCTTTGGAAAAACAACTTCTTCAGTATGATGAACTGGGAATTCTGTTTTATCGTATTCTGTAATTATTTTCCCTTCACTTTCACGATTCTTATAAAGCGAGTCCTGAGGTTCAATTTTCGCTTCAAATTCTTTAATACTCTCTGCAATATTATATGAAATTCTTTCATCTAACAAGAATTTAGCTGTAGCAGTCCTTATGACATCAGGTGCTAAATTAGTATCATCTGCTTGGTTATCGAATACTTTTGCCATTTCAGCAACCTTTCGCTTTGAGCATATTTTTTCACAAGCAACTTCAAGATTTTCTGTACTTGAACCTATTTTTCCAATTTCAAATACGGGCGAAACTATCTTTTTATCTTGAACATGCTTTCTTTCTAACTTTTCCAAAACCAAGTCAGCGTCACTTAAAATCTGTTCTTCTATTGATGATATATCTGCTTTGCGATCTACTGATTCACGTTTTCGTGGACTAAAAGGTGTTACCTCTAAGCTAGTTAACGGATACCTACGTTCAATATCTTGTACAACTTCTTTTACATTTGGCAAAACCTCCAATTCATGTTCCTTAACTATTAAGTCTTTGTCTTCTTCAATACTTTCAGTTAAAATCTGGCCAGGTACATTTTTTACTTGCTTATCTAAACCTATTACCTGTTCATTTAAAGTCTTTTGAGTTTCATTTAAGTCTTCTGCAACCTCAAAGGCCTTTCGCTTCATACAAACTTTTTCGCAAACCTCCTCCTGAATATGGGCCAAACCAATTGCCCCATGCTCAATAGCCTCTACGGGTGATAATTTGATGACCTCAGTGGGTGCTTCACATTTAGTTAAGTTTTCCAATGCAATGTCTGCAGGTGTAAGAATCTGCTTTTCTAGCTCAACGACGTTTGGTTCTTTTTGTTCTTGATCCTCGACTTTCTTTTTAACTGCAAAAGGGATGGCCGAAACAAGTGTTCCACAAATTTTATCCTCAATGGTCTGTACTACATCTTTAACCACAGTTACATTATCAATCTTTGGCGCACTTTGGATTTCTAGAGACTCTGTACTGCCACTGCTCTCCAAACGTAAAATTTGTCGCCTAACATCGCCACAGCCCATTATTTTTTCTAAATATTCCCTATCGCCAGCTTCATGCTGAACATCATCCACATCGGTTGAGTGTTTTTGGGTTCCTGTTTTCGTCAAATCTAATTTTGTGCGTTCTACTTGAGCCGTGAGGGTCGTCGTTGTAGTGGTCGTTGTTGGTGGTTTCGCAATTGGACTACTTGCACTCATTTCTGTAAATGAGGTAGTGTCTCGTGAGTATAGTTTTTGGATTTCGGGGGGAGCTACCATTCTATGAAGCAGCTTATCAGTTTCATCTGTACTTGTAAATATTTCGCTTTTTACATTATGAACACTGAAGTGCTCTGTTTTTCAGGCGTTCCAGATTGTCGCAAGTTTAAGAAGTAGAAACAAGGCAATATTAAGACAGTTAAACACCTATGACAAACAAACCAAACTTATATGGTGGGTTAGTTGATATGTACACAGTGCATTGATTTGTTTGATGCGATCAGAGTTCGTCGTATGTCTACAAGCTGTACGCCAAACCCAGAAGCAGGCACAAACATGCAATTTGTAGTACAATACAAGTAAATGCGCTTAATTATGAAGTTAGTTTGGTTAAAAGCGAAAACAAAAAGTCAGAACAGACAGATGCCTGAGTCATATGCCATATATGAAGTCGTGGATTCCTTGCGCATTTCTGCTGTTTGACCATTTCATTAGATTTACAATTTAATTTCTATTACGTTTGCACATTTTTACGAATATATTTAAGCAACATGTTTTTTGTGTTATCAATTTTCCACTATTATTGAACATTAACAATTTTTTATGACAAACTCAAAAGACAAAATTAGCAAATACTGCAAGAACAATTGCACCACGACATCATATGCCACATATGGTAATGCGATTTGCTTTCAAAGAATACACAACACGATATGTTTTTGAGTTATTCACAGTGCAAAGTATCGCATTTTTGCCATCTAACTAATACATTTACATTTATGAATGCGTATTAAGTAGCCAATTATAAAAGAAAGCGCATTAGGGGTGCATACAAATCAAAGATTCATTAGCGTGTATTTTATTACTACTGCTTCTGCTTTCGTTGTTATTCTTGTTATAAGCCGTATATGCAAATAATCTATAAACTAATAAATAGGTACGCTCTATAATAAATACATAAGTATACGATACGTCGATGCTACGGTGAGTTTTTATGTATTTAACAGTTGATTATTTTTTTTTTTAATTTTTGACTAAACATTTACTTATATTTAGTTAAATATTTATTGTTTACATTGAAAAGTATATGTTTTTCGTTTGGGACTCACAGAAATTACGAACAGCAACTCAATATAATTATTTGCATAAACCAAAGGAAACAAAAATATTGGGAATATAAAGCCATGGTGGTTTACTGATATATCGAATTGAAATTGAAACAGGAATTGAAATTGGAGTGTTGAATGTACCATATGTATTGGGATCGAAATGTATGAGGCCACGTCGATATTGAGCTCAACTATTCGTAATCACAAAGTATACGCTACATTTGATATATGTAACTCGGAGTTAAATTTTGAAAATTGTATGCCGAAAGTGTTTATCTTAATGAAAAAAATCTTATAGTTTATTTAAATACATGTTCTATGTACATTTTACATACATATTGGCTTATCTTGTAATTGTCACTATTTGAAAGTTTTACAAGTTAAATCAATTATTGTAGCTTGCAGTAGTTGATAAAAACATAAACTGAATTGCTTAAATAATTGCTAAAAATTGCAAACGTAATTTTCACTTCGAAGTAGATAGAGAAAATTAATTAGTCGCACTTTTATATAAAGAGAAATACCTATTAGCGATACCCATCATATTAAATTCTAAAGAAATTTCTGATCGAAGCAACTTTTCAAATTGATCGCAGAAAACTTGCTTTCAGAACTTACCATAAAATACAATACTTAAAGTTACTTAGTGTTTTGATTTTGTAGAATTAAGTGTAGTTTATTTGTAATTAGATTTAGAAACGGATTAATTTATAGTATTTATGAATCGAATGAACCACAAACAACAACTCAACGCTACAATAGTCGGTTACTATATTGTATTCAATTCAACAAACGCACAAGAAACACAAATAAGTTAGTCAATATTTATATTTATTTATATTTTTTCATTGAACTGATTTTTTTCGGCAAGAAGACACCTTGTCTACAAGAAAATATGTCGCGAATTACCGTTACGTTGCGTGTACTTGGGAAATAGAAATTTCAAACTAAATCTGCATCAAATGGCCGTCTGCTGCCGCACTACAAGAATGCACGAAACAAATTAAATTAGGTATACGCCACAGCGCACGTTTTGCTTGGTTGCTTTGTGGCCTGCGCAATTATATAAGTGCGCACCGTTTTTCACAAAAGTTACGCATAGGTGGTGAAATACGGTTGAGAGTTTAGATATGTTTTTAACTATATTATAACTGTTATCTTGGATTGAACTCCCTGAGCTGCAATATATTGTTCACATAATAATGTCTACACATCACAAGTTCTATGCCAAAGAAAGTTTAAATCGCGCATATTGACCCAATTGCTGTAACGTATCGATTCGGACGGACCTACAGATGGTTCAATGTGTTGACATTGTCACTTTTGAATGTTACATATGTATGTATGTACATACATATGTACCTAGACGATGAACATATACTCGTACAACAACAGTGGCGCCAGACAGGCAGTTTTTTTGTTTGCTACTTTCCTTATTCCCTCGACCTTTGGCTACGTTAGCACCCGTAGGTAATTGGATTAGCTAACCAAAATGTTAGTACTGAACAACGTGTAACGGTATTACGGTATTTTCTTTGCTGTGTCACCACATACTGGGCAATCCAACTAGTACTAAGTAGTAGTTAGTTCATTGGTTCTTTGATTATGCCTTCATCACATACAGACTTTTTTGATTAAGATAACACACTAGCAAGTCACTGTTTATAAACGTATTTTTCAACAATATTACATTACATATTCATTATTCGTTAATTGTTAATTGTTAACTGTTTCAGTTTTCACTGAATCGTATTAATGAATGGTGGTTTGCATACAAAAAGCCTTTGGATTAAAATTAATACAAAATGACTCAAACTAAAGAGTACGTAACAAATACAAAACAATCATTATAAGTGGGTCGAGAAAAAAAGAAAAAAACATTTTCCATAACACACTACATTTTGTGGCTCAAATCAAATGGATGAAATAAAAAGGGGTGTACAGAAATTATCGTTACGAGTTTATATTCTTTCAACAAAGAGGCAAACATAAGAAAGTAGTTTAGTCGCTTTACATAACAAATAAGAATGTTGCATTGAAAATGCAACATCATTTCAAATTGCACTTACCGACTGTGGAAATGGCAGTGACACGTTCAAGGGTCGACTCTGTTGTTGAATGTAGGGTTTTTACAGTGTCCGCTAGATAATCTGTTAGGAAAGCTGTTAGTACTATCATCATATACATAAAGATTTATATTTTTCTACCTTTCTCTAGGCTGCCCAATTCAGCTTGTTCATTCTGCTTTTCAGTTTTGGCGTCACTTGGTGTGGGTGGTGGAGTTTGGGAATGTGGAATGTCACTCGCTGATAATGAAAATTATATGAGTATTAAGTTACTATATAGTATATTGAATTATGCAGGGACCGTAAATAATAATTATGAGATTAAAACCAGTAAGAAAAGCAACAGTCGCGCAACACGCGACAGTGGGATACCCTTCGACCTAGTATGTTCCCGTGTAGTTTAATTTTTTAAATTCATACACATATGCATATGCACATGCTTTGAAATTAATCCCGACAGATGGCGCTCGTGCTACGCGCTCGCCCGCCTCCCTTGTTAGCTGACAGAAGCACTTGGTTTTATGCTCATACTTTCTTAAATAACTTTTGTGTTTATTGTCCGATCGGACTGAAATTTGGAGACTACGTAGATATTTCATTAAGCTTAGTATATGTTAAGTCAGAAAGTTCTATCTTTTATACAGCGCTTACAAATTGAGTTCAAAAATTAAATTATTGATTTGTGGGGGGCGGTGGGCGTGGCACCTAACATTTGAAATAAACTTGATCTGCTTGATCCACACAGGAGTCTTCCTGCCAAATTTGGTAACTCTAGCTTTTATAATAGCTGAGATCTGTGCGTTCACACAGACGGACAGACGGACAGACAGACAGACATAGCTAGATCGACTCGGCTTGTGATCCTGAGCAATAATATATATAATTTATGGGGTCTCCGACGCCTCCTTCTGCCTGTTACATACATTTGCACAAAGTTAGTATACCCTTTTTTGACCATTTTCAATGGTCGAAGGGTATAAAAATCAAAGCTCTTTAAAGCGGCTGTAAAATGTGGAAAAATCCTACTGTGCTAGTTTTTATCGGCGAACACAAAAAACCGCGTAAACTTTTTTTTTCCAATTTTTTATTTAAAAATTGTTTTTAAATGTTTATGATTGATTTTTATACCCTTCGACCATTGAAAATGGTCAAAAAAAGGGTATACTAACTTTGTGCAAATGTATGTAACAGGCAGAAGGATTCGTGGGAGACCCCATAAAGTATATATATTCTTGCTCAGGATCACAAGCCGAGTCGATTGAGCCATGTCTGTCTGTCTGTCCGTCTGTCCGTCTGTCTGTGTGAACGCACAGATCTCAGCTATTATAAAAGCTAGAGTTACCAAATTTGGCAGGAAGACTCCTGTATACTATAAGCAGATCAAGTTTATTTCAAATGTTAGGTGCAGCCCACGCCCCCGTAAATCAATAATTTAAATTTTGAACTCAATTTGTAAGCGCTGTATAAAAAAACTCTAACAACATATACTAGCTGATAGTTATATCTACTTATTCTCAAAATTGCAATCCGATCGGATAATAATCACAGAAGTTATTTAGGAAAGTATGAGCATAAAATAAAATGCTTCTGTCAGCTAACAAAGAGGCGGGCGAGCGCGAAGCGCGAGCGCCATCTGTCGGGAATAATTGTAAAGCATGTGCATATGTATATGTGTATGAATTTAACAAATTAAACTACACGGGAACAGTCGAAGGGTATCCCACTGTGCGTGCTGCGCGACTGTTGCTTTTCTTACTGGTTGAAATTAAAAATCAATTTATAAATTTTATATTTGATTTTTAAAATAAAAATCAAAAAAATAAGAGTTATGAATTGATTTTTATTATAAAAATCAGAAATAACCAGAATGAAAAGCAACAGTCGCGCAGCACGCGACAGTGGGATACCCTTCGACCTATGTTCCCGTGTAGTTTAGTTTGTTAAATTCATACACATATGCATATGCACATGCTTTACAATTATTCCCAACAGATGGCGCTCGCGCTTCGCGCTCGCCCGCCTCCCTTGTTAGCTGACAGAAGCAGTTGGTTTTATGCTCATACTTTCATAAATAACTTTTGTATTTATTGTCCGATCGGATTGTAATTTGGAGAATACGTAGATATTTCATTTAGCTTAGTATATGTTAAAGTCAGAAAGTTGTAGCTTTCATAAAGCGCTTACAAATGGAGTTCAAAAATCAAATTTTTGATTTACGGGGGGCGGTGGGCGTGGCACCTAACATTTGAAATAAACTTGATCTGCTTGTAGTACACAGGAGTCTTCCTGCCAAATTTGGTAACTCTAGCTTTTATAATAGCTGAGATCTGTGCGTTCATACAGACAGACAGACAGACAGACATGGCTCAATCGACTCGGCTTGTGATCCTGAGCAAGAATATATATACTTACTTTAAGGGGTCTCCACGACCTTATAATTTGGCATAAACTAAGCTGATTAAAATATCTACGTATTCACCAAATTACAATCCGATCGGACAATAAACACAGAAGTAATTTAAGAAAGTATGAGAGCATACTACCAACCAACTACCATAAAACCAAGTGCGTCAGCTAACAAGGGAGGCGGGCGAGCGCAAAGCGCGAGCGCCATCTGTCGGGATTACTTTCAAATGTGTATATGCATATGTGTGTCAATTTAACAAATTAAACTACACGGGAACATAGGTCGGGTTTTGCGCGGCTGTTCCTCTCGTTTAATTTCTTTTATAAAAATTATAAGCGTTACGGTCGATGGAATTATGTATATACTCACCGATTTGTATGAGTTCATCAGTCATTTCAATTAAACCCTCGCTCATCTTTTTTAGTGATAGTTTCACCTACATATTTGCAGAACTCAGCATCTGTAAGAGACTTGCGTGGCTCAATAGGCAGCGGGGCGGAGAGACCTTCGTCTTTAATGACTTCGCTTAGTGGGACAGTAGCTCGTTTGCCGACGGTGTCACTGTCATATTCGTGAGGCAGTTGAGACTGTTGCTCCATGGACAGGAAATCGGCAGTCAATTTTCGTGTGGCAAAAGGCGAAACTTCACCAATTGGTGCTGCTGATTCAATGCCATCGCCGACAATTATAATCTGCTCTGTCGCAGGTACGTCGGCCTTTGGCTTAACATTCGCAATACTATCAACTTTATCGATAACAGTTGTCTCCTTAACAACCTCTATGGGCTTTAATACTTCGTCTAAAATTGTCGATTCCACATCGGCAGTTGCAGTGATCAATTCAGTAATTGCGGGCTGAGGTTGCGACTGAAGCTGGGTTTGCTGCTCCATGCTGAGGAAGTCCGCAGTTAGCTGGCGTTCCTTTAGAGGCTCTGGCTTTTGCGCAGCTGTTTTCTCTGCGGGTTTTGTAGATTCATCAATTAGTGACTTTCGGTGTTCTACTACGGGGATTTTACTAGCTGGTGGCGGTGACTTTAATAATACGACAGAGTCGGGCTCTGACGTTGTAGATGTCTGACTGGACACGACAATATTTTCTGACTTCTGAGGCATACTCGGCAGCTGGCTTTGCTGCTCCATGCTGAGAAAATCATGAGTTTGCTTGTGAGTATCAAACACGATTTTCTCCTCAATCTTGTGGAATGTTTCGACAAGTTCGGAAACTTTTTCTGCAACTTTGCCCGCAAGGATGGGCTCGACTTTTGTGTTGTAACGATGGGTTCCTGGATTTTACTAGCTATTTCAGCTGGCTTATCAGTTTTGGTAACTTTCTCTTCGATTTTATGGAATGTTTCTATCAATTCTGTCACCTTTTCAGTGACAGTTTCTGCCTTGGCAGCAATTTCCGGTTGTTCTTTAGGCAGCTCAGCAGCCATTCCCGACGTCATGATGGTAGCAGTAGATGCGACAAGATCATCACAGATTTTAATATCCTTCTCGACTAGTTTCTCAACTGATTTTCTGGGTTCTACTTTGGGAATTTTACTTGCTGCTGGGCTTGCTTTGGGCTCGACTACAGCCTGAGCCGCCAGTTGGGTCTTTTGTTCGGTTTGCAGGAAATCTTGTGTCAATTTTTTTGCATCAACTTCAGTAACTTTGGAAGATTCTCCAGTCTTCACGGGTATTTTGGAAAGAGGTTTTTCTATCTTAGCATCAACAGGTTTATCGAATTCTACTTCGGCCGTAGCACGTGGAGCAGCTGTGGGCCTTGTCAGTTCATCGCTCGGCTTTCGCACAAGTTTTGGTATTTGTGTCTTAGGTTCGCCTCCATGGAAATCATATTTGACTTTTTTAGCCTCGAAATCAGCAATTTTCTCATCTATTTTAGTACTCTCAACAATTTCGACAGTCTTCGTAACTTGTTCCGTAGAACTTAACTGTACATCTTGCAGATGCTTTATGGTCTCGCTGACCTTTGTTGTTTCTGAGACAACTTCTGTGGCTTTCTCTTTGATCTCCTGTTTGCCGGATTCAAAGGAACTTATAATGTTTTCCACCTTCTTGCTGGCAGTCTCAGTTACGTCACTGATAACCTTTTCGACTTCCTTAATTGTTTCCTGTGGCATTGCTGCCAAAGGACTGGTCTTTTCTTTGACTTCCTCAACGAATTTTTCATGGATTGTGGCTGTAGTAACGGCAGCTGGGAGTTGGCTGCGTTTTTCAAATTCTAAAAAGTCTTCGGTAAGATCACGAGCTTCCTGGCGGGTAATAGATGCCATGCGGCTGGTGGTTGCCGTATCCTTTGTTGTTTTTTCAGCAGAACTTATATCTTGCACAATCTTATCAACCTTATCTGGTGATGGTTGATCCTCTTCCTCAGAACTGCGCCCAGAAGTTTTTAACTTGTGCGTTAATTCCCTATCGAATTCGGTCTTGCTCACTTCGGTGGAGTCCATTTTACCCATTTTCATTTTAATAACTTGATCGGGCACAGCTGCAGTCTTGATTATGACATTATCGGCAGGTAGCTGCATCAGAATCTCTGACTCATGATGTGCTTTCTTATCTTCAATCAAACTCTTACGCTTGATTTCGGTTATTTCTCGTGTAATTTCTTTCTTCTGGGTTGATGCAGGTATGGAGCGTTCCACCGAAAGCCGCTTGACTATCTTTTCACGGCGCTCAGCGACAGTTCGTTTGGCCGACTCCTCATCAGACTCAGACTCTTCGATTTCCTTCTCTTCAGCAGAGTATTTGACCTCCTCGCGTTCATTAATTTGTTGGATTCGCTTGCCTAAAATAAATGATTATTAATATTATTCTGTTAACTTAAAGATGTTAGCAAACTTACTTTCTCTGCGAACCAGCTCTTCTACAGACTCGGAGTTTTTCATGAGATCCGCCTCATCAAACTCACGAGAATGCGACAGTCTTCCGCTTTTACACTTCTTCATAATGTCATCTCGTCCGATATTTTTGAGAGCTGTTTCTAGGGCCAAGATATCATAGTTTGGTTTATCTTTATAAAGTCGAATCATACTCTGTGCCTGTCTGGCAATACTGTCGGTATTGTGGTTAATAATCTCATCGATTTCATCCGCAGAGATGCCTATCTCTGGCGCTAACTGTATCCAGTCTTTTCCCAATAAGTTGGACAGATCTACAATGCGAATATCTCCGATGTAATGGTCGTTTTGATGTTTACTCAAACTGAACATCGAGGTGCGATAGACAGAGGAAACACGCTCTGAGAACGCTGTAGTCGAGTCGGGTATTACCGCTTCTGGCAGTACAATATTAAGAATGCAAATGGGTTGTTGCGGTGGCTCGCCCTTAGCCACTTTGGGTTCTTTCATGAACAGCGTGCGACCGACAATGTCTGCATGCTGATCCTTTACGCGTACAGTGAATGGCAGACGATTTTCTCTGAAGGCCTTGAACTGCAGTTGCAATTGGTCACCCGACTTGGTAACTGGCACCAAGTTGCCAGCCATTTCAATGTATTGCGGCTTGCCCTCGAGCACCTCCACATCGCGGCTCTTGGCCACCTCAGTGTACAATTCATGCTTCTCGAGAGTTTTATCCTCGCGATCGTCGGTCATACAGAAGACTCGGAGTCGTGCTTCGAAAGGTTCAATTTTCTTGGCGAATACAACAAATCTAGCTATGAAGGGTACATGAATGACTTCCCTGTGGGCGAGATGGTCAGAAAAAACGTAATTTACTATGTCAAATGTGCTTTACCTATACAGTTCGGTTGCCATTCTGGTGGCATCGGAAATATTTCGGCAATCCATGAGCCAGAAACGTGCTGAAACGGTGGTCGTAAATGAGACGCAATCGTTGACGAAAGTCAACGGAGTGGATCCAGTAACATCTTCCCATTGTGCACGTGATGGTCCGCCTGGTGGGTGACGAGGGTAACAATATGTTCAATTTATGTTAAGTATACAAACCGATACAGAGTAGACTACATAATATTAAAAACTCTTTGAAAACTCTACTTTTGTCTCATTAGCAGATATTAATTGTACGATTTTTAAAACTGTTCAACTAATTCGAAAACAAAAACTGAACTCAAATGTTTTAAATTGAGAGTACGATTGTGTGTAAAGTACAAAGCAATTGTATGGTAAGAGTAGTATTGAAAAGTATTGAAAAGTTTATTAGTAATAAAAAGTATTATATGTATTTAGCGTTAAGTATTAGAAATATTGTATTGAGTTGTTTATTGGTTCGGCAAGTCCGTGTGTACGTGTGATGTATTCATGTGATGTTGTGGCTGGGGTTAGGTCTATACCCCCTGAAGGTATTTGTATATGTAAGTGTATAAAGTGTTGTGGGTGTTGTTTTGTGAGCATGTTAATGATTTTGGTTCAAGCAAATATATTATGTATTTAGTAGTTAAGCTCGAGGCTTTAGCATTTACAGAGGTACAGGTACAAAGGTACTTGTCACGCTTACTTTGAAGCCAGTTTTAAACAACATGCTTAATATTTTGAAAATATAAAATTAGTAGACTTGTAATGGTATTTAAGTGAGAGTGTCACGTGTTTCGTGTAAATGTGTACAAAACGCCAAGAACCCAAGAAACATAACTACAAACAAGACGAAAATATTCATTAATAAATTGTACATAAGTGAAATAATCGTCAACTTGTTTATTTATACAATAAACAAAATATATTCTTTGTTTATATTATAGAGCTTGCCATAGCGTTTTCTTGATTTAAAAAGTTTCTAAATAACTTCGGCAGTTTTTTCTTTTTGCAACTTTAGTTGTTTTACTTGCATTTTCTGGTTTTCGGTTTCAGAAAAGTTCTCTTTGGCGCCACAAACAGTAGAAATTCGAAATTGATATTGGATCTGAGTTTTTGGAAAACAATTTATCACACATATGTATATATATATATTCTGCTTTATGTTGTAATTGTAAGAAATGAAAAGTAATAAACTAAATCGGAGCGCTTCAACATAACCAACAAAACAGCTAACAGAACTAGTACTAATTAGGTTAAGTGCATGACATTCCAAATCAAGAATTTCAGTAAACAAAAACTTAGTGTTATTGAATAATGAATATTTGAAAAATAATATTGAAGAAAGAGTTATAATCTGGCACATTATGAAGGCCTGGTTGGTGTTAATACGGTTTCAATGGCCCAAAGAGCAACTTTAGCATTTTGTTAGTTTAATTCTTATTTAAGACCTACAAACTTTTGAACGAAATTGTGCAATTGATATAAGTATAGAAAAACCGCGTGCAGTCAGAAATTCTTTGGTTATTTGTAATTGTTTGTTAGAGAAAACGCAGCAAAGATGTTTGTAGGACAAGCTTAAGTTTCTTAAAAGTGATTTGGAAAGTTAGCTTACTTCAAAAAAATAAGCTGGAAGCACAATATTATGGCCTTGGCATAAAGGACTTTTGAAAAGAGTCGGTAAACCCAACAGAAAGAATACCTGACTTTCATGATATTATATATTTGTTTTTCTATTGTTTTTTTTTACAGAAAACCCAAAGACGCAGCGCAACCCGAATTTGAGCAAAACGATTAAGTAATAAAAAGAGGTTAAACTTAGGAAAAATAATTAACGCAAAATATAAGAGAATCAAATGAGAATATCTTAAAGCAAATAGTAGAGAAAAATACATATTTTTGAGAAATATTTGCAATAATTTTTCTTGAATAAGAAATTTGTTTCAAATGAAATATGCAGAATTTTCAAATATTGTTTTTTCGACAAAAATTTTCTTTTTGTATCTTGATATTTGTTTCATTTTCAATATAAATATGTTTTTATAGTTGTTATTATTATTTTTTTGTTTTGGCATAGAACGAAACAACTAAATATGAACAAATAACTTGTTGTTTATTTGGTAAACAGTTTCAATTTGAAACTTCATACATGTTTGTGAATTTCTGAATTGATTTTGTTTTATTTTTTTGACATTTTTCATTTTTTAGTTACCTTTTAGAGACCTTTTCCGAAACACACCTTCAATGGATTGAGAAAACAGAATGGAATGCGTGCACATATGCAATGACGCATTAGTACGAAATTATAGAACAATTAAATACGATTTCAATTAAGAATTGAATTGAAGTATGTTTTTTTTTGTTGTAGTTTTGTTTGGTTTTGTTCAAAACTTAAAATCATTGACATATCAAAGGGAAATCATAGAAACTAAACGGATAACATTTGAAATAACTAAAGAATAAATACATACTGGAGCAGACACTGTTGGCACAATGATGACACTGAGCATGACATTCAATTAGGTAGGAGAATATGTATGAGGGTTCTGTATCTGTAGCTGTATCCGTAACTGTGTTTGTGTTTGTGTGGGTGTAGCTGGAGTATGACCGTATAGTATGTATCTGTTACTGTATCTGTGTGGCTTATGCGGGGTGAATGACTTTACTATGCTATTGCTGTTGCTTTTAACATTACTGTTACTGTTACTTTTACTGTTACGACTCTCTTAATGTATGTATTGATAGTTATAGTAGTAGTAGTAGTAGTAGTAGTAATAGTAGTAGGTAGTTCAAAAACGAGGCTAAATGAATCAACTTGAGTAATGGGGTAATACGAGTAAATGCTGCAGGAACACAATAGAAAAACCCGAACAACTTATATAGTATGTTACTTATACGCATCAACTACACAGACACAAGCACATCGTTTCTACCAAATGGGACCTCGATAAGTATTTGCAAATCATTTAGAAATCGAAATATATTTTCAAGATGTTCTTGATAATTTGGCAATTTTGCACTGTACAACAATATGTAAGTAAGTATATAGATTAATGACATGTATATATATATATAGAGGTATATAGTACATGATACTTGTATAATAATCATAAATAGAAAACACAAACCAACAAACTAAAAGCCAAACTGAAAATGGTAAAAACTTGAGTTATTAGTACGGAAACAGAAGCGAAACACAAACTGAAAGAGAAATTAGAGAAGCACTTAAGTTGGAATGAATCAAATGAAAGCCTGAGAGTTAGAGAAGGGCTTGAGGAAGTTACTCATAAACATCAACTAACAAAACGTAATGTTAAGTAGATACTCATAATTGTTATATAACTGCTTGGAGCACATTTCACAACAACACAAAAACGTATCGGCGATATGGTAACAATTCTAACTTACCTGTTATCGAACACAGCAGACGTAGCGTTGGAGTGTTGCCCGAGTACTGATTGATCATACCCTGGCTGTGTGCCTTCGGGGCGGGCATACTCAGAGTGATGGCCTTGTGGAATTTGCGACGTCGCGGCTCGACCGTAACGATCGGCGAGACGGCGACACCGCGACCCAGTAGCTTAGCCGTTAGGTCGGGATCAACAGGTTGAGCCTAGAAATGTAACGAATTTTCGGCACTGTAGACAAAAATCGATTTTCGGCCACTCTTATATTAAGGGCATGAGACAAATGAAGGTTAACTAAACAAAACTCGAAATTAAAACATATATAAATACAAAATATGCGATATTCGGTGGTTTAGGCGATTTAGTTAATATATTACAGACATACATAATCAATGATGTATGTTTGTATATGTACATATGTATATTGTTCGAATGAGAAATGAAAAGAAAATGAAATGAGTCTTGGGCTAAATGGTGAACATTTTTCTTTTGTTTTGTTTTTAGTTTGTTTTTTTTCTTTTTGTACAAAGGTTATTAGTCAATGTTTTAATTATGTTCTCTATGGTTCTATTGAGCAATCACATGTTTTAGTTTAATACAGCATTATCTACAAACAATAACAATGTTCAAGCCCATTTATATCCCAATAAATTTAGTCATCAAAAAAACCTTGACTACAACTTAGGAACTAGAGAAACGAGAAGTAAATTATATAGAACATAAAACATAGTTATTCATATTTTTTATATACAAAATGCAAATAAATGTGCTTAAATTTGAACTCATGAGTGGGGCCATTTCTAAATCGTTTTTTGCTTACGGCATGGCTAAAAATGTTACGACTTCTTTAGGCACTTCAAACCGAACCCAATTGTAACGGTCTAAGCATTTTAACAATATTCATATTAGAACTTTATTTCATATTTGTTAATCGTCTTTTGTATAGAAAAAGCAATTTAATCAAAATAATTATTCAAATGAAAATAATGAAAACATTTTCATTGGCATAAAGTTTTTGTTGAACTAAATTTATTGGGTAGTACTTCATTTCAGAAAACTTGTATAATCTTATGCATAGTTTGGTAAATAAATAAGTATGAATAGTTTATAATCATAGGCATATAGTATATAGTATGTGTAAGTAAGTAATATTAATATGTATGCGTGTACTTTATTTGTCTTATTCAATTGGACAATGTTATTTTTTTAAGAAAATATGCGATCTGCCTAGAGTCGCTTGATCCATGATCAATCATCATTAACAAGATTATTTGAGTTTTATTGCAAGCTATATAGCTCATATTAAGCCTGGTGTTTCCTCTTCTAGTTGTGCAAAAAATCCTTAATATTCTGCCGTATTTAAAATATTCAAACAAAGTGCACATGATAATCATAAATAACATTGGGATCCCCGTTTAAATTGAGTATACAGAAATTGAAAGTAAGATAACTTCTAAACAAATCTAAATGCTACCATTGAAATAGAATATTTTGATTTGAATCGTTATTAGGTTCCATCGAGTATACGCCCTGGGGCCGTGCTAGATAAATGTATGTGTGTACACAAATATACGGTATACATAAGTGCATATCATCTACTTAGTTTGGCTTCACCGAATACTACGCGGATTACAGGTTTACATATTCAGTTAATTGGTATTTAAATGCGTATTATTATTTGTTGGAAAACTGCGTTCATTAAAGACGATAAGGAAGTTGTAGTATATTCGTATGTATTTTAAATGCACGATTAGTTTTTGTGGGTCTAATGTTTTTGATATATTGTTTAAATTTTTGCTGTTTGCTGTTTGTTGCTTGTGTTTACCAAATGAGCGAGAAGCGCTTCTTTTTGGGCACATGATTGACGCTTATCTTGCGTAGTTTCTCGGGCGCAACGCCTTTGCGTGGTTTAAAGAGGTTTACCTGTAAGCCAACTTTGATTTTCTTGGTTAGTGCTCCTTGCGGGAACACGGCCTGGACCTGCGGCACAACAGTGCTGGACACCATGCCACCTTCGGGACCGATGGCGTGCACCTCCTGGCGTATACGCGATACCACGGCAAAGTACTGAGGGAAATCATAGGTGACAAAACGACACACATGATTGCCAGCCTGCTCCTCCAGCTGAGCGATTTCTGTTGAGCCACACACAGTATTAGACTATACTCGATAACGATAGATAGGCAAACCCACTTACCCTCTGGTTCAAAGCATTGCTGCATAACATCATGAATTATCTCCTCAGAGTTATCAATTGAGTGCTCGCGCCAGGTTTCGCCATTATCCGAGCGCAGTATGATAATCTCACGTTCTTTGCCACGCAGTGAAGCAAAATGCGGCACTTCCATTACCACGGGCCCAATGAATTTGGTCGAGCAGGGTCCCAGCTCTAGCACGCGGCTGGCCAGGGCCTCGCCCTCCATCAACTGAGGCGGATGCATGGTGCGCTGTGGCTTCACATAGCGACAGGTCACCCGCGTCGGCTGGCAGGTGGAGCGTGATGGAATGATCATACGTACGCCGCTATGGCGACAACCACGCATGGCACCACCGCGTGCGTCTACCAGGAAGGAGACCAAGAAGCTCTTCCAACTCAGCTTGCGACTGCAGAGAAGAGTTTTAAAATAGGCCTTACACTTGAATCATCAATTGCTACTTACCCAACATGCGGTGGCTCATCGTCGCCAAGGCCATTTGCAATGTACACGCCATCAACAGTGGCCTTGGGCGAGGATCCGTAGACCTGCGCCTTGTGTGGACTGATGACCTCTTCACCAATGGTTGGCGGTACACCGCTGGCATACTCGCCGCTCTGGGTCATGCGGTTGGAGTCCATGCGCTCGTCACGCGTCACATCAATTGGTAGCGAGTCGTCGCCTAGGGATTTCATTTCATCAACGGTCAGATAGCGATAAGGTTGATCGGATAGCATATTGTCTTCGCCTAGATTTTGTTTGTTTGACAATTATTTGCGTAGCATTTCGGTTGCATTCCAGCGCATTTCAATATCAAGCACAAGACAGTCAATTTGGCCATATAGCGTTGTAGTTGTTGTTGTTGTTGTGTTATAGTATTGTTGTTTCAATAGTTGTTGTTGTTGTTGTTGGTATTGCAGAAGATGAGGGCGCAGTGCATTTGAAAATAGAAGAATGCAAATGAGTTTTTTAGTTGACAAATTTGGTAAGTACTACATGCATCTGTTATATATCGTATAATTATAATTGGATATCATAGATAGATGGTATATAAAGCTAGCATGAATCTTAAATAGGAGCATTTTATATCTTAATTTATATAAAAGATTAAATGTGGTACAAATTATTTTATTTCTCATGCCGTGGTACAAACAAATATATTAACACTGATTGGATTTTAAAGATAGGGCCACCAACAAATAAATCGAAACCCCTTCAAGTGTATTCGAATAGACTATCTCTTGTATATTTACATGGCTAGTAAAGCGTTTCGATTTCGTTTTCCGCCACTTTGGGGATCAAAAAACAAAGCATACAAACAGTAATAATAATAAAACACTCCAGCTTGATGTTTCATGTGTGTAGAACAACGTCAAGAGTTAATTTATACATTTATACGAGTGGTTACCACATAAAGTGCTGTGTATATAATTTATCAAGTTAATTTAGAGTCCAATAAAATGCCAATCACAGCCAATGGATGCACTTGATAGCAGCCAGCTCTTCATCATAGTAGTGGTACAGATATACAGAGTACGAGTAGTTTTACAATTGGCCTTGCAACTTGGCACTTGGTACATGGTACTTGGCACTTACTAGACACATAAAGATAGTCGCCCTGGAAATACGGCAGATAGACGTGAGTATCTGGCTGTAACCTGTGGAGATTGGGTTCACGATCACCGCCAATACCAAACTCGTAGCATGCGTCCAATTCCCAATTTGTGTCACCTGACGGCACACATAGAAGCGGGTATTTTTGTGGGTTGATTTTAACTTAAGACTAGACATTGGTAGCTAGGGGTATTTTAGTATATCTGAGTGCTGGCTGACAAGTATGACTGTGTGGACATATAGCATAGTGTGGAAAGAATATACATCTCTATATACTTACCGCCTTCTTCCTCGGAATCAGACATAAAGGATTCGTGCATGGCTTCGGGTGCCACAACACGATACTTTTCTTCGGCCTGAGCAGGTGCAGAGGCTGCTTCATCCTCCTTGGTAATCGATTTCAGGGAATCCAAAACGCTAATGTAGCCTAACTTGCGGGCGATGTGGAGTGGAGTCTGTCCGTTGACAGTTTGAGCATTGGCATTTGCCTTATGCTCCAACAGCAAGTTGACAATATGGCAATGACCTTGCTGGGCGGTTTGATGTAATGGAGTATAGCCGGCTTTGGTGGCCATATCAATGTTGGCGCCATTCTGCAACAGGAATCGCACCATATTCGCCTGGCCAAAGTGCGAGGCCACATGGAGTGGAGTGTAACCAGCTTTGGTGGCCATATCGATGTTGGCGCCATTGCGCTGCAAGATCTCAGCGACATTCACATTGTCCTCCTGGGCACACAAATGCATGGGGGTTAGCCCATTCTTGGCCGGATGATTGACGGCAGCCTTGTGCTCAATCAAGAGATTGGAGATTTCAGCATGGCCCTCCTGGCTGCTCAGATGTAGTGGAGTGAATCCAGCCTTACTCTCTGCATTAGCCTGGGCCCCGTATTCCAGCAGAGTGGTTGCAATGTCCATTTGATTCTTACGTGCCGCAATATGCAGCGGGGTGTGTCCGTTCTTAGCCGTGGCATGTGGACTGGCGCCCTTCTCCAACAGTAGCAGTGCCACCTGCTGATTATTGTAGTGACAGGCGACATGGAGTGGTGTTACGCCATTCTTGCCCTGTGCATCCACGTCAGCCTCCTTCTGCAGCAGCAATTCGGCGACTTTAATATGGCCGTACTTGGCGGTCAGATGCAATGGCGTAAAGCCCTTCTTGGTTGCCGCATCTAAGGCGGCACCATTTTCGATGAGCACAGCAGCCACCTGTTGCACAAAAAGTTATAAATTATGTTAAGAAGCAAGCAACAATTGCGAATTTTGTATATGTCGTAAATGTGCTTACTAAATTTCAGTTATTTTAATCGATTAACGCATGACACGCACTGGCAACGCTGCAAATAATAACATAATAATTTCTGTTGCCATACATAAGTCTGGCAACGTTATGAATTCAAATAAAATAAATAAATAAATACCAAAATAATACTAGAAACATAATTACATTTATTTACGATCAAAACAAGAGACAACAAAAAAATTGACAATACTCGCAATTGCTCATGATAATAACGTACATTAAAACATAATAAAACTAAATACAGAATAAAAATAAAACTTAACAGCCAATTTCAAATAAAAAACTCTTGATGCCGTATCCAGAACAACTGCATCAAGTACACTGTGTCAATGTGATCCGTAATTTTTTTGGCTATCAAATCTTTTACCTCATCCTGACCCTCCTTGGCAGCAATATGCAGTGCAGTGTACATGTCCTTAGTGGTGGCATCAACCTGGGCGCCATGCTGCAGTAGCAGCATAACGATATCGACGTTGCCCAATCGCGAGGCAATATGCAATGGAGTCTGCTGTTCTCGAGCTCGTGCATCGACCTGAGCGCCGTTACGCAGAAGTATGCGAATAATATCGGTCTGAAATTAAATTGAATTCAAAATTATAATCGATGTTAGGTTTAGTAATTAATCGATCATTAGAAAAAAGCAACGCTCAATTCCAATTGGAATATTTCCTTTTTAAATATTAAGTGGAGAAAACTCACCTGGTTGGCACGTGCAGCCAAATGCAATGGAGTCTCACCACGCACAGTGGGCACATCTGGACTAGCGTCGTGCTGCAGCAAATAGATGACAATATTCATGCAACCCATAAAGGCGGCCACATGCAGCGGTGTCAACCCACTTTCAGTGGTCGCACTGATGCTGGCGCCGTGTCGGAGCAACAACTCGACGACCTTCAAGCGGTTCTTCTTGCAGGCAATATGCAAAGGCGTGAACCCATTGAGAGCACGAGCATTGGCGTCGGCATTGCGGTCCAGCAGCAGCTTAGCCACACGAACATGTCCGCAGTGGGCAGCCACGTGCAAGGCGGTCAGATAATCCACAGTGACCTCGTCGACGGGTGCACGATGGTACAGCAAGATGCGTGCGGCATCTACATGCTCGCCCTGAGCAGCCATATGCAGAGGTGCGAGTCCGTTCTTGGTTTTAGCGCTAATCGGAGCTCCGCGCTCTAGCAACATATCGACGACCTGTTCATGGCCAGAGCGTGCAGCACAGTGCAGCGGTGTGAGGCCATCGCGAGTCTTTGCCTCAATATTGCCACCCTTCTCCAGAAGCAGCGAAACCATGTTGGTCTTGCCCCACTTGGCAGCCACATGCAGTGGGCTGATGTTGTGCTTGGCCGAGTAGTTGACATCGGCTCCCTTCTGGATCAGCAGATTGGCGATATTCTGGTTGCCATAATGCGAGGCAATGTGCAGCGGCGTGAATCCCGACTTGGAGGTCACATCCGGGTTGTGGTCATTCTGCAATGGATAAAGAGAACTCATCAGTATACCATGATCTAACAGGAGAGAGAGAGAGAGATGGGTATGTACTCACGTCAAGTAGTAGCGTAGCCGCCTTAACGTCGTCCTTCTTTGCAGCAATGTGCAGCGCAGGTAGACGCACCTTACCACGCGTATCGCTCTCGAGTAGCACGGCAACAACCTTGTCATGTCCCTGCTGCATGGCCACTGCCAAGGGAGTGAAACCATCCTCGGTGGCAAGACTCTGATTGGCGCCATTGGACAACAAGAGACGCACTACAGCATCATGATTCTCCTGCGCAGCCATGTACAGCGGCGTGAAGCCATTCTGCGACTGCACATTGACAGAAGCATTGTGCTCCAGGAGGAGCTTCACAACCTCCTCTTGCCCGGCCAGCGAGGCAATGTGCAGTGCCGTGTTTCCCTTCTTGGTGGCACTATCCACAATTGCGCCGCGACGCAGCAGCTCCGAGACAACGTGTATGTGTCCATCCTTGGAGGCCAAGTGCAGAGCATTTAGGCCATTCTATAGAAGAAAGAGGAGGAGGTTAGAGATTGTAGATGTATTATCTCTCTGTATATGTAACTTACAGCATTGCTGGTGTTAATGTCAATGTTGTTTTTCAGATGCTCCAGCACACGCTCCAGATTGCCGGCACGTGCAGCACGCAGGAAGGAAGTATTGCCATCGCCCTGCAAGAAGAATATATTAGGCCGGTTAGTTGTTGTACGTAAATAGTTATTATAGTATGACTATAAGATACGAATCGATTTAAGAGTGAAACTAATAGTAAACGCGTACACAATAGAGTTAGGGACACAGGCAAAAATAGTGTGATTTATTGTATACAACATTCAAAGCTAGTAACTTATTATTTTGATAATAAGTTCAAGTACAATTAAGTTATGGATACCAGACAAGAAAAGTATCATGACTATATAACTTTCAATCACCCTCACTCTACGATGAATACCGTGACACACCAGTATACCGGGAAATGAGGAAGCTGATACTCTACCGAATGCCGAGAATGATTCACAGGAGAGAAAGATCCGCGTATAAGTCTGGCTGTGAACACCAGGCTTGCGGCAATCGAAGTCCCTTTTAGGCTGCTACAATCCAAACAAATCACATAATAAAGCTGAGTAAGAACCCAGTGAGAATGCTCACAGGGCTACTTACGGGTCAATGTAGGTGAAGAGCATACATTAGTAAATAAAAAATGGTCATTAATGAAATCTGCATATTATGCGAATTAGAGCCCGAGACACCGGTTCATGTCCTTACAGTTCGCGCGGTATTGGCTCAAAAAAAGAGTGTGTCACTGTACAAGTACCTTCTCGGGGTTAACGAGATAAGATCGACCAGTCCAGGAAAAATCATGGACTTCCTTAGAACAACTAGACTGAATAGGGAGCTATAATCCCAGCAGGGGATACAATAGATTTACAAGGTCGCAGTACATGTCCTCCACAACAAATAATAATAACCTTCAATTATGTGGTAAGCTACGGCACATGTTAGTGTAGTTTATCCCTTTAGGCAAATGCTGATACTCGTTTACAAATTATGAATAACATAGTTATGACGCATAGTACTGTAAAATATCATAGTGCTTAAGAGTGAAACTGATAATAAACTCGTACACGATAAATTTAGGAACACCAGACAAGAATATTATGATTTATATAACATTCAACCAGGTCGCAAGAGCTGGTCGCATGTTAGCGTAGCTTATCCCTAGTTGAGGGTCAGGTGAAAGTTGCGTGCCAGCTGCGTATTCATCAAGAAGGCTTTGGCTGGGTGTTTTATTGATCGCAAAGTACCGTTACCAGCGTTGCGCAACTGAAGCTCAAAGCACTGTGAAACGCACCTGCTGACGCAGCGCAAGCAGGCGGCAGTGGCAGCGGTGGCCCAAGTTCAACTAGGAAACGGCGGTCAAGGCGAGGGGTCAACGTCAGCGTCGTGACACCGCCATGGTGCGCAGGTGGAATTCGGCTTTATGGCCCTCAAACAGCTGCCCCAGCTGCGTCGTTTACCCACCACCAGCAATACCACCCACAATTTGTTTATGTTTTCCTGTTGCTGTACGCCACCCACCCACCATTGACACGCTTCGTTGAGCACGGATTCGATATCGAAAATGACGTCATGTTGTGGCACTGGAAAGTGCAACTGGAACTGGCGGCGTTCAGTTCGAGACTGGAAGCGCCAAGTTTCGCACTCGAGCCGACGCCAACACCGACGTTAAAATGACCGCAAACAGAGCTGCCACTGTCCCGAAGTGGCACCGAGTGCGCGCCGCCTACTTCCTGAAGTCGTCTGCGAAGCTATTGCAACGCAGCCAGGCAGAGGCAGTGGCAAAGGCTCGCCTGCCTCGCCCCCTCCTGGACAAACACGGAAGTGAGCTGCTCCTTTTCATGGCTGGGCCAACAAAAACTCATTTCGTATGCCTGTGCGAATTCTATAGGATGTCGACTGCTTCCTTGTTTGCTCGCCCAACTTTGGCGAGGGGTAAAAGTTCAAAGGTCCTTCTCGCTCGCCAAGCATTGTATAACAAGCTCAACTTGTGCAAATTGTGTGCTTGAGCAACGAGAATTCTAAGTTGGGCCTTGAAGCCTTGAAGTGTCTTTTCCTTTGAACATGTGTCGCCCCTCAGAGTGGCAACATGTTTGCCAATACTCGAAACTCAAGTAGAAAATCATCAGCAACAAATGAGAACTCCGATTTACTCTCGAGTGCAGTTCGGAGTAATCGTAGTAAGCGAATAAGAATATGAGTCATACATTATGGATTTTCTCCATCTTGGTGTGGCGCAAATGTCGCATGTCATCATTAAATTTAACCTAAATCTCGCTCACCTTGCACACGGACACACGCACAACGAAGTACCGCAGCACCACACCCTCATCAGAATTCTCTGGTGGTGTCGCTTGCTTGGTGGTATCAGTGCTAGTAAATAACACTGGTCTCCCTCCCCATAACTGTTATGACTCTCCAAGCTATTCAGTATTTTTAGACTAGTTAGTATTTTAGCCCATTAAAGATCGCAAGTGCACGCAAAGCGCTATGAAAAATCGATATTGCTTTGTAGTCATCGAAATGGGTGCGACCCCAATCGATTGTTCAAGCCACAAGGAGTCGATAAGCAATGGCAGATGCGATTTTAATTGCTTTTGCTTGCATTTTTACGCAATTTTCAGTTGAGACGATGAAAAATCGATAATGTGCAAAATGGACGACAACATGGCGACCCATCAGCAAACAGTCAAGCCGAAAAGTGTGTGCACACTGCAAATGAAATTGTATTAATTCTTTTGTTTTATATTACCTGAGCTCCATTTTCGGTAACCATTTTGTGTAATTACAAAATTGAAGCCGAATTTCAAACTGGCACCGCCTTATATTGGTATATAGTATAGAGAAATTGTGTAAGCGCTGCTCGCGTATGTCGTCACTGATTAGTCATATTTTTTCACTTGGCTAATTAACTCGGCTATTTTCACGGAAAATCAACGGTGTACGCGAGATTTTCCTTTTGAATTTTAAATGCACTCTTATCGATTTTTCCTTAGATTTTATGTAAGCCTTATGTACGCGAGTACATGTGTGTGTGTTCGAGGGTGTGTATTATTCTGTGTGTGTTGTCTATGTGTGACTGTGTGAATGTAACTGTGACTGTGAGTGTGACTGTGTGTTTGTGTGTCTGATTGGATTCCTTGCTGTCCAACACAGTCGCTTCTGAGAGGAGCACTTGGTTTTCTGCTGCCGTTTTCTTCAATGTTCAACTCCAGACTGGACGCGTGCTGGCCCAGCTCGAAAAGTCCTACCCTGTCGGCATCGCCAGGATTTTCGAAGGACCTGCGCACTGCCGCCCAATTCCAATTGGAAACGCCGCCGCCCGTCCAGACACGTTCACCCGCCTCTGCGACTGCGTCACCATCGCAGGGTGGTGGTTTCCAAGCCAGCGGAAGCGAGTTCAGCCTGTTTCGCACGTGCCTTTTGTTTTGTTGACATTCTGCACTGGAACTGATGAAGGACGGAAGTGCGCAAGGGACACGTGCAGCAGAAGGAGACACCCAAACAATTGGAGTAGTTGCAAGTAATAAAGGAGGTGCAAGGCGAGACTTTACTTTACTCTGTGCTCAATCCATTTGAGAATGGGAGCAGCTCATCGTACTTGGCAGAATTGCATCATTACTATATCTATAATATCTAAGTTATCAGCTAATTACCCTGTCCGCAATAGCCTTGGCGCACCCAGCATAGTGTGTAATATCAGTTAGTGTTTACACTACACTAAACTACAAGGTACACAGAACATTATACTAATTAGCAGGGCAAACAGAATCATTACTAAACCCAACACACATATGTATGTATGTCCTTCCTCCCCAGCTTTGTTGACTCTGCGTAAACAAAGCCAAAACGAACGACAGCGAATCCACAGTTGGTTGCAGGTGGTGCGATTAACGAAGAGAGGAAGGGAGAGGAACACGAAGAGGAAGAGCAAGAACCGATTCCAGTTTCCGACACAGTGGCGCCGACGCAGGGCTCGACTGGATTTTTGTTTACTTCCCGTTTCGAGTTCGAATCCAGAGACTCAACCCCTAAATCACAGCAACCCAACGACAATACATATACGAGTATACAAAAAGAGAATCCAATGCGTGGTCACTGTCACAGTCACAGTCACTGTCGAATGTATCACAGTCACGTTTTGCGCCAAAGTAATCCGAAGACGCGACACAATTTCCGCTAGTGCCATCAATTTTCCTCGCTCTGCTTTGTTGTTGCTCCCAAATTAGGCGATAAAGAAAAAGCCACCCTCAAATGGGGGTGTTGTTGTTGTTGTTTCTGTTCCTACTGTTGTTATTCTTGCGGGGCGATAAAACTCACCCCGCTAGCGATTGCATAAAATTGCATTCGAGATTGCATCGTGACCAGGGCAAATTGCAGTGTGTGTGAATCACGTTGCCTGCAGGGAGGAGGAGGGGTAGGAGATGGAGGTGGGAGGTGCCCATTACGACTGCACACTGTATAACAACTTGTATGTGTAGTGTTACATGTGGCAAGGGTGGCAGGGTGCGACGCAAGGTGCGACGCACATTTGGAATTTAATTAATGAGTTTCTTGCCTGCAGGGGAGGGTGATCAGGGGCAGGGGGAGGGTTGTCTTAGGCTGCACTTTGGCCTTTATCGCTTGGCCAAACATTGGCTTGCTTGCTTACCTTGTTGGCCAAAGCAAAAGGGTTTTCGGTTACACTTAAAAAAGACCTTATAGCATGTTGGTTGGATGGTTGCAGGGTGGATGGTGGCGCACGAAAGGCCTGAAACTGAAGTAAATTGCATGTTTGCATGCCAGCTGGCACTTTACAATGCCATATACACAATACCCTCTTCCATTGAAATCGGGAATCTATAACGTTATCACTTTGTTTGCATTCTACTTGGCAGTCTGTAAAGCCCAATGATTTGTTGTTAACAGTTTGTCGGTAATTGAACAAAGAAATCTTGGGGAAATCTAAGGTGATAGAGCCCTAGTTATATACATATATCTAGTATAGATTGAATACTTGAATATATAAATGTATTTATCAAGAAAACGTCGCTTTTATTTAACTTCAACAAAAAGAAAACAAAAATTTTTAATTATTATAATGATTCTAATCTTCTATCAAACACATTTCTATCTAGAAATCATTGACAATTATTCAGAAAATTTATTTATAATTCAAAAATAAAGAGATTTTCCGATAGTTATAACTATTATAATAATTACATCTATTAAACATCTTTCTAATTAGGAAAGATTGAATGATTGCTCGTTTACAATAATTTATACAGAAAATTGAATGTCAATTGAAACACAAAAAATTATGTCGTAATTAAAATTTGTATATTAATTATAATCATGTATAGAACTTCTTTCTATCATGAAAAGATGAATAATTTAGTATTTCAAGTTATTTGATAAGAATATGGAGTTGTAATTTAAAGATAAAGAAATATTCTGTTATTATGACTCTTATAGTGATTATAATCATCTATTAAACATCTTTCTATTAGAAATCGATTGAATATTTGACCATTTAAAATAAATGAATCAGAAATTTGAATTTTAATTGAAAGACAAAATAAATATCCTGAAAACTATAATTATTATGTTATATTAATACCAAATACTTGAGTATTTCAAGTTATTTACATAGAAAATGGAGTTTAAATCAAAAATAAAAAGGTATTTCGATAGTTATAACTCTTATATTGATTATGATCATCTATTGAACATCTTTCTAACTAGAAAAGATTGACTACTTTCATCATTTACAATAATGAATTCACAAAATTGAATAACACAATTAAGGAAAACGCGACTACATAAAAAGTCTTTCTCACATTATGTTAACTTTCGCAATCTATTAAAGTGTATTCAGGCGTCGATAAACATTGAAGAACACTTTTCTTTTATGGTTATTAATTATGGCGTTGGCGCCGATGAGGCTATTGCCAGTTCGCCTGACGTGCCATATGAAATTACCAGACCCACAAAAACCGAAAACAACAACAACAATAACAGGGAACGTATACCCTGAGGCAATGTCTTAAGTAAATCGCCCGTCAGACGCATTGGCCCAAAGCAAATTGTCCACAAACTGGATGACCTCGAGAAACGCACCATAAATACTTGCGCGACACCCCCAGAGGGGAAAAGGCGCCAAACCGTTTTGGGTAGAAAGCCCTCCCCTGAAAGGGGAGGGTGGCACGATGACGCCTTGTGGGTGGCAGCCAAGTTTCTGATAGTTCAGTGCACCTCATGCCAGACAAAAGCGACGCCCACGCACAAAACAACAACAATAAAAGAGGAGGCAGTACAAAAAAAAAGAATATCTTGTCTCCCGTGGATGACAGCGTGATATTTTTGGGTCAACTGCATCATAGATGAGTCGAGTCGAGTCGAGTGTGCAGCATGAGTGCAAGAGTGAAGGCTTCTCAAGACTCTTATATAAAACGGGGGGTCAACTGCTTTCTTTTTTTTAACTTACGCCCAAACTCTGCAGCGAGGGGAAGCGTTTCTTCAGTGTTTCCATTGCAAACGCGACGCGAATCTCAACACAAACCACACATTAGCAATGCCTTTTTTTCTTGTGGGCTAATAAACTAAACTATATATACACGCAGATATATAGACGATGAGCCAGACGCGTCGATGCGGACCCAGAACAACAGACGGCGAGCGATTTGAGTCGTTTTCTAAATTATTTTCAACGACGGAAGCCCAGCGAGACCAGCGCAGGCAGAGACAAACAGAGAGAAGAGACTTGTACAGCAAAAAACAAAGAGAAATTCGCCAGTTCGGTTTATTTTTAAATAATGCGAAAAAAACACACACAAGATTTGAGAAAGCTTTCGAGAGTGGAGAGCACGAGGGGTTAGCTCGGTCGGGGAGGTATTGAGGAGGGGCGTATTGGCTGTGGGGGTTTGTGGCGGGTTTGTGGTCTGTGCTCTGCAGTATGGCTGAGATGGCTAGATGCCTAGGGTTGTGGCGTGAGAAGGTGGCTCTGAGATGGGGTGAGGTAGGTTGTTAGGGGGTCTGCTTTGTGGTGGCTTTGGGGATAGACGCAGAGCTGGTGTGAGGTGCCTAATTTAAAGCTTTTTAATAAACAGTAAACGATGCCGCGGAGACACTGTGACGCCTCGACGCCAGCGTGTCGTACTGAAGTTGTTAATGGGCAACAAGGACAAGGCAAGGCAAGGAAAGAAAGGGAAAGATGAGGTCGTTGGGCGTGATGAGTCATTTGGCATTCAGTTATGCCAGCTCAAGGATTACAATTGCGTCATTTGCTTTATAGATACACATACTCAGGCAGCCAGTGGCCGAGCTGCAGATGCGCAAGGAGATCAGCTCTCTGGCCTGGCCTAGCCTGGTAATGATGTAAGCGGCTTGATGATGTCAGTATGGCTGGACTCACCGCACTTTGGTGTCCTGTAGGGCAATGCTCGTGCTTGTCGTGCTTATCGTGCCTGTCGTGATGCTTGTTGTTGGCAGGCGTGGCGCCACCAGGATGTTGGAATGCCAGCTCGTGCTGATGCAGAAAGTAATCATAGTGGCCCACATGCTCGCCCGGAGGCGAGGACACTGCCGATGGTGGACTTTGATGTGGCTGCGCCTTGGCAGGCGGATGATGTGACTTCTTATGATGCTGCTGCTCGGGATGCTGATGATGCGACTGCGATTGTTGATGGGTCACCTGATGATGCGACGACGACGACGTGTTGCCGTGCTGTCCACCATGATGCTGCGCTGATGATGGTGCTGGTGATGATTGTGGGCCGTTGGGGGGCGAGGGCATGTTGTGGCCACTGTGAGGCAGATGGGACGTGTGCTGCACGCCTATCTGGTGGCCATGGTGATGCGGCACATGACCTTGCGATGCCTCCAGCAGCGTTGGCTGTATGTGAGTCACAAATTGAGCCATTTCCTGGGCCCAAATGCACTTAGCCCGATAGCACCAGCGATTTGCACTTGTTTGATTGCGGGGCTTAGATAATCACTTGATAAATTTGCACTTTTCCTCGACGTGGATACAATTACTCGAGCATATATAGTATATATATATGTATACTAGAGCTGCCAATTCAAGGCACACATCCGTGTACACGCACTCACACACACAGAGAGAGAGAGAGAGGGAGGGAGAAGCGCAAACAAACACTGGACGCAATGGAGGCGACGACGGATTAGTTTGGCTGTGCGCGCGGACAACCTTTACGCAGGAGCAATGTCAAATGACTGGCCCAGCGAAGGCAGCAGCTATCCCAGTTTTGCCTTAGTTGCAACGGGACTTTCACCTCGTCCTCATCCTCGTCCTCGTCCTCGTCCCAGGCAGCTTCGGTGTCGCTTCGGCTGTGAGTCGTGCGCGCTTTTTACCGGGGTACGAGTGTGCGTGTGACACTGTCTGTGTCTGTGTGTGTGTGTGTGGGGGAGGAGTTCTCCTCAATCGGAAGCTTTAACCGGACCGAGTTTTATGTGCTACCACGGCTGATAAGCGCAGATGCTGCTCCACGGAATTCAATAAGCATTTGATTTACTCTGCTCAATAGCAGCAGCAGCGGGCGCGCATAAATTATTTACGTCGCGACACTGGAAGGGCGTCTGCGTCGCAAATATGAGAAATATTTTTGTTTATTTTATTTTTAAACGTAAACAACTTTGATCTATTTTTGCCAAAAGTATGCAACGGAATTTGAAAACACACGCATACACAAACACACACACGAAGGTTGGGCGCGCTTGAGGCGAAAGCTTTTTGCGTTCAAGTGTGCAGAGCTTTCGCTGCTTGTGCTGCTGCCACTGCTTAAGCTCTGGGATCAAAGGGGGCTTGTCTCGGCTACCGCTGCGGCGAATGATATTAGCTATGCCCATTTACACTGCAGCGAAAGTTTATTGACTCTACGGGAGAGTAAGCTCAAAAAAGAGAGAGAGCGAGAGCGCAGCATTGCCTTCGCTGCTGCTGCTCTTGATGCGCCTGCTGTTGTTGTTGTAGCTGGTTTCGTTTTTCGCCGAGTCTAATGTTCACATTCGCTTTGGCTCTGCCGCGTCGTTCTGCTTGCGCCCACAAAACCTGCTTGTTTATTCTCTTCGGAACGTCAACGAGTGCGCAGCGCGACCCAATTTTAACTAAAATATATAATCAGCTATAGAAAATTTGCACATATTCAATAAGTTAACTTCGTCATGGCGTTTCTGAACAAGGTATGCAAAATAGAGTTAATTACCAGAAGGAGTCAAGTGCGAAAGAGAAAGCGTATGCTGTGCTTACGCAGCGAATTGATGTCGCCGAGTGACGTCGGCAGCTGTTGATCATCTGGCAGACATTTTGAAAACACTTCTCTATGATTTTGTGTTTCTTATCTACGACATTTGATTGTACTTTGCCCCCTGCGTGGACTGTGGACTGTGTGGGAAAAGATTTAACACTCTTGTCTCTCTCTCTTTTGTTGTTGTAGCTTGCGGCGCCTGCTCTGCGTCAGCTGGTGGCTAGCCGCTCTTATGCCGCTGTCTCGCACGTCTCCCCCACTGGACCATCGTTCGCCCTGACCGAGGAGCAGCAACAGTTCCAGGAGCTGGCGAGGAAGTTCACACGCGAGGAGATCATTCCCGTGGCGGCGCAATACGACAAATCCGGCGAGTACCCGTGGCCCATCATAAAGAAGGCCTGGGAACTGGGTCTGATGAACAACCACATACCCGCTGACATTGGTGGCTTGGATTTGGATGTCTTCACCACCTGTCTGACGGCCGAGGAGCTGGCCTATGGCTGCACGGGCATTATGACCGCACTGGAGGCTAGCGGATTGGGTGTATGTATATCCAGATATATCCGCTTTCCCGATCATCTTTAGCTTATTTTATATCTCTCTCTCACAGCAAACACCTGTGATCTTGTCTGGCAACAAGGAACAGAAGAAGAAGTACCTGGGACGACTGCTGGAGGAGCCTTTGGTGGCAGCCTACGGTGTCACAGAGCCTGGTGCAGGCTCCGATGTGTCCGGTATTAAGACACGCGCCGAGAAAAAGGGCGACGAGTGGATTCTTAATGGCCAGAAAATGTGGATCACCAACGGTGGTGTGGCCAACTGGTACTTTGTTCTCGCACGCACAAACCCCGATCCCAAATGCCCGGCCAGCAAAGCCTTCACCGGTTTCATTGTCGAGCGCGACACTCCCGGACTGACACCTGGTCGCAAGGAGCTCAACATGGGACAACGTGCATCTGACACACGTGGCATCACCTTCGAGGATGTGCGTGTACCCAAGGAGAATGTGCTGATTGGCGAAGGAGCCGGCTTCAAGATCGCCATGGGCACGTTCGACAAGACCCGCCCTCCAGTCGCCGCGGGCGCCGTCGGTCTCGCCCAGCGCTGCATGGACGAGGCACTGAAGTACGCGCTGGAGCGCAAGACCTTCGGTGTCCCCATTGCCCACCATCAGGCAGTGCAGTTCATGCTGGCGGACATGGCCATTGGTGTGGAGACGTCGCGTTTGGCGTGGCGCCTGTCAGCCTGGGAGATTGACCAGGGACGCCGGAACAGTTACTACGCCTCCATTGCCAAGTGTCATGCAGCGGATGTGGCCAACAAGATCGCCTCTGATGCAGTGCAGATCTTTGGCGGCAACGGCTTCAACAGCGAGTATCCCGTGGAGAAACTCATGCGTGATGCCAAGATCTATCAAATCTACGAAGGTACCTCACAGATCCAGCGTCTGATCATCTCCAGGAACATGTACGAGGAGGCCAAGGGTGGTGCCACGAGATAAGCACAACCAATATCTGTCATTCTCCTGCTCATTCACAAACAAACGATTAATAAAATACGATAAGTTACTTAAAAGAAGAGGAAACAACTCATGGAATAATTCATCCATCCAGACAAAGTCCGAAATCTATTTAAATGTTAAAGAGATAATCGCGTAGATTGTACTGACAACCCAAAGAGGCAGCAAATTGCCGCGCACAATCGAAATTGGGGCATGCGGGAGACCTCGTGATAAGATATGGGGGCTATCAAGAAATTTGCCCCCCTCTTGGGCCATAAGGTACCTACACAATTCGTTTTAGTACGTTTCTGTTTATTAGTCATTATTACACACACATTAAACACTTAACGTGAAACTAAATAACAAGCAAAGCTCTCTCAGTATGACCATTGCAGATCGGATTCGTCTACGTAAAGCTTACAGAGACCTCTAGAGAGAGAACTCCTCTGGGGTGCTAACATTTTGGCAGTGTCGCCCCAACGCAGCTGCCAAATGCTTTGCAGCGTAGCCAAAGTGCCGGGCGTCTGCTCATCAACACTGAGTTCCATGCGACGTGGTAGCTGCTTCTGTTCCTCCAATCTCTGCAGGCGAAGATCATCCAACAGACTGTGGCAATTTGTCGCCAGCAACGTGCGCAGCTGCGGCAGCTCATCGAGCACATAACCCAAACTGGGTCCACTCAATCTCTCATTGTCACTGATGTCCAGCCATTCCAGCTGCTTCGCCTTGGCCAATTGCTGTGCAATCTTGTAGAAGTGTGCATCGCTTAATCCACAGCCAGCGAGCTCCAAACGCACAAACTTCTCACTTGTTCCCCCCTCCAGCAATGCCACTATTTGTTCACCCAGCGCTAAAGAGCTCTGCTCGCCCAGTGGCCAGCGTATATAGCTGAGGTTCAAGTGCTCTAGGCGGCAACTGTTAAGGTTCTCAGCCAGACGGCGCACACTCTGCTGCGTCAGCTGATTGAAGCTCATGTCGAAGCTGCTCAGCTGCGTGTAAGCCAAGTCAAAGTCCTGCAACTCAGTCAGCTCGCACTGTGCCAGATGCAACGTGGTCAAGGTGCGTCCAGCTGCACTATTGCAGAATTTGTGCAGAGTTCTTAAGCTTGCATTTCCCAGTGGATTCTGGCTCAGCTGCAGCTCCTCCAAGTTCTCTAGCTTCTCCATAGCCTGACCACAGAGTAGGGCATCCAGTCCGTGATTACTGATGGCATTACACCGCAGCCGCAGAGTCTTCAGTTGCAGCAGGGTTGGCAACGCCTTAGCCAATTGTTGACAGCCCTCGTTGCCGATGAAGTTGCAGCACAGATCCAAGACCGTCAGACGTGCTTGATGCAATAGTGCCTTGAATATGGGTTCCGTTTGCGTAGCACGCAGCCAGAGTCCCGCCAGCTCGAGGGTTTGTGTGTTTTGCGAACGCTCGAGCAGCAGCTTGATCTTGCCATCGACACCTGGAGAATATATTTATAGTATATTATTATTATTATAATTAGCAAGGTGTCTCCAATGGGAGAAAAAGTTGCAACTTAGTAACCAGAGCACCCTAAATTGACAAAAGCTGCTTTCCTAATGAAAAGTGGCCTAGATCTTTCGTGTAGGAGGTATAATCTGCGCAGGAATCGTTTGGAGTTGTTCCCTCCAAATCCCTAGCAACATTTGATATTCACAGAGAATGTGCTTGGTAGTCTGTTCGTCTTCTTTGCCGAGTCTACACTCTGTGTTTGACGATAGACGCTTCTTAAAGATGTTATAATTCATATTGTGGTTCCCACTGAGGTACCCAGCAATGATCCCTCTTAATAGAATATAAAAATACATCTATGTTTGAATATGCCAAACCCACCTTTCTGCAATTGATGGCACATCTCGTCGTAGCGCTGCGAGAGTGGCGATATTTTCCAATCCAGAATCGTGGACAATAGCATGTTCTGTTCGAGCGCCACGCTGACTGGATCCGTTTCCTCATAGGCAAATCCATCGGAGGTCTTGAGACGCAACAGTGGCGTCAGTCCAGTCAATCTGCAATGAACAGTTTACATTATTTACTAAGTAGTTAGAGTATCTAAAATACTTACTTATTATAGCGTCGCCCTGACTCTTCCGCAAGCCAGCGCATGTTGATGTCCTGCAGCTTCTTGCGCTCGATGGGCACCAGCAACAGCTCCTCCTGTATCTTCACTTTGAAGGACACTGTGGTTGCCAGCATTTGCGTTGCTTGCACCTTGATGGGCGATGAATGCTTGGACGGAGAGATGAGCAGCTGTATTCCTGTACTCTGTACGTTGCTGGTGGTAGAATCGGGCTCGGGATTTGTACGTAGGCTAATCAACGATGCAGCTCCATCCAGTGAGTCCTCGTTGCTGCCCGAGGGACTCTCGCTGCGGAAGCGACAGAATCCACTGTCCAGCAACGAGGATTGCTGCTTGGACTTGGTTGTGCTGCTGCTGTGATTGCTATTCATGCTGGACGAGCGGGACAGCGTCAGCTTGCGCATCTGTTTCTGACGTTGCTGCTGCTTGGAATTGGCAGCATCCAGTAACACCTGATGTGCGTCGGGTAACAGTGACTGATAATCGGTTTCCCACGACAAGACCGAGTCGTGCAGATTCTCCTTGGCAGTAGCCGTAGCCGAGCTGCGATTGCCGACGCTGCCCGAGTTGTAACGTTTGCGCTTTCGCTCGGGTCCAACATCATCGATCAGCCAACTATCGGCGTCCACTTCGTTGGAGTCGAGCAGCGCTGTGCGCTTCTGCTTGATGCCACTGCTGCTTGGCTCATCGTAGTTGGCGGGTGCACGATTTGGGCGCTTCAGCAGCGCCATCACATTGCGATATTCCTTGCTTGCGCTCGACGGTGGACGTGGGCTACTGGTGGAGCCTTCAGAACGATTTAATGCAGGCAGGGAGCGTCTTTGACGAGGTGCCAAGCTGATGTCTTCTTCCCCGTCGGATGATGAACTAGATAACTGTCGAGCTTGGGCGTTGGTCAGTGGACGCGCATTTGGCTGGTTGCCGATGCCCACCTTGGATAGCGTGTGTAGCAGTCTCTCACGCAGTTGCGCATACTGCGCCTGTTCGCCCTCGATGAGTTGCTTGGACTTGCGCCACTTATCCAATGCCTCAATGCAGGTCTCGTTGTAGTCAGTGCGCACAGTGGCGTCTGCACCACGTTCCAGCAACAGTTCCGCCACATCTAGGAATCCATTGGCGCAGGCATCATAGAGGGGCGTAATGCCATCACAGCTCGTTCCACCTTTGTCATTGATTGCCACAGCAGCTCCCTTGTCTAACAACAACTCGACAATGTCCCTAAAGCCGTGATTGCTGGCCTCGTGAAGAGGCAACCAGCCTGCGTGATCCCGCACATTGACCGTGTGTCCCTGTTCAATGAGTCGGCGTGCCAGTTCCAGGTTGCCAACAATACAGGCCTGATGCAGTTGCGTTTCTCCTTTGTTGTTCCGCTTGATCGTCAGCGAACGATTGCCACGGGTCATGCGCTGCGGTCGTGGTTTGTCTGTCTCATCCAGATCACTTGCATCCGAGTCTGTGAGAGCATCCAAATCAACATCTTCTCCCCAGTCTGGTGTGTTTTGCTGTAGGGGTGCCAGGACGTCACTATCGGCATCCTCATCATCATCTTGCTTGGCCGCCTCCACAGCCAAGTTGATTCCTTTACCTTTGGCTTCCTCTTCAAGATTTTCAAGTAGAACAATCATTTTATGTTTCTGCTGCAGCCTATACAAACGCACCAAAGCAATCTTCTCTAATTTGCTGCGCGTCTCGTCGTCATCTGCCTTATCTGCTTGACGAAGCGCCTTTTGGTAAACATCATGGATCGTCCAGAACAGTTGCGCTTGCTGTTCGCAAATCTCAGCAATGCTGCAGAGCGACGTGAAGGCTTCAGATGGCACATCCTGATTCAGCTCAAACTCTTTCCACAGATAGTCCAATGCCTTGTCGTACTGTTTGTTATCCTTGTAGGTTTGGTATAAGCTCACATAGATCGGCACCAGACTCTTCCCGCTCTCTCCATTGGCCTCAGCGCATTCCAACATCTTCTGATAGTAGACGAGCGCCTTCTCATAGTTCAAAAGATGACAGCAGCCATCGCCTAATTTCTCATACAGATCCTTTAGCTTGGCATAGTCTACGGAACTAGTCAGTACAAGCTCATCGAGGGTTTGACAGATCTTTACCACAACCCGCAAGGAACGCTCAATGCTGACACGATCATTCTCATCGGGTGTGTGCTTCTTGTAGGCCTTGGTCAGTATTTGCTTCACGCTAGCAAAGTCTCCAGAATTGATAAGAATATCCGCTTTGGTAATGAGGGTCTCGCATATTTTTTTCACCTTATTAGGTAGTCGTTTTGCCGCCTCCAGTGCCATGTTGCAGTACCGTAACGCCGACGCTGCATCGTTCTTCTTGCAATTGTAAAGCATACTCATCGAAATGTAACACAAGTGGGTCAGTTCGAATAGATCGTGCGTTTTGCTGATTTTGATCGCTTTATCCATGTTCTCGATGGACGCCGCGAATTCCTCCCATATGCTCTTTCACAACACCAATGTTAAGGTAACACCGTGCTTGCATGTCAAGCTGTTCTAGTTTTGAAATCTGACCCGTAAGCCTAAAAAGAGCATTGATAATTTAATACTATCTTTATCAATAACTGCAAATTTCACCTACTCTTTGGTTAGCAGAAGACTGCGAAGAAAACTCTTTTCAGCCAACTTCAATTGTTCCATGGAGCCTGAAGCTGTGCTGTCTGACAAGCTCTGTCCATGGAGGAGATGAACACGTCCGAGTGTAGCATATGCCCGTTGCTCTTCTACCTTGTTTTTCAACCTCTTGGAAATCTCTATATGAGAGAGTAGGATTATCATCATATGAATCGTGTTTTGCAGCTAATACTCACTCAGATAGTCATTTATATGATCTTTTGCTGCATCATAGTCAAACAACAACATGTACATCTCGCCCAGCATGCGTTTCGCCTTGGCCGTTTCCAACTCCTTGCCCATACTGGCGTATATCGTCGCCTCTTGTTTATATTCATTGGCTGCCTCATTATATTTACCACACTCATTATAGTGGTCCCCAAGTTGCTTGCAGCTAATCGCCAGTTGCTCACGGTTTCCATCAGTGCGCGCCTTCTCTTTGCGCTTTATATATCGCTTCTCATCCATTGGCAGCCGGAAAACAAATAAAACCAAACAAATTTCACAACTCAACACATCTTTTTGCAACCAGTTTTGTTTTCGGCGCAAATTATTACAGGCGTTGCCACCATGATGGTAAATTGTTTGCAGATTGTTATCGATATTTTTGATCTGGCAACTTTGTACAACAGCGTGACCACACATGTTATCGTTGCAGTGCGATTTTTGTATACACATCGCTACGGTCGCCGGTTAATAGACGGAAAATTTTTCACATATATCACATTAAAGGTAATTTCATTCCTCAAATAGCGTTTTAACTATTTCTTCTTTACTGGTTAGTTATTATGTTATTGGATACACATTATTATCGTGAGTGCGTGTTATTTGCATGCATGTAAAGTGCATTCAAACTGTCATGTCACAAAAAAAAAATCGATATGGAAAAAATGGTGGGGGCTTCCTTTTTGGCAGAAACGGAACCGTACGAGACATGACGTGACTAAAAGTACTTTTTCCACGCATTCTATTAACAGATAAACAGGCTATTATACGACAAGCACAAATAAATATTCCGGAAGACAATATAGGTATTTGACGTAGCAATAAGAAAGTAATAACAAGTAAATGAAAGTAGACCAAACTGATTTGTCATTTGTGCACATTAGGGTGAGAGAGGAATAGTAGAATACGAGTAGTAAATACTGATTTGCATTGATTGGTAATTTGTATGTTCCTTTTACAGCAATTGCGTGGCAATGGCGAACAATAACTATGCCGGGTTCAACTACGGCGGCACCCAGTACAACACGGGACAAGTCACTTATCCGGCCGTAACTAATGCAACATATGCAAATGCGGCTGCCTATCAAAACGCTGCTGTGGCTGCTGGTCAGGGTGGCGGCGGAGGCGGAGCTGGTGGTGCTGGCGGTGGGGGGCGGGTATGCAGCGGCCGGCGCTGGTGGTGCGGGCTATGGCGGCTATGGTGACTATAGAAGTGCCATGCAATCGTACGACGCAACCAAGACATTCTACCAACAAGCGCCGGCCAGCTACAACACGGCCTCAGCAGCAGCTGCAGCAGTTAGCAAGACCCACTACTCTGCACCGCCCGTCAAGAATCCCAATTCAGCGCCCAAAGGTATGGGTAAAATGGACAAATCGAATGGTGCGCCCAAGGCGCCACCAAATGTGCCTTCGGGCAACAACTACAGTGGCTATGATACGGCACTGTACAATGCTGCCAGCATGTATGTAGCACAGCAACATCCAGGGCCACAGAAGCCAAACGGTCCTGGCAACAATTGGTATCAACGTAAAATGGGGCCTACAATCCCTGGTGCGGCTGCCTTGCGCGGCCTACGCCCAAAGGCGCCGCCACGCCCACAGCAGCTACATTACTGTGAAGTCTGCAAGATCTCGTGCGCCGGCCCTCAAACGTATCGTGAACATTTAGAAGGCCAGAAGCACAAGAAACGTGAGGCATCGCTCAAAATGCAGGCAACTGCCACGAACAGCACCCAGAATCGTGGCAACAACTACCACTGCGAGCTGTGCGATGTCACTTGCACTGGCACAGATGCCTATGCGGCTCATGTGCGAGGTGCCAAGCATCAGAAGGTGGTTAAGCTGCACCAGAAGCTGGGCAAGCCAATACCATCTGAGGAGCCTAAGAAAATGGGAAAGATTAATTTTGTTCCAGCTGCTGGGCCTAATGCCCCCGCTGGGGCCGCAGCCCCTGTAATTAAGTCTGAACAAGTTGAGGGTGAACCGGCAAGCGGATCTGGTACAGCTACATCCACTGCGGGATCCGTGGCTGATATCGATGACAATCTGGACGACTCGATGGGCGAGAACACGGACAATATTAAGCCTGTGGGCGGCGAGTACATTGAAGAGGTGAAAGACGATGAGGGCAAGATACTCAGCTTCAACTGCAAGCTGTGCGATTGCAAGTTCAATGATCCAAATGCCAAAGAGATGCACATGAAGGGACGTCGCCATCGTTTGCAGTACAAGCGGAAGGTGCAACCTGATCTGGTTGTCGACTTTAAGCCCACACCACGTCAGCGTCGGCTGGCCGAGGCTCGTGCCCAGCGTGCTCTCATGTCGTCCCACCGTGGCAGCGATGATCATGATGGCAACTATTGGGAGGAACAGCGTAATCGTCAATATAATGAGGAATATGACTATAATAATTGGATGTCTCGCAGCTTTGGAGGTAAGTCTTGCTAAAAATTAAAGAGATTCATTAAGAAACATGTTTTCCATTTAGGAGCCCAGCGCTTTGGTCGAATGGGCAATGGGCCACCACCACATTTTGGCATGATGCCCGGTGGTGGAAATGTACGTCGTCCGGAGAGCACTGACGATAGACACGCTATTGCCCGGCATGCCGAGATATATCCAAAGGAAGAAGAACTTCAGACTATACAGCGCATTGTGTCGCACACAGAACGCGCTCTCAAACTGGTTTCGGATGCACTGGCCGAATTGCCAAGTCCTACAGTAACAGGCGAATCTGGAACGGCTATTAAAAAGGAAAAGCCTGACAAGGCTTCAGAGAAGGACGGCCGTGATAATCAGATATTCTCATTCCACAAGGATGCCGATAATGGCGGAAATGTGGTGCGGATCCTTAAAGGTGTTATGCGTGTTGGCTACTTGGCCAAAGGTCTGCTGCTTCATGGTGATACCGCTGTTGAGTTGGTTGTCCTCTGTGCCGAGAAACCCACGTCGAGTCTGCTACAACGCGTGGCCAATGTGTTGCCCGACAAGCTCAAGGAGGTGGCAGGTAAGTTGCTTAAAACAAGCGTAGCGTGAGCTCCCCAACTAACTCTGTAGTCATGCCTCACTACGATGCACGCTCAATAGAGTGAACTAACTATTCATACTGTAATAGTAAATGTTGCACTGTAAATCCTTTGATATTTTGTTGTCCACTTTGAGCATTGCCTGCCTGCATCCGAAGGCAACAACTTTTTCCAGAGAAATGGCCATAAACACTGAAGAAGCAGCATACTTTATTCCTCTAGTCGAGAAATAATGTGTCTCATGGATATGTCTTAGGCTTCCAACACAAACATATACATACATCCCTAACAACTTGATTTTTCATTTTTAATCGAATACAAACAACTAAACCGCGTAAAAGAGCTGCAAGGCTATCGATACTTGTTATCCTGGAATGGAATCATTGAGTTGAAGGCTGAAACTCTTTTATCAGATTCTTAAATTAATAATTAAACTTCTTATTTTCAACTCTGTGGTTCCACGATATGCAGTATTGACAGCATTCAGCTCTTTTATAATGCATCAAGTCAATCGAATCTTCTTAACAACATGACTATCAGCACTGTCCCAAAATTCATAACTTAAATACAAATATAACAATCGTAATCCGGCATGAAATTGGGAACAGAGCTTGATGGAAATATATGAAAACGATATATATCCCAGACAACAATTCTATATTACAACTGCATTCATAACAATATAAAGTGTAAACATATATGGTATATACAAGTTTTACGTGTAGCAAGTGATGTGAAGTATCGTCACACCTTATGTGATTCCAAGACATATCCATATCGAGTAGAGAAACGTGACAAATTGCAATATCCAAAATAAAAACTAAAATAAAAAAACAACAAATCCAAAAAGCTAAAAACGCCTGGCCAATTTCACGATGTGAATTTCGCCGAGAGAGTATAAAAAAAAAGCATTTCGGAGAGCAAAGCGAATCGAAGCAACGCATTATGCCAAAAATATACATATATCATAATTACAATGCACATAATGCGATATATATATCTATATACATATGTACATATATCAATTTAGTCGTTTGCGATGCGCAATTTGTGTGGAAAAAGTGAAATATATAATTACATAATAATAATTCATTAATGCTCTACCAAGGTCGAGCCCTGCTGTTGTTGTTGCCGTCGCCGTGGTGGATTTAAATGAATTCGAGTTTGTAATGTTGACCCAACAACGAACGAAGAGGCAACGAACAACGAACAACAGCAGCTAAAAATGAAACAACCAACAAACAAAAACTAAAACAAAAAGTCGAAAGATTTAAAAAAAAAACAATAAAAACGTATTTGCCGTTTTCAGCTTCTCTCTCTGCAGGATAAGATTTGAGCCCTTAGCCATTGAGATGCTATCACACTCAGTACACAGAGTACTCACATTCAGGTGTCTGTTGTTAGCCGTCTATAGCTTTCCAAGTCAGTGCTGCTGCTACTACTCCTACTCCTACTGCTACTACTGCTGGTGGTGGAACTCAACGGATATCTCGTAATCGTAATGGTAACACAAGCAGTAATCCGTGCCGTGGAAGAGTTCATATATGTGTGGTGGAATGAGTCGAATGAGTCAATCAATCAATCTCTTTTTTAACCAAACGAACAATTCAAATCAAGTCAAAAACTCGATAAGAGAAACAATCGAGAAACAATCTCGTCAAAAGTACCAAAGGAATATATTTATACAAAGTTTGGACTCTCTATGATGATCTTGTTGTAGTTCTACTTTACTTGCCTTGCCACTCTCTCTCTCTCTTCTCCCCAATTTCCACTTCCAATGCGAAGAAACTTTGTGTAAATAAAGTCCTTTGACTTGTTATTATGTATATAATATACCTACCATATATAAAAAGCTCAAAGCAGCCAAAATACAAGAAGCAATGCGATTGATCCACACAGGCAGACGCACACAGATGATGGTATCACACACAAGAACAAGAACTTATTAATCACGTATTTATATCAACCAAATCAAATCCTTCTCGAAGAGACCATCCGAGCAGCCTCGTTTTGTGTGTATCAAGCTTGATTGTATATGAAAAGAAAAAAAAAACTAAGGCTAACTAACTAAAAAATTGCGACCGAAATTTGTGTTGCGAACGGTGAGAAGAACGCCGAAGATTATGATGAAGAGCGGCCGGCGCGGTGGGCTGGCTGGCGGGCTAACAGACGCCGCAGGATTTTTCGCAATCCGCAAAGAAACTAAAAATTTCGGTCAATATTTCAAGTTTTATATAGAAAACTAACCATAACAACAACAAAATCAATGGTAGCCCCGCGACGAATGGAAGTGGAATTGCAATTCCATTTCCGCCACCCCGCTGGCTACCCGGTCAGATCCCAGCACGCAAGTCATACAACACGTTGTTTAATGCTTTCATAGATGATGATGTATGTTTGCTGGGAACAGAGCGGAGAGTTTGTTATACCTGTGTGGGACGTACGAAGAAACAAACATTCTTACATTTTGCTTTTGAATATATCAGATTTGCATCTTCATGTCATAAACATATGCATCTATATATATGAATATACTACGACGGCGCTTGGGTATATGAATATATATAGATATGTATCTTTGGGCGCACACTTGGAATTATATATATGTATATATATATTTCTTCTACCCGTAATGTTTGTCTCTTTTCTAACCGAAACTTTTCGCGTAGTTAAATCTGTTAATGCTTTTGTGTGATCTTCATCGATTGAGAATTACAAATGTCGATTCATTCTCTGTTCCAGGTGACATACAGGTCAACTATCGCGTCGAGGTTAATGCCGAGGACGCTGCTGTCATAGTGCTCGATGAGGTCGTGGCAGTTAAAATCACACTGACATCGCCTCTGCTTCGGGAAGCTTGCGAGACCATCGTGAAGATGGAGGAAGGAACGACAGCTGGAGAAGATGCCGATGAAGACTTCTTGCCACGCGAACCGTGTTTGCGGGTTAGTATTGTCTTTGCTTCGTCTCTCACGATGTCTATTTAATAGTGAGTTATTTCTTTCGCAGGCACTCGCCGACTTACGTCACGCCAAATGGTTCCAGGCGCGAGCAACTGGCTTGCAATCGTGCGTCATGGTGATCCGGATATTACGTGATCTTTGCCAGCGAATCTCATCGTGGCAATCGCTGCCGCAGTGGTCACTGGAACTGCTTGTTGAGAAGGTTATATCTTCAGCTGGATTTCCTATTTCCCCTGGCGACTGCTTGCGTCGCATTATGGAGGCATTGTCCTCGGGCTTTCTGATCAACGGACCCGGTCTGCTCGATCCATGTGAAAAAGATCCAACAGATGCTCTACAGGCGCTAACGAAGCAAGAGCGTGAAGATCTCACTGTGTCGGCACAGTTGTTCCTGCGTTATATTGCTTTCCGCCAGATGTTTAAGGTGCTCGGCATGGATCAGCTGCCGGCCATGAAATATCCCATTCGTCCGTGGCGTATCAACCGCAAGCGGCGCCGCTCGTCAGGCAAGGCTGGAGCTGCGGGAAACGATGCGGATCCAGCTGACATTGATGAAACTGGATCAGACGAGAAGGTGGCCAAGAAGGAGGTGGCTCCGGCCACTGCCACCCCCACGGCCTGAGTGCCAAGGCTAATCAATCAGCATTAGGAATACTACGTAGTCGTCAACAAATATGAATAACATTTTTCTCAACTTAATTGCGTAGCCGATACGCTCGATAACTCTACACTATATCCATTCAACACACTAATCAATCTGGGGAATGTGTTTTTCATGCCCAATAACAACAACAGCAAATAGAAGCCCTAAACTAAAATAATATTAAAAAAAAATACAAAAAGAAAAAACTTAATGCAGTTTTGTAGAATGTGCAGAAACTAATGCAAAATGTATTCGATTAGGTGTGGAAGCGTTGATTCTCTATACACATTATATAATATATGCTCAACAGCTTCCACAACACGTTTCAAACATTATAAAACAATACAAAAAGTTTTAATAAAATACATATACAATACAAAAATGATACTTTTTAAATAAATAATCATTAAAGAAACTTTTGCCATTTTGAGATAGGTTTTTCTTTAACTGAATACTCGTTCAGGGCTTTGCGCTTGTTGGGGGCACTTGGCCTTTTTGATACATTTTCCTACTCATCTGAATAATGATCCTGATGTGTTGTCCTCGGGCCAGACCTGATCTCTGGAGTACGTTTGATCGGCTCCTCTACAAAAGCAGCCCATTTGCTGGGCTTTCTTTCTCCTCGAGTTCGCAATGAAGATGGCTCAATTTTATTCTCTGCCTCCAAAATTTTTCGAGCATCCTGTTGTTGCTGCTTTTGTCCCTGTTCCAAGTTCAATTGCTGCACCTTTGAGCGACATTCAGCGCCAGATCCTCGAAAGAATTCCCGCTTCACCACCTGTTTTACGCAGCAAACTTTGCATTCCCACTTGTTGCTCTTTTTCGCAATGTCCACCTTTGTATTAATATAGATACGCATTAGTAAGTAATCTATATCTACATAAATTCACATACCTGATATAAACTGCAATCTGTGCATTGCAAAACACGAATTTGTTGAGACATTTTTAAATGAACGCAGGCGTAAATGGTAATATAGCCTTGCCATATTATTTTATTCGTACTCTGTTAATAACAGTCCAGAGGAATGTTAAGATTGTCCTACTACGAAATCTGGCAACACTGTCAGTTATAGTTTTTCGCTATCAGCTGTTTAATAACGCCGCGTCGGACAACTCGATCACAACACAACTGGCCTATTTGCAAAATGCGTTTGGTAAGTGACAAACAGAAAATAAACGTTATCAAAGGAAATGATGACAATAACAAACTTATCTGAATTGTGAATTTGCAGTATTGCCTTAGCGGCGACTTGGCTAAACCATGCTACATCATCACCTTCAAGGGACTCCGCATAATGCTGGATTGTGGCCTGACGGAGCAAACGGTTCTCAACTTCCTCCCACTTCCCTTTGTGCAGAGTTTTAAGTTATCCAATTTACCCAACTTTGTGCCCACCAGTGATCATGATCCCCAAATGGATGGCGAGCTCAAGGAGTGCTGCGGGCGTGTGTTCGTGGACTCTGTTCCGGAGTTCAATTTGCCAATGGACAAAATGCTGGACTTTAGTGAAATAGATGTGATTCTTATCTCCAACTATCTAAACATGTTGGCGCTACCATACATCACAGAAAACACTGGCTTTAAGGGCAAAGTCTATGCGACGGAACCAACTCTGCAGATTGGTCGTTTCTTTCTGGAGGAACTTGTGGACTACATTGAAGTGTCGCCTAAAGCGTGCACGGCACGTTTATGGAAGGATAAGCTTCATCTGCTGCCCAGCCCGTTGAGCGAGGCCTTTCGAGCTAAAAAGTGGCGCACCATCTTCAGCCTAAAGGATGTACAGGGCAGTCTCTCGAAGGTGACAATAATGGGATACGACGAGAAACTGGATATACTGGGCGCCTTCATTGCCACGCCCGTTAGTTCTGGCTACTGTCTGGGGTCTAGCAATTGGGTATTAAGCACAGCACACGAAAAGATTTGCTATGTGAGCGGCTCCTCAACGCTGACCACACACCCACGTCCCATCAACCAATCGGCTCTTAAGCACGCTGACGTACTCATCATGACTGGCCTGACGCAGGCGCCTACTGTCAATCCGGACACCAAGCTGGGCGAGCTGTGCATGAACGTGGCGCTGACAATACGCAACAACGGCTCGGCCCTGATCCCGTGCTATCCATCTGGTGTTGTTTACGACCTGTTCGAGTGTCTTACTCAAAATCTGGAGAATGCTGGACTAAACAACGTGCCCATGTTCTTTATTTCCCCAGTGGCAGACAGTTCTCTTGCCTACTCCAACATCCTGGCCGAGTGGCTAAGCTCAGCCAAGCAGAACAAGGTGTATTTACCGGATGATCCCTTCCCTCATGCCTTCTATCTACGTAATTCTAAGCTCAAACACTACAATCATGTGTTCTCCGAGGGATTCAGCAAGGACTTTCGACAGGTGAACTAATCTCGACTTAATCTTTGCTATGTTTTGCTTATTCTTAATTTCCCTTCTTTAGCCCTGTGTCGTATTTTGTGGTCATCCAAGTTTACGTTTCGGAGACGGCGTACACTTCATTGAAATGTGGGGCAACAATCCGAATAACTCGATTATATTCACGGAACCAGATTTTCCATACCTTCAAGTATTGGCACCGTTCCAGCCGCTGGCCATGAAGGCCTTCTACTGTCCCATCGACACTTCACTGAACTACCAGCAGGCCAACAAGCTGATCAAGGAGTTGAAGCCCAATGTGTTAGTCATTCCGGAGGCATATACAAAGCCACATCCGTCGGCGCCTAATCTATTCATCGAGCAGCCTGACAAGAAGATCATCACTTTCAAGTGTGGGGAGATCATCAGACTGCCACTGAAGCTGCAAGTTGGATCGCATCTACATTGCCTCAGAGCTGGCGCAGAAGATACTGGCGCGAGAAGTGGCCGCTGGTGTGTCCCTCTCAACGCTCACGGGCGTCCTACAGGTAAAGGACAAGGTGCACTGCATACAACCGTGCGCTGAGAGTATTAAAGACGAACCAGGCTCCAGCAGTGGCAGCCTTGGCACAGTACCATCCAAAGAGGATGTGCTCAAGAACGTCAAATATGAATATGGCAGCATTGATGTGGATACACTTATGAAACGTCTGGCCCAGGATGGCTTCTCCAACATCAAAATGGATCGCAGCGGTGGTAACCTAACCTTACAGCTGGTCAACGAGGACACCACCATCAAGTTCGAGGACAATGAAACGCACATTATATGCGGTGGCAAGCCCACAACGCGCCTCAAGCTGCGTGACACTCTACTCAAGTGCCTGCAGAGTTTTTAAGAATCTACTAACAAATACACATTATATATACCAACAAACATAATCCTCCTTTAATTGTTAAACTATTGCTTGATGGCCAAAATGTTGGCACATCGACTGCACGTCTCCAGGTGATCCTCCGCGAGGCTGTAGCGCCGACAGCGCGGACACAGCGGCGCTTTAAGGTTGTCTAACCTAACTAAAGCCACATCTGCGCTTGGTTGCACCTCAGCTTGCAATGACGCACTGCCCACTTGAAGTATCTCACATAGCTCTGAGCTGGAAGTGGGCACATTAAGCTCTCCATTTAAGGCAGAGAGCAGCTCAAGTTGTTGCTGGGAATTGCAGGTTATGCTCACTGCAAGGTGCCAACAGTTGACATCGGCAGCTTGCTGATTGACTATGCGTTTGATTTCCAATCCTGCAGCCACAACCTGATTGGCTTTAGGATTAATCCAATCTTTCTGCCCTTGTACACTCTGCGCGTGGAAGGCAGCTCCAGTTGTATCATAATAACTCCAACTCTCTTCAATCAGATAGGGCACAATGGGCCACAGCGCCTTGCAGAGCTGTCTGTAGCAATGGCTGAGTGTGTGGCAAATGGCTGCCAGCTCCTTATCGTCGCCACAGTACAAGCGATCCTTGATCAAATGCACATAAATGCCCGACACTTGGTTGGCAATAAAGTTCTGTATGCAGGCCACAACGCGATTGTACTCGTAGATGTTGTAGAGCTTCTCAATCTGAAGAATACACAAAGAATTAATGGATTGGCTGATCTATTTTACTCGATTCACTTACCTCCTCTTCAAAGCCCAACAGATTGTGCAACAGATACTTATTCAAATAGCTTCCATCCTCGATAGTAACAGGTAGATCCTGTTGCTGGCTAATGACTCCGTTTAAGTAGCGCAACGTACCTCGCACCTTGCTCAGATTCTCGGCAGCCTGCTGGAGCAGCTTATCGCTGACTGTGATGGACATGTGCTGAGTGCCATGTGAGGCGACCCACCAGCGAAGCACATCTGTGCCATATTTCTTGGTTATCTGCTTGGGTGAGATGACATTTCCCAGTGATTTGGACATTTTGTGACCCTTCTCGTCCACCGTAAAACCGTGTACAAAGAGAGCTCTGCAAGTTGAGGGTTTCATTAGGGAATTGCACAATGTTACTTCATGAGCTTCACTTACTTGTAGGGTGCACAATTGCGTGCTGCTATGCTGGTAAGCAGCGACGATTGAAACCAGCCAGTGAACTGATCGTAACCTTCCAGATAGAGATCCGCAACCTGTTGTTTGTTCTTCAGAACAGCAGACCAAGTGCTGCCTGAATCGAACCAGATGTCGAATATATCACTGCCCTTGACTATATCTTCTGCTTGGCAGCCAAGCTGGTTGAGCAGTTCAGCGGGCAGCAGCTGCTCCAGTGGCTGGGACCACCAAAAGTCCATGGATCCCTCAGTGCGCAGCAGTCCACAGAGATGATCGATCAGTGCCGCATTGAGGACCACTTGCTTGGTGTCCTTTCTGTATAGCACTGGTATGGGCACTCCCCAGGCACGTTGGCGTGATATACACCAATAGGGACGCTTGTGCAGCTGTGTCAGCAGCGCTTTCTTGCTGGCCTCGGCATTGACACGCGGGTAGATCTCCACTTGCTCCAGAGCAGCAGCAGCTGGCGCCTTCAGCTTATCCGTGTTGATGAACCACTGTTCGCTGGCGCGTATGATGACGGGCTGCTTGGTGCGCCAGTCGATGGGATAGGAATGCTCAAACTGCGAGGCATGCACCACATCCTCGGCAATGTGTTGCAGCACCAGAGGATTGCCCTGCTCCAGCACAGACTGACCGCGTAGAAACTCTGGCGCATCATTCGTGTAAATGCCGGCTTCGTTGACGAAGCACTTTACGGACAGCTTATTGGCTAAACTGATTAGAAAGTCATCAGGTCCATGGGCAGGAGCAGTGTGCACCAGGCCTGTTCCCTTGCTATCCTGCACATGACTGGCTTCGAAGAAGGGCAGCTCTGTCTGCGACTTGTCAATGGGATGTCGATAGCTACAGCTGCCTAATGCGCTGCCCGGCAGTGTCTCCACAATCTCACATTGCTGCTGGGTAGTCGCCTCGAAGTCCGCTATGAGAGCCAAGGCCATTAAGTACAACTCCTGGGGGTTGCGATCGGATAGTCGCACCAGCACGTACTCCAAGGAGCTGTTGTAGCAGATTGCCTGATTGCTGGGCAGTGTCCAGGGAGTTGTTGTCCAGACCAATGCATAGATTTCTTTGCCCTTGGCAGCATCAATTGTTGGCAATCCATTCAAGGCGAATCGCAAGTAAACGGACGGACTAACGAAGTTAGCATCGTACTCCAGTTCTGCCTCCGCTAATGCAGTTCTGCAAAAGAAGGTATCAATGGGGTAGAAGTCACAGGAGCAGAGCTGAGCTTACTTGGAGGAGGGCGACCAGTAGACAGGCTTGAGATCGCGATAGACCAGGCCGCGCTCGTAGAGATTGTAGAACATATGCAGCTGATTCGCTATGAACTCTGGCTTGAAAGTCAGGTAAATGTCATCGGGCTGCCAGCTGGAAAGGATGCCCCAGCTGCGGAATTCGTCCTTCTGTGATGCAATTGCCTGCAGAGCAAAGGCGCGTGCTGCATTAGCAAGGGGTAAGTAAACAACTGACACAATTCCTGCTCTTCACTTACATTTCATGCGTATTTCCAGCGGAGTTTGTTCACCAGATGCGGCATTGGTGGCCTTCAACTCAATGGGCAGACCATGGCAATCCCAGCCGGGAATGTAGTTGACCTGCTGACCATGTGCCACACGCTGACGCAATGTTATATCCTTGAGTATCTTGTTGACGGCGTGCCCCATGTGCAGCTGTCCATTGGCATAGGGCGGTCCATCGTGCAACAAGAATGCGGGTTGCTGCTTATGCTCCTCCTGGTACTGATATGAAGCAGAGATCTTATGCTGGCAGAACAAGAAGGTAACACCTTTAATCTCTCTCTTTCTGGGACAGGGGGCGCAGCACTTACCTCGAGGATTAGTCTCTCCTGTTCCTCGCGTTTTGCTGCCGTCAGACGATTGGGAAACTTCGTCTTGGGCAGATTAATGGTGTCCGTGTATTTGTGTGCATCCTTCTTTGCTGTTTTCACTGAGTATAAACGTGCGCCAAGGGGAAGGCGTAAAACACGCAACATTTTGTAACCGGTGAAAATAAAATCAGCTGTGCGAACAGCTGACAGCCGACGTAAGAACGAGAGAGAAAGGGATAGAGTAATCGGCGGTTTTATTTGAAATTGAACGAAAAGGTTTCGATAGGAAACCAATGCAAGATAAGCGATCTACATATCGGAAACCTAAAGTAATCGACATTGAACAGAAACGTTTCGATAAGAAACCAATACAAGATAAGTAGATCCACAATTCAGAAACCTACATAAATCGAATTGTGCAATGAAACCTAAAATTAAATCAGTAGTTTCTTTTCAGTATATGTATTTATTGTCAAATAGGATGATATGGAAAAACAGGTTCTTACTTCTTCTCATCATCTTTTTGCATCAATGAAATATATAGTATGTCATATAGGAACTAAGATTCTTACTTCTTCTCATCATCTTTATTATCTTCGTCTTTCTTTGCTTCTGGTTGATCCTCAGTCTTTTCCTCCTTCTTTTCTTCCGTTTTGGGCTCCTCACCGGACAGGCTGGCCGCCAATTGATTCGCCTTGGTCAACACCTCGTCTATATCCCCGACCATGTAGAATGCAATTTCCGGTATGTCATCGTACTCGCCGTTAAGCAAACGCTTGAAGCCATCCACACACTTCTCCACGGGCACCAGCTTGCCCGCATGGCCGGTGAATATTTCGGCAACTTGAAAAGGCTGAGAAAGGAAACGTTGGATCTTACGGGCCCGTGCCACCGTCAGCTTGTCCTCCTCGGAGAGTTCATCCATGCCCAGAATAGCGATAATGTCCTGCAGAGATTTGTAACCCTGCAGAGTCTTCTGCACGGAACGGGCCACATTGTAGTGCTCGTCACCCACAATGTCCGGATCGAGAATGCGTGAAGAGGAGTCCAAAGGATCGACAGCTGGATAAATGCCCAGCTCAGCAATGGGACGCGACAGCACAGTGGTTGCATCCAAGTGAGAGAATGTTGCTGCCGGCGCGGGATCAGTTAGATCATCGGCAGGCACATAGACCGCTTGCACGGATGTTATAGAGCCGTTGCGGGTGCTGGTAATGCGCTCCTGCATGGTGCCCATGTCGGTGCCCAGTGTGGGTTGATAGCCCACTGCAGAGGGTATTCTGCCGAGCAGCGCAGACACCTCCGAACCGGCCTGGGTGAAACGGAATATGTTATCGATGAAGAGCAGCACATCCTGCCCGTCAACGTCCCGGAAATACTCGGCAATGCTTAGACCAGTCAGCACGACGCGACTACGGGCGCCCGGCGGCTCATTCATCTGGCCATAGACAAGTGCCACTTTCGATGAATCGTCCTCGAGGTTGATGACGTTACTCTCAATCATCTCATGGTACAGATCGTTACCCTCTCGAGTACGCTCTCCGGCACCGACAAACACCGAGTAGCCGCCATGCGACTTGGCAATGTTGTTGATTAGCTCCATGATGAGCACAGTTTTACCCACTCCGGCACCGCCGAAGAGACCGATCTTGCCTCCCTTGACATAGGGTGCCAATAGATCGATAACCTTGATGCCGGTCACCAGGATTTCTGGCTTCACACTCAGGTCCGCCAACTCAGGTGCCTCATTGTGGATGAATGAGTAGAACTCGCTTTTGATTTCGCCACGCTCATCGATTGGTTCTCCTATAACGTTGATAATGCGCCCCAGCACCGATTTTCCAACGGGTACACGAATGGGAAAACCAGTGTCAAGAACCTTCTGGCCACGCCTGAGACCCTCTGTCGAGTCCATGGCGACGGAGCGTACCACATTGCTACCCAGATGATGAAAGACCTAAGGCACGATATTTAGAGCTACGCTCTGTAATTGAATCAGACTTAACTGGACCTTACCTCTAGCACGAGACGTCCAATTTCGGTCTCCTGTACCTCCATGGCATTCATAACCTCTGGTACTTCTTCTGGAAAGTAAACATCGACGACCGGCCCAATGACGGAATGAATGTAACCTTCGCGTTTCTTCCCAATCAGATCACACAAAGAATCGCCGGCACCACCTCCAGCACCTCCACCACTACCTTTTGCATCACAGGGATCGGGTTTCTTTTCCTCACAGGGATCGGCCTTTTTTTCCTCACAGGGATCGGGTTTTTTTTCTTCACATTCATCGTCCTTGGCAAGCACCAGCGCCGTATGGACGGACCGCACTTGCAGAGGGAACTTCACATTTACCGGCTGTCCGAGTTTTAGACCCATTTTACTGCACACTACAAGTAAAACTCATGGATGACTTTTCATTAATAAACTGACAGATCTGCTCTCACTTACCCGTCGACAATCGCGCCCATGTCATCAACATTTTCGGATTTACGACTTTTAATCCGTCTATAATTGTCATTTAAAAGTGCCTTGGAGTTTTAATCCTTTTTCTCAATATTGAAATAATTTATTATTTATGATTATTTTTTTAGGCTGACTTACAAACGAGCTCAACAAAATTCGCTTGCATTATGATTGTGCCACTTATTTCTTGATAAGTCGAGGCCTACTTGATTGCCGTTTTAAAATCTGCCAACGAAAAATTGATTATTAATAAATTATCGATAAGTGATTGGCGCTTTTTTCGATATTCGAACAACGGCATTTTAAAGTTAACAACTCTGTTAAGTTAAAATTTTTCGATATATTTCAGCCATTATCGATCTAAAAGCCAGTATGTTAATTCTTAACAATAATAATTCCTTTAAAGGAACCTCAGGCACGTATGTATGTTAAAGATAAATAAATGTTATGTTTGAAATTTGTCATTTTTGTGCTATCGATCTAAAAACCAGTAAAGCACTTCCTTCTTTGAAACCCTTAGCCACGATATTCGAAGTAAAGTATGTTAAAGTTAACATTTCTGTTAAGTTTAAATATCTCGATTTCTTTCGCGTTTTATCGGTCTAAAAGCCAGTGTCGAAACGCCAAAGGACAATCAAGCGGTTACTATGCCAACGTCGGATAAACGATTGTTGTGGTCACAGCAAATGACTGTTGAAACACCTGGAAGATGGACGTGCTATCACATTACAGTTCTCCTGTGATTGAGTTTCTAGCCACACAACCAACTGAGAGGCAGAATGCTCTAATGGACAACTGTACTGGCACAGATCCGCCGCCGCCAAGTGTTGAAAGAGCCACAGATACGCAGGAGAAGAAACATGCGACTACACAAACAGAGTCAAGCTGCAGCGGTAATGGTAGTGTGGACTATGACGAACGAGCATTGGCCAAGTGGTTGCGACAGATTTGCCCATTGGTGGAAAAGGAGTTGAGTCATCCCACTCCACAGATGGAACAGCATCAGCAGCAACAGGCTAGTCAGTGCACGCTGCAAGAACAAGTGCAGGTGCAAACATACCAGAGTCTATCAATGGGCAGCGTCGAGAACTCCCAGGGATTGGCTATCTGGCTGAGCGTGCACACAAACAATGCACCAGTGTTGGTGACTACAACTGTGGCACCTCACGATGACTGGTGTGAGCACTTGGATCAGCAGTTAAAGCTCTTCGTGCCGCAGCGCATGTCACAAGGCAACTTTGTGGTATACAGTGAAGCCAAGACTCTGCCTCTGAAGTCCTGCCTTCGTAGCGTGTGCACGAATGGATTCAACAAGAATGTTTTTGCCGGCGCCACAATGGATGGGGAACTCTTCGTTTGGCTCTACGAGCCGACACGAGGTGGAAATGACTCAAACGTGGAAATTAAGCAGCTGCATAGTGTAACCTCTACACATGGGGCTGCCGTGTCTCTAGATTGGGTAACAGAGGAGCGGCTGCTTGCCTGCTATCCAAATGGGACTGTTCTACAGTGGCTGGTGGCCAAGCAGATGACCTTGGACTGGGAGTAAGTTGTGCAGTGACTGTGTTGTACAGTTTGCTTATGAACCCTTTTTCTATTAGATATTCCGTGCCAACAACCGTTTCCGTGGAGCTGACTACTATGGTATCCTTGGGGCTAGATGACTTTGTCATAGGCACCAACGATGGTGGCGTTTTTCGCTGTTGGAGTTTGAGTCAAGCTGCTAGCGAAAGGTCCTCCAAGAGGCAGTTGCAGTTGCTGCCCTTGCGACGACATCGCTTTATGGTGTCCACGCTGCTGCGCACCGAAATGGATGGACATCAGATTGTCATCAGCTGCGATTTGAGTGGACAAGCCTACTACCACGATATGCGGCATGAGGATGAAGTATTTACATATATTTTTTGACTGAGCATCGCATCTAAATTGTAATTAAACCTCTTCCGACAGGACACCGCTCAATTGATTGTCCAAATACCGTTACCCTTCAAGAATGCCATTGCCTGCAGCCGGGACGGCCATATTATTTATTGTCCTAGCAATGAAGGGGCCTTACAGTACTACAGGGTCAATGATGGAGCTCATGCTCACGTCAAGGGCGCACTACGCGGTCGCGGCAACCTTATCCGAATTAGCGATAATGGGTATAAAAAAACTAAAGTATTTCCTATCGATCCATTCTTCAATAATTTCAATTTCAGATGCTGGTTAATTACAGGACTCTATGGCTGCGACTTTCAAATCTTTTATGTCGAGAACAGTCTCTTATGGGATTAAAATATATAACACACACAAAATGGTGTTCGTTATAACTCATATTATTATTCATACAATTAATTTGTCGGGAATTGATATACTAATTTGAATACGATTTTGAACTATTTTTATGGTCCTTAACCATGATTTTCTCTACTCCGCTCACATGCTTCCTTATAAACAATTCTGAAGGATCTTGAAGCCTGTCCAAAAGTTGTCCTTCAAAACGATCAATGAAGCCATCATTCTTAACAATTTTATGCACACCACGGTACTTCTTTTGCATAACAATCCAATTGTTTGAGGGTGGAAATGGAGTTTTTAATGGCAATTTTACCTTTACAGATTGTTTACGTGTTCCATTTTTGGAGCTCATTGCTATGTAGGATATAATTTTTGTTTAACAGGATTACGCGAGTCTCAATCGCCAACTTACCTGACAAAAGTCTTGTCCATAAAGCGAACATCTTAATCAAAATAAAATATCCGAACTAATTGTACTGTAATGAAAAATAAATAATTTAATTCTGTATTGTTTGTACTACTTAAAAGGCTACTTGCCTACTAAATCAAAAGAAAACAAATTCACTTACAAGTGGTTTCAATGTAATAACTTCATTTGTATAGCTGCGCTTAAGTTTATTTATGGTTTTATCATCTTTATATGTTTGCTATTTACACGAGTTTACATTCAAATTTCACAGATCACTAACAAAACACAATATCTTCATATTTACGTATGTAATATGTATTATAAATATGTAAATAAGAAATTATTTATGAATTTAAAACGAAATGCAAATCTTCCTTTCATAAATATTGCCAGGTGCCTGGTTGGCATAAAATACTCAAATTAAAAATTCAGAGATATCAATTACTAAACAATCACTTTCTAGGCCCGTGATGTGCATAGGAGTATAAAAATATAGTTTAATTAAAGTATTTAAAAGTAGAAAATATTAAACGACATAATTACATTGTGAAAATGAATGAAAGTTCGCAATAGTCGTAAATGAATTATACAAGAAACGTTAACGAGATACATAAATATATATATATAAGTGGTATATGTAGTTATATTGACACATACGCATATATGTTATATATATATAGTATATAACATAAAGAAGAACTGCACAAAATTTAGCTACATCTTTCACGTTCGAAGTGCTCAGAGCGTACATTATTTTCTAACTGCTACACTTAATTGAATTTAATATTGTTGGCTTCGCGAAAGTACAGGTAATAATGATAATTGCTAGGCGTCTGTCTGCCTATCTCTGCTGATTGGCTAATAAATTCTCTTAGTTGAAGAGCACAGTGTTGGGATCTTCATTATCCATTTGCTTAACATGTCGGAGAACATCCTTTTTCGTTATGACGCCCAGTAATCGTCTGCAAATTATGAACTGTATTAGAATCTTATTATAATTATATTTATTATTCACTTACCCATTGTGTGTGACGAGTGTCTGGCGCAGGCCCAGTTTGCGGAACATATCAACCACAGTTTCCATTGGTGTTTGATCTGTTACTGTGATGGGTGCCATGTCAAGTATCTTCTTAAGTTTCAATGGTGGCGGACCCAGGTTTTGTATAGGTGTAGTTGACGTGAATAATACTATAGAATTACTGTTAATTCCCTCGATAAGACGCTTTGCGTTGCCTGTCAATACAAAAGTTTAGAATTAGTTGCTTTTTTCATTGGAATGATCAATAAATTGGTTACCTATAGCCAAATTAAGATCCCTGCGCAGTACAAAGCCAACTAGATATTGATTCTCTCTAGAGACGACAACGGGATAGCCATTGTGCTCCGTTTCTTTCAGTAAATTCTCTACATCATCCACCGTCATGGAGTCTTGTGTGATGACATTCAATGTTTCATTGCGTTTGGGCTGCATTACATCTGCCGCAAGTGTTGTGTGCGCGAACTCCTCTTTGCTGTCCAGGAACGGATAACCGTTGAGCGCAATATGCGCATCATAAATGCCCTGTCTGCCCAAGGCATCGCCCACCCATTTAGAGGCCATCGCAGCTGCCATCAGTGGCACAATATAGCGTACACCGCCCGTCAGTTCGAACATGATGACCACTAGAGAGACTGTCATGCGGGTGACACCTCCCAAGACGGCGGCAGCTCCAACAACTGCATACAGGCCCGGTGTAATTAGATTGCTGTCTGTGCACTCTCCGGTAAAAACCCAAAAGTTCGGATAACTATACGCAAACTGTTCCACACCGATGCCAACAATGCGTCCCATTATGGCGCCTAACAGCAGCGATGGTATAAACAGACCAGAGGGAACCTTAATACCAAAGGTGAATATGGTCAGCGCCAGTTTTAGAATGAAGGTGAGCACCAGTAGCCAAATGGAATTGTAAACGCCGGGCCCTGGCTCGGTAACCTCTATAAAACCGGTTGCTGTGCTTATATTCATCCGTTTGTAGTCACTGAACAATAAAAGAAAGTAAAGTTTACACAAAGCAACACTAAAATAATTAAAAGACATACCATAGGGGATTGGTGACATCTCCAGGTGAGCACTTGCTAACCAGCAGAAAGATAAGCTCGTTCATGTTCATGCGCGTGAATGGATTCGGATAGCAGATTATGCAGGTGACTAGGGTGACGAATAGAACCTCGCTGACGGGATACTGACCCAACTTGCTGAACTTCCGGTAACGGCACCACCATAAGTTTGCTTTTATAAAGAATGTTCCAATGACGCCCTAAATAAAGAATAGATTTCTTATTAAAAAATAAATGCATATATTTCTCTGAGCTGCGGTTACTTACTCCCATGATGCCGAGAAAGACAAACGGTATCAGCTCAAAGAACATCCAGGGCTTGTTGTATTCCACAAAGAATAGCACAGAATGCTCATTGCCGAAGGGCGTGAGGGAGCGTAGTACGAATGCCGCAATTAACGCACAGAAGAATGAGCGCCATAGAGTCTTCAAAGGAAAGTAATAGGAAACCTCCTCCAGAGAGAACAGTACACCGCCAATGGGGGCACCAAACGCGACTGAAACGCCTGCAGCGGAGGCTGCTGATAGGATTTCTCTCTTCTTAGCCTCATTTCGGCCATATTTGGGAAACAGATGCGAGAATATGTTGCCAATGCAGCTGGCAATATGTACCATCGGACCTTCTTTGCCCAGAGTCAGACCAGCCGACACCGAGAGCATCAGGCCCACAGATTTGATCAGCAATGTCCATTTTCCCAAATAGCCGCGAATAATAAAGCCCGACAGAATGGTCTTGATCTCAGGAATACCAGAGCCGCAGGCATATGGTGCAAACATCCGCACCAATGAGGCACTCAACGAGGCAAACAGCAAGGCCCACAAGACATATCCAATGTATGAAATGATGTACGGCCCCGTACCATTCCGACTGAGGCCCAAGATCTCTGGCCAAGTTTTCCACTACAAGTTTACAAGAGTTTAGCTTAAGTTGGCCCAAATTTGATAGATTACTCACCGTTGAGCAGTTTCCCTCTTCAAAGACTGATTGCTTAGCAGGATAGCAGCATTGCTCGCGATTAAACCAGAATGCGGGCGGACAAATGCCGTGCTTTAAATCAGACATCCAACTGGCACCTATGTCAACCATGCCAGCCACACAGCCCGCAGCTATGCCGACAAGTAGAACGCACAGCCAACCGGAACCGGCATCGATTGACCCCTGTAACAAGCGAGAATTTTGGTCAATCCATTTAAATAATTATTCATTGGGTTCGTGATGCCTTACCTTAATTAAATCCCAAACCGAATCCTGACGCTTTTTTACTATATATCGATGACGCATGCGATCTCGCGCTATATCCCGCTGCCAATCGATAGTGTGGAAATCTTCATACTGTCCAATCCCGGGAATATCATCCTGCACATCCGAGGAGCCGTAGAACGAGAGTGCTCCTAAAATGGTGCACATGAACGCAAAATAAAGAGTACTTTGATATAGATTGTATATTGTTCAGGTACATTTTGAAATTGACAATTCGGAATTATGTTCTTGATCCAAACGGCTGTAAATATTTACATATTTAATGAAGTTTCTAGACAGACAATAAAATCAGCAGGACAGTCGAAGTTGTTTCTATAAATTCTATTATTTGTGTATATGTATCTGTATCCTGATGAAAGGTTGAGAGAAATAATTAAATGGAAGCCACACAGCGAACAACAATTGCTATCAAAGTTATTTATACATATTCCACAGTACCACAGTACAAACGGACCGAGGCATAGGGGAATTATGGATACATGTGTGTGTATTGCAATCATATGTATATTAAATTAAATCGAGTAGCGTCTGGCCGCGCTCTGCCCCTGCCTGTCCCCCCGCCCAGTGTGCTCATATGAATATGACAATGAAAATAAGTACAGCTTGCGCCACGCAGTCACAATTGATGTGACGTCGTTGACCACGAGATCGTGACAAAGATTAACAAATCAAACCACACCAACTCTGCCAATGATCGGCCACTCACCGTCCATGGGGTCCCCGAAGGCGCTGTGACTTGGCACATGCTGATGCTGAAGCTGATGATGATGGTGCATTGTACGCTGGTTCGGCGCGTAGTCGCGTTCCGTGTCTGATTCAGTAGCAGTTTCACGATGATAGATGCCCGGTCCGCCGCCGATAAGTTCGGCAGGACTTGATCGTGGCGTTATGTCGATCATATCCTCGTCGTCTGTGGCCGCTGTGAGTGATGTTGTTGCTGCCCCGTAGGTAAGCTTGGAATGGGGGGCCAGCGGGTGATCACCTTCGCCGCCGTCTCCAATGGTGTGACCGTTTGACTGTAAAATAAAAGGCAATAATATCGTAATATTGTAACATCGTATAAAACATTGCAAAATGTATGCTATCAATTACACTGTGCAGCATCGATTCTCAACCTATTTTCGAATATCAGGCATCAGGCAAATTTTTGAAATCAAACCAAATCCAACTCCGACCAATTTGGCAAAATAAATGATGCAGAAATTCTAGTACTTTCAGCGGATTTTCTATAACTGGTTCAGAATTTTGTGTTGCACAGTGTTATTTAACTAGCTGATTGTGACTAGTTAAAAATTAGTTTCAATTTCGAAATCAAACAGTTTGTAAACAAAGCTGGATTATATTAACACTCTTTTCCTTTGTTTACGCACAGACTCAGATAAGATAACGTGGAATTTTTTGGCTCTTTGCATGGACAAAGCGCAGGGTCGGGACTTGAAACTCTGCTCAGCTGTTCACTTGGGTAAGAGTCATACACCCACGTAGACACTTTGCCCAACAACAACAACATAATTTCCGCCCCCTAATATGTCACTCGTAATTCACGTGAAATTTAGTACTACATCGTAACCCTCAATACTTTTATTATTAATTCTCTCACATACCTTTTTCATGACTGTCTGATATGCGGTTATGTAGCTGTTGCCTTCCGCTGCAGCCTCTCTGCTACCCTTTAATGGGAATTTGTCCATTACTCTAAATCGCACTTATGTTGCGTTCTTGTTTGAGATTGTTCCTCTCTGAGAAGGGTATTCGTGTGATTACTTGCTGTATTAATGTTCCAGGCTTTTGCGTTGCAATATTGCAGTCGCTTTTCCTTCTTTTTTACATATTACATTTGTATTAGTGTATTACAAGCGCAGGCGGACGTCACACACAATATCACAAATACAAACACACAAACAGTTGTTGGACTCGGACAAACAAACACTTTCTTTACATTTCACCTGCACTGTGTGTGTGTGCACAGATTGTTGTCGAATACTAGATAAACACTTAACTATACATATTACACGTTCACTTTTTATGAATTCTTGAATATAGAATTAAAACATATACTTCTTACTGCCTTTTATTTGTAATTTTTAAAGTTTTATTTGCAAAAAATCACGGTCACACACCAGTGTGACCAGCCGTTGTAAACCGATAAATACTAAAGATTCATTGATAAGGAAGAAATAAAAATACCACTTCGAGACAGTTTCTTTAAATACTAATTAATTAATATTTAAATAACAAAAAATTTAATTTGAAATTTATAAATAAATTTAACAAACAAATTATTTATTTTCAAGTAATTATATGTCTTTATTTTTTTTCATGCAATCAATTTGTGAATGTAATCCTTTAACAATTTTCAAGTGATCCTTTAACGCCTGCATCTCCTCAAGCAGTCGTTGCGGGAGCAGTAACGGTTTCCGTTGCCACCACAGCCAAGATAGTTCATCCTCAGACAGTCACGCCTGCGTCCATCGTAGTACCACATTTCCCTCATTGAAAAGTTGTCGCAGTGCCTATTCCACCTGTTGCCACTATCCCGATTGCCAGTGCAGGCAAAGTTCACTGAGGATAGATAAAAGTATTTTATTCCTTATTTGAAAATCTTTTCTCTTTGCAAATACTTACATGGACGGCCAACGCAGAAGCTCTGAGCTTCAGTGTGGGCTACATAAAGTGCCAGACAAGCCAAGATTAAAATGAATTTCATATTGCTGTTTAGTAAACCTGATTAACTGATTTTAAACTGCATAAATTGTTGCTTATATAGCAGGTTCACAAAGGAAATTTCGCACGCTTTATTTTAAGCAGTTGCTTGAAACATTATGAATTTAAACAAAAGCCAACCGACAAAAGCGACCAATTTAAAAATCTGTTATTCATTTATATAAAGACCTACATCTTTTGTATTTTATTTATTAATAGCTTGAATTTAATTGTTTGTTAATGCAGAAACTTAAATAAACTCAAATCTATTCTAAAATATATATATTACAAAACAAGACCATGTCCTAAATATATTCCATTATTTATCAGATCTTTTGCTGTAAATGATCATAGAAAAAACTGTAAAGACTTCTTAAATTACTTTTTAATAATGAAAATCAAATACTTCTAGTTTAGAAATGAATTAAAATATATATTATTATTTGTTAGTTTTTTCGCTTTGAATTATCATAGAAATACCCGTAATGTATTTCTTAGACTGTATTAAACGAGGTATTTTTTATGAACATATTCGAATTAGTATTTTGGCGCATTCAGCAAACGGTCGATGCAGTCTCAGTTTCCAGAATTGTTTAAACAAACAAATACTAAAATAGCATCGACGGACGTAAACAAAGGCCGCGAACCGCAAGTGCAGTTGGCGTTAGCAGCAACAGCAGAGAGAACACAACATGGCTGGCTTCGTCGCGGTGCATACAGGTTTGTTTTTGATTGATGTTGACCGATGGGCAACACATTGAATCCACACTGACAACCGTATATATGTATTTAGGGGCTGGAAACTGCATCGACGAGTCCAAATACCAGCGCGTCATCAAAGAGGCCTGCATACGAGCTACAGAGATTTTGCGTAACGGTGGTAGCGCCGTGGACGCCTGCGAGGCTGCTATAATGCGGCTGGAGAACTGTGGCGCCACGAACGCCGGCTTCGGGTCGAATCTCTGCATGGATGGATCGGTACAGTGCGATGCAGCCATTATGAATGGCACTACACTGAACTTTGGTGCCTGCACCAATGTGAGTCGTGTCAAGAATCCCATACAGCTGGCCCGTCGTATATGCGATGGCCAGGGGAACAACAGCCACTGGATCGCATTCCGCCCATGGTGCTGGCGGCCAGTGGCGCTGAGCAATATGCCGAGCAAGTGGGCTGTGCAATGGTCGATCCCAGCGTTCTGATCTCATCCAAAGCTAAATTCCATTACAATCATTATAAGAGCAAATACGATATGGTTGTCGGCAACAGCAAGGTCGACGTCGACGCCGACGCCGAAGACGCAATTCCCGAGCCGGGCAACGAAGTGGAACTGACCGCTGCACTGGACACTGTGGGCGCTGTGTGTGTCGACGGAGCAGGGAACACTGCAGCCGGCTGTAGTTCTGGCGGCATTTTACTCAAGGTACCTGGCCGTGTGGGCCAAGCGGCAACCTATGGTGCCGGCTGTTGGGCCACCGATACCGATGAGTTGGCCATTGCCACGTGCACGACCGGCAATGGTGAGTACCTGATGAAAACTCTGCTCGCCCGCGAGATATGCAACGGTGCCTTCAGCAGTGACTGTGCCGTGACCAGCCTGCATCGAACGTTCAAACAGAAGTTCCTCGACTCTCCACTGCTGCCGCAACAGCAGGATCTCTACGCAGGCGCACTGACGCTCCTCTACTATCCGAAACAGAGCTGCGGCGAGGTGATGTGGAGTCACACGACCCAATCGTTTTGTGTCGGCTACATGGCGACAACGCAGAAGGTGCCAAAGGTTTGTGCTCATCCATCATGATCATTCCAATAATATAAATAATCTCTATCTCTCTTCTCTCGCTCTCTCTTTCTGTATGTGCAGTTCGTACACTCGCCACTGCCCACGTATAGTGTGCCGGGCCGATCGTGCGTCGTCAATGGCCATAATTTCCATTTGCGCATTTAGTTTCTGGCCAAGCAAAGCGGCCAAAGCGATCAAAGCAGCCAAAATCAGCCTCGGCCAACCAGCTACGGTCTCTGCCTTCCCTGCACCTGCACCACCTCCCCCGTCCCAACCAGACAGAGGCGCAGACACACAGCCTCCTGCTCCTCATTATTCAGTGTCCGCTTTGCAGTTTTCTGCAATTCATTTGATTTAATGTTTAATTGCTGCGACAATTGCTGCCAGTGCAGGCGCTCATCGCCCATCTGACAATGCCAGCAACAACAACATTTACAGCAACAATAACTACAACAACAACAACAACAACAGCATCGACAACGACAACATTTTAGTTTGCTTTTGTCTCTCGATGAAATATCATTAAATGAAAACTTTTTATTGTATAGTACTTATGCATCTATGTATGTATGTGTGTATCCATGCCTGTATCTATGTATGTATCTATATTTTTCGTATACGCCCCTCTAGCAATAAAATAAGATTATTTTTTGTCATAAGAACAATTTCCCTCGTTGAACCTCAAGCTGCGGCTGAGGCAACGCATCTGCCAGCGTTATAAATCAGCTCGCCAGGCCAGAGAAAACGTGAATATCGTATTCACTATTTGCCATGACGTATGTATAGATTTGAATATGTATGCATGCCTATATATGGCCAATGTTTTATGGTGAATGTACAGAACTTAACCCATTTAGTTTGACGACACATAAATAATATTCACACGATGTGATAAGTCTATATAGATATATTATATATCAATTAAATGAAGGAAATAAGATTTTAGTCGAGTTGATGTTCAGTATTTGTTTATATGAAATATTCTGTAAATTACATAACAATGGATAAGTACATCAAGATATTGTTAAATCGATGTTTGAACCTCTGTATATAGATATCCGTTTATTGTTTTCGATTACGGTAGCTGTCTCTTACGATAACTGTTCGCCAGTCTCCGTGGATGAGTCTTCCGTGGATGAGTCATCCGTCGATGCGGTACTCGATTGACTAGTTGCTCCAGATACAGTGCTTCCAGTAGGTGCCACTGTGGTTGGGGCTTCTGCGAGGCAACTAGCCGATTTGGTGGCTTGACACACACCTCTAGCTGTATCAAAATACGGCGTGGGGGAGCTGCATGATCCTGTCAAGGTGGTTGTAAAGATGGTCGTGGTCAGAGAGCTTCTCTGGCAGTAGACGTATGTTCTGCAGGTCGAATCGGCATAGGTATAGAAGTACCTAGTGTTCTTTGTGGCAGCTGCCGCTTGGCAAATGCTCTGCATTTCATTAGCACTGGGCGTCGTTGGTGGTGCTTGGGTAGGTGGCAGGTACTCAGCATTTGAACAAGAGGAGTTCCAGTTGGCCTATGAGAAATATAGAGATTTAAGTGAGATCATGAGGGAAATATGCCGGGGAAGTACTCACAAAGTTGGCAACGCACTGTGGCACACAGGGAGTGGAGAATGTCTCTACTGCATCGGAGACACAAATCTCATCTGCTCCACAATCGATGATTATCGAGGTGGACAGTTGGCCACTGACACAGCGTGCGGCCTGGGTGCTGCTCACACAGGTGTATGTCGAGGATGCCGAACAGGTCTGACAGCTTCCGGATGTTGCACAAACGTTAAGCACAGTGGAGCTCAGATCACTCTTGGCCACACAAGGAGCATCGGTGTTGGTGCAAACCTCATCGGTGTCACAGTAGTTCGGTCCATATTGCTTATTACCTGTTCGTTATTGAGCACTAAGGTAAGTCCTTGAAGTGGGCCAGATCAGGTGATACCACTTACCTACGCAGATATAGTATGTGCTCTCCGATTCGCATCGTATGTTGGTTGCTGATTGGCAAATGTTGCACTGGTTTGTATTTTGACCCTGCACCGCAGCTACTGCCAACGCCACGAGGACTACAACAATTGCGCTTAGCTTCATCATTATTTAGACTTTTGGTTTTGAATGTATATTACAAACTGAACTGATCATAGCAACGTGGTTATCTTTTATAGCCAAAAATATAACCTTCAGTTAGAAGATTCATACCGTTTTATGGGTCCTGCCTGTCATAATAACACTGTTTACCAACCATAAAGCAATATCGAAGCATTCTTCTCAAGCAAAGCATAGGAACATTTATATTATTATTTTGACTTCAGTCCAGATCTTTTTCTCAAGAATAATCTCTTATCTTCACCTGTGTGTATAGTATTTATCTTTACTGTCAAAATGTAAAGCAATGAAGAGGTAAGGCCACTCCAATAGGTTGTTTCATTTTGCATCTAAAAACAGTTTATTAACGTTTTATTAATGCCTGAGTTCCTTATTGATATTGATATTGCGTCTAGATAAAAGAAAATAAATTATATCTTTGTACATAGTTTAAACATAATAAAAATTAAAAAACAACTACTTTCCTTTTAAGGTTTAACTTGCTCGATATTCCTATATAATTGTAATCAATTCATATATTACCTCTAATTATACTTTAAGTTATAATTCAGTCGACTAATTACATTAAATAAATAAATACAAATAATTCCCTTCAAAAAATGTAGCAAGATCAGAGTATGCCAAATATATTTAAGAAATATTTGAAATTTATGCTTAGTTAATTAAAATTTATAAGGAAAAAACTGCTGGCAGCATGTTTAGGAGTACTCTCTGTATTTATTGTGCAATTTGATAATAAACACGTGCAGGTTTTCAAATTAAAAGCTTTTTGCGACATGAAAGCGCAACCAAATCAAAACTCTTTTGGCTCCAGCCGCGTTTTCAATTAATACTAATTTCGAAATTAAATTAATGAAACAATCGATTTTGTACTAAAAGATCGAAACGAAAGACTTTAATATCGATAGTGTGGGAATACACTGCACGTTGTGGAATAATCGAACTATCGATATAGTATTCGATGGTTTCCCATCACTATCACAGGTGCATCGTATTCGCTAACCGAATCGGCAAAACGTGCGAAAACTTATACATTTTGCCCACTAGGAACGTCAATTCCTGTTGATTCACATAGCCAACTGGTTCCGACGACCCAAGAGTGCCAAGGTGCTGTCCCCAAGGAGAGATCAGCACACAACAACACGGTTTTCCGCACGCTCAGCTGTTAGACAAGGCAGGAGGGAGTCTCGTCGTTGCATATCCGTCGCGTGTACACTTTTAGCAGTGAATTTCTTTCAGAGTTTCGTGGGTGTTCCAAGAAGAAGCGTGTTGAGACTGCGCCAGGAAAGATGGTTAAAGCTAAAAAGGGCAAGAAAGAGATATTGACCACTGCCGATGGTGGTTCATCAGCGGACGAAATGTGAGTACTGTTGATGACAATCGGCTTGGCTCGTTGTTGTTGTTGCACTGTTGGTATTTGTTGTTGTGGTGAAGTTGCCACGATGGCGAGTTGGCAACTTTCTATTAAAATTCACTGAATTGTCTTGTTTTTTTCAGGGAAAGCAATCCTGTCATAGACTCGGACGACAAATTGAGCAGCAACAACAAGAAGAATCAGCAGAAGGGCAAGAAGAAGAACAAAAACGCCGTTGCCGATTCGGACGATGGCAGCGATGCTGGCAAGATTGAGACCATAACAAAGGCAGTCAAAAAGATGAACGTCAAAGGCAAAGGCAAAGACAAGGCAAAGAATGTCGACGAAGACTCCGACGAGGAGCCAAGTCGGGCCAAGCCTGCCAAGAAGTCTGCGTTCAACTTGTTGGTCGAAGACGATGACGACGATGAAGCGCCAGCGCAGCAAAGTGCTTCTGAGGATGAAGAAGTGGCTGTGAAGCCGCAAAAGAAGAACGAGAAGAAGGGCAAGAAATCCAAGCGTAAGGGAAAGGATGAAGATGATGAAGACCTGGACAAAATGCTGGCTGAATTACAGGCCGAATACGCTGGAGAGGCGCCAGCAGCAGCAAACGTTGTGTCTCCTGAGGAACTTGCTGAAGAGGTTTCTAAGAAGTCAAAGAAAAACAAGAAGCAGGAGCAACAAGCGGCAGCCGTAGAGGATGCCGGTGCAGATGATGGTGACGACAATGAGGATGAGGATGCTGGAGGCACTGTCAAATCAGCGGCCCAAAAGAAGAAGGAGAAGAAGGAACGCCAGAAACGTGAGGCTGCGCTAGCCAAGCAGCGTGCAGCTCTTGAACCTAAACAGAAACCACAGCTGGCAGCGGCAAAGCCTGAACCAGAGCCTGAACCTGAACCCGAACAGGCATCCGAGGAAGCAGATCAGCCTGAGGCTGATGCCGAAGAAGCCGAGGACGGCGGCAAGGCCGGAAAGAACAAGAAGAAGGGCAAGAAAGACAAGAAGGGCGAGGCTGAGGAAGAGAAAAAGGATACCAAGAAGAAGGGCATGTCTGCTGCGATTGTGGCCGCCATGCAGGAGCAGCTCAAGAAACGCAAGGAGGAAGAGGAGCGCCAGCAAAAGTTAGAAGAGGAGCGTATACGCCTGGAGGACGAACGTGAAGAGGCACGCTTGGAAGCAGTGCGTCTTGAGGCAGAACGCAAAGAGAAGAAAAAACAAAAGGAAGCAGAACGAAAGGCGCGTCTCAAGGCCGAAGGAAAGCTGCTTACCAAGAAGCAAAAGGAGGATCGCGCTCGAGCTCAAGCGCTGCTCGAGTCGCTCAAGGCGCAAGGCCTGGAAATGCCCGATCCCAACGACAGACGCGCTCCCAGGCCAGGTTTATTTGAAATAGTAACTTTCCTTGCATATTAACTAAACTGAAACTCATTTACAGGCACACGGATAAGACCCAACAAGAAGAAGGGTCCCAAGGAAGAGCAAACCGAGGAGGAATCTAAGGCAGCTAAGGAAGCAGCCGAAGCAGCTGCAGCGGCTGAATCTGCTGCTGAAACACCCAAGGAGGAAGTCGTGAAGGAAAGCTGGGATGCCACTGACAGTGAGGCAGAACCAGAGGAGGAATCCTCCCAGGCCACCACGACAACCACCAATAATGGCAAAAACGAACAAGCTAAAGACTCTGAAACCGACGATGACGATGACGAAAGTGATGATGAGAGTGACGATGACTCTGACGAGGAAAGCGGCGAGTCCGAAAAGGAAGACACTACACTGGCGAATGATCCAGAATCGCGTCGCTTGCGTGCCGAGGCGCGCATCATAAAACGTCAAGCGGAGGCCGAGAAGAAACGAACCACGGATGAGCTTCGTGCTGGAGTTGTTTGTGTGCTCGGTCATGTGGACACAGGCAAGACAAAGATATTGGACAAACTGCGACGAACACACGTACAGGATTCTGAAGCCGGTGGTATAACACAACAGATTGGAGCCACCAATGTACCCATCGATGCTATCAAGGAGCAAACAAAGCATGTCAAGGCTGCGGTTGGATTCGAACATCGTCTTCCCGGATTACTGATTATCGATACCCCTGGCCACGAGTCGTTCAGCAATTTGCGTAATCGTGGCTCTTCTCTCTGTGATATTGCCATTCTGGTTGTGGATATTATGCACGGCCTGGAGCCGCAGACTATCGAATCTATACAGCTCTTGAAGAAGAAGAAGTGTCCATTTATTGTGGCACTGAACAAAATCGATCGTCTCTACGACTGGCAGGTGCTGGCTCGTCGAGATGTCCGTGATGTCATCAAGGAGCAGCAGACCAACACTCAACTGGAGTTCCAACAACGCACAAAAGATGTCATCCTGCAGTTTGCCGAGCAGGGACTGAACACAGCACTCTTCTACGAGAACACCGATCCCAAGACTTACATTTCCCTGGTGCCCACCAGTGCCATCACTGGCGAGGGCATGGGCAACTTGCTCTTCATGATAACTGATTTCTGCCAAAACATGCTAGCCAAGCGTCTTATGTACTCCGAGGAGCTGCAGGCCACAGTGCTGGAGGTGAAAGCCATTCCCGGCCTGGGCACCACAATTGATGCTATTCTCATTAACGGAAAGCTGCGAGAGGGTCAGACTATGATTCTTGCCGGCACAGATGGTCCAATAACCACACAGATTCGTTCGCTGCTGATGCCACAACCCATGAAGGAACTGCGTGTAAAGAACGCCTATGTGGAGTACAAGGAAGTGAAGGCAGCGCAGGGTGTCAAGATTGCTGCCAAGGATCTGGAGAAGGCAATTGCTGGCATCAATCTGCTAATTGCGCACAAACCTGATGAGGTTGAAATTTGCAAGTAAGTGAAAGGATCTGTGAATGTGCCTTGAAGCCTTTAACTATTCTGTTTCTCTTGCTAGGGAGGAAGTAGCTCGGGAGTTGAAGAGTGCATTGAGTCACATTAAGTTGGCCCAATCGGGCGTGTATGTGCAGGCCTCCACTTTGGGCTCACTGGAGGCGTTGCTGGAGTTCCTGCGTACTTCCAAGATTCCGGTGAGTGGGCAAGGAAGAACTTATGTATATTAGATTAGCTTTGTTGCTGCTCAATACAGGCAATGAAAGTAGCTTTGCTATAAATGGATCCGACTAGCTGTAATTTACATAATTGACCATTGATAGTAGATTTACTCAGCAGCAGGTGCACCTACTAAAGAGTACTCCGCAGAAGGAGCACCCACTAAACCGAGTATAGATACTCTTGCGTGTCCTCACATACTTCTTCACAGAGCAACAAAATACTGACCTTCTGCATGGCAATACCTCTGCATATTGTTAAGATTTGATCAGTATAGATAGTTATAGATCTGGAATGTTAATTGCGTTTATGACTTCAGATCAAACTGCAGACACGCACAACATTTTTCTCTGCTTCGAATTTGGCAAAATATGACGAAAAGTTGTAAATTGTCGGACACGAAAGTATTTTTGGAAAATTATGAGTGCATGAGGCGGGTCGGTCGGCATCGGCATCTACGTCTGCGTTCGCATTGCCTTCATGGGGTCTTCGGTGTGTCTGCCCAATCCTCAGCGTCGTCAGCGTCAGCGGCAGCCTTAGTCTCTGTCCCCAGTTGCCACCTGCGTTTCTCCTTCTGGCGTCCTCGCAGCCAATGCGGCAGACAACATCATCGACTACGTCGAGAGAGCGGCGTAAACATAAAATGTATTTTTAAAGATGCAGTGCAAATAGTTGCAACAACATCGGAGACACCAACAACAAGAGCAACAGTAACATCTACAACAACACAATCCCGGCCACATCGAATGATTCATGCCACAAGAAGCCATGCGGCGGGCGTGTAGCCAACAACACGCACTGCCCATCCATCCATCCGTTTGTCTGCCCCCCAATCGTGAAAAGTTTGAACACCCAAACTAAAAATACCATGCGCTCTATATATATATCTAGGTGTGTGTGTATGTGTGTGTTTATACAGATATTCCAAGTATATGTACCTGAACGGATATGGCAACTCAGATTGCAAATTGCAAATCATTTCACGTCTATATAAATTGTCCGGTTTTATTTAACTTATAGTTTCAGACATTTTCATGAATGAAGCCAAAGGCAATTCGAGTCCGAACAATTCGTAGAGCAATATTCATTCCACAGACTCAAGTGTCGCCAAGAATGTCTGTTTATTGCTGAAATATGATGGAAAGAAAAAAAGACATTGAACTTTATATGGTAATAATTTTCGAGCTATTTCAATTGCCGCTCTGTAAATATTATAGAAATTTGCCAATTTGGGAAAACTTGAGTAATTTATCACTGACTAAAGCGAGTTGTTTTCCCTGAACGAAGCTGATTATTTCCAAGTCGAGTGTGTGCTCTCGTTTATGCATTAACTAACACTATGTTACAAGCTGATTAGCAGCAGCCTACATTTTTCTAGGGTTTCCCACAGTGTCATCATCTTGTTGATGATCATATAGTAGACGGCAGCCTCACAACACTTTCCCATGCCAAAGGTTCCAAATCCGACGCCAACGCTAAAGACGAGAGACAACTATGCAAATCAGTTAAGACTTACATAACTCAGCTTGAAGGCGTGTTGGTTGGAGAGCGGAAGAAGGGGTTAGGAGAAGATGGTAGGGGGTTCTTTTGTGAACTGAATTTGTAGTTTATAAACAAACTACTAATAGAGAATCACAGCTAACAACATCTAATGTAATTTGATACATGCAAATGCGGCCCAAATGGTAATAAGCAAGTCACGATAAGAAGAGCAAGGTGTCTACAGGGTATACGAGTGTTATGCGAGCTTGAATCTATTCTCGTTTTAGCTTTAGTTTATTTTCGAGTCAAGAGTGTCTCTTAGTTTAGTTAGTAGCCCCGTTTTAGTTGCTAAATTTGTCGCCGTCATGTTTTTCCGTTTGCCTCAAAAATCAATTATGGCAAGTTGACAGTCTGAGAGACAGACAAGGCAGATAGACGGACAGACTCTGCTTGATTGCCATTCATTCATGACTTGAGTAGAAAATGTGGGCAGTCACCAGCGGCCGGCTACGTAACAAGTTCCGCCTTCGTTTAAGCCAAATTTAGTAACTAACTAGCACCAACGCATGTCATGTGCTCGCTGGCTAATACATTTGTAGAGTATATTAACTTAGCTGTGCATTTTGTAACGTTAGCTAATCGACTATGTTGAGGTATGTGCATAGAGCTTTTATTATTGGTTTTAGGTACTGTAGAACAATTCTTATTTCAATTTAAGGTATATTCTTATACTTATTCCAATTGAAGGTTTATTTTTTATTATAGAGTAATTATGACAATGTTAGGGTAAGTTCTTAGAGTTCTACTTGTTAGTTTTCTTTACTTACACGAAATCCTTTTCCCAGTCAAAGATGTATCTTGTTACTATGTTGGCGTGTTTTCTTAGAGCTTTTATTGTTGGGGTTAGGTACTGTTAAGCAACTTCTTATCCGAGTTAAAGGTATATCTTGTTACAGAGTTCCTTATAGTCAACTATGACTGTGTTAGGGCCATGTCTTAGACCTCTATTTATGAGTTTGCTGTACTTAAAATAATTTTTATCCCAGTTAAAAGTATATGTTGTTACTATGTTGGGCATTTTGTTAATTTTAGGAATTGTTAAACAGCCTCTTATACTGTCAAAGGTATACCTTGTTGCAGAGTGTCTTAAAGTGCACTGCGACTGTGTTACTGTACATTCGTATAGCTTTACTTGTTAGTTTTCTGTATCGAAATGAACTGCATATCCCAGTCAAAGGTATTTCTTGGTACTAAGTACCTTATAGTCAACTATGACTGTGTTAGGGCAAGTTCTTAGAGCTCTACTTGTTAGTTTTCTATACTTTAAAGAACTTCTTATCCCCGTCAAATGTATTTGTTGTACAGAGTACCTTATAGTCAACCATATCGTATCAACTTATCGTTAATATTATATCACACAAATAGCGCTCTGTATGTTTGCGTTTCGCTGAGCCGAAGTAATTATTTGATGCACCCACGCTGTGAAATACGAACAGGGATTCCGATATATTATGTACAGTTGTATAAACATACAGATATATAATGCTATATATGCATGTGCTATATTGGCTCTGGGTAAACTGACCGGAAATTGTCATTGAGGTGACTTGTGTTTTGCTGTTGCTATTCTTGTTCTTGTTGGCAGCCAAAATTAATTTCGGACACGTCGCCAAATTGCATTTACCAATAGATCGAACAAATCGCCTCTTCAAACGGACAGGAAAGAGTGTGACAGAGAGAGAGAGAGGTGGAGTGTGAGGGAGAGAGATAGGTGGCGTAAAGCTGTGAGTTATTACAGATAAATTGACATATCTAACATATTCAATTGATGGAATATAGTCACCATAATGAAGTCGCACCGTCTCTTTCTCACTTGCTTGCAGCATTTGCGCCCCATTTCATTGAGCGCGCGTCGCGTTTAATTAATTCACAATACGAAAAACAACAACAACAAGCGGTTCAGTTAAGTGTCTCCCACAAAAAAAAGAGCAACAGCAGAAGACAAAAATAAATTGTATGGAAAACAAATCAATTACAAATACATATGCATGTGTTTCTTCCTCTCTTTCCGCTCTCAGTCTCCCTCTTACTGTTGGGCACTTGCAGCTTTTTTAATTGCAGCCCACGACGTTAAAAAGTTATTGTTGTTATTGTTATTGTTATTTCTGTTGTTTCATTCATTTTGGTAGACACTCTGCTTGTTTGCACAGACTCTCTCCCTTTCTCTCTCTTCCTCTCTTTCAACCAATTGCTCTCGTGCAGTAATTCATTTTATTGATCAAATAAACATTTGCTACATATTTCGATAAATTAAACACCACGCGGCAGGGCGTATCGGCAGCAGCAGCGGATCAATGCGGCGTTTTCTATTCATAAAAATTAATTGCACTTGTTGCTGCCTCTGCCCCCACTACCTCTACCTCCACCTCTCTGTCTGCTAGGCAGCCCTACAGCAGCAGGCCATGTGTTTCGACGGACGCGTGCGTCACACACGCTGCAGATTAACATTTCTCTCACTTATAAAACCCCGATGCGCACGATATTTGTATAAATAAGCATAACTCATTAGCAGCTCCTCGAAATTGAAAGCGATGGCAGCGAGAGGGTACCAGGCAGACCCAATCTAAGTGAAATGGTATGGTTTTAAATAGGAAATTATGATATGAGAATAGTTGACTAAGTGAGGGTATCATACTATCATACTATACAGTTATTATTATTACTAGTAAATGGGAGTCTCCCACAGGTGATAAAGTTGGGGTGCTGCGACAAGAGTCGCTCTATTGTACCTGAAAGTACCTCTCCTCAAACTCTTCTGCTTTCCTACTGAAACATATCAGATCCTTCGTCGATAAGTTTAAGATGTGCGGCTGTTTTCTTCCATACATACCAATTCTTGGCAGTCGCAGAGAAGATGCTTGGTAATTTCGTCGTCTTCTTTGCTGAGTCTTCAAATGTGTCGAAAGACAGACGCATAACATAAATATGAAGATCTCTCCTGGAGAGCAAACTGTTTCAAGAGATTGCTAAGCTCCTTGGGCTGCCACATCCCAGTAGCTTTTGATCAACCCAAGTTTTCACCGGGGATGAGACAGTGTATATGTATATAGTGCATACTATACAAAGGTTCAGGTCCAAGCAACGAAGCTGACGACCCTGTCCTGGTTAGCTCCTCCGCCAGTTCGTTACCTTGTACACTAGAGTGACCAGGTACCCCGTTAGATGGCAAACTACCTTCTACATCAAGGCATCTTGCTCTCTGAGCTCTGCACCCACATACAATTAACCCTAGAGTGCCGTTATCGAATTTGGACAATTGAATTCTGATTACGCCACAGTCCCCCTCTTTGAAATTGCTGCTTGCGCAAGAGTAAACAAAAGCTAAGACGGTGCATATAACCGCAGACGTAGCGAGCTTCTGCTGTTGCACACACAGTCACACACACACTTACACCGTTATGCAATTGGCCTGCAATCTTTGCCTGGATTCCGTTGCTGTTGTTTGTTGTCAACTGCAGAAACAGCAAACTGCCAACTGCCAAGCGGCGGCAGCTTCATTAACATTTGCTTCTCGTTGTCGTTTACGGCCAAATATAGCGTAGTCTCCATCATCGTCGTCGTTGTTGCCTCTGCTTGCTGCCATTCATAAAAAAAGTTGGCTCGACAGCTTATACAACTCTTCGCAGACTTTGCTGGTATTCCTCGCCGTTGCTTTTGGTATTACTGTCTGTGTGGTATGTGTGGCATGGGTGCCCACCACAAAAGCAAGAAACAGCCGTAACACCCGCAACACAACGCGGCTCGTTCCATTCATGCAAACAATGTTGTTGTTTTTGTTTTTGGTTTTTTCCTTCTCTTGCACAGTTACTTTTTTCTTTTATGAATGGAAAAATTGCACAAAAAAATACGTAACAAGCCGGGCCAGGCTGACTGACTCGACGGAGTCTGTTTGTCTGTCGTCAGTCCGTGACGTTTTTCTTTTATGAATGAAAAATTGTGCAGAAAAAAACCGAAGCAATTCAAAGCAAGCAAAACAGGCGACTTAGTCAAGTCGCCCACTGAATACACTTGTCTGCTAAAAGAAAAATGGGTCGATCTACTTTAAAATGGAACGGGTGTTAGGTACATACATGCAAGAATGATGTAGAATATAACTAACTCGGATTGTATATTCAATTTCCTTATGTTATCTTGTGGTATGACTTAAAAAGGTTTCGTGCTGTGTACTCTTGTTGGATGATATTAAAATATGTCAATCTGCTTAAAATGAAACATAACTATTGAGAATCTCGTGGAACAGACGCAGGACTAAAAATTATTTCAAAAAAATCATAGAAAGACTTCAACAATGTTGTAGAAATTAACTTATTTGGATTATATACTCAATTTCCTTATGTTATCTTATGGCATAACTTGAAGAGTTCAGTAAAAGGTTGTTTCTAACTAGATACTCTTGTTTGATAAAAGGAAAATAGATCGATCTATTTTAAATAAAACTGAACTATTGAGGAAATTGACGCAGCACTGCAATTTTTTTCATAAAACTTATAGAACGACATCATTAGTGTTGTAGGAATAAACTTACTTGGATTATATATTGAATTTACGTTGGTTGTCTTTAACTTGAAAAGGTCAAAAAAGATAGTTTCAAACTAAATACTCTTGTTTGTTGAGTGGAAAATATGTCGATCTAGTTGAAATGAAACTAAACTATTTTGAATTTCGTAAAAGAGACGCAGAACTGGAAGTTTAAAAAAAAAAACTCATAGAAAGACTTCAAAATTATTTTATATATTAACTTATTTGGATTATTTATTAAGTTTTCTTAGGTTGTCTTGTTGTTTAACTTGAAAAGGTTAGTTAAAGATATAATACTTCTAGAACTGAATTCTCTTGCAGGTAATTATAAACTAAATCAGATGAAATACTCAATTTACTGAAGATATCGTAAAGTAAATCTGAAATACTTCAGCACAAGATAGTTATTGTAGGTAGATTACTTGCTCCATCTGCTTTCTCAAGAGTTTCACAACTAAAGCTTGTTACACTGCGGGTCAGATAGTTAAGACTGCGTGCTCTGCTAGGGTATAGGTGACTTGGAGAGTGACTGCATTTGAGTTAGTTGGGCTTAATGCAGGTATTTGGGCTGCAAATGTAATTATGCAGCAATCGGCTCTCAACTAGGCATTGTTGTTGTTGCTGTGGCCATAATTGTATGCCGCAATGTTGCCACTTGCGCTGCGGGCGTCGACGTCATTGAATGCCAGCTTAGATAGGCAGCTGGGGGTACACACACAGGCGCACTGTGGATGCGTAGGTAATGTAATGCACCTATGCATTTTAATTGAAAGTCAACAACACACACACACACTCGCACACCCTCAGCCATCTTTCGCAAGCCGAGATACTACACTCCGGGTCGGTCGGCCGTTCATGCTCAGCTCCGAAGCGTTGGCAACAATTTGTAATCGAGATGCAGTTGCATGCAAATATGCGAATGTTATGGCAACGCGCGATGGGGAAACGCCCACAATGTGCTCTGCGAAATCCGGAGAATGCCATGACGAACAAGAGGCAGAAGAAGAGGCCTCAGTAGTTGCGCCCAGAGAGGAAGAAGAAGGGGAAGATGAACGGAAGAGTAATTGGCCTGCTTCTCTCGCACTCTTCCCATGGTAATTGCAGTTGGTTTTGTTTTTTGGTTTTCTTTTGCGTTTTTCGGTGCGCAATTTGTGTTGGCCACAGCAGCGGCGACATTAAAACCTTTCTAAACACAAAACAGATGGCGCTGCCTAGTGTACCCTACCACCTCTCTACCGCCTCTCCCACCCCTCACCGCCTTCCACGATATAGTAAGAGGCGAAAACAAAACGCAAAAACAACAACGCGACGCGTTTCAGCTTGGGTTTCATTCATGAATTGCTCCACGAGCAAAAGCAGATGGAAAGTTGCTTCATGCCATCAAAATCAACCCCCTCTACTGTTCGCTCTCTCTCTCTCTCTCTTTCTCTCTTGCACACTCACTCTATCTCTCTCTCTTGTTGGCACTACTATTTCGCTACTCTATGGAACGTCCGACGTATTGCTGAATTTAATGAATGAATTTAATTTTGTGCGCCTTTTCTCATGTTTTGCGGTATACACTATACGAATACACAAGCAGAGCACACACACAGACACACATACAGTTACAGATACATCTACATGAAAGAAAGAAAGGAAGGAAGTGCACAAAGAAGCAGACAATGCCAACGTTTTCATTAATGCGACGTAGTTGCTGCCAAGAACAAAAAATAAAAGCAGCAATGCGAACAATAAGAACAAGCACAACTACCTAATACCCTGCAATTCTGTTTAAAGGTTTAGATACTTAAAATCTTTCCCTACCACTGCCTGCAGTCAAGGAATAATACTGAAAATGTAGATCATTTTAACTTTTCTATATATGTTAATGATATATTAATGATATATGAGTATTCTCTCATACTTTAGCAGTACACCCTTTTCGAACGGGTACACAAAACAGAACGATTGAGTGGGTGAGTGAATCTAGCGAGCGAATGAGTAAATGAATGAATGAGTAAATGTTCATACGAATAAATGAAAACAAAACAAAAAATATAAAGAGCCCAGCAACAACAACGGAAGTAATTCTTCCTGCATTGTACACCACATACACTCGCCCACAACACACACACACATACACACACTCACGCACACACACACAATGGCAGTTTGAAGAGCTTATTGCTTAATTTTCATTCATAAACACGTTGCGACCGCATTTTTAATGAAATGAACAGCGCAGCAGGCCGAGAAGGAAGTTAGCCCGAAAAGAAGCAGATAATAGAAAGATACTACTTCATGTATGTATGTAGATGTGCATAGGAACGGAAGTCGAGCGGAACGGAACGTGCAGACTTGAAAGTCCTTATTCAAAGAGGGGACCCTGCCCCTGGCTACGGTATATTGATAGGCACGCGTACGCCTAAGATAGAGCGCTGCGCTATGGATTATCTTGGTAATGTGGACTTTAAGTTCGTTTCAACACTTAATTGACTTCCGAAAGCACTTGAAATAGACGGTGTTGCCTGTCAGGTCTATGGCAACGCCTCCGCCGTCACCCTGACCTCATCGTGCGTGGCCTGCTGTGGCGCAATCTTGACGTCAGAGCCTCAAAGGTGTCGACCTTTCACCTTCTTTCTCGTTACGAGTTGGGGTTCGTCATTCGTTCGTTGTCGTTCTATTTTCTAATTAACTTTGCATTTCCCTTTCTCGCACTCACTCTCTCTTTCTTGTTGCTGCTAGACCACCCACCCACCTAGAAATTTCGGAACTTTCCAGCTTGTTGTACTTCTTGCTGCGTCATCGGCATTTGAAATTCGATTATGCTTCAAGAGATTCGCAGTTCGATTCGTTTCGTTTCATTTCGATTGCTTTTAGGTTGCCATGTGGCGTTTATTTGTCGCATTTCGCTATCACTTCCGTTCGCCATTTTAGCATGCAATCGTGACTGACTGACTGACTGACTGACTGCCTGCCTGGCTGAGTGCCTGAGTGACTGTTGTGATTGTTCCCTCTACAATTACACTCATTATCTTTCTCTTTGCGGCCTCCAATTGCACACTAACACAACAATAAACTTCCGATTTCATTTAATAAGCCGCCACGATTATCAAACTCTGTTTTAAAGTAAAAATACCCAGTAATGATAGCTACGGAATGATTATAATAGATCTGTTACACTTTAGTAGCACAGTTTTCCTAGATTAATGTAAACATTTCGAGTATATTGTATGTTTGTGACGGTGGTAGTAAGAGTATGAAAAGCTTTCCACGTGTAATCTAAAGATTATATTCACCATCGTAGAATTGGAATAAACATAACAATCAAAACATGAATACAATATATTGTATTATTATATCTTAGTAGTATATCTTAGTATCACAATTGTCTTTAATATTATTCTTTATACGGCAGTTACTGTGGTAGTAAAAGTAGTTATTGACTAAGAAGATTTCCATATGTAATCATAAGAGAAGGGTAAACGTATGGGAATAAGAATAATCATAACAAACAAAACACAAATACATTGTAGTTTAATATCTCCACCTCTCTATTCTGTGAAACCGCTCTATAATGCTAGCTAGTGAATGATTATAATAGATCTACTTGCAACAATGTATGTCAGTATCAAAATTTAATATAATTTCTATCCTTCTCTCTCTCTACAGTACTCTGCCATTCGTATTGGTCCCGTTGTCAAGCGTGATGTGATGAAGGCATCGACCATGCTGGAGCATGAGGCGCAGTAAGTAACCCTTTCCCAATCTCCTTTTCACATCTTCAGTCTACAATCTTCATCTACGTGGAGTCTCCTTCGATTTGCCAGACAGCGCTCACATATCATTATTATTTCAGTTAAGGAGACAACATTGTAATGGCAGACAGAGAACGATTCAATTTTATTGCAGCTTAAGTTTATTAACACAGTCCCCCTTCCCCTGCCCACTTTCTTCGCCCTCGCAGAACAAAAGACTCTGCGGCTCTTTGAAGAGTGCGTGTGATAAAAAGCCGACACGAGCTGAGGCTGCTGCTGCTGCTTCTGCTTCTGCTGCTGTGCTTGGCTCTGGGTTAAGTGATTCATTTAGCGGCAATCAGAAAATGCACTTTCCAGCCACAGCCACAGCCCAGGCTCGCCGATCCTCATGATTTATTATCATACTATATGGTTGAGGAAGGAGAGGGTAGGGGGGAGGAGAAACCTTTGCCTTGACGGCGGCTTTATCTCATTAGAGCGTATTCGCCTTTTGCTGACCGTTAAGTGCTGCAAATGAAATGCCAAATAGCCACAGCGGAATAGCCTCTTTCACCCTCAAAGCCCCCCATCATCCGCCCATGCTCCGCGCCTTTGGACATCCCTAATGACAAGTTTTCAATTGCAGTGGCGGCGGCTATTTTCTTGCTCTGCTTGGCAGCAACAATGCGACACAGCCACAAATACGACTGCAGCTACAGATGTAGATACTGCGATACAGATGCAGATGCAGATACATTTACAATTTGTCGTACGGCCCACACTATTCTACGAGTGCTGCGCTCAAATTACTGCGTCACATGCGAAAAGGCAACGCAACAACCACAACAACAACAACAACAGAAATAGAAATGTGCGGCTTTCAGATACATTTGTATCTGCATATCTACGCCCATGTAATAGACGTGGCGTTTCCGTTGCCGAACATTTCCGGCCCTTGCGCATGCGCGCAGCCGTTTGAGTAATATATGAATGCTTTTAAGGGTCCCTCTCCCCCTTCCCTGTTTCCCCACTTGGCGTTGAGTGCGTTGCCTCAAGTGGCGCGTCGTATCTTACAAATACTCTGCCAGCACTCGCTATAAACTCAATATTACATTTTTACTATGTGTTGCCGTTTATTTATTGATGGTTCTTACGCCCGTTGAATTTTTATATACTTCCACGTTGAAAATGGTCAAAATAGGGTATGATAACTTTGTAGACAGGTTTGTAATAGTAGAAGAGTATATATATTCCTGATGAAGATCGCAGTCGATTGAGTCATGTCTGTCTGTGTGTCTGTCTGTCTGTATGTCTGTCTGTCTGTGTGTCTGTCTGTCGGTATGTCTGTCTATCTGTCTATACGTCTGTCTGTATGTCTGTCTCTATGTCCGTCTGTTTGTCTGTCTGATTGTCTATCTGTCTGTCTATCTGTCTGTCTCTCTGTCCGTCTGTATGTCTGACTGCATGTCTGTATGTCTGTACATACAGTATGTCCATATACCTGCCTGTCTGGTCATCCGTTTAAACATCAATATCTCAGCAACTATAAGAGCTAAAGCTATTAAATTTGTCATATATTATACCATATACCATTAGTATATCGCGTTAACTTCAAATTTCGGATACCACTGCCACTGCCCATCAAAATGGTAATATTCAATTATTAAGCAAAGTATTTAGGTCAAAACTGTTTGCTTTTATATATATTAAGGAGAATACTATAGCCACTTATCCCTAATATTTATATCCCATCGGATAGTAAACACAAAAGTTGGCAGAAGAATTCGCGCACAATTTGATAATGGGACCATAACGTACTTCCTAAACAGACTAAAGAGTATCTTACTGCCAACCCGACCCAATAGTAGCTTTTGTCTGTTTAACCATAAAACTTAGCTTTTTACGAGGCAGGTGATCATCATAAAAATATTTTAATAACCTCCTTGAGTCAAGTCCTTGTCCTTAACCCCCGTCCACATTTATCTCGCCATATGCGTAATAAAACCCTTACCTGTCTTTGATGTTTATCTTAACACTCTAGGGTAGCATAAAACTCAACCACCCAACGTGAAGTTGGCTTTTTATTATTAATTTACTGTTTGTGTTTATTGCCAAGATCAGTAGGAGATTTATAATCCATTGTGAATTTGTTTAAAATTCAATTTTATTGTTTGCTTATCGTAGCAAAACTATCGTGTATCCAATATCGAATGTCCCTTCCTGTCTGCAAACCGATCGCACGTCGTGAATTAATGCCAACTGTTTCCTGTGCTCAGAGTCAAGCTTAACGAATAAAGAACCCAAGATAGAATGACATCGTTGGCTTTTTAGCTCAATTATAGACGCGCTTCCTGCTCAAAGTGGCTGGCGATCATTAGAGCAGGAGAAATCGTTCCTCTGTGCGCGTTGATAATAATGATTAGAACTATTATTATTATGATTATCATTATTATTATCACTGTTGTTGTTCTTCTTCTGGATGCTTCAATTTGTTTTGCTTTTAATTGCCCACAATTGGTCCCGACTGTGATTACTAACCCAATCTCTCTCTCTAATTGTATCTTAACGCAAACAGATACGCAACGATCTTGGCCTTCGATGTGAAAGTGGAGCGCGAGGCGCAGGAAATGGCCGATTCGTTGGGTGTTAAAATATTCCAAGCCGATATTATCTATCATCTGTTCGACAAGTTCACCGCCTACCGTGAGGAGCTGAAGCAGAAGAAGCGCGAAGAATTCCGCTCCATAGCCGTCTTCCCATGCAAACTTAAGGTGAGTAAAGAAAGAATATAGTAAATGGTATACAAAGGGTATCTCTGTGCACTACATAACAATATTAAGATACTCTTTGTATACGGTAAGGGTATCCACAGTTCTTTGGCTAATGACATGGTATACATATGCCAATCTCTATTTACCACAGAACTATCTTAAAATACTTTTTCCATACTGTAAGGGTATCCAGTGTTCTTTGCACTCTCTCTCTTTTGCCCAGTTCTAACTACGATCGAAACGTAATTACCCCAAAAGCTACAGGTGTAAAACGCAATCAAGCCGCTTGCGGTTGCTGCTGCTGCATCTCCAGCTGTGCCTTGTCCCTCGAGCTGGGCTAATGATGCATGCTGCCCAAGCAGCACGGCTCGACGAACAATTAAAGAAGCTTGCTGTCCCAGTCAGAGAGTGAGAGAGACAGGCAGGCAGACAGACAGGGAGAGGGAGACTAGGAGACAGGGAAGACAGAGCTTGAGAGCGACGCTTGCATCACGTCCACACTTCCTGCTCAAATAATGTTAAAATAGCGTATTTGATTTATAGGTAATCATTAGGTTATAGTCGGGCAGGGGAGGCAACAGGGAAGGCAGGCAGGCAGGCAGACAGGCGAGAGCAGCCTAGGCAGCTTGGTAGTTGGAGCTCTTGGCTTGGCTATTCTAGGCATTGTCTCCCACTGTGCCGTTAATTGGATACATAGTACTCACTCTCTCAGCTTTTCTTGCCTCACTCACGTTGTTTAGTTAAGTTATTAACTTGCGCCCATCTACCTGGGCGTACTCCCCGCCCCGTCTCTGCCCCTTTACTCTTGTTAGCTTCCTTCTGCAGCATTTCGAATTGTCTTGGAACCCAAATTAACTTGAACTAATTATAAGATCTAAAATCAAGATGAGAGTGGCAGACAAAGTATGATTTATATATGACTATAATGACTTAGGGTCTGGTTATCTCTTTAAAGTGTTGCTGATACCATGATCGCAGGCTGATTAGCTGATCCCATCTTAAGTATATCCGTAGCTTACTTAAAAAGTCGTTAGGGAAGCCCATATCTATCTGGGAAACTAGAATATCATTACAATCAACAGCTTTAATATCACAGTCTGATACAATTTCTTTTCTCCCATTCTTTCTCCCTGCGACAGATACTGCCACAATTCATATTCAACAGTCGCGATCCCATCGTCATGGGCGTCATGGTGGAGAATGGCATAGTCAAAGTGGGAACGCCGATCTGTGTGCCCAGCAAAGAGGTAAGTGAAGAATTGAAATGGGGAGGGGTAGAATTGTCGATGCCTGGCAAATATTTAACTATTTTGCGCGAGTGTCACAAAAGGTTCATTGAATGGCAATGCATTGTACAAGTAGTAGATCCATTGGGAGGGTCTGCACGGGGTATTCTCTGTCTTTGGGTCTCACTGCTCCTCTAACTATTGCGACTTGCTGCATGTGCGCACAATGAACATCCTTGTCTTTGCTTTGGGCATGGGCTCTTCAAAAGCGTGTCAAGTATCTAGATACATCGTGTGTGCGTCTGCGTGTGTGTTAGTGTGTGTGTACAAGCGCAGGGCCCATCTTTATAAACTGCGTCATTCTGGCGCTGGATATGTTTGGTTTGTATCCGACTCTTCCGGCCTCTTTCACGAGGCTTTTCAGTGTTGACACAGGTGCGTGTTCTGTTCTTTTCTGTTGTGTTCTTCTGTCTGCCTGCCTGTGCCACTCGGTTTATTATTTATTTGCTCTCCAATGCTCTCGTGCTGCAATTGCAAGGCACAACATGCGCATAAATATGTGTGTGTACTACGCAAAGCAAAACCCAACCGCGAAACCAACTGAAAATCCAAAAAATAATAAAAGAACACTGAAAAGTTTTCTATCAAGCACCTTTGCTATGAAGTTTGGCAACGTTGTAAGAGTAGATTAATATCGCAAAATGTAATAGTTGAAAGACTACCAATATAAATCGTGAAACAAAATAAATATCTCCGAATTTTCTAACTCCTATGTAAAGTTTTTTATCAAGCGGCCTTCCTATGAAGTATGGCAACGTCGCCAAACAAGATTAGTATTGCAACAGATATGTATGCATAAGAATACGATAATAAATATAAAAAAAGGTAAACTCGGATTTATAAGAGAACTCTGTAAAGTTTTCTACAATGGTGCTTTGCCATGAAGTTTGGCAACTTCGCCAAACTAGATTAGTATCGCAACACATACATATATATGCATAAGAATACGATAATAAATAACAAAAACCAGTAAGAAAAGCAACAGTCGCGCACCACGCGACAGTGGGATACCCTTCGACCTATGTTCCCGTGTAGTTTAATTGTTAAATTCATACATACACATACATATGCACATGCTTTACAATTATTCCCAACAGATGGCGCTCGCGTTCGTCCGACTCTCTTGTTAGCTGACAGAAGCATTTGGTTTTATGTTCATACTTTCTTAAATAACTTCTGTGATTATTGTCCGATCGGATTGTAATTTGGAGACTACGTAGATATTTCATTCAGCTTAGTATATGTTAATGTCAGAAAGTTGTATCTTTTATACAGCGCTTACAAATCGAGTTCAAAAATTAAATTATTGATTTGTGGGGGCGGTGGGCGTGGCACCTAACATTTGAAATAAACTTGATCTGCTTATAATACACAGGAGTCTTCCTGCCAAATTTGGTAACTCTAGCTTTTATAATAGCTGAGATCTGTGCGTTCACACAGACGGACAGACGGACGGACGGACAGACGGACAGACAGACAGACATGGCTCAATCGACTCGGCTTGTGATCCTGAGCAAGAATATATATACTTTATGGGGTCTCCGACGCCTCCTTATGCCTGTTACATACATTTGCACAAAGTTAGTATACCCTTTTTTGACCATTTTCAATGGTCGAAGGGTATAAAAACTCTGAAGTTTTCTATCAATTAGCTTCATGCAAAGTTTGGCAACGTCGCCAGCGTAGATTGTTACCGTAAAATGGATTAGAAAACAAAAAATAGTCAAAATCTCAGAATTATTAAAGAAGTCTGTGAAGTTTTCTATCAAGCAGCTTCACATTGAAGTTTGGCAACGTTGCCAAACAAGATTACTATCACAAAAGACGCGTATGTTTAAGAAAACGACATTAAAAAAGCAAAACAAACTTAAAATCCCAGAATAATAAAGTGGTCTGTGAAATTTTCTATTAAGCAGCTTTATACTGAAGTTTGGCAACGTTGCCAACTTAGATAACTATTGCAAAAGATACAGTAGAGATAAGAATACGATAATCAATTTCCTTTTCAATGTTTGTTTTCTTTCACAAAAAAAAGGGCGATTCTCTTGTGATTGTGAAAAGGATGTCGGGGCGCAATTATTGTCCTTCCGTTTCGCACTGCACGCTGCGTAGACAGACAGACAACGCTAAAATTTATGCGAAGACATGTCCTGTTTCCCGTCATCAGGCACAGCCGCAGAGCCAGAGACAACAATAACTGTTTCCTCTTTGCCAGCAGCAACAACAACAACGACGACAACTTGACTGGCTACTGCGCCAAGAATCTTCTGCAAAGGGTTCGAATCGTTTCGTTCTCTCTCTGCTCTGCGCTTGACTTTTGCCAGGGCGATCGCTTAGACGGTCCCCCGGCCAGTCCCGGGCAATCTCTCTTAGTCTGGTTGCCTGGCTGACTGACTGACTGCCTGGCTGGTTGGATTCATTGGCAATTATAACTTCCTCAATTATCCAGCGGAGCGCAGCTAAGCTGTGCGCTTCCCGTCATTCATCGTCATTCTTTTTAACATTTTCCTCCTTTTTTGCAGCTCTTTCTAAAGTATATTAATACAGATTTTATGCGCTGCTTGCTTGCTGGCATCACAGATACCCTGCACAAGTGAAGTACATATTAGACACCGGAGATACTTTATGTATTTACGCATCTTTTTACCTTCTTTAGTGTTTGAAAGGGTTTTCTTATCATATCTCAAACTCCCCTTAGCAGCGCATCTTTGCAGTCACTCTAGCCGAGCCTTCACAGGCTGCCAGAACATGTGAGCCCCAATCAACTCTACTTTAGATGTGCACGTTGTTTCTGCCGAAGAATGCCCAGTGTAGAGTTTTGTCGTTGCTGCTGTTGTTGTTGCTTTGTCGCCAATGTTGTGTCGGTTGATGTTGTTGTTGTTCTTGGCTTTTTTTTCCTTCGGCTCGCGATTTCCGTTGACTTCGATGGACTTCTCCGCACAGGGGTCCAACTTCCTTTGATACTGAACTGACTGGGGCCTGGCCTTTGCGCGTGCGTGTCAGTTGATCAGTTTGCCTGCCAGATGGTCAGAGATCTTGCCCTGCTCTGCCTTCTCTCTCTGCTCAGCTCTGCTCCCCCGCCATTGATTGCCCTTATTAATTATATAATTAAATCTGTAATGACAGGGAGGAGGCCTAACCACTTGCCCAGCTCTCTCTCTCGCTGGCCCTTTGTTTCAGCTGAATTGCCGCGTAATTGTTTGCTGGGTACCAAAACTTCCGTTCTCATGCAATCGACAGACCGAGCGAACTATCTGTGTGTGCCCCAAAAACCACTTCCACTTCCCGTTGATATCTTTGGGTATTTTTGTTGTTTCTTTGTCTTCGTCTCTGTCTCTCTTCCTCGATCGTCGTCTGGTCATTTGCCTCAGCTGCGCGTGTGCTTCAACCCTTAACCTTAGGTCAATTGTGGTTGGCCTGAGCGAAAGTGTCGAAGAAGTGTGTGCAAAGTAATTCGATAAGGACAACAGTTGCTTGAGGGTAAATATCTTGCTGAACCCGCACCCCAAAAGGAGGTTCAAGCAAGGGGTGAACCTGTGGTTAAGCTCGAACTTTGAACCAAGGATTGATTACACATTCGTTGAAGTCTTAATTAGTATCGATATTCCGTTATTCCTCAACGCTGCAAGACAACTTTGATTTTAGTTGAGAGATATTTACAAGTAATTCTGTAAAATTAACTTTAATTCTCAGAATATTACCTAGACAAAAAGGCTACCTTAGGATATAGTTGTCCGACTTTAATGAAATTAAAAAAAATGCAGTCGTCGATTTATGTCTTAATTTGATTGGCACCGATAAGTAAAGTTTTTTCGAAGGTCAATGCTGGTCTTCATATGAAAATCATAATTGCAGACGATTGTTTTATTGTTCCGATTATGATGATATTTTGTATGCAAATTATTTATTTCAATGTATTTGGTTGTTATATCTTGAACAATTACAAAGCTCGGCCAATAAGTTGTAAGCATGTGTGCCAAGTTTCATCAATCGATATCTCAAAAACTGAGAGGTTATTTGCAATAGACAGACGGACGGACGCACGGATAGACAGGCATGGATATCGACTCTTCTAATACTCATTGAGAAGATAAATATATACTTTACAGGGTGGAAGATATCTCCTAAGTTTTGTTTAATCTGCTGGCCAAAATTATAGTCATGCAAGCGTCTGTGAAGTTCTCTTTCAAGAAGCCTAAGGCTAAAGTTTGGCAACGTTGCTAGGAATATTATATAAATCTACAGTTAATATAGGAATACCAAATGTAACTTCCTGAATATCTGTGTGTAATAAACAGGTAATTATATACTTTAAATCCTTACTCTTCTCCGTATTAATAAACGTAACTTAGACTTTACTCTCTACCAAACCACATTTTGATGAGGCTTTTACACCGATCCCAAGCACTTTGGCAGACTTTCATTGCGCTTGTAATCGCAACTTAACAATTAAATTGAATTGTCTGTCTGGCTGTCGTCCCCTCTGACTCTGTGAGGGTATTAAAACTTCGACACCCCGCAGCAGTTGTTGATTTGTATCTGTTCTGTTTTGTTTCTCAATTTCTTCATTGGCTGCATTTATAAAAGCCGAACGGAAGTTGGAGGCGTTACTCAGCGCCAAATCCGACAATCACTTGGCATATGGCATGGTTTAGCCAGTCTCTGTATGTGTGTGTGTTCAAGTAATTTATATCCACACACACACACACACACACTAACTGGCACACACACACTTAGCATACTCGGAGTCGCAGCTAAATAGTCTTGTTGACTTCTTAGAGTCGGTTCGGTTATTAAAAAGCACGCGAAACGGGGCAGCCCAAAGAAGAAAGCGAAACGCAGCTACTACGTAGTCCACTGATGTGCAGCAGTTTTCTTGTATTTCCCCCTCCCTCTCCCTCCCCCCCTACCGTCATACAACCCCCTCCTTCTCTCGTAACGCCTCAGGTTGTTTTACATTTATTTTCGTTGAATCTTTCGGCTTGCCTGCCTGCCTTACTCGTTCAACGGGCTTCTGTACGCAGCCACTTGTTGCCAGTTGTTGTTGTTGTTGTTGCTGCATCGTAGCAAGAGAGTGAAAGATCGAGTCGGCGATCGATATCTTTAATAATTTCATTCATGCCTCGAGTTGTGTTGTTGCCTTCGCTGCACAAGTGTTGTGCGGCCGGAAATGAAAGCTTATTTAGCGTGCTGCTGCTGGTTTTTAATAATTAAATGCCGCGGGGCCTTGCCAGCTTACGATCGGCACAAGTATCAGTTGCCCCTCTCTCCCTCCCTCTCTCTCTCCCTTTTGATGCGGTGCCCTGAGTTGCTCTGCTCAGACCACAGGGGCGTACAACTTCCGTTCGAGGTTTTCCCCCACATGGCAGGCTATTTATAAAGTCGGGCTTTGAAACTAGCAAAGCAAAGTGAGGAATCTTTGGCAGGTGGCAGAATTAATCCCTCTTTATGTAGCATATTATATCTATGTCGCAATCATTGCTAAAGGGTATTCCAATGTGAGTATTGCCAACCTTTGTTGTCTTTCCTCTCTCTCTCTCTCTCTCTCTCTCTCTCTTTGTGAAACACATTATCAATGGGGAAACTACGTCGTATTTTCTGCGAAAGTCTGTTAAGAACCCAAAGCGGACGGGGCTGATACGTGTGCGACAAAGGAGTACTTTGAGTATTACGACAACAATGGAACTGACACCGACAACAACAACACAGCAACAACAGCAGCAGAGGCGACGTAGATGGAATAACTATAAGGCGATAGAAACAGCGTTAAGAGTCGGAACAAGTAATTATATGGAAAGGCAGTTGCAGCAGGCAGCGCTGCGGAAGCGGATTGCCCCGTCAAAGGCAGATGCGGGCTGCAATTTGATGCAGCAGAACGGAAGCAGCTACGCCGACTGAGGCAGAGGCAGTGGCAGCGGCTGAGGTAGCGGCAGAGCGGATGTGAATGCTTCCGCACGTAGACGAAGAAAGAATGAATGAAAAGTAAACGAGCGAATGAATGAAAGATAGGAATATACACAGAAGGAAGGCCAGGGCAGGGGAAGGAAGGGGCAGGGGCAGGCAGGGGCTGGCATATAAGGCAACCCCGCTGCATATTTAAGTAAGCACTTACGAGTGTTCGCTGACGTCGGCAAGAATCGGAAGTGGAAATTGAAAGGGAAAAAGGAAGTGCTTCACATTTAGCCAGGATTCAGTCTGCCTCAGCTCAGCTTGTGCGCGGACTGAGGGCAGGTGTGTTGTTTCCTCGTCGCAGCAGGAAAACGGAAGTAGGAAGTAGAAAATTGTATGAATGAATCTCACTCCAACTCTGAAGCCATACGATAAATATTACTAGCTATATTCACTCAGCTATTGTGGTGCAATTTTGCGTGGGCGCAACACAGATACATACATAATACGCTGAACTACAACAACAACAAAGCATGTAATGTTAAATGGAGCAAACAGACCATAAAAGCAACAACAACAACAGCAACAACAAAAGATTCCATGAATGAAATATCTACGCTAATAGAAATAGTATGAAAACAAGTTTTGAAATAGATTCACACATCGTATACTGTGTGCACACACTTGCAATCATATATCTATCCATGTATGTGTTTCTATATATGTGTCCATCTATCTATGTATCTAAGGTATTCCATCTATCTAGCTGTATCTAGACAGACGTCTATCATCTACCTATCTATACATGTATCATCTATCCACCTATCTAGCTATCTGTCTATCTAACTATTCATCTGTCTATCTATATAAATACCTAGTAATAATACCAAGCTTTGTACCTATATATATATATATATATCTATGCATGTGTCTATATATCTATGTGTCCATCGTTGTTTCATTTTATCTATCTATGTATCCATCAATCTATCCATCTATGGTCTCTCGTCTATCTATCCCCCTATCTGTCTGTCTTCCTACATATTTATCCGTATGTCTATCTATATACTATCTATCTATCCATCTATGTATCTACCTATCTGCCTGTCTATCTATCGTTCATTTTCTCCATATATCTATCTATCAAAATGATATCTGTCGCTATACGTATCTATCTATTCATATATCTATCTATACACCCATCTACATATGCATATAACTATCTTTATGCCTATCTATCTATGCACCTATCTATATAACTTCCTATACCTGTATCCATATACGATCTGCATACGGCATCATAAATTGAAATGGATTTGGGATTTTTCACTTAAGCTAAACATTTTGCACGTAACTGTAAGTGGAGCTGTATCGCAATGGCTGCGCAGCAGTACATGTATCTGTAGCTATCTGTCTGTATGCGTGTGTATCTTTATGTGGTTGTAGATGTATCTGTATCTGTATCTCGTTCGCTGTCGTTTCATTCATAAAAATGCTTATTTCCTGTTGTTTGGCTAGGCGACCGCCTAGAGCGCTTCATGTTTCGAGTATAGTTTGCACAGTCATAAAAAACACACACACACATACAACACACACACACATACTGCACACTCTCATACAGTAAAACAAACACACTAAAAGTCATTTAGTCTGGCGATAAGATAATAAAATCCGCTTAGATACGCGCTTTTTTGCGCTCTGTCTTCCTCTTGTATCTGTGACTGTGTCGGTGCTTGTATCTATATCTGTCACACACACACGCACATGTATTGCTCACTCTGTGTGTGTGTGTATTTTACTATGAAAATTAATAGCAACAACAAAAGAAATTAGCGTAATTAGCAAATTACTCGCCATATATACATTGCCCTTTGTTGCTGTTGCTTTTGTTTCATTTTGTGGCTTGGAACTGACGTCGTCTGTCTCGCAGTCAGTCAAACGGTCAGTCGGTCGCCTCGCGACATCGTCGTCGTCGTCGTCGTCGTCGTCGCATTTCAGTTTCTTGGCCGGATATGCTGAATTTGCAGAAAAGGCGGAAAAATCGCATAAATACTTATTTTATTTGTTGGAACGTTTTTCTCAGTTCTCTCGCTTACACGCGCTCCCAAAATAAATACACTTAATTGACGTTTCTTAGCAGGGGGTGGGGAGAGTGTAGGAGGGGGTGAACTTTGGTAAAAACGAAATACTACACTATATATATCAGCGACGACGCCCACGAGGCTTTGCCGCAAATGTGGAACAATGGCGCAAAAGGGGCTGACAGTTTGTCTGGCAGGGTTTGATCTGTTCCTCTTTCTGTCTGTACGTTCGTCTGCTCGTCTGTCTGTCTGCTCGTCTCTCTGTCCGTTGTCATGTGGCCAATTAGACGAGGCGTACTAAACAGCTTGTTGTCGCACAAAGATAAATACAGAACTATTGCCAAGTGGAATTATTGATATTATAAAGTTCGAGTGCGGGTCATCGCACTATTGTAATCTTCTATTTCCTGTGTTACTATATTCCCATTTTATATATATTTCAACACTTGCTAGCATTTGCTGATTACAGTAAAACTTCATAAACAAAACCAAACTAGAACGGAACTAACAAAGTGGCTTTGGCTTCTTGTCGCCTTGGACTAGAATCGTCTTGCAGTGCACGACATTGAATCGAAGCAGCTGTGCTTGAGTACCTTGAGTAACACATATTTCAATTTGCGTTTCGATTAGTCAGTTAGTTTGGCGGTCAAGCAGATGGTCACAATTGGGGGTTTTGTTTTTTTCCCCACCTTATCAGTTGATAAGTATCTCAATCGGGCCAGCTTACGATAGCAGGCGCAGAGTCAAATTAGTTCGTGTGTTTATACCCGCTACACAGAGGGCAGAAGGGTATTTTAACTATGCGTTAACTACAGATGTCTGTAACAGGTTAAATGAGGCGTGGCAATACCGGCAGTCAAGTTAATATATTCTAGTTCGATTGTGTGTCTGTGTGAACACTTATATCTTGCAGACTATAACAGTTAAAACTTCTAGTTTTGGTTACAATGTGTATTATTGTTGCCTGCATAATAAGTGTGATTCAGAATTTGACCACGCCCTCTTCCGCCCACGTAAATTGATAAAAACCGAATTTCCGGCCTAATTTAAAAGAAAGTATGCTTATTTTTAGTGTATACAATATTTAGTATAGTCCAAATATTTACTGAAAGTTTGATTGCGAAAGGATATTTAACATGATAGTTATTCAAGAAATAGTTGTAGTTGACGTTCAGATTTCTGCCGCCTGCAAGGTATGCAATACAAAAATAAACTTAATTTAGAAGCTACATATTGAAGGGTATATAACAGTCGAGTACACTCCACTATGCCTTGCTTACTTGTTTCCATTCATTCATTATGGTTTTGCACTTGGCCTCGCACTGATAAATGTATCTATAAGTGTTTCCGATTTGATAAAAAACAGCGACGCATTCAGCGAATTTTAGCGCAGATCGAATGCACTTAGTGCCTTTGCCTTTGCTTATCAATGAAATGCGCTGAAATCTTGCTTTGTTGTTGCTGTTGTTCGGCCACTGGTTGGCAGTTTGCAGCACCCACCTGAGCTGATACTTCAATTTGAAGCCCACAGACTTCCTGTGCGAGTGAGTGAGTGAAAGAAAGGTCTTTGTGCCGGCCTCCTACGAGCTGAGGCTGAAGCTGACTGCGACTGCGACTGCGACTGCGAGTGCAGACACGTGGGCGTAGCGGGCTGCAGTCACAGCGGATGCTAATGAGCATGACTAGACAGTTGCCCGATAGCACTGGCAACTGTTGCTGCTGTGCCTGAGGTGTTGCTGCTGTTGTTGTTGACAGCAGCCCCCACCTAAGGCCGGAGGCGTTGCAGATGAGCTGCAACTGTTGCTGCTGCAGCTGCAGCTGCAGCTGATTTACTTGTAATCTAATAAAATGTCATAGGTTCTTCAGATTCATTAAGCAGCAGAGGCAGGAAAGGGGAAGAATAGAATATTATAAAGATGCAGCTTAGTTCTTAGGCTCAGTCTTAGCTGCAACTCCTCCACAACTGATGAATATATCTTTATGGTATAATATACCAAACTATGCCGTGGTCAATGCCTATGTTCCGTTCCATTGAGTGTGGACAATGAACAAACACTTGAATCAACGTCAAGTGGGGGAGGGGAAAGGGGAGAGAAAACTGTACGCCCCAAAGTCAGCATATGACGTAGGCAGCTTTATAGCTGCCATTCACATGTTGTTTGTTTGTTTATGCGAGCCTCTCTCGCATTCATTTGAAATGCATAGAAAGAGGAACTGTAAACAGACGATGTCGATGTCGATGTAGATGTGGAGATGTGAAGATGTCCAAGACCAGCAGCCAAAGATTGAATAATTGAGGAGGCAATGCTGAACTGAAGAAGCAAAGAACTGTCGAGCTGTAGAACTTGTTGTTGCTGGTACTGTTTGCAGCTACCCCGAAAGGCTTATCCAAAGCGATGACGTTGCCAAAGTTCTGGCGTGATTAAAGCTAAAAATCTAAGCCCGTTCCACAGATGTTGTATCTTTCTATACGCGCTACAGATGTATCTACATATATATGAATTTATATATACATACTGCGCGCAGCTTTTGTTGTGACGGATGTAGCAAATTTTGGCACTCTGATTTGTCACACACACAGCAAGAAAAAGAGAGAGAGAGGGAGAGAGATAGCTAGCTACATATGTTCTACATCTATATATGCTTCTCCCTGTCTGTCTCTGTCGCAATGTCGTAATGTCTCTCTCTCTCTCTCAGTCAGGCAGCTAATTTAGTGTTTCCTGCTGGCAACTGCAGTTTCAAAGCTACAAAGACAAAAAACCCCAAAAAAAAAAGAACACGAGGTAAAGCAAGCAGTGCGAGAGAGAGAGAGAGAGTGGGAGAGCCCCCAAAAAATATTATTAATCTAGCAAAAAAACAAACAAGATAATTGCTATCTGTCTTGTTGAATCTCAAACGTTTCGAGTACATCTCGTAAATAGTTCAATAAATTCGTGAATTCGCCTTGTGTGCTCTTGTTGTTGTTGTTGTTGTTCTTGTATGAAAATAGACAACATCCGGTCTGTACAAAAAATATAAATCATATTTTTAGATGAACCACGGGGTAGAACTATGAATGAATGAATAGTAAGCAAGGCGAGGAAAAACAATTGAATGAGAAACATTCAAATCGATTTGTGATTTGCCATTTCTTTACTATTTACATATATATGCCATATATTTACCCCTTCCCCCATTGATATTGCTTAAGATTATGAAAAACTGTGTGGAAATGGAAATAAATTAACACATTGAATGAAAATTCAACGACAACGACGCGCGCGCACTGCTGAAAACGGAGCGTATGAGTAATCAACGACAGGAAATGGTGACAAATGCGCCTCCCCATCCCCCTCTCTCTGCGTGTGTGTGTGTGTCTCCCTATATATGTATATGTGTTGTAGCTATTTGCACCGATAGCAACAAGCCAAAAAAAAAAAAAGAAAGAGAATTTCAATAATTTATTTGGTTTGAATGAAATACGAATGAAGCAAGCGGCGACGCTACGTGGCCGCCATTGGGGCGCCCACAGGAAACGTTGACGCTGGCGCAGCCAGCGACGCAGCGCAGCGCAGTCTATGCTGGCGTTGGGTTGGCAACAGTTTCCTGTGTTTAATTTGTTGTTGCTGTCGTTGTCTTTGTTGTCGTTGTTGTTGAGTGCAAACGAGTTACGACAACAAACATATTACAATTTGGTTCAATGACTTTGCCCAGCGATAGAGGCGACGCTGGCAACTCTAGCACTGCGCTGCGCTGCCCTGGGCACTGGGGCTGGGCTGCCCCTGGCTCGGGGGCGTTATCTAACCCGCTGTAAACACCCATTTAGCCAAAACACCCACAACACAAGCCCGTTTATCAGCAGCGGCAGCAGCAGCGCCACTGGCAATATTAAGGAAGTGCCACATACATACATGCACACACATGCACACACATGCATACACAGGCACACACACAACACAGAGACACACTTGCCCGACTTGTGCCAGATGCGCTGATAAGCCACAGCACGCCCCGCTCGCAATCGTACTCAATTATTATGTTACTTTTTGCAACTATTTGCTGTGGCCGTATTATCTCTACTCACACTTCATTCTCTCCCCCTCGCTCACTCTCTATCTCCCTCTCTCTATCTCTTTGCAGTTCGTGGACATTGGCGTGGTGACCTCCATCGAATCGAATCACAAGAATATTGAATTTGCACGCAAAGGTCAAGAGATTTGCATCAAAATCGAACCGATTCCCGGCGAATCCCCCAAAATGTTTGGACGACACTTTGAGGCAGATGATTTTCTCGTGAGCAAGGTAAGTTCCCTCGTCTTATCGATAAGGTACTGAGTAGCTTTCCAGCTGCACAGCACATAATCTTTTACTCAATGAATACGCAGCAGAGCTACCCACAGCTTTATTGTCGTCGTCTAGTATTCTTTCGTTTTTATACCCCTGCTAAAGATAAGGTAGAAGGGTATTCTAACATAGTAGCAACTGCAAATGTTTGCGGCAGGCAGAGAGAGGCGTGGCAGACTCTACAAAGTGTATATATTCTTGATCAGCAGCAGCAATAGAGGCTATAAAGAGCCTCTTACGTCTGTGTGTCTGTATGAACAACTATATCTTAGAGACTATAAGAGCTAGAACTATAAATTTATTTGTTGATAAAATGTCTTATTACTGCGGGCATAATAAGTATAATTTAGAATTCGACCACGCCCCCATCCGCCCCTGTAAATTGATAAAAACCGAATTGCAGGCGTAACTTCTAAGAAAGAAGTTCATTTGTGTGGCTGCACAATAATCTTTATAGTCCAAATGTTTTCTGAAAGTTTGACTGAAAAAAGGCTATTTAACATAAAAGTTATGCAAGAAATAAGTTTAGTGGTTGCTCAGAGTTCGTCGCCTGTAAGGTATGCAATACAAATTTCACTTGGCCTAAAGGTATATATTGACGATATAAGTAACGGGTATCTAACAGTCGAGCACCCTCTACTGTAGCTTTCTTTCATGTTTAGTTTCTTATTTATTTTATGGCCAACACAATAATTGGCCAATTCGAATTGACAATCTCGCTCGATAAGGTGTTGGCTTTAACAGTCGAGTAGGGCAATCAAAGCTGTTGTTATTGCCACCGGTTTCCGGCCATTGACTGGTGTGGTGCTTGAGTGCTGGCACCTGCACCGAGCAGTACCGGGTACCAGGTACACCTCTAAAAAGAGCCCCCCACAGCGCTATCGCACTTAGAAATGAATTGAAGTGTAGAAAAGAAAAAAAAACACTTAAACTTTGGCAATGCGCCATTCCCTTGGCGATTCCCCTACCGCTTCGCCCCTGTTCCCTCCCCCAGGGCTTCTCTCCTGGCCAACTTGGCTTATCAAATTACATGGCCGAGTGTGGCGTTAAAAGGTCTTGGCAACTTCCGTTGGCGGCACAAATGGGCACAATCATTTGATTAACAATGATAATTACTTAAAAATGCTTACGTCAGCAGAGAGCGAAGGTCACTGGGCGGGGGCAGAACGTGTGGGCGGTGGGCGTGGGGTTGGGGAAGTTGGCAACTCTCGAATCGATAATGAACTTAATTTCTCGCGCTATTTTAGTGCTGCTTATCAATGCTGTGGCATCAGTGACGTCAGCAGCGCTGCTCGGTAGAAGAAGGGGAGGGAAATACAAGGGATGGGGAGGGGTAGGGGAAGACTCGTTGGGTAATTGCCCATTGAGCTTCACTTTGCTGCGAGTTTGATTCAATTAATTTGCCGTTAAAATTGTTTGCTCGCCTCTTTCAGCTTTGGGTAATAAAATTCTGGCCGCAAAACGGCGAGAACACACACAAACACACAGCCAAGGACGAGCTGTGCGTTGTGTGTGTGTGTGTGTGTGTGTGTGTGTAGTCCCCATTCAGTCATATCTATTTACAGCCGCCTTGCTATTTTTAGCTCTCAATGCCTTCTCATGCTATCAAAGGGTATTATGTCATTGCTGACCTGATCGAGGTGCGGCCAACCCCGCACCCCCCACCATCCCCCACAAGCAGCCAGCCCAGCCCCACCCAGAGCCACGCCGTGCCGTGCCGCACTGTGCCGTGCCACACTGTGCTGGGCTGGTCTGGTCTGTGCTGGACTGACGTCACGTTTCACCTTCCACGGCAATGCACTTGCAACTGGCTGCCTCGTCGTTCATTGACTTCTGACGTCGTCGTCGTCGCTGTCGTCGCAGCACTAACCCAGTTTTCGTTCGCGTTGCGTTGCGTTGTGTTTTGGGCTACTCACTTGACCCAGTTGCGTGCAACGACGACAACCACGAGGGGCGTACAACGACGAGGGGCGTGCCGGGGCGTGGGTTCAGCTGCTGCAGCGGCTTTGACTTTTATCACAGATTCTGACGCATTTGTCGACCCGCTTTTCAGCGCCGGACTGCAACCCAAATACCAGTGCCCCGCCTCCCCATTCCATCTCTCACCTTTCACCCCTTGGTTAAGACTCTGTATGCCAACATACGGGGAGTACTGCTCATACAAACTAGAGGGTGCTTAGAGTGTGTTGGAGACAATGCAATGCAGAAATTGTTTTGAAATAGATTTCTATACTTATTGCGAGCTGACTATAAATGATATTGCAAATTAAAAGTATATTGAATATGTTTATAATACTCCATATTATTCCAACTTATTGAAAACTACAAAACATGAATAACCATTCAGTAAATGTCATAGACAAGGGACATTGGTGGATTTAAAGCAAAGCTATGATTCTCAGCTATCTTAAATTCTATATAGGGAATATGGGAATAAAGACGCTCAAAAAATAAGTTTAATTTACGATATGACAAACCCTTTAGTTCAGAATATTTTTATACCCTTCGACCATTGAAAATGGTCAAAAAAGGGTATACTAACTTGTGCAAATATATGTAACAGGCAGAAGGAGGCGTGGGAGACCCCATAAAGTATATATATTCTTGCTCAGGATCATTTGGAAAGGGAGGACTCAGTGTCGACTGAATAATATTAACAAGCACTAAAGCTACTGTCGAGTATGCTCGACTGCGATATACCCGCAACACATCAGACCAAAAAGATTTCTTAACGAGAGCAACAGTCGCGAAAACGCGACAGTGGGATACCCTTCGACCACCACAGATATGTTAAAGTCATAAAGTTGTATCTTTTATACAGCGCTTACAAATTGAGTTCAAAAATTAAATTATTGATTTGTGGGGGCGGTGGGCGTGGCACCTAACATTTGAAATAAACTTGATCTGCTTATAGTACACAGGAGTCTTCCTGCCAAATTTGGTAACTCTAGCTTTTATAATAGCTGAGATCTGTGCGTTCACACAGACAGACGGACAGACGGAACTCCTATAGCTCCTATGTTTTTTGTTGCATACTTTCAGGGAGGAGCTTCGAAATCAATACATATTTACAATTTGTTAAATAATTTCTATCTTTATTATCAGATCGCAAAGAAATTTTGTAAAATCATTTGGCTGTTCATAATTATTGTGCTTACGTAAAAAGGAACTGTCCTGCATTAAAATTCCGTTTGAAAATCTGCAATTTAAGGGGGTGGGAGAGTCGTGGCCAAATAGTAACACAATGACACCAAATTTGTTAGCCCTAGGTCATATAGTCCCTGAGTTCTAGGTTACGGACGGAAGGACAGACAGACGCACATGGCTATATCGACTCGGCTGATGCTGATTCAGTTGTTCGGTTGGCACAAAGTTATTATACCCGTCCACACTATAGGTATCAAAACATTTAAAATTACAAACACATAAATTGAGGAAATATATAAAAATGTAATCGAAACAATATGAATGCAGAATCAATCTAGAGAAAACAGTACAAATAATATGACATTCCAGGCGAAAATGCGCTGATTGTTGTGAATGAGTTATGAGTGCTAAAAGTGTAGATAAAAGTCAGAACTGATAGAGGTGCCACGTACATCAGAAACCTGTTTCTAGTAGTAGAAGGAGAAAAGTAACTCGTAGATGATATCGGATTACTCGATAATATCGCGGTTGCCTTATGCGCAGCCATTTAATATGCACAGCCATTGCCATTATTGTCGGCTGTATTATCCGATATGGCAGTTGAAGAGCCCGTCTATAGCCCGTGTCGGGGGTAATAAAGTATGCAGCTCTCAAATTGAAAGCATTGTGTGTGTGTGTGTGCGATAAGAAAATTAATATGCATTGAGCGAAAATGAGAATTTTCTGGAATTGTCAACTAAGAATAGAGGAGGAGACAAACAAAGCGGATGCAACGATTAAAGATTGTGCTGGAAATACTTTAATAGATTGTAACTTATAGATATAGTCATAGCCAAAGCTAATGTAATGCTTTATGTTCTCTTTCTTTTTCTCTTTCTTAGATTTCCCGCCAGAGCATCGATGCCTGCAAGGATTACTTCCGCGACGACTTGATCAAGGCTGATTGGGCGTTGATGGTGGAGTTGAAGAAGCTCTTCGAGATTCTCTAAATACATTTGCCAAAACATCACGTACAACCCCCAGCAACCCCAGCAACAGCAACAGCATAAAAAAGAAGAACTGAGAACAGCCCGAATTACAGCAGTAGTCAAGATAATAAGTGCAACAAAAACTTCTTCTCTTGCATGCAGAAGATTATGAACGTATTCAATTGAATCTATTATTGCTGTACTTAGTATTTTGACCACAAGTGTATAGAACATGCAACATGCAACCTGCAACTCCTAGACTGCTTCAGCTCGAGGCCAGCCCTGGCCTTCTTATGTAGACTAGTTTATGATTTGTCCTCATCAACGGATCGTTGTTTAAATAGTTTACATCAAATTTGTAACAGCAACAACAATTTTTGCCTGCGCTTCTTTTTTGTTACGCCTGTGAGAGAAATAATAAAATGAATAATAAAAGTTGTACAAAAACAAAAATCGAACAAGACATCAACGTTTGCCAAGAGTGTCTTCTTCTTCTTGGTGTTCCTCTTCAATGATAATAATAACTGTGTCAGCAATGACGTCACAGCGCACCATGAGTTGGGCGTGTAACCTTCGTGCAGGATATTGACCCAGCAGCAGCATGCGCAATGCACCAGCAACGCCAGCAGCTCCTATTCATTCATGCTGGCCAAGGATGCCCCATGTTGCTGTTGCTGTTGCTGGTGCTGTTGCTGGTGTTGCTGCTGCCGCTTGTGAATGGGAGCGGCAGCCGCCTGGCAACGACGCAACTGCAGAAACTGGGTCAGGCAGCCGTGCGGGTTCGTTCAACCTGCAGCCACTGCTACCACTGGCGAAGTGGAAGGACGATTGTTTCTCCAGCTATAAGTAGCTATAACCCACACTACACACACACCACACACACACACACACACATGGACAGCAGCAGCATGCCAAGGATTATGTGCTGCTGCTGCTGCTGCAAGTGCGTCAATTAACCAAGGCTTGTGGCGCACTTGAAGCGCATGACGATTGCAGCATTTGATTAAAGTCCCTGAAGTTCTCAGCTCCCTCCCTCCGGCCAAAGGATATGCAGCATGCAGATGCTTTTCATATTTTCCAAGTATTTCCACTTCTCGCTGTGTTGCTGAATGAGTTTGGTATTGTGTGAACGCCTGAATGGGCCGCAAATTGAAATTACATTTATGTTCAATTCGTGGAAATATTCACAGAATGAAATCAATAAAATATTTAATTAAATGCCCAATGCGCTCAAAAGGTTTATTTAGCAATTCATGCATATAAACTGTACCGATTCACAGGGCTTTATATATGCTCAGGGATGCGTGAAAATCGCACTGATCCAGGGGGAGAGTGGGGGACAGCAATCAGGATGATTTCAAGGCGTACTCAATGACGACACGAACCTAAGCTGCCCATTGAAAAAATCGGAGAGAGAGAGAGCGTAAGAGAGACAGTCAGCAAGCGAGAGAGAAAAAGAGAGAGTGAGTGGGGAAATTTCATTCACAAGGCTCGCCTCAAATGGCATCCACAGTGCTCTCTGTCTCCTGCTCTCTGTGTCCCTCTCTGGTTGTTTTTGGGGTCTGCGTCATGTGGAACGTGGAACTAGGGCAACAGGCGGCGCTGCGGCTGTGGCGCAACCTTCTCGGCTGGGGAGTGGGGGTGGCATTTTCATTGAGAAAAACGAATAGCGAGGGCAAAGGCGAAAAGGATTCGTGGCCACTGGAGCGAGGCAGCTTAACGGCTTACTGAATGTGACTGTGTGTGTGTGTGTGACATGAATGAAAGGAGAAATAAAAGTCAATTCAAAAAAAGGAAAAGTGGCCAAGGAAAATGAGAATGAAAATCAAAATCAAATCAACATCATAAGAGGCTGTGGCAGAGAGGCAGCTTCCGCTTCCAAAATGCCACATGCACGTGCCTTTTCCTCACTTGCTTTGTTTGTGTAGCTGCCCCGTTGATGTTGTTGTTGTTGTTCTTGTTATTGCTGTACGTATTTGCCATGATTTCTTGTTTATACATTTCACCTCGACGTTGTTGTTGATTATCTAGGACACTTGTGACGTCAGGCGGCGCACAATTTATTGTACATTCGTGCACGGGCCTCCACCCCCAACCCTCGCCCCACCCCCTGGCCCAAAAACAACACACCCGAAAAGCAAAAGCAAAGCAAAGTCAAAGCCACTCACAGCCTCTGAAATCTGAATTCGGATGGCCAATTTCAATATGTACATGTATTACATATTCTATATGTATCTTGTATCTTATATCTTTTACTTTTCACACACTGAATGAATGCTAAGGCCTTTTTTAAGTGTGTGCCACGCAGCGTATTGAATCTTTTCGGGTCTCTTCAATTGATTCATTATTTCGAATTGATTCATCTGTACAGCAAATGGATTTACGAGCATTCATTGCAATCTTGTGGGTTAATGACAATAAAAAGGCAAAAAAGAAGTTGCTTATTTCGATAAAAGGCAACAGAATCAGCTCAACATCATATATGTATGTAGTGATGATATACTAAATTTGTATTTATAAGAAAATCAACTCTTAAGGGGTCTAGCACTACCTAATGAGAAAATGAAACTCGTTAATGCACAACAACTGTAGGATTTGTAGAAAATACAACAGAAGAATCATTCTTTCATCTCATCAAATAAGATAATCACATCAATTCGTAAACAAGTGAATATTATCTATGTATTACATATATACGATTAAAGCTACAAAATTTGAAGAGGTTTTACAACTTATAGACAAACAGAATCAACATAAATAATCTGACTGAAAAAAGGTAAACACATTAAATCCTTTACGAAAATACATATCCAACTACAAAATTGTAATGGGTTCTTCACTATATAGAACAGAAGAATCATTTCTCATATCATTAATAAAGATAATCACCTCGAACCAGTAAAGAAGTTATATAAAACGTTACACTTATAAAAACTGCAAGATTTGAAGAGGCTTATCAACATTTAGACCAAAAGAATGATAACTACATTTCATTGAACAAGATAAACACATTAAGTTTATTAAGAAAATATATTCAATATATATAGACATACATAGATTCATTACTCTATAAGACAGAAGAACAATTTACTTAAGCAAGATAATTACATTAAATTTAAAAAGAAATTATATGTGTATATGTAGAGTAATATTATTGAAACCTTCAATATTTAATAGGTTCATCATTTTTTAGAACAGAAGAATCATTTCTCATCTCATGGAGTAAGACAGTAACGTCGAATTCATAATGAACTCGTATAATCTGTTACATTTATAAGAACAACGAAAGTTGAGGAGCATAATCAGCAAATAAATAGACCTAAAGAATCTCTATTATATTATATTAGTCAAGATTATCTTGTTAATTTCATAAAGAAATTCTTTACACTAAAATATAATATTTATGCAAGCTACAAGATTTATAAAAGTTCGTCAGTAAACAATATATTCACATTAAATTAATTAAGAAATTATATAAACTATAATATTTACAAGAACTACAAGATTTAAATAGATTTATCACTACAGAAGAATCAAGTCAATATCTTAAAAAGAATGTACACAAATGTTGTTTTAATGTTCTCATCAACAGAACATCAGTTGTAATTGTTGCTGACAGTTATACTAAAACAAAACTGTAAAATGAAATACACCATGTAAACTACACAGATATATCTGCAATTCGAAGTAGTGTACAGATAAAGTAAAACATATATCAATATAAGCTAAAATCTGAATGATAATTCTAGCCACAAATTGAAACAGACATTTTCATGCAAGCGAAATTTGTTTTAAATTTGACGTCGCACGAGACTCGAGACCGGATGTTGTGGTTGAGAACTATATATAGTATATTCATATACGATATTTATATGTATATGTATTTCGCAGATGAAATTCTAGGAACGAACTGTGCGGGAGCAACGCGCCAATTCGATTAAATTACGATTTAAATGGAAGAAATTCGATATAATTCCGTGTGAGAGGGTAACCCTGGATATCAGCTGGATGTGGCTATAGCTATACATAAATATGTATACGTACGTATGAGTGTGTATGTGTGTGTGTGTGTGTGTGCTTGCTGTTGGTGACCTTGAGCACAGTGCAGCGCGCTGCAACAACCCCCAATGCGGAGCTGGATTCAGAGCCAATGTCGAGGTTACGCCTATCGAAGGCCGTTGCCAAGGCAACGACGCCAACGCAGCAGGCGGTCTCGGTCTCAGGGCCAGCTCATTGGGCAGGAAGTGCAGCCTGCAAGCACCAGCAGCAGCAGCAGCGTGCAGCGGGAGCGTTTCGTTTGGGCGGCCATTGAACGGCAGAGCCATTTTCAAAATGGCCGTCAAACAGTTGACCTTGAACACAGCCCGTTCATTGGCTGCTGCAGTCAGGGACGGACAGCGGGGTAACAGAACCCGAGCAGGGGGGAAAGTTGCACAGCAGGGTCGCGGGGGGTAAGAGGGAGGGGTTAGGGTGAACCATTATAGTCAGGGTCAGTACACAAATAGAACGCCAACAGAGCCCAATTTAAGCCAAGATGGCAATCCAATTAAAGAGCCCGAAAAATTGCATTAAGCTCGCTGAACTTCTGCGAAATGTGAGGCTGCAACGCGGTGGCAGCGCGGCATGTCCAGCTGCATTCGCCACATCAAAATCAACATCAACTTCAGGCCTTCAGTCGAGTCAGCGCTGCCCACGCATTGCGCGTCCAACCCAATCCGCGAAGAGGCTTTGTCAGTCTTCGTTCCATTGTCGGCCGCATACGAATCGTGTCTCGTGTCCGCATCCTTTCGGCCAGCAGCCGAGCAGGGAGTCGTGCGGCAGCCGATGCTGACTGCACTCGTCGGTCCATGGCATGGCAATTTCTCGATGCAAATGCCGTGCAGCGTCGTGTCAGTCTATGGACGCGCGTCAGGCTGCATTCAACGTACCACAATCTCAGCGAGGCAACAGTCACCAGGAGCAGACTCTCCTCACTGCATCCGTCTCTGCACTGTTCCAGAGTGTGCATATCAATTTCAAAAAGTTTCCCCAGCCCCAGCGAAGTTCAGTTCGATTGAGCACGCAATTAAATAGAAGACATTAAATCGCATAAAAAATCAACTCGCGCCAAGTATATTCAGTGGCGCACACTGCGTATGTGCAATAATCCTGAAGTAGTGACAATTTTCGCAGTGCATTTGTGAAAAAGTTAATAAACAATTAGTGCATGTCTAAATAAACTTACTTTATTGCAAATACATTAATTGATTAATCATAGATTCAACTTGAAGTACAGTTGCCACTCGATAAAGCTAAATAACTTTGGAATTAACAACAAATTGAAAGGAATTTCAATAGTGCAATCTATAAACATTTAAAGAAAGTGTCATTCAACAGGGTCTCAAAGGTCTAAGTTCATCCATTGGTAAGTAACCATTAACATATTCCTTGGCTTCACATATCAAATAAACCCTTTATTACTTGACTAACAATGAAGAATACAAAGAACTTTATACAAAGCTGCCTTCCATGAAAATAATAATACAGTTCATTTCAAAGTACATTCTTGCTATGATTAAATAACTTTTGTTTTATAAGTGGTTTAGAAAAGATATTGAATCATAATTATCAGAATTCCAAATTATATGTTGTTCAGGTATTTGCTGATGTTAGAATATTGCAGTTCTCTGGTATATCCTTTTAAAGCAAAATGTTGGAATGGAATATGGTTCTGCAATTAAAACATATTCTACAAGTCCTATCTGATTCTACTTTAGAGATTTTATTAAATCAGAATTCTCAGAAAATGAATTAGATTAGTCACATAGAATGTACCTTTTTGGCCTTCGTCATCGCAATATACTGCCAGGAACTCTCTAACTTTCTAATGATCTCGCATTTCTTATTCAATTTATAAAGAATTGTTTGCACTTCTCTGCAGTCCAAAGCGAGTATAGAAATTGTAGTTAATATAGCTTTCTTATGAATTGGAAATGCCTAAAATAGTGCTTGGAATTTAGACCACTTTGCAAACATAGTTTAGGGCACATAGATGCGCAACTATACATGAAATCATATTAATTTCTTTGAATTTCCTTATGTTGAGGCCTCTATTATTGAAATTGTATTAGAACTCTGGAATTCTAGTGAATGGAGGAGAGAGTGAAGGAGAGTGCAAAAACTTACTTTTCAATGAATTATTGCCTTGAACTTAGGCTACTTTCATACAAACCCTAACTCGTTTAAAAACCCTTATTCATTTCTTACAAATATCTCAATTTGCGACCCCGATTGTTGAAGATGAGCATTAGAGCTCCAGTTCAAAAGAGAGTGCAGTAACTTTTTATCGAATACAATATAAATATATCAAAATAGTGCTTTGAACTAAGACCAATTCGCAAACTTAGTTTAGGCTACTATAATATGCAAACCATTTTAATACAATGGAATTATCTTAATTTGGAACACCGCTTATTAAAGATGACATTCTAAAATAAGCATTAGAGCTCTGGGAACTCCAGTTCCAAAGAGAGTGTAGTTACTTCACCTGTAATGCACTATAAATATAACGAAATAGTGCTTCAAATTATGAAAATTTCACAAACTTAGCTTAGTCCACTTTGATACAAACCTAAATCCGTCTAAAAGCCATAATAATTTCTGCGAAATATCAACGAAGTATCTTAATTTGGGTGCGCTGATTATTCACGATGATAATCTTACTGGAAATGGCATAAGAATTCGAAACAGTAGTCGCCAAATTCCAACAGCTGAACGAATCGTTGAATGCCAGCGAAATTGAATTGGTTCCATTTGGCTTTTGAGTTGTTTTTGGGGCTCGCGAGATTTGCAGCGTCTTACTTCGCTCACTCTCCTCTCGCCTAAACAAACTGTCGTTTAGGTAGCCGGGGGAGTTATTTCTCGTATTCGGTATCATAATGACTTGAAATCAAGATCAACCAGACACAGTTTTGCTTTTTGTAGGTCTGCAGCTGGCAGAGGAAAGGATCGGGGGATTGGGATAGGCATTGAGGCGTTGCCATAAGCTCAAACTTCAAACTCAATTCTTGCAAAACATCTGCTCAGTCTCAAGGCTTAGCTTAAAGAGAGGGAGAGAAAAAGAGAGAAAGAGAGAGAGAGAGAGAGCTGCGTGAATAACTGCGTTAATTTCCCAGGTTGACAGCGGATGTGGCTACTGTTGCATGGCATTCCTGGCGCGGACCTCCTTTTGAACCTGAACCCGGGCTCGGTCCCTGGTTTGGGTTTGCTCTGCACTGTCTCATTCTTCATTCAATTCTTTCTCTCTTTCGTTCTGGCATGAGGCATGAGGCAATCTTTGGCATTCCGCGGGTGTGTCAACTGTCTTCATTTTGGCCAGCGGATGCGCTGCATGCTGAGCGCCATTTACGGCCGGGACAAGCCAGGCCAGGCTAATATGTGCTCGGGTATTCGTGAATAAGCCTCAATGCATCCAGCTGGCTGGCAGTCTTGACTGTCCAGCTCTCCAGGCTGTTGAAAACACCCGCACAATGTCCAAGGGTCTCCCGTTGTGAAAGAATACCTGGGGTCTCTAAATCTGCTATAGCTGTGAAGTTATCCAAGCTCTTTCTGGGTTTCCATTGCGGAAAGTAATAAATCTCTCTATCTATGCAAAAAATCATTAGAAATTGTATCAAATTCATCCAGCAAAATCATAGTCAATATAGGTTAAGAAATCAATATTTAAATTATATAATTAGTCAGTATATAATTGGCATAATTTAAAATATATATGCTGCAAACTCATCTCACGAATACAATAATTATTACTATGAAATATTTCATATATTAATACATTAATATGCATTTTTAATATTTTCGGAGATTAGCAGATTGTGAATCTCCTTTCATCATTGTAACTCTGAAGGTTCTAGTTTGAAATAGAGTGTAGCCAATTTTTTTCCAAAGTTTCTCAATAATCGGAATTACAATATATATATAAAGCAAACAGTTATTTTACGAGTAATGTGCAATAGCATCTAACTGATACCGTAATTAATAATAATATTTTATTTATCAACATATTTATATCTCATTTATCAATTATAGAGGCTCCAATGTTTTCCGAAGAACGGAGATTGTGCATTTCTTCCTTTGGCATTAGAGCTCTAAACATTTTATTTAAAAATAGAGTGTAGTTAATTTTTCTTGCTAATGAATCTAAAGTTGCTAAGCAATTTAAAATTTATGTAAAGCAAATAGCGTACGAATACTTCAACTTTGATCTCACTTATACTACAAAATAAAATAATCTTTCATTTATCAAGATATTTATAACAATTACCTTGCACAGTTTCAAATAGTTGCGGAAGTTGGTAGATTGTGAATTATTAAAGAATTGTTCTCACTTCAGCATTAGAGCTCTAGAAGTTAACATAGAAAAGAGATTGAAAGAACTGTAGATTAGTTAGGTTAACATATGTTATCGTACTTTGAAAAGAACCTAAAGTTTTTGAAAATCGGGAATAATTTAAAACGTATATGACTGAGATAAGCTGGTGAAAATTTATATTTTTTACAAAATCATCTCACTAATATAAAATATTTGATTTGATTAAGATTTGATTAATATCTAATCTTTTCATTAAATAGCTGATCAAGTAACTAACAATAAGGTTTACTCTGTAATATACAATAAAATCATCTTATTGGTATTCGTATTAGCTTCCATAGTTTGAAGCTGTTTCCTATAGTTTCTCTGCACTGTCAATTTTAAATTTATTAATTAACATTTGATAAGGTATGACTTTCGTACAGTATCATCTTATTGGCATAACATGTATGTATATAACATATAATGTATGTATCTTATATCCCATCGGTTTTAATTGTTTTTGTTAATCTTCTAGTTGTTTTCCAAAATATTTTGTAGATCATTCAATAAGATAATCTCAAAAAAGTATAGCAAATACGATATACGTGTATAATAGAATATTTTTAATGAATGATTCGTTCTCAGTTACAATTGACGTGCAACGGAAATTCCGTAATACCAGGAAAAGTATTTGTGCCGCGTAAGATCGGGGTACTTTATAAAATGAACAACATATTTGTTAAATATTTTCCAGCTGAATTTCCGCGGGTTGAGACGGGATTTCCGGCTAAAATGTAAAACGCGAAATGTATCCGGAACAAGCGAAATATAGAGGGAATTCAAGAACTGTTTGTCCAGCTAGTTTTCACACACAGTGTGTAGAAAAAGCACACATAATATTTCGACTATACAATACAATATTAAACATATACAATATTTGTTTATAGCAGAGTATATACATTATAAATTTATCAGTTTTTGTCCAATAAGCGATTCTCATTAAACGCAACATTCCAATTTTCGTGGGCACGGAAACGAGTTGGCGTTTTCATTATACTCTTGTACAATTTGTTAGCTTCAAATATATGTATTTGAAAAATCAAAGAGTTTCTCATGGGGTCTCTCAGTGTGTGCCACCAACGCCGTCGCCGTCGCCTTTGCCATCGCCATCGCCTGCGCCGTCGGTTGCGGGCACTTTCCAAGTTTATAACGACGTCGAGTGTGGTGTATGCAAATCGGACCAGGCCCACCACACATTGGAGGCGAGTCCAAAAAGCGACAGTGCTTCACATTTAACAAATTTTCGGCTGACTCGGCAAAGATATTGAACCTACGTCCAGTCCAAATTTGGCTTTAATTTAAATATGCATTTATTATACTAACTTGTCAGAGTGGGGAGGGTGCCAAGTCGTGACTTATACGGCCATTGTACAGTATGTTATATATATAGCATGTGTTTGTTGGTATTGTAAACTATATAGGGAATATTAAATGTACGACTGGAAAGCCCCAAACCATTCTTAACTTTCACTCTGGAGACATACAAAGAATATCTTTCATTACTCAAATAGAAAAATTTGACTCGTTTAAATTGCATTAGGCTGACAAAATTCATAAGTCGTTAAGGGGAAGTTCTTTTAAGTTTAGCAGTAAATCAGCTAGATTTAAAAAAAAATATTGTCAAAAAATGAATACACATGCGATCTTTTCGATTTGAGGGCTAAATATGCAGTTTATACGAGAAAAAATTATGGAATCTAGTATTTCTGTTTGAAAAATTATTATTTTTAAGAAAGTCAATAATTCTGTGTGAAAAAATTGATCCACAAAAATAAAACTTGAATTCTCTTTTAGTAAAATGATGCCAAAATTGTATTCTTCCTGAAAGGTAACAAAATGAATTTCGTTCCAAACCTAAATTGAAAAGAAATTCCAATTATGTTCGTAGTTCACTTAAAAATTATAAATAATTTACTTTAAATGCTAAATTTACGCTCGAGACGTAAAATAAAAGAATTTGTATTCCAAAGCACTTTTAATGATGTAAATTTGATCAGTATTTCAGACCCTAGTCTAGTATTAGTGACGAAATACATACATATGTACATATGTTAGTTCCGATATAAATGCGCTCAAAATGTTCATAATGATTGAATTTGTACTGACGTATGTGAGTTCAAGTAGCACCCATTAGAATTTAAATATTCACTTACCATAAACACATAGTCAAAAAATATGAAACAGATTTTTTGACAAAAATGTAATTTTTTAATAAAGTAGCTTTCCTAAAAACAGGACCGTAGCGACGGTCTCCAGGGCCCTTGTGCAAAACTTCTCGGGGGGCCAATTGTAAATGCCTTGTTTCAATACATTTCAAAAAATAAAGAAACTAAAGACTAATAACCGGACTCGCTTTCTTTATTTTATACTCGCAAAATGATCAACAGTTTTTGTATATATATACATATATATATATATATTGTAGTTACATTCTTGTTTAGTATAAATAAATATATATTCTTGTTTAGTATAAATAAAGGTAAATATTAGCCATTTCCATCAATTTGAGCATCATGATCTCAGTTATATGAAAAATTAGGGACACCAAACTGGCCTTTAAGCTTTATGTTAACATACATATAAAAACTCTGGCTACTTCTTCCATTTTTGCCAATTGCAGGAGGCCCTTGGCAGACACCTCGCTGCGGGCCTGGCTAAAAGAAAGAAATTGGTAGGCAAAACCCAAAGAGAACTTGATGTGGGGAGAGAGCCTAGAGTGGGTTTTAGAACGAAACTTAAAATATGCCGCCGGCTAGTGCGAATATCTTTGCATACTGAGGTATTTATGGCAGTCTGTGTAGGTATCGTAGCTAACCGATAGCCGTAGATATCGAACTGGCATCCGCTCCGCCCACAGCCGCAGCAGGAGAAGATGTGGGCAAGTTTGTTACCAAAAGTGTCGAAGTTTCATTATGCCCAAAAAATGTTTGGTAGAATCTACATAAGATCGAGTTTTAATATGCTCGCTGTCGCGCCTCGCCTCGGTGACGGGCGACGACAAGTCTGTTGAGCACCAAAAAAAAATACGAAAAATAAAAAAAATACAAAGAAATACAAGAAGAGAAAAAAACGAGCTGAGAAAAAATGCAATTTGCTCAATGGAAGCGTAAAAAACAAGACTCTCAATAATATAGCATTAAATAAAATAGCAAAGCAGGCGAGCGAGAGAGAGAAACAACAATTTTTTAATAAGACAAAAGCAAAAACGAATTTTGTCTTTGCCAGCCCACACGACAAACGGCAAGCAGCAGCGGCAGCGGAGGTGACGGCGACAGCGACGTTGGCAGCGGGGTTGCGTCGCTGGCGGCGCAGGCCTCCATTCATTATAATCGGTTTCATTCATAAAAACGACTCTGGGCAAGTGAGTGAGAGCGCGTTGTGCGCGAATTCGCCGTGCTCTGCTCTCTTTGACTCAATGGCGCAATTCGCTTGAGTGAACAAATTCGCCTTCGCTGTGCTGTGATTTTCTCTCTCTTCCTCTTACTCTCTTTTTCAGACGAAACGAGTTGAGTCTTGTGGCATTGGAGAGGAAGTTTCGAGTGTCGAGCGATGGCACTGTGTGTGAGTGTGTGTACATGAAATACGTACACAGCGAGGCACATGCACGTACGTTTATTTACCTATGTGTGTGTGTATATGCTTAATAAGCCATATTGATACTATGCCATCACTACGACTATATACCACTATATTCTCCCTCGATTCTCATGCTGGCACCCAGTAGTCTCTGTATCCCAAGTGACTCTGTGCCTGTGTGTGTGTGTGTGTGTGTGACTTAATCGTTATCTCCAGGCGATCCGATTTGCCTGTTATCTGACCACCTCTCCCCCTCTCTTCCACCTACTCTTCGTTTTTGAGGCTTGGCTTATTAGACAACAAACAACTCTTCACGCTCGCTTTAACTTGTTGTTGTTGTTGTTTCTTTTTTGTCTTCTTCTCTTTGCTATTTTCAACGCACGTCGCCGTCGGCGTCGCAGCCGCTGCTGCTTGTCTCCTCGCCGTTATTGTTGTTGTACTTGTTATTGTTGCCCGCGCACTCTTTTTTTTATGTCGAAGCCAAGAAAACTGCTACTGGTTTTGAGATTTCAGTTTGAAGTCGTCGCTGCGCACAGCCAGCAGAGGCAGCACACAAGTTGCCAACGCGCCGCAGAGTCGTGTTATTTTCCTTCTGCCATCGACTGCGCAGAGCACTCGGCAACTCTGAAACGAACATCGGCATAGCCAGCCAGACAACGTTGAACCAGTCGTTGTTGTTGTTGTTGGTGTTGTTTTTGGTGCTGCTGCTGTGTTGTTGCTGTTAAAGTGTTTGCCTTTCAATATCACCTACACTCGAACAGGCTGCGCTGCTCGCAAGTCGAATGCCGTTTGAAAGAGAGAGAAAACTACAATACTTGAACTACTTTCTATCGATAAATGAATTATAAAATATCGATTAAATACGCACTAAAATACTAATTAAAATACTCTGTAAAGTCTGTAGCTTGCAGTGATACCAGACTTGTGTGCGAATGATTTGACTGTTTTGTGCTCGCCGCTTCTTAACTTTTCCACTCACACCACACTCGGGTACGACGGCAACAACAACAACTTATGCTTACCTCATGCAACATTCAGATACAGATACTTACTCGCACACACACACACATAGCATGAGAGATACACACACACACAATTGGCAGCTGCAGCTATCCATGCATAGACAGAACAGCAACAACAACATCGCCGCACTTTTTGTAGCTACTTTCGCCTTGCTGTGTGCGTATTTTTCATTCATATTGGCAGCCAACTCGAAACACACACGCACACTCTCTCACACAGTTAGCGCTCATTGAGACTGATATTTTATGGGCCTACGCTGAAAATGTTCGGTGAAAATATGCAACACTGCGGAAGATTCATTGAAAAAATCTCAAAAAAAACAACAAAAGTCGATCAGGAATATTAGAAGGTAGGGGGAGGGGCAACTGATTTGAGTGATTGAATTTGGATTTGTCGCACTGAATGGGGAAAATTTGAATGGGAATTTGAAATCTCTTCGTGATTATGATGTGCTGTGTGTGCGGGGGAGGACGCGCTGCGGGGGGCAGACGGGTTCCAGTGGTGCTGTTGAGTTTTTTTTGTTTGCAGTTAAATTTAAATGAATGAAAAAACTGACATGAATTTTGTCACAAGTGCCCCCAGCGCAGACCCCCGTTCCGACATCATCAGCAGCAGCAGAAACAACAACATCAACAGCAACAACAACAGCAGCAACATGGCCGCGGCGAGCGAGCGCGCCTACAAGTTGGCATATTTTCAATTTCCGTTTTTTACACACCAACAACAGCAATCACACAGCGAAGCCCCCAACACACACACGAACACAGGCAAACACGCAGAGAGACTCACACACACACACAGCCGCACACCGACAAAGCTTCGCAGCCCCAAAGCTTATGTTGGCGTCGTTTGCCGAGGCAGCTAACGGCAGCAGCGGGGGGCGACGGCGACGGTGGCGGCAACGTCCGGTTAGTGTTTAGTACGAAAATTCGTCGTCGACAGCGACGGCAACGGCAACGGCACGGCAGCATAGGCTTCGTTGAGGCCTGTGTAGTTGTCACTATATGTGGAAGAAGGGTGGGAGGGGATAGGCTACACTAAAGGCCGACCATGTGTTGTCGCCTCTCGCACTCAGTCTCTCAGCAACAGTGGCGTTGGCGGCGAATTGCAATTGAGTCAAAGAGCGAATTCGCTGCGACTCTCGTGAATGATCAAACTCGTACGTGAGCACGCATACATACGCACAGCGCACAAACACAAGCACGTCCCATGCATGTGTAGCCCAGTGGGATAGCAGCGAAACGTGTTTGTCGAAGGAGAGAGATGACGATCATAGGTGAGAATGATATTAATAATATATGCAAAAAAATATAACAATTAATAAAACAATTGATTAGCACATTAAACTATAACAATAATAATAAATTCATTGAATAAACTGCTCAATTTGACTGCCAGCGTTGCCAACCTGCTGAATGCGGAGCACCTTCGGCATGCCCTGCCTTGCCACTGGGCACTGAGAGCGGCACTCACACAGCCGCACGTCATGTTACGCTCTTTTCGCCGCATACACAATTTCAGAATGAAAGCAATTCGCCGCAGTGGCCAGCCAAACGGTTGCCAGTTGGTCGCGTCGAACTCGGCATTCATTTCGCTTCAAAAACTTTGAGCGTGTACACAGTGCAGCGTGAACGGAACGGAGAACGGAACGCAGCCAGTAGCGGCTGCCGCGAACAAGAGTATCAATTTTTTTTATTTAGCCTGGCACTTAAAAAATATTCAGTTTAAAAACAACAACAATAACAGTTGCAACAATTCAATTCAATTCATTAACAACAATTTAACAACAACAACGACAACAAACGAATCGAGACAAGAGATAAACGAAATCGGTTAATTATGTGCAAAACGTATTCGAAATAATTCAATTGAATCAGATCTGAATTCGAATCAAATCAAATCTGATCAGATCAAGTGTGAGTTCTCTCTGTATCTCTCCTTTCTCCCTCTCTCTCTCTCTGTTTCTGCGAGAGTCGAGTCTATTTTGGAGTTACAAATTACAAATTGCTTGCAATGGAAATCATGTGCCTAAAAATGTAAATTGCGCAAAGAAAATCGACGTCTATTTAAAAGTCCAACAACACAACACAACAACTACAACCACAACAGCAGCAGTAACAACAACAACCGCAACAACTACAACAGCATCAACAACAACAAAGCACAGCAAAAATATCTAGCGAAACAAAAAAAAAACACAAATAATTTAATTCAAATACAAAACGTGTTAAGCAAAAAATAAACCAACAACAGCAACAAAACGACAACAACAACGACACACGAAATTTGTCTATATAAAATTGCATAAAAATATTTTTTTACTGTAGTGTGTTGTGTGTCGTAGCCCGCACAGACACACAGACAGGTACAACGACGAGTCTCACATACACACATCTACAACCACAGTCGGCGTCGACGTGGCCCCGTCTAAGTGTGTGTGAGTGTGTGCGCGAGTGCGCCTCTGTGCGACTGTGTCTCTGTGAGTGAGTGCCCGTGCCCGCGTCTCTCTCTATCTCCTTCTCTGTGTGTGTGCGCCGCAGTCGCTGTCGCTGTCACCGTCAACGTAAACGTCGCCGCGCCGCTGCTGCCGCAAACGTTCATTATTATTATTATTATTATTATATTTTTGGCACGCAAACCTGTAACAGTCGCGCTCTGCCCCGCGAGCTCTGCCAGCGTCCGCGTCAGCGTCAACGTCGTCGCGTTTTGTGTTAATTAAATTTACTTTTGTGAATGAAATGCGAAAAAAACCAGCAAAGCGAATAAAAAAATATTTTTTAATATGTACATAAATGCTAAATAAATAACACAAGCGAGAAAAGCAAAAGGCAAAAGCAAAAAGCGACAAAATCAAGCGAATTTACACTCCCGTCTATCTGCTGTATATATACACACACAAGCGCGCATACACAACATATACACACACACACACATGTACATAGTATATACACATACGCGTACGCATACTTCGCCTTCGTCTGTGTATTATTGTGGTGTGTCGCGATCGCGAGTAGAGATCATAAAAAAAGAAAAACAACAACTGCGGCGACCAAATCAGAGCCAAATCCAAGCGACCCGCCCCAGCCCCAAAATACCAAAACCGAACTTTGGATTATACGAGCAGCAGCAGACAACATCAGCAACAGCAGCAGCAACAATAAATTGGATATATCTTTCTCAGCTGCAGCAACTGCATTGATCGGATTATAAACACACACACGAAACATAATACATTTATTTGGATTTCTTTGGATTGCTTTTGAAAACCAACGTAAGTTCCCCATTGTAGATCAACTAAATATATAGTGTGGCACATGGTAAAGCCGACCTTCAGAGAGAGAGAGAGAAACAGATCAGGAAGTGCATAATTTCCATATGCAGCTAAACTGATTTGTGGCAGGGTCGTGACAGTGATCATAATATGTTAATTTGGTATACTATAGCGCGCTATATAGTTACTCAAACAGGAAGAACTTGTTAGAGACATAAATACTAGCAGATTTTCCGGAAATGTTAGAGAGTTTATATTTCTTAAGAGTTATCACTTTAGGAAATAGTTAATGGTGTTCTATATAGACAGATTTATACTTTATAGACAGATCTATACTTCATAGACAGATTCATGAAGATTATTCGTAAATTTTTAAGAGTCTCGATACTCTTAAGAGTTCAGCACTTTGGGAAATATTTTCGATGTTAGAGATTTCGATAGATTATGAATTCAACTCTTTAGGAAATATTTAATGGTGCTTTATATAGACAGAGCTATACTTCATAGACATATGTACCTAAACTATTAAGACTATGAAACAGCAATAACTATTAAGAGAAAGAAATACTAGAAGATTTTCCGGAAACGTAGAAACTTTCTACATTTGTAGAGTTATATTCTTGAGAGAAGGTTGACAGATCTATTATACAGCAGCAATAACTATTTAGTGGCATAGAATCATGAAGATTATCCATATTTAAGAGAAGTTTAATATTTTTACAGTTCAGCACTTTAGGAAATAGTTAATGGTGCACTTTATGGACAGATATATACTTTTAAACATACATAAATTGCTATAAAGATGCATATATTCATTAGGATTATCCGTCAATATTAGAGAGTATCGATATCTTCAAAGTTCAAATATGTAGAAAACCCCCGAATACTATTCAATTTCTACTATATAGACAAACAGTTACTATAGACACAAGTAAAGAGCAATAACTAATCAGAACCAGCCATTTTTAAAGAATTTTCGTCAATGGTTTCAGTATCTAAACCGGGGAAACATTTATACTTCAATCGAGCTGTTCGTTCCACTTATTATAACTCAATCGATCGTTTGGCAATCTAAAAATAACCGCTAACTGAACATTCAGTTGTTTGTCTCGCCGTGTTGCGTACAGATTAGATCTAGAACTTGGATTACAACCGGTGTACACGGAGTATGAACTGCTCGCATCGTATTATATATTTGGATTAGGTTTTCACTTGAATTGCTCGATCGATTTGCATCGATTAAGCTGATCGGCTCGTCTCGTCGCCTCGTCGATCGTTTCATTGTTGCACGAGTTGATAAGGCAATCGGTTGCGATTACGGACTTCCATTCACTAAATTCGCCAGTTGTGTCTAATCAGTTTTTACTCATTGTTGTCATTTCCCAAGCACCTGTACAGTTCAAAGTGTTGCTTGACAAACAGGTCTCTCTCTCTTCCCCCCTTGCCCCTTACGAAGACTAGCTGGAGAATCACGTGCTGTCCGCGCGACCTGATAAACATGCTTAAGTTCTTCGTTCTTCGTAGGGTTTCTATTTATGGCCCGATTTCGTCATCGCAACTCTAAGATATGTTTTCTGTTTTGGGTTTCATCCGCTCTCGATAAGCGTTACACTTTCCAGTGGCTTTTACTTTCTAACTACACTACACTATAAATATATACAGTATTTGTGTATATGAGTACTTTATCAGGGGAGCTGGCAGTGAAGTGGGGCGTGTAGAGGTGGCACCGCAAACGCGACACCGACGCGATTGTCGAAAAGTCAAGAGTCCGAAAATAAATGAAGAGGCGTAAAAACTTTTCAACCGATAACTTCGTTGTGGGCATGTTAACATTTTGTTTTTCCATCTTGTTTTTTTTTCCAGTGGTTTCTTGTGAGTAAGGGGGGACTTTTGATCGATGGCCTGTGCGTTCCACATACGATTACTTGCCCCGCGAGAGCTTGTCGTCTTTTTGGCTCGTGAGTGCATTTGATTTCCAACTGATATGTTTGTTTGCTGTTTGTTTGCTGATAGCAGGGCTGCGACCCCCTTTGGCACTCCCTTATCTTAGCCCTCAAAGGGAAGGGGCTCCACAATTTGCATGATTCCCTTTTATCATTTCGTGCAGTCGAATTGAACCTAGAACCTCCAAAGAACCCGACGTCTATGTCTGTATATATGTACATATATTCGTGTTCTCATTTATGTCATAGCTAAAAATGTTGCAAACACAAATCGCGCAAGCGAATTTCATTCATGAACGCAGCGAATAAAATATAAAGATATATGTATATACGATATACGATGAATATATATTTAGTTTTGATTAGCCAAATAAATGTGAACAACAAGTTGCAGGTATTCGGGGAATTAGCCAAACATTCATTCGCTCAGAGGCGCGTTGATGACGCAGGGTAAAGGCAAAACACGGGATCGTGCTGCCCCCGCCTCCGTCCCCGTCTCCGTTCTGCACCACGCCATGTGCGAGACGGAACCGGGAAACTGAACCGTACCGAACATACGCAAATTCAGAAAGCAAGACGAAAACAAACCAAATTACATGCGCTTACTGCCGATACGTACTCACATGCATAGGTGGGATACAAGTGCGCAAATACGTGTCTAGATAAATAATAAGTGTGTATAAATTATCCAAGATTTACGATGCAGAAAGGTCAGCTTAACTGCTAATAAAGCTCGCATATTTTTAGACCAACACTATTTGTGGCTATTTCCGAACGAATTGCTGCCAATTAGCAAAAAATATATAGCATTGCGGTGAGTTGATCCGCATACAAATGAAATATATTACAGTTTCAAGATGAAACCAAAAGGAATTGCACACATATTAAACGAAGAATCGGTTCTTTTTAACAAATATGAAGATTTATAAAGAAAACTTTTAGGTGAAATATAAAACCAAAGGAATATTATACTAAAGTAAGTTTTTTAAGGGAAAATTAAGATTAATAAAGAAGATTTCAAGGTGGAGTATAAAGTCAAAGGAACTCGACATATGTATTTATAAAATAATAAAAGATTTTTTATTGAATAAAAAAGATTTGCAAAGGAATTCCAATTATTTTAAAACAATTTTCAGTTCTTTTAAAAAAATATCAAGATTTATAAAGAAGATTTCCAGTTGAAAGATAAAACCATATTCATATTCATATTTTACACTAATTTTTAGTCTTTTATTACGAGTATAAAGATTTACAAAGAAGATGTCGAGTTAAAAGATGAAAACAAAGGAATTTGACATAATTCAAACCCATTTTCAGTTCTTTAAAATAACTTGGAATATTTATAAAGAAAATTTCCAGTTCAAAGATCAAACTAAAGTAATTACACATATTTTAAACAAAGGATACGTTCTGTAGAAGGATCAATGATGTATAAGAAGATTTACAGTTTAAGTCAAACATAAATCATAATATTGTATGCATTATCTGAAAACTATATCACATTTTTTGATAGTATCAGTATCCTTCTACAGCCTTATATCAAAATGCAATATATAATCTTTAAATCTAAAGATCTATACTTCAGTTCTGCAAAGTATTCCATATGAGTCCCTCTGAATTCAACTTCAAAGCAAGCAAAGGGAATGCTAATTCTGCTAGACACTTCAATAGTTTTCAGATACCCCATAAAACGAATCGTTAGAGTACTATGCGAGTGCATTAAAGTGCTCTATAATATATATATATTCATACTGTATCTATATGCATATATCGATATGCAAGTAGACGAAGAAGAAGAAGAAGCAGACTCGTCTTTGATTTGACGGAAAAAGCTGAATTCTGCGGCTTTTTGCGCTGCCAGCAAAGCGAAACGGCAAATGAAAAGAGCCAAGGGAGGAACAAAAACAAAAACAAAGATAAAGGGAGACAAGAGGGAGAAAAAGAAACGAAAAGAAAAGAAAATAATAAATACATATCGAAGAAGAAAAACCAAAAAGTCTGAAAACATTTTATGCCGCAAGCAAACATGTGATTTTAATTATTTTTGTCGTCGCGGAATTGTTATTTTTGAAAATTATAGAATTTTAAAAATAAACCCGACCACAACATCGAACAACTGTGAGAAGAGGGAGAGAGAGACGGGAGAAGAAGAACTGTAGGGCAATGCAATGGATGGTGATGAAATGAATGGGGTACTCTTGGTATAGCTAGTTTTTTGCGCACTGTCTTTGCGAATAGTATGCGCACAAGTTGCATTTCTTATCGTAGTTCGACATTGATAAGGCGCATAAGTGAAGAGACTTTCTTATGCCTTTATATCTGTCCTTCTCCTGTTTTACTTTAGCTTCTTCTCTGCCTGAGCTTGGCTCTATCTTTAGAAAAGTGAAGGGTTGCCAGGGTTGCTTAAATGAAAATAGCACTAGGTCTCAGCGGAATTTGTTTATAAATAGTCTGTGCGCAGTTTGTGCGCGCTGTGTGTCCTTAGCACATCCTTGACCCTGTGAGCCTCCCCTCTCTGCCTCTCTTTGCCTCCATCTCTGCCTCTTCCTCTGTCCCTCAAGGGGGTAGGGCACTCAATTCATTTAGGCGTACACACGTTTTCAAAACATTTCCATTCCGAGCTGTCCATTAGCAAACTAAGTCAATGAAGGAGCTCCCCCCCCCCCTCACACTGCCTCCACCTTCTTCTTCTGCCTCCTATTATCCCTTGCTGGCCACGCATCAAGTTTTCTTCCGTTTGTTAGTTTTTGCATGCCTCGCAGCTCTGGCTCTGGCTCTGAGGCAGTAGGGCCACCCAACGAGCCTCCCAAACGGCCGGTCGTCGTCGTCGTCTTCGTTGTCGAGAAGCGCATACAAAATGCTCATTAATCGAGCTCCGCTGAATACATAATACACACACACACTTACATACACATATACACACACAGATACAGGCGTCTTTATACTATGTATAGATATCTCGCATCTAAACAAATCCGTTTGCCATAGGGAATGTCGTCAATGAAACGATAGCAAAATAAAATAAATATGCGCAAAGAAAGAGCAAGAAAGAGAGAGGGAGAGGGAGGCAGGCATAGCAAGAGATGACGCCCAAGCTGTCAGACTGAATGTGGCAGCCTTTGATGTGCACAGAGAGAGAGAGAGAGAGAGAGAGAGGGAGAACAATGGCTAAGACTGAGCGCGATCTTTGCCACCTGTAGGTGACAAGCAGGCAGCGCTGTCAGCCTGCCGAGAATCCTTTCTCAGCCACTGTTGGCTGCTGCGTGGGGGCGTCGCCAGGCAGCAGGCCTGCTGGCTGCGTGGGTGACCAACGCAACCTATCCCCACCTCCCTCTATCCCCTGGGAGGTTGCCGCAGCTCGAGACGAGCCCACGCTGTCGAGGAGTATCTCAAATTCGCTGCACGGCAGACACTTTAAGCGTCACTCACCTCGCTTGCCGTATCTTGCGGATACAAACACACACACAGCACACACACACAGGTACACACATAGAGGCACACACAGGCACACACACATTTGGCCAAAATGTGGCTAAAAATAGCTAAGCGCAGACAGTCAAGTGTTTTAGACGCTCTGCAAGAGAGTGACAGAGAGACAGAGGGGAAGGGACACAGAGAGAGTGTGAGAAGAGGGTGTATGGCAGTGTATAGATAGGTGTGTGTGTGTGTGCCTTTGTTTGTGTGCGCCCTCAAGTCACGCGCCTGTTTCTATGCTTTGATAAACTTTGCCTGCTCAGCTGTTTGTTTCAGTGCAAACGTGAGCAAGAGCAGACTCCTCATTAGATGCGTTGGGGGGGTTTGTGAGAGGGGGGTTTGGTTGTTTGTGTGGGGGATGTTTTTTTTTGTGAGGGGGGGCTTTTGGGTGGGGGGGGGTGTCCCCCTTCTTGGCTTTGGGGGGCCGAGGGGACGGACAGCAGGTGGCCTGTTGGGGGGGGGTGTGACATGTGGGCAGGGAGTCCCTCCCTCTTCTTACTACGTGGGAGCCCCAGGGCTGCTCGTCCTTAAAGGCGCGCGCTTTAGCAGCGAATACCTTTTTCACTGGCGTTGTGAATGGGGGGGACGGACTGCGCGCTTCTTTTGGTGCAATGGGGGGTTCGGCCCCTGGGGGGGGAGCAGGAGCGGCGCCTGGTGGCCCCATGTCCCAGGCAGAAGCGCTGCTTGGCCGGCCGCCACGGTGTGAGCACACTGTGGGAGGCGACAGCTGTAAATATGCGTTTGGCTTGGGAGGTGCATCCTGTGGAGGACTGCCTGATAGCGCCGACTCAGGTCAGCCGTCCCCCGAAATAGGGTGCTGAGGAGGGGCCGTGCTGAGCAGGACTGAGCACGCGCAGGTTGCGAATGTTGGCGGGGGGGGAGGGGTGTAAGGCTTGGTGGTGCCCCCTTTCGCCATACCCGGAGCGGGCGACCCACCGATGCGGCGCCACCACTGTACCGCCCTTTTTCACTGGCAGCTCGGCCGCACGGCGCCGAGTCCTGCTGTCACCCCTATGGAGAGTCACCGGCCCTGGGACACGCCATTTCCTAGGGACTAGACCCTAAATGGCCCACCCACAGCAGACTCGCCTTGTTGGTCTCCTGATTTTTTGACGTGGTTGCCAAAACACTTAGGTTAGGGTCCGCTTTCTGGGAGCAATCAGGAATGACGCTTCACCAGCTTTTTAATATACCTTGCCGCGCAGGCTTTACCTTAGCCACCCTTTGCAGTCCTTGGCAAACAGCAGCCGGAATTGAATCCTTTGGCTAGAGAAGTCAAGGCTTCACGGGGCTACAGGGCGCTTCACTGAAGTATCTTTCAGTGCGGTATTTTTGCGCGTGCCGGGGGCAGACTTTCTTCTCAGTCTGAGTAGCGGTATCCTTGCAAGACACCTCTTGCACACCCTCTCCAGCTGCACGCTCTGGCATTGAGAGCGGCCAGATCAATGATTGCGCCTTTGGTCTCCTTAGTAACGTGGCGCTGCGTCTCGAAAGCGGATAGCACCAAATTAATTTTGACACTCATCATTGCTAGGATACTCCGCAAGGGTTCCGACAGACCAGGGCCGATTGGCGACGTGGAAGGGATTTCGACGCTATTTTTAGCGGGCAGCTAAGATCAGTGATCTTCTTTGACCTATGGTGGTAGACGCTACAAGGCCAGGCCACCCACCTCACAGCACCGGAATGCTTGAATTTCCGCCTGTATAGGTACCGTTTGACCACGCTGGGAGGGAACCTCGCCCTGCGTAGGGGGCACCTAGAACTTTTTTAGGCGTGGGGGCATGCCCCCGCTGGCTTGTCCATTATCTACCCCTTTCTAGATGGCCCACTCAAAAAAAAGAAAAATTATCAATTTAAATTAGAATAAAAATAAATTAAATATCAACTTAAATTCTATGAACCTAAAATCAAATTAAAATTTATAATTTATTATATATTTAATGGGCGGAAGACAAATCCAAATTTAATTCAAAATTGAATTTCGCGCCCAACGGTCGCAACGCAAGGATAATCGCACCGCAAAAATAGGCGTATCAGAAAACAAATTTGAATTTTAGGTTCAAATTTGAATTCGAATTTCACGCTCAACGGTCGCAACGTTCAAGTTATCGCACCTCGATCTGGCAACGCCACACGCTCAAGGTCGCTCACTATAGATCGCCAAGCATCGATATTCGATGCTTAGTGATAATAGTAATAGCCTGCGATCAGTTGGCGCATCAGCTGGTTTCTTAGCGCCGCCCGCCACAATGGCGCGACTAAGAAACAAAACAACAAAAGCGAGGAAAACTTGAGTGAAAGTTATATTTACACTTACACCCCGCCCCCACCACCAACAAGCGCGGTGATGAGACTTGGAAGAAAACTCACGGTTTGGATTCCAGGAGCCGGAGAACGTCGCAGTGAGTACTCCTACAGGTGCACCAGACTTTGACCAAGCACCTTGCACTTTCAGGTCAGAACTCGCACCAGGAAAAACACAAAGAAATGGGAAAACTTTCAACACCAAAAACGCGCCTTGCTGTTGGAAACACTTCAACTCTCTCCTCTATGCGGGGGTGTCCCTTGTGTGTGTGTGTGTGTGCGTGGTGCTGTGTGTGTTGCTGTGTGGGTACTTGAGGGCACGTTAGGGCGGGTCAGGTTGATGTGCCATTCATTTTTGGGTGGTTGCCTGCGCGCTCTTTGAGCCCCCAAAACCAAAGACTGTTGTCGCTTGTCCCTCCCTCTCTCTCTCTCTCTCTCTGCCCCGTGCCCCCTCTGCGGCCACGCCTCTGCTGTCCGCTTGTTGTCCTTCTTCTGCTTCTTCTTCATCTTCTTGTTACTATTTTGGGTAAAGTGGGGGAAATAAATGCATGTGTATGTGTGAGTGTGTGAAGACAACGCAGACAACAGACGTGCTGGCGTTCCTCGAGCGTGTCTCTCTGTGTGTGACTGTGTCTCTCTGTGTGTGTGACTGTGTCTTTGTGTGTGTGACTGTGTCTCTCAGTTTGTGTGTGTGTGTGTCTCTCTGTTTGTGTGTGTGTATCATTGACGTCATCATCAGCATGTCATGAATTTCGCCTATTTCATTTTGGCGCATTTCATCTCTGCCCAAAGCCAATGAACATTGTCTTCAGCCTCATCCCGCCTTGCCTCGTCTCACCTCGGCTCTATAGATAGGCAGCGCTGTCGCAGTTGCCTGCGCAGTCGACGCTGGCAGCGCTGTCGCGTTCTATTGCTGTGTGGGCGTTGCGCGTGTAAGGATGTGACCGGAATTTTTGAACAGCACACGAAAATTAGATATAGAAAATTATGTATATGCCTCCATCTCTCTCTCTCGTGTGTGTGTGGGTATTTGTGTGTGTGTGTTGCTGCGCTATGTCTCTATTAGTGTGGCTGTTATTGAGGGAGTAAAGATAAAAGGGGACTGGCAATTGTGGGCGTTGCTCGTGTATGGGAAGCCTGAAGAGAAGTTGCAAATTATAGCAAATATATTGTATATGGATAGGTGCCATAATATAAAGTGGGAATTAGCAGTATATAATCTAGGAAGTGCAGTGACACGCTAGTACATAGATCACTCCCAACTCTCAATGGATATAGACAGCTCCAAGTTATACACACAGCAAACACTTTCTCCCTTTCCGATCTCTATGCTCTGCCATAAATCATAGATTGTCTGGCAGTTCTGATAGTAAGTGCACCATATGGTTAGACAAGTAACCAAGACAGCACCTAACACACATACACACAAACACACACAAACACACACACTCAATGCATGCAGCACCTACACAGACATCTCGCTGTATCCGTTTTGTCTACGCTTGAATTTTCATTGAAAATTCTGTTTGAAAAACATCTGCGCATAGTTACCAAGACTAGCCTCAACAAAGGTGAACAACAGCAACAACAGCAAGAGCAACAACAACAATGAAACAGCACTTACAACAAGAAGGAGAAGTGAAGAGGGCATATGTTGCAGCTTCCTTTCGGGGCTGCCACTTAACTGTAACTCGCCTTTCAGTCATTATAGAAAGAAGAGTCTCTACCTGAGTCGACAACACCAGCTGACGCAGCACAGGTAGAGAAACAGAGAGGGGGGAGAGAAGGGTAGAGGTGCAGGGCTACGCATTCATAGAGCTGCTGCCTAGAGCATTGTTAGAGACGAGTTAAGCGACAATCAGTGCAGGAGAATCTTGAGGTCGATCATCTGTAGTTTATGGGCTTCTTCTTCTTTCTTCTTCCACAGCGTTTCCAGTTTTAGTCTCTGCTGTTGTTGTTGCTGTTGTTGCCTCATTTGTTGGTGATTTGATCTCTTCTCTTCTGCTGCTGCTTCGTAGCCAGTTAGCTTCAGTGATTACTATAAAAGTAGAGAAGCAGCAGAGGCAGAGGCAGCATAATCATCTCTAGGCTGGCATCATTATCAAGGGCCGCGTAGACGGCTGCGCATGCGTGTGTGTCTCTGTGTGTGTGTGTGTGCCTGCCACATGTGTTGCTGCCTCGGTTTGAAAACTATTAGCTGCCCTTTGCTGCCTTAGAATCCACAACATCCCAACATATGTTGCCTCTTGCTTCTCCAGTTCCCTCTGCGCATTTAAATAGTTTAATGATCTGTGCGTCGTTGCTGTGACTGTGTGTGTGTGTGTGTGTGTGAGAGAGTGTGAGAGGATGTGTGTGTGCGGATTGATTTCCCTGTTCCCTGTTCCCTTTTGAATGCTCTTTCCGGGCTGCTTTGCTCTGCCAGACTGCGCTGTCATTAATGTTTCCTGTGTATTTGTATCTGTATCTGTATCTGTATCTGTATCTGTATCTGTATCTGTATCTGTAAATGTAAATGTATCTGTATCTTTTGCTTGCAACTGCAACTCAAGTCGTATCTTTCTATAGGATTCCCACATGAATATATCAGCTATAGCTTCTATATAGTCTATTTATTGCATACATACAGTTTGCTGACTAGCAAATCATTGCTAAAATCAGCCTGATCAGCATAATGGGTAAATAAACTGGAAAGTTCATGCAGTACATGTTATATAGCAACCCCCTCCCCCTCTCTCATTTGGTTGCTATATGCAATTGTTAAGATCGAAGGCAGCACGTTTCCTTGTCTCTCCCTCTCTCTGTTTATCTGGCTGTGTGTTTGGTTTTTTATGTCTTTCCGCAATTCCGTTTTATTTGCGTTAATTATGGCAAATAAATGGAGAACGCTTAGCGCATTCGCTAGTTAATAAATGCGCCGCGTTTTATTCGCTTTGTTTTTATGATAATTGGGTCATGCTGACATTTCTTTTGCGGCAATTAATTATAAATAAATGGCAGCGCGAGGCGCGCCCTCTTAACTGTGGCGCTGGGAGGGGCACAGGCCGAGGGAATGGGAGTGGGAGGGAGACGTGGGGAGACAAACCTGTTTGCAGTCGATCTCTTGTTGTTGTTGTTGTCGCAGGTTAGACGATTCTTATTTGAATTGAAACAGGCTGCGACACTTGTTTGTTGAGCGCACAAACAAACAAACCCGACAACAACAACAACAACAACAGCAGAAACAAAAACAATGGTGAATCCGTTCAGTCAGTTTGCTGCGTTTGAATGAAGACGACAACAACAACAACAGCAACAACAGCGAGAATGAGAACGCCGACGTCACTGTGTAGCGCCGACTGCGACTGCGACTGAGGCAGCGACTGGTGACTTGTTTTGTGGCGCTCGCAACGTCAAGTTGACTTATTAATGAAAACGTTTCAAATTCAAATGGCACATTTCGTTTTGTGCGCCTTTGAATGAACACCAGACAACAACAACAAAAACAACAACAGACAACAACAGCAACAATAACAGACAACAATGTTAAAAATAAATGCGGCTATGTACTTTAAAAAAATTGGCAGCACTTTTTCACTACGCGCTGTGGCGCTGCCAAGGTCAAAGTTTGCGGCGAAAATAAAACACACAAAAATCACAAAATCAAAATGAAACAGCAACAGCAACAACAACGACAAACAAAAACACAAAATTCTGAAGCAATTAAAAATAAGAAAAATCTTTTTAAATTACGTGATGGCAGTGTTGCTGTTGTTGTTGTTGTTGTTCGGCTGTGCCAATTAATTTAAGAATGAAATCGAAAATCTTGGCATTGCGTGTTTTTTTTTTTTTTTTTGGTTTTAGTTTTTTGCTGCACGCTGTGGAACAATTGAGTTTCGGGGCGTGGCAGAGCAGTGTGCTATAATGGCTTTTCAAATTTGGTTTTATTTGCCAGAATTTTATTGAAAATTTCAAGAAGTTTTCAAGAACCTTTTAAAAAGATTTTTTACGCATCGTTTAATTCTAAATTTAATTGTTCAATTCAACAAGTGTTGCCAGATGAGAGTGGTAAACTTTAACAGGTGTTTATAAATTTAACAGCTGCTCACATAAAAACTTAACAACTGCTAAGGACGTTGGCTTAACAGCTAAGACTAATTATCGATAACAATAAATATACCATAAATAATTAATAAATTGGTACTTAACAGCGGCTTGGATATAAACCTAACAGCTACTATGGACATTGACATAACCAGCTGAGCTAATTGAGATGATAATCGATAACTAACGATTACAATTAATATGCAATAAATAAATACATACTTAACAGCAGCTTTATGAAACTAATCAGCTGTTAAGGACATTGACTTAACAGCTGATTCCAATAATTAAGCTGGTAATCGATAGTTAAACGATAAATAAACAGAAAAAAGTAGTATTTAAATTAAACAACATCAATTAATACGTACACTCTCTAAATTCGATAAAACCAAAAGTATTCAAAGCAAATCTATTCAAAATTAAATGAAAAACAATTGCAGCACGTTTGTGGTGATCAGACCAAGAGCGTAGAATGCCGCTTGCCTCTTTTCCCCATCTCTTCTTCTTCAGCTTTCTCTTGCTGTTGCTGCTTTTTTTTTTGTGCAGCTTTTCTTCTTATTGGCAATCGGCAACGATCTGCCAAAGCGCCTCGCGAGCCCGTAATGCCTGCCTTCCTCTCCCTCCCCTCTTTATCGTTGCTCATCTGTTTCTGACTGTTTATTTCGATTTTGTTTTTCTCAATTGTGGTCATTCTCGAAAATTGTTTTTGAGTACCGGACATGACGTCAATAAGTGGGCGTTTGTGTTAATTTTTATACCAACACACGCATACGAATACGGCTAAATAGCTCTACACACACACACACACACACATACGTATGTATATATAGATATAGCGGGGAGATCTATAATGATCCATTTAGAATAGTGTTGTTGCTGGCATTTCTCGTTCGCTTTTCGTGCAGCTATTTTGTAAGCTGAACAAAATAATAATAATAACAATAATAATAATAATTCTTGGCAATTTTTATCGGCTTCCCATACGTTTGTACATTTGTGTGTGTGTGTTTATACTTGAGGCTTTTATTGGCTTTAACGCCCTATTCTGTTCTTCATTCTTTCTCGATTTCCTGTATTTTCCTATTCGCGACTCGTGCCGCGATGATTTTGATGCTGATTATAAACATATAGTGGCGCCATCTGTGACATGAAGACCCCAAGCTGGTGTGCCATCAAAATATTAGTTGCAATTTGTGTTTAATTAGTTCATAAAAAAGATAAACTTTAGTTCAACTTGAGTTTGCTACGATTCGCTGGAATTGCCATTAAACATGATACCCTCATAGTATTGTAGTAAAGAACAAACAACAGACTGAGTATTTGGGGCCTCGCAAATGCTGTTCGCTCAGCGAATTCAACAGAATTTTCGTGTTTAGTGCGAGACATTTGAAAAAATAAAATAAAACAAAAAGCAGTTCAAAACAAAAAGCAAAATAAACAAAAACACGCGAAAGCGATGAGATGACGAAATACCCTGTGGCGCCAAGCTGAGGGATAGGGGTATTCAAGGCTAGTGTGAGCTATATATTATGTTTGTCAATATACAATTGACTTAGTTGTGCATATACCCCTTGTTTGCTGCCTGCTTACAGGGTATGCCGCGCTTTGCATTGTTTACACAAAAGTCACGATGAAGTTTTTGACCTTCTTGGGCGTTGAGCGGGGTTTTGTTGTTGGTGGTGTTGTTGTTGTTATTGTTAATTACAAACAACTCGATCTACTCGCAGCGCTTTTCAACAACCAGCAAAGCATTTCGTGCCACGCCACGAGGCTGCCGCTGCGCGTGGAACGTGTCATTTGGTCAGCAGTTGCAACTGCTATGACAATACTCTCTCTATATATATATATATATATATATATATATATATATATATATATCTCTCTATATACATATATCCTCTATATACCTATGTATATATCTGTCTACATATCTATAAACTTGAAGTAATTCTGCCTTCAACTGCTACACAAACTCTTCTCTTTCTCTCTATACATACCCTCTATATATTTATATATATCTTATATATGTATATCAACATATATGTATATGTATATATCTCCCTCTATATATCTATATACCTCCTCTGTATACTGTATCTATAAACATGAGGAAAACCTGCTTCCAACTACCTTAGCAACTCCTCATCTTTTTCTCTGTCTGTCTATCTTTGTATATGTTCTCATTTTATCTACTATATATACTCTCTCTATATCTCGCTCCTAACCTATAAACTTGAGTTTATGCTGCACATAACTGCCAAGCAATTCTCCCTCTCTTCCTCTCTCTCTGCCTCTATCTATCTATCCTTCTACATGTCCATCTATATAGGATATATAGTAGTATAGGGATATGTAGTAATCCCAATCCTGCCAATATCTCTACAAACCTTAACTAATCCCCTCCTCTCTCTCTCTCTTTCTTGCATTGCAGAAAGCAATCGCCGCTGCGCTTGGAAGCGACCAGGAGCAACGCGTGCTAGGATGAAGGCAAATCGAGCCGAACGCAGGCACAGCAATTACCGAGGGCGCTATTGAGGCAGTAGCAGCAGCAAGCAGCAGCAGAGCAGCAGCAGAGCAGCAGCAACAAGAGCCCCGCAGCAGCAGCAGCGGCAGCAGCAGCGGCAGCAGCAGAGGCTGCAGCAGAGGCCGGGCAGCGAGGGCAGCAGCGAGGCGAGCCCTGTGCAGTGCGCTGGGCTGGTGGCTGGCAATTGGCAACGACGACACTACATGGATCGCAGGAATGGCGGCGATCCCTTGGCGCCACCCCGGCCCCCGAAGCTCCTTCCGCGCGTGCATCGACCTAGGGCGCCGGAGCCGACAGCGTTAAGTGGCGTAAGCAGCGACAACATTAGCAGCAGCAGCAGCAGCAGCAGCAGCAACAGCAACAGCAACAACAATCTGCAACAGCAGCAGCAGCAACATCTGAGTATTACAACAGCAACAAACACTGCAACGACAACAAGCAACACCAGCAGCAACAACAACATTATATCGATTATACCAGCATCGGCCGACATTGACGACTATCAGATCCACCATCTGACGTTCCTGCCCCAGCGACCGAGCAGTCTGAGCCGCAACAGCAGCAACGCCTCCTCCTCGACAGCGACGGCGAACAGCAGCACCGGCTCCACCTCGAGCTTCACGCGTCGTCGTCCCCCTGCGCCCCTGTTGACCATCACAGCAGCAGCAGCAGCAGCAGCAGCAGTAACAACAACAGCAACAGCAACAACAGCAACAACAACTTCCTTAGTCATTTCCAAAGCGCTGAGCCCGTTGGTCTCTTCTCAACGGGTCAGCCGCCCGCCTCCCCCGTCACGCTGGCGCAACCGCGACCCGAATCCGAAAGGCTCACCAATGTGTATGTGGACACTCCGCTGCAGCACGCGACACGCTCCCAGCATCCAGCTGGCCAGCAGGACAATGGCCAGACGACGACGCATCATCTGCTGTTGCTGCCACAGCGACAACAACAGCAGCAGCAGCAACATCACCATCAAACACATTCGAGTGCAGCAGCAGCAGCAGCAGCAGCAGCAGGAGGAGGAGGAGGAGGAGGACACCATGCCCATCATCTGCAACGACTGGCGGCAACGACGGCAACAGCTGCGGGCTCAGCGACGTCGACGTCAACGTCAACAGCAACGGCAGCGGGCAGCGATGGCATCGACGGCTTATTACATTCGCATTTGCATCCTACTCCCGCGCAACAACAACAACACCAACACCAACAACTGTTAAATGGTCACACCAAAGCACCCGCCTCGAAGTTTGCCGCGCCCCCCGCCGGCACCGCCCCGCAACGGACTCGGCTTCGCAGCAGCAGCGGCAGCAGGAGCGGAGCAAGCTATAACGCAGCCCATTACCAAGCAGCCAGCATCAACTCTGGCAGCAGACCGCAGTGGCAAGGAGCACATGCATGCGCTGGAGGAGCTGCTGCAGCAGCAACATCAGCAATCCTCGCTGGGACCGGGCAGTGGAGGGCAACTGGGCGCACCCATTGTGCTGGGCGGTGATCCGTCGCTGGCCAATCCGATTGTCTGTCCACGTTGCGGTCTGTGCCGCTGCGAGCAGTGCCAGAGTCCGCGTCCGCTGCCCCAGACGTGGGTATGCAACAAGACGTGCCTGTGCAGCGCCGAGTCCGTCATCGACTATGCCTCGTGCCTGTGCTGCGCCAAGGCGCTGTTCTACCACTGCGCCCGGGACAACGACATGGACTGCGACGACGGCACTGGGACGCCCTGCGTCGACAATCCCTGTTCCTGTGGCCCCTACAAGCGCACACAGCGCTGGGGCTGGCTGGGCGCGTTGTCCATTGTGCTGCCCTGCCTGTGGTGCTACTGGCCCATGCGGGGCTGCATCAAGCTCTGCGAGAAGTGCTATTCCCGCTTTGCGGGACGCGGCTGCCGTTGCCAGGGCGGCCATGGCTCCAGTGCCGGCGGCGGCATTGGCTCCACCAGCAGCATGATGCCCATTGTGCCGCTGGGAGGCGGCGGCGGCGGAGTGGGTGTTGGTGGTGGCAACCTCAATGGCATGGGCATGACGGGGGCACAGAATGGTGGCATGCAGACGAGTGGCAAGGGAGGATTCGATCACAGTTGCAGCGCAGCGAGTCGCATATTGCGCAAGGGCGATCTGACGCCAGAGAAGCGGTTGCTTGACTCCAGTCCGGATTATTAAGTGCGACGCGTTTTGTGCGCGTTTTTTGCCGCGCGTAAAAAACGCGACACACTCATGGGAAAGTCGCTAGAGTCGCTGGCAGCAGGAGGAACGTCTATATATATACACAGCATATATATATATATATATATACCATACGCCTATATATACAAACATTATATATATATACGACTTAAAGATATATATACTATATATATATGATATACAAATTTTGAATGTATGATTTAAAGATATATACAAAACGTTTAATGTATGATTTAATTGATGAATGAGACGAGAGGAAAGAAACAAAAACAAAAAGATAAACAAGAAAAGAAAAGAAAAGAAAAATAAATAACCAAAGACTGCAAACAGATAATTATTAATTATTAGAAATGTTATTTAAAAAATAATTTTCGCTTAATTTAAACAAACTAATCAATTGAGAAGATGTGGGAGAAGCAGAAGACGAGACGAAGACGAAGACGAAGACGAGGGGAGGTGAGAACGAGCATTAAAAACTATAGTATATTACAATATATATTGTATATTTTTCGAACTGTTTTTTTGAACAACAATTGACAAGAATTTCTTTATTTTATTTGCGATGATCCACGAAATTTGATATGTTCTTTTTTGCTATTATTCGTATTGTATTTGGTATTCGAGTAGACTCTCATTTAACACGATAATCGGAAGCGGAATCGGAATATATGATATAAAACTTGAAACTTTTAGAGAAACATATATACAACAATATATATATATAGTACTATATTCGTGTAGCAGACACTGAGAAATTCTAGGCAAACCTTCGTAAGTGTCAGTCCAGTCCATTTTTGATGTTGTAGACAAAACTTAACGTAACGTAACGTAACGTAATAAGAACCCTATGCACAACTATCGATAAAACTGTAGCACAGCAGAAAGGGATAGCAAGAGAGATATAGAGAGAGAGAGAGAGCAGTACGAATTTAAAGGGTTTAAACCAGAGACAGAACAACACACAGATACATTCAGAGAGTTAGAGATCAATCGCAAGAATCGATGGGGAAAAAATAGTCGGGGAAAGTAGGGGGGCACGGGGGGTAGTTGGCCATAAACAGTTTACTTTACTACAGGAAAATAAGCGAAAAAACGAAACTGATAAAGGATAACGGATACTTTTATTATACAAAATAAAAACACAAGAAGAAGCAAAGAAAATGGGGAAATTAATTTCTTATAAATGTATTTTATATGCGAATTGTTATCTTGATTTTTGTTCGTATATGTGTATGTGTATAAAAAGCAACCCAACTGAATTGTATATACTATAACTATAACGATAACTATAACTATTCTATACAAGCAGCAACTACTAAAACTAAAACTAAACTAAAACAAAACAACAACAAAATTCCAAAACAAAAGATATGCAAAAAAGTAAAAAAACACAAAAAACAAAAAAGAGAAAAGAAAACAAAACAGAAAGCCAAACAAGAAGAAGAAGAGCGAGAGATTCTTAAGCGTTGAAATCCATAAATTTAACTGCAGCAAATACAACTTTATAGACAAGTAGTGCCACTAAATAGCAACAACAGCAACAATTTCTTAACTAAAAACAACACTCTACCATATGTTATAAATGTATATGTAATATTTAAGCCAGTTGCTTAGACAGAAAAACAACAACAGCAAAAGAACTACAAAACACACACGCAGAAGAAAAGAACGTACTATGCTTAGATCCTAACTATTAGAGAAAGAAACAGAGAGAGCAAGAGCAAGAGCAAAAGAAAATAAAACGCGAAAAAACAAACTAAATGGAAATGATATATGGAAGAACTCCCTGACGAATGGGGAGAGAACATGAAAACGGAAAAAACAAGAATGGAAAACCACAATAAAAAGGGAATATATTAAGTAAACGATTAGCACGTAAGGCACTATACATATTACATACAAGCTATGCGTAATGAATATTTATTCTATTTGTACATTTTACTATAATTAAACAAACTGAGTAGCCGACGATGAGGAAGATGAAGATAGAGAAGAAGAGGAGATGAAGAGGAGACCTTTATGTAATGTTTTTAGAATGTATGTTCCGTTAAAAACTACAAAATAAAAAAAAATCATATAATACTAAAATATTACACAGAACTCTTTTTATTTCTCTTCAAGAAGATGCGGGAGATCTATTCAAATGTGCTGGGGTGTATGTGATGTGTGTGTGTGTGTACGTACGCATGCCACGTTCAAATAAACGATGACGTGGACGACGACGACGACGACAACGATGCAGCCGTCGCCTAAGTCGCTGCTCTGCTTCTGCTGCTACTGCTGGCTGTCTGCTTTGCTCAGTTGTCTCTGTGTCTGTGTGTGTTGCTGTGTGTGTGTGTTGCTGTGCCAAATGGCTATAGCAAAATAAAACTAAAGCAGCTGTTTCCGGTATTTGATTGATAGTGAACTGGCAGTTTGTTTATCTCGCGCACACGGACCGATCCGACCGACCGGAGACCCGCCTGCTGCTGCTGCCTCTGCCTCTGCTTCAGTCGCTGCCGCTGCCTCTACTGCTCCAGCCTCAGCCCCTGGCCATTTATGCCTCCTCTCTCTCTCTCTCTCTCTGCACACGCATCACATGGCATGGTTGGGGCAATCCAGTGGCAACTTCTGCGACTACGAAGACAGCAACCTCTGCCGCTGCCGCTGCCTCTGCCTCTGCTGCTGCCACTGCTGCTGCATTTCGCGGATGCTATTTGGGGCCGCCGGTCGGCGGCGCACTTATTTTTAAATTACTGAAAATGTTGCAAGCACACACACACACACATACGCACATAGTCACAACATATGTACATAAACACACACACATGTGCAAGCGCACACATTCAATTTAAATTTAACTGCGAAATATTTCACTCACACTGGAAGGGAGGCTGCAATAACAAACACACAGCCCCAATAACAACAACATAACCTCGCTTTGCTTTGCTCTGCTCACTCTCTCTGTCTGCTGCTGCTGCTGTTCGCTCTCTCTGCTGTGCACTCTCTGGCGCAGCAAACAGCTGTTCGCCGGACCAAGCTGAGCTTAGGGACTAAGCACAACACGTGCAAATTGTGTGACAGCAGCAGAGGCAGCGACAGAGCAGGAGCAGCGCAACAGCAGAGCTGTTACTGTTATTGTTGCTGCTCTTCTTGTTAATTAATGCAAAGTGCAGTAACCGTTTTGCATAATTGACTGACTACGACCCTCGTTGTGGGCACACATTATTCAATCATAATTCGCGCGGCGAATTGCGAGTGTGTGTGTGTGTGTGTGCGCGCTCTCAACTGTATGCGTGTGTGTGTTTGTGCGTGTATGTTTGTGCCGCTGATAGCCCCACAGTTCGCCGGGTCACCTTTGCCTATGCAAAAAATAAGCAACAACAACAAATATAACTGTAATCAGCGCCGACACACTACACACACACACACTCACACACAGCCAACAAACAAACTGAGAGGAGGATGAGAGATGGCGAACAGGCGAACTGTGATAAGCGCACGAGACCTGCCAATTCGCTCCAAACTGGTCTTCGCTGTCGTCGCTCTTACTTGCTTACTGTTTGTTGGTGTTGCTGCTGTTGTTGTTGCTGTTGTTGTTGTTACTGTCTCCGCTGCTGATTGACACAGTTTGGGTCGCTTTCTTATATTGATGAATGGAAACCGAACGCGAAGCGAAGCGTCGCCACGGCACTTTTTATTGAAGTGTGTGCTATATTTAACGAGCCAAGGCGAAGAGAGAAGAGGCAAAGAGAGGCAACTCAAGGCAAGGCAATGCAAGGCAAAGCAAGGCGAGTGCAAGGCGGAAGATGCAAGTCTTGCCATTCCGAGTAACTGTATTAGGTCGCACTCTCTCACTCGCACTCACTCTTGCAATAACCAAATACTGCACTTACACACACACAGAGAGGTGCACACTGACAGCTCTAATGAATGAAGTTGATAAGGCGACAGGCTGCAGCAACTACTGCAACATGCCAGTTGCCAAGTGGTGGGAGGGGGAGAGTTATATGCTATGTACATACATATTAGCATCCTGCATGAATACATTCATTTATTACTGTAAATGAGTACACTAGCATTCATGCACATTCATTTCAAATTGTACTCAAAATATTGTACCCATTTAACAGTGAATGATTGATTTGCCCTTTTGAATGTATTCATGCAGTACTCCATATATTGAATGCAATCCGAACCTGATACTATGCAGCTTGTGCCTCATTTCCTGCCCCACGCTGTTGCACCCCCACCCCATTTCCTTTTCGCACGTCTAACTGCATTTTTTTAATGTGTGCGCCCGCATAAAATTTACTGTTGCAGCGACGACGACGACGAGGCTGCGGTGTCTCTGCCGTCGACTCAGCACGTAGGTGAAGAGAGTAGGCGAGTAAGGAGGTGAAGAGAGTAAGGAAGTAGGTGGGTTAAGAGAGCCAGCATGTTGGGTAGGTGAAGAGTGAGCTAGGAGGGAGGTGAAGAGAGTACGTTGTGCAGCCAGGAAGCTTTATCAGTCTGTGTAGCGTAAGCAAACACACACACACACAAATATACATAGCATATTTATACACAATATCGGTAATATATGTATATATATACATATTTATATATACATGTATGTCTATCTGCCAACTGCAGACAGACATGCTGGAAGCTCCACTGAGTGACAGATCAATGAAATCATTATGAATTCGCTGCGCTGCCACTGCCGCAGTCGCCGTCGCAGTCAGCGTGCCAGCGTTGCCAAGCTCGGAAAAGTTTAGCGGCTAAAAATGCCAACTCATGTCAAACAGGTACACAGATTGATCCTGCCTGCGCTCGCTCTCTTTCCCCTCTCTCTCTCTCTCTCGTCTCTCTGCCTGCGTCGCTGCCGGCGGAAGTCGCCTTGCGCTTTTGTATGCACTCCGCGTCGCTGCTGCTGCTGTTGGCGCTGCTGCTGCCTGCGCCTCTTTGATGTTCTTTCCGTGTCAGTGCAACAGGTGTAAACGAAATTCAACAAATACGCACATCCGCCCTGCAGCGGAAGCACCTGTACACATACGTGAGTGCGCCTGTATGTGCATGTGTGTGTGTATGTGTGTGGGGGCGACTCACATGATTGTTTGATTGTCGCGCGGTTCTTTCGTCATTTCGGCAGTTAAATTTGTTTTTATTGTCGATTGGGGGCTGTAGTTGCTGTCGCTGTTGTTGATGTTGTTGTTGTTGTTGTTGTCCATGTCGTGTTGCTGTTGCTGTTATCCATGTCTCGCGTCCGAGTGCGACAAATTCATTTGACACTTTGTGCGGTTTGCGCTTATCGCACGCTGGCGTTGTTCAATTTTCCAAGCTGAAAACTTGTTTCGGGCCTGCGTGTTGCCTATGCTAGGGGGAAGGGGCAGGAGGAAGGTGGCACAGGGGTTGAGGGGAGGGGGTGCCCGAGATGCGGATGGGGCCTAGGCGGAGGTCGGATCTTGTCGGTCTGTTTGCCTTGTTGTCTATGTTGCTGCGGCGCGTACAATGCGGTTGCCGTTGCTGCTGTTGTTGTTGTTGTGCTGTTGTTGTTGTTGCTGGTTGTAGTTGTTGCTGCCCGTTGTCGAAGCACATAATTACCGCGGCGCGTATTTAATCCGACAAATGGTTTCAACCTTACTTGAACTTTGTCTATGGGCCATACTCAACAACAACAACAACAACAACAACAACAACAACAACAACATGTGCAACACGAACAACTTTCCTGTTGCTGTTGTTGTTGTTTTAAGCACTTTTGCGTGGAGCGTTTCTAATATTTCATGACAGCCGCTTGAAGCCAACAACTTTTGTGGTTACATTGTAATAAACCTTGACAAGGGAGACTGAAGAGGGGTCGCACCCCCGGGGCTACAGGGAGGAAGACAGGGAGGGCAGGGGGCAACTGATGAGCATTGTTGATGATGTCAAGTGTCCGCCAACAGCGACAGCAACAGCGACAACTGACAATCGTCGAGAGACGGAGAGAGAGAAAGAGATGTCGAAAGTGAGAAATAAATTATAGAAATGTTATATGGTTGATGGAAGTTGTAGAAATAAAGTTAGAAGAATAGATAGAAATAAATTGCAGGAATAAAAGGAAGTTAGAGAATTCCTATCCGATATGTGAATAGAGTATTGTCTTTCATTAGTCAGCGTGAAAGAAAGTTACTATAGATAGATAATACAGAGTAATACCTGAATAATACAGAGTACCAAAATATTGAGGGCGAATTTAGCAAAAAGACTCATATCACATAATTAATAAGTCGTGCAGCCATTTACATAATATCTTTCATTATTAAATAGTTAATGAGTTCAGTTTGTGATCTATCTATTGAGAGTTAAAACATAATTTTCTAAGCTCCATTAAACATTAACAACATAATATTTTTACCAAGAAGTTATCGAGATTCTTGTAGAACATGTAGAATACAGTTATAAATGGATTTCAAGAGTAGAGGAAAGTCAGGCACGTAGCCAGGCGTGTGCAGGGTTGCCAGCCAGGGGCTCCTTGCTACTGGAAAAATAGAACAATTAGACAAAGCTGTTCTATACTGAAAGCTACATGTTCATTTCAGTGTCTTTAGTTTTAATATTAGTTTAGATATTAATGATCAAATGGAAGAACAGCGTTTATTGACTGATATTCATACTGAACAAGAATATACTATGTATGTATTAGTAGTATTATAGTATGTATTACTTTCTGGGATCTGCTATATATACTGCTATATATATACTCTTATGGTTTTGATAATATGATACAGAATGTTCTTTTGCGTAAACCAATTAGCTTAACAGCAAAGATAAGGGCTATTCTTAAGTAAGATCATATTATAGCCGCAATTAAACCTTTTAATGAACCTCTGAAGCTAAATTCCCCTTTTCAAGAAAATGTTTAGTTATTTTCTGAGTAAAGAATACTCTAATTTAAAGTTAAACATAAAACATAGTATCTTACTAAAGAACTTTCAAGAAAGAACCACAAATATAGAGCAATCAAGTCTTCCCTCTAGTATCTCGCCTTCTTCACGTTTCCCTCTTTCTCTCTTGCCCCTTATCACACTGCAGTACCTCAAGTAGCTCGTGCAGATTTATCGATCTCTTCTCACACAAATAAACTTCCAATTGTTCCGATTGCATTCGATTATAAATGAAATGCACTCTGGACTGACCTATCGTAAATTATGCAAATCTTTTTGCCGAATGCAGTTGGCGACGCTGTCGCAGAGTCATGTGGCATATGGGGGAGTGCTACATACAGCTAAATCTATTCAGACAGGCAGACAGATCGGCTATATGTATGTGTATATACATATATATATATGTGTGAGTGTGTTTGTGTGTATGTGTGCATATTTGCACTTCTAGCTGCAAACTGCCCCGATACTTTATCTTTTCCGGCCATCTATCTGCATAAATATACGAGCACGAAGTGAAACACACACAGGCACACTCCCACTCACACACGCAGCCACACACACACAGTTGTGCACACTCTCGTACGATCAGAATCAGCAGAATCCGAATCCGAATAGACATGGTAGGAACTACTGCACCCTCTCCACATGTTGCTTCATTCATCCCGAACGCAGTCGGCAGCGCAGTCGACAGCGCAGCCGGCAGTGGCAGCAGATCGGGGAGCATCAGCAGCTGCCGCTGCCGCTGCCGCACTATGATAAATAAAGTAAAGTGCATTTCCGTCAAAACAAGTTTGTTCTATTAATATTTTCAATACTTCGAATTCAGACGCAGCAGCAGCACAGGCAGAGGACGGGGCAGAGGGGGCAGAGGCAGCAGAGGAGGCAGCAGCAGTCGCTGAGCAACTTTCACTGCAGATAACTAGAATATCTTTTCAGCTTTTTCAGCCTTTTTTTGTCGGTTTTTCTGTTTTTCATTTTTCTGTTTTCCGCTGCTCATTTCTGTTCTTTTTCTCTCTCTCGTGCAACATAATTTTAATTTGGCTGCAGCATCGATGACGACGACGGCAACGATTGCTGCTGCTGCTTGGCTGCGAGCGCGCCTGGCTGCTGCTGCTGATCTCCCCCTAGAAATCTACAGCTGGCTAGCAGCATTTACAGTTATTTTTATTGGAGTCAAGCAGCGCGACAATTCATCCATCATTTTTTGTTATGATTTTGAATGTGTCTCGCTCGGCATCTCTAGCTCATTCTCTCTGTCTCCCCTCTCTCTGTCTTTCTCTTTTTTCTCTCTTCCACTCTAGCTCTGTATTTTTCTGTTCCTCTTTTCAGCCCCCCCTTTCTGTCTCGTCTTCTCTCTCTGCCTACTCGCTGCCTATATCTTCCTCTATCAGTCTCTCGCTTTTTCTTTCTCTGTCTCTTTCTCCTCTTCTATCTTTCACTCCTTGACTCTTTCTACTGTCTACTCCCCTTTACGCCCTGAAACTTGCTCAAATGTTCCCTCTCTTCTTCCCATCTACCTATCTCTTTTCTATCCCTTGCTTCTCCTGTTTCTTCCCCTCTCTACCTACCTATCTTTTCCTCTTTCCTTCCTCTCTCTACTCCACTATTTTTACTCTCTCTTCTGCACTTCAGCCCGCTCAAATCTTCTCCCCCTTTCTTTCTATCATTTTCAGTCTCTCCTCTCTCCCTCTCTCTCTCCCTCTCTGTCTCCATCTCTCTCTCCACACTTGTGCATGTGCGTTGGATCGCAGTCCCGGTCTCAGTCCCGGTCCCAATCCCAGTCCCGATCCCGATTCTTCTGCCCCCATCTACCTCTACCTCTCTCTCACACTCTCTCTCTCTCCCTCTCCTTGTCTTCCCCTTCCTCCCGTCACTGCATCGTTCAACAGCATCCGGTAATTATGCGACACGCTGATTAAAATGCCTGGGACTTAGGTGGGTCTGGGCCCGACACTGGCACTCGCAACGGGCACCGGGACTAGGACTGGGACTGGGACTGGAAGCCCCGACCGACCAAGCGACCTCCAAGTGAAATCTTCGCCTGCATTAACGAGTTTTCCGTGACGCGTTCAGTTTATTTTCATACTCTTTTCCCAGGGTATGGTAACAAAGTGACTTTATAGCAACTGTTACTGTACTTTAAATACTGTTAAAATATATGTTAGTTTGAAATTAAAGTATCCTATTTTATTAAATATTTGTAGTCCCCTTCTTAACAACTTTAGAGAAGCTTTATAGCAACTTTACAGTAACTTTATAGCAACTATATAGCAACTTTATAGCAACTCTAACTAAGTATAAATCTAGTAAATATGAACTGAAAACAATCATTTCTAAATATTTATGGATATGCTTTCTTTATAGCAACTAAACAGCAACTGTTACTGCCTGCTACACCTTTTAAAACGATGAAAAAAACTTAAAATGAAAATATCCTAATACTATAATTATTTATAGAGCTCTTCTTTGCTTTATGGCAAATTTATAGCAACTCTAACTAAGTGATTAAATGCCAGTTAAACCGTGTTAAAAGATCTAGAAATTAAAATATCCTCTTTCTACAAAATATTTATAGTTCTCTGCATTTAAATAGCAACTTTATAGCATACTTAACTAAGTGTTTAAATGCCAGTTATACCCTGTAATTTATATATATTATATACAAATACCCTATTTGTATACAGCTCTCTTCTTCTATTTATAGCCACTTTATAGCAACTTTATGGCAACTTTATATCAACTTTATAACAACATTATAGCAACTCTAACAAAGTAATTAAATGTCAGTAATACTCTGTAAATGTTACAATAAAAATGAAGTTAAAATATCTCTTTTTTATAAATATTTATAGGGCTCTTTATAGCAACTTAATAGCAACTGATACTGTATGTTATACCATATAAGAAGATATAGTAGTTGGAAATTAAATATTTATTATTTTCTTGAAATATTTATAGCTTTCTTCTTGTATTTCTAGCAACTTAATAGTAACTCAAACTTAGTAATTAAATGTCAGTAATACCATGGAAACATATAAAATTATATTATATAAAATTAAATTAAAATATCTTAATTTTTTAAATATTTATAGCTCTCTTTACAGCAACTGCATCTATATATCTCTCTCTCTCTCTCTCTCTCTGAGGTAGTGTATTTCCTCTTCGTTGTTGTCTTTCCACTGTGGCTTTTCCTGCTTGTTTTCTTTTTCTTGTTTCCCCATCTGCTTCTTCCTCTTCTTCTTCTTCTCTGCTGCTGCTCTTATTCTTTTGCCTTCCACGTTGCTTTGCTACACTTGATTTCCACACACACACACACACACACACACGAACGTCGACGTCGACAGCGACTGCGACTGAGGCGAAGACTTCTCCTGATACTGGCCATTAGGGATCAGGTTCTGTTGAGGGTGCGCGGGTAAAAGGGGGCAGGGCAGAACCAGGAGGGGAGTGTGCAGCGGGCACAGGTGGGCAGCGGGTTTGCTGGTTTGCTGCTGCTGCTGCCGTCGCCAGTTGCACGCTTTATCTGCTGCTGCTGCTGTTGTTGTTGTTGCTGTGCCTCTTCTGCTGCTGCCTCTGCTTCTTCTTCTTCTTGTTCTTCATCCACTTCTTCTTCTTGTTCTCTTGTGGCCTCTTCTTTCGCCCGGTGTGTGAGTGTGTGTTTGTGTTTTCTGGCATTACGCTGCACACCACATTCGTCCTCCAACAAAAAGCAAACACTGCACTGCAGTGCGCTGCCTTGCCACGCCCCTTGCTGCAACGAGCGCCCACCTTCAGCACACTCATCAACTGGAGCAGCAGTGAAGGATACTTATACGTGGGTTTACACGATGAAGGCAGTTCGTGTATAGCCTTGGGAGAGGCCAAGAGGAGAGGGTATATATCGAGTAGGGTTCTATAAAGAGAGGGATTAGTAGAACAATGTCTGAAGAACCCCTCTTCTCTCTCTCTCTCTCTCTCTCTGTGTGTTGCATTTATATGCATTTATATATCTCAACAGTTACAGGGTATCTGCTAGTCCGTCACTAAACCCATTTCTACTCGACTTTTTATCGTATTTCTTCTAGCTCATCATCGTTGTGTGTGGTTTGTAGTTGTCGTTGTTGTTGTTTGCTTGTCTCATTTATTGATCGTGTTGCTGTGCACACACATCCCCACACACACACACACACACGCACACTTACGCACAGTTGCAGTTACATACGCAATTCAATGAAGAAATGCTCCAAGTCCAAGTCAATGACCCGGAAATTGTGTCTAAAAAAGCAGCAACAACAGCAGCAACAACTACAACAGCAGCAGAAGCAACAGTCACGCAGCCAAGGGAACAGCAACAACAACAACAGCAGCAACAGCAACCACAGGCAGAGCAACCTCTGCAACAGCAACAGCAGCAGCCTCTGCATCACATTGACGACTTCAGCATGAAACTTTTACCTATTCGTCGTTGCTACGTCGACAGCGACTGCGACTGCGACCGCGCTGCCAGCTTTGCTTGCTCGCGCTGCAGCGTGCAATGAACCAGCCACGCATACGCAGCCCGCAGCTTTTGCCAGAGCTGCGATTGCAGCAGGCGTAGCAGCAGCACGCGTCGATAACTCGCGACAACTGCAGACTGCAGCAGCACAGCAACAACAACAACTCAGCAACAACAACAACAACATGGACAATCAAAATCAACGCAATTAATGCTCATCCGGCTGCCAAAGCGCAGCTCGAGCCCGCGTTGAGCCCTTGGGATGCTTACACAATTTGTCCCCCAGTTGCTGCTGGCTTGTCCAGGGTTGTCAGGTCACCAGCAGCAGCAGAGATAGACGTATCTTCTACAATTTATGCATCTGCTCTTTGGCTATTGGCAGCTTTTTTTATTTATTGCACAGCATATCGCGAAAAATTAAGCACAAAAGTTCAGTGCCATCGGGCCATGTCATCCAATCGGCCGTCGTCGTCGTCGTCGTCGTTGCCATATCCCCCCTAGAATAATTTGAATTTATGTGCCGACAAGTTGCCCAAGTAAGAGCGACCCATCAATGGGGGCTAAAGTGCCAGAAAACATGCAAGCTGCAATTACACTGTGCAACAAAGTTGCTGCCCACGGCACAGCACTGCAAATTCCAGAATGAGTCAGTGTGAACAAGATCGCTGCATTAAAAGATATACAGAACGAACTTTAACGAAGTCTATATTTATTACTTTTTATTTATTCACATCTTTTATTCACATTTCTTTTACAAATTTTGAGGTTTCTCAGTTTTCTGGATTTTAAGTTTATCTTAAAAATTAAAGAGATCTCTTCTTTTCATTTAATTCTCAAATTTTAATTAGAAAAGTCAACATTTTAGCAGTTTTCCACATACTTATAATGGTGTTTCTTATATTTTTTTATCCGAGAGATATCTTGAAAAATGATCACCCAATTTGTAAGACTTCAGTAAACTTTTTTATTTATTATATTTACATTTTATTTACAAAAAGTTTAGGATACATGACTTTTTTTGTTTGATTTTAAAGTCTTTATAGGTTGAAAAGCAGAAGAGATCATCTTTATTTTACACTCACGTTCTATTAAGAAAATTTAAAAATTTTAGTAGTTTTCCAAATTTAATGGTAATTTGAATATGATAATTCTAACTTGTATTACGTATTTAATACATTTTGCAGTTTTTCACAGTTTTATGAGTTTTTAGTGTTTCTTATATTGGTTAATTCTGTTTGGCATATGTCGTTTAGGAAATGCTCCCATTCACAACAATTCAGTTAATTAGCATGAAATATATATGTAAATATATAGGAATATTTCATTGCTTATAATGTTTCTTTAACTTTTTTGCAATCCTAGGATAATGCTCTCATAGCAGTAAATAAATTCCTCTGAGATAGCATGTATGTTAAAAGCATGTAAATTAAAAAATTTAAAGATTTGCAGAGGATATTTAAAGAATTTATCGCATTTCTTTTATATTTAAATACTTTTCGGAAAACTTAAAGAACTTGAAGTGTTCCGAATAAATTTTGACCCATTGAGTCGCATGCAGCTGATCGTCGATCAGGTAAAACCTTAGTAACAATGTAGAAAGACCTTTTGTAATATTATATATTATCCTGTTGGTTCGCCCGGGGAACTGTCCCAGTTACGGTAAGGAATGAATTTCGGTTAGGTTTGGTTTTGAGTTTGGCATTTAATAAAATTAACCTCAAACTAAATGGCAATCACTTTAATTTGTTTTAATTAAGCTTTATATGCCTACACAATGCGAGACGATGGTGATGGGGGCAGCGGCGGTGGCGGGGAGGTGCAGAGGGGCAGGCCCAAAACGACGCCTACAACGTCAGCTGCGGCGACGAGTGTGACTGCGATGCGGCGCTTTATTAATTACACAGTGTCTAAAGGGGGTAAGACTAGTGTGTGAGAGGGTGAAAGAAAGAAAGAGAGAGAAAGAGGAGAGTGAGGTATGTAGAGCTTTCTAAAGAGGTTTTAAGAATAAAAGGGATGGATGATATTAGGGATGTTATGAGGTGGATAGCCTAAAGAGAGCAAGATATAGAAGATGCGTTAGAAGATGCGTCTATAAGATCTCTAAAGACAGAAATAGAGGGAGGAGGATAGGTAAAGCTTTCTTCATTGAAGATAGAAATAGAGGAAGAGATGAAAGAGTAACGGAGATAAGCTTTTTGTCGACAGAACTTTCTTCCTGTCTACTAAGTTACTAAAAGGGGAAGACAGATATGTTGGTGTCGAGAGAAATTAATGCTTTCTTTCGGCCTCTCAAAACATACTCAGGACAGTACAAGAGGAAAAGAGGAGTAGAAATATTATATACTTAGATTTGTACAACCCCTTCTGAATGAAGATATTTAAAGGAGACGGAGTTATCATACTGAGAGAGGGAGCATAAAATGAATAACAGTGATGTAAGCTTTCTTTTAGATTAAGAGAGATACCTAAGGTACTCAAAGAGAAAGACGGCAAAAGCAGAGGTGGAAAAAGAGTGACAGAGACATTTTTAGCATCGTTCTTTCTTTTCAAAGTACAGAGTGCAGATTATAAGATTGTAGACAGTAAATTAGGGGAGAAAAAGAGAGTATATATAAAATGAGATTTCTACAACCCTTTCTGAATGTACGTACTTAAAGTTATGATACTGAGACAGAAAGAGAGAAGAATAAATAACAGAGATATGCCGAACTTTCTTTTGATTTGTGTGAGAGAAAGAAATAGAGACTGGAAAACAGGGAGACAGACTTATCTTCCTGCCTCCCGTCCACTACTTAATGCTGAAAGGAAAACAGGTAGAGATAGACAGTTAGAACGTACTTACTTCCTTTCAGACTGCACTCCGAGAAGATAAAAGAAGTTCAAGAGAGCTTTCTTCCTGCCCTCCTCTTTAAGAAAGAGAGGAATAGACGCGTTGCCTTCCAATGCGCACAGGATATGCATCAATCATGTGATCCTTGGCAGATTCAGGGGAATAGTTGAAGATGCGCATGCGTGCACTTCACACACACACACACACACAACACTCACGCAGAGCACTTAAGGCAACGCTTAACGGATGTTTCGTTTCGTTCGGCTCTCCACAGCGTGTCGTGTCGTTGGGTTTGGGTTCGTATCGTTTCGTTTCGTGGGCTGTGGCACTTGTAACATAAACGCCCGACATTTGTTTCCTACAGATCTGGTTTGGCATGGCCCTAGCAACCACTCCACACTCCACACTCTTCTCTCCCCTCTGCACTGCACTTCACTTCATTCTACTCACTCCCCCTACTCTGCACAGGGCACTCGAGTCGCCCGGTACGTGCCCACATGCGTGGGAATGATGGGACAAAGACGGGACACTCTCGCTCGAAATTTGAGACTTGTTAATGTGCCAAATTATATGCGGCGACAGAATTCTCTTCCCATAGACAGCTCTCCGGCTCTCCTAGACGTTCTCTCTCCCTCTCTCTAGATCTCTCTCTCTCTCTCTCTCTCTACTGCAGATTTCGTGTGTGTGCGCGGCGTAAATTGAAAACTCGCCACATATTGACAGACCCCAAGAAGGTTGCCTGCCTGCTCCTCCTTCCTCTCTCTCCTCTTCCTCTCCCTCCCTCTTGTTGTAAATTTATGAATGTGTACGATTACGCGGAGCAGCCTCTCTCAGTCAGTCAGTCAGTCGGGCCCCGAGAATCGAATGAACACGCCATGCAATCTGTGAAGGATCACGTCTGGAATGTGGCTTAAATTATGACTTAAATGGCGTTGGCAGTTTATGCGGCTGCTGTGCGCTGCTAATGATCATCACCCCAAGCACACTGATGATCATCATCATGATCATGATCATGTTGTGCCTCAGGCTGAGTAGCGGAAACGCACTCGAGAGATCTCTCTCGACTGCTGAAGCTGAGGCAGTTGCTGAAACTGCTTTTAAGCCGCGTCTTCTTTCTTTCTTCATCTTTCTCTCAATGCTGTTTCGCCCATTCTTAAGAGCATCTGCAATCTTCAATTTGGACGTCGCTTTTTTATGACTGACTGGCAAGTCGAGGCTGCTGTTGTTGTTGTTGTTGCTGCTTCAGTTTTAGCTTTATTTGGTTAGTCGCGCTTCGACATTGCAGGCAACACATTCTTAGTTACATCCTTCACAAGGTCATGCGAGTGCGCAGAGGCACAGCACACACACACACACATACACACGCATATTCACACACAGTCTCTCACTATCTGCTCGCATTTAAGCCAAGTAATCTTTGAGCAAATAATTGTAGTTGGTCTCTGCTTGGGTTCTGTCTCCCCCTGCCTCCCACCCTCCTGAATCGCCTCTGCCTCCACTCGGTGTTGCTGCTTCATGTTTGCACAAATTGTTAGCGAGAAACAGTTTTGTTTGGCTTATGTTGCTTCTTCTCTCGAGCTTCGAAAATATCATATCTTTCTCTACCTGTGTGTGTGTCTGTGTGTGTGTGTGTACAGGGTCGGACAAGACTGAACTGGACTGCACGAATAATTTCCCGCCAAGCGGAGTTAGTCAAATCTGTTAAAGAAGTTCAAGTACTCTACGGGGTGTATACATACTATATAGACAGGTATACATATGCCACGTGTTACCTGGAGTTACCTAGCTATGTTTGTATGTTTGTCTGGGTGTGTGTGTCTTGGTTGTGCTTTGTTGGGTGTTAATAAGATATCAAATATGCTTGTGGCAGCCTGTCTGCGACACACAGTCTGATCCCAGATCAATGTTTGATCCGTACAATACACGGAACATTGCTTGAATAAACAGCCCAGAGAAACTTGACTAGCAGATACCCTTGGCATAACTTAAATTATTTGTGATTATGTTTGTTTCTGTTTATTGTATATCATATATTTTTATAGAGTATATAAGTTTAAGATTTTATTATGTAACAGATTATACGTATATTATTTATGTTTATATTCCAGTATAAGTTCTCTACCGAGTTCTCTGCGCTGATTACAAGATTCTATTTAGAGTATTCAACTAGAGCTCTTTTTATATTCTTAAAAAGTGTCTATCCCTCATTACTTCACACTTCATCCTAGCAACTAACACGAATCTATCGATCTGATTGTGTTTTACTGGGCTTTCGCCAATCCCCTGCAAACAAATGTTAAATCCGTTACATTTCATAATCTTAAATTAAAATATATATTATCAAATAGTAATAATTATAGCTTTTAATAAAATTTAATTATTTTTCCTCAAAGTCTATGCATTAATTAACTTAATTTAATACTATATGATTTATAATGTACTTTTTAAGATCTTTTGTTTATATTATTATTTCAAGTTGACATAAATAAATAAATATATGTATAACCAGTAAGAAAAGCAACAGTCGCGCAGCACGCGACAGTGGGATACCCTTCGACCTATGTTCCCAAGTAGTTTAATTTGTTAAATTCATACACATACATATGCATATGCACATGCTTTACAATTATTCCCAACAGATGCAGCTGGCTCGCTTCGCTCGCCCGCCTCCCTTGTTAGCTGACAGAAGCAATTGGTTTTATGCTCATACTTTCTTAAATGACTTCTGTGATTATTGTCCGATCGGATTGTAATTTGGAGACTACGTAGATATTTAATTCAGCTTAGTATATGTTAAAGTCAGAAAGTTGTATCTTTAATACAGCGCTTACAAATTGAAGTTCAAAAATTAAATTATTGATTTGGGGGGGCGGTGGGCATGGCATCTAACATTTGATTAAATAAACTTGATCTCTCTATAGTATACAGGAGTCTTCCTGCCAAATTTGGTTACTCTAGCTTTTATAATAGCTGAGATCTGTGCGTTCACACAGACAGACGGACAGACAGACAGACAGACAGACATGGCTCAATCGACTCGGCTTGTGATTCTGAGCAAGAATATATATACTTTATGGGGTCTCCCACGCCTCCTTCTGCCTGTTACATACATTTGCACAAAGTTAGTATACCCTTTTTTGACCATTTTCAATGGTCGAAGGGTATAAAAAATATATATAATTATAATTTATTATTATTTATTATATTTCATTTATAATTATTTTTTATTATTTATTATAATTTATTGGTACTTATTATAATTCATTATGATTAATTTTTATTTATTATTATTTATTATAATTTATTCTTATGTATTATCATATATTATTATTACAGAGCAACTGCACGTCGTCTATTCCCTACTTGTGTACTTATTTTTAATTTGTTTATTATTTTTGTTTAGTTCATTATTTGTAATACGAGATAAATTCGGCATCGAGGGCGTGCGCGAAAGCGAATTTGAAAATCTGTGCCTGATTTTGCGCAGTGTAGCCCAAACAGCTCGCAGCGTAGCACGGTAGCCCAGTTTGTGTGCCTTGTGTGTGTGTGTGTAGGTCTGTGAACGATGACGCTGGTAAAAAATAATGATAAATAATAAAAAATACAAATAAAACCTGTACACAAAAAGCCACAAAAATAAACCAAACACAAAGCTTCGTCATCGGCTTTGGTGCGTGCGGCTTAACTGCAGCGAGGCAAACTGAAACTGGTCGGACACGAGCATCAGAGAGTAAGAGCGAGAACGAGAGACTTTGAAGTGCTGGATCAGTGGGAGAGCAACAAGAACAACCTGATCACATGCTTTTGCTCTCCCTCTGCTTTGCCTCTGCCTGTTGCTGCAAACTCCACTTGCGCGTCGCTGCTCAAGCTCCTGCCAAGGCGATGTCTGGCCCTGCCTGCATGCGTCTCTCTGCCTGCATCTCTCTGCCTGCATCTCTCTGCCAGCCTCTCTCACTTCGCCTCTCTTCACCACTCCTGACTGCGACCGGCACATTCGGATAAGAGTTGCTTGTGCTCTCTCTCTCTCTCTTTGTTCTTGTTTTTATACCCTTTAACCATGGAAAATGGTCACAAAAGGGTATATTTCTTTGTGTATGTAACAGGCTGAAGGAGGCGTGAATAGCTAAGCAAATATATATTATTTTTGAATTATTACTACAGTCAGTCGACTCAAAAATAAAAATGTATAATTATATTTATATACTAATAAAATTAAATTGATATTAAAAATAAACTAAAACATTGAGAAAGGATCACACTAGTAAGGATCACTAGGTTGAATGAGCTATGTCCGTATGTCTGTAAGTCGGTTTTAACGTCAAGATCTCAGCTACAAACTAGAGACTAGAGTTTGTCATGAAGATTAATGTATACCATACGCCGATCAATTTTATTTCAAGTTTTAGATGTCATGCTCACCGCCTACGCAAATAATAATTTAGTTTACTAATTAAATTTGAAATTAATTTATAAATGATACCATTTATTGAATTTGATATATACTTAACGTTTTTTTTAATTTTAATCTAATCGGACAATAAACATAAATGTTATACCAGTTAAGGTGTTCAAGGACTGCCTGTCTTTGCTGGTATGCTTCAGTTGTTGCTGTCGTGCCTGAATATGTGTGTGAGAGTGAGAAAACTCACAATTAATAAACATTCCGACCCATATAAATCCTATGTAATCCCTTAAGTTCATGTCGCCTCCCCCCACAAACATTTAATTATTGTCCATTTGGACAGATCTTAAGTTAATAAAATGAATGTTACAACAAAAAAAAAGGATAAGATTTTGATAATTGTTAGTGTATTTGGAACAGTTTTCCAATACAGTGCGTAGGGTATCTTACTGTCGGGCTCACCCGACTGTAGTGTTCGTCGTTTGGTTGTCATTGCGGTTGCTTCGGTTGTTGTTCTTGTTGTTGCAGCTTCCTTTCGAGTGTTGCACTTATTATTATGCGCTTCTCTTGCCTGCTCTGCTTCTGATTGCTGCTTCTGTTCTTGTTGTTGTTATTGTTGTTTTTGCTTTGGGTCTTTTTCTTTTAGCTAGAAAAATCACAAAACACTTTTGCTGCGTCCTTTAAGGTCATTAGAAGTTCATTTCGCACTGAGTGAGAGAGAGAGAGAGAGGGAGAGAGCATGGAGTGAGGTGAGTATGGTGTGGTGTAGAGTAGTGCGGTGTGGTGTGTAGTAAATTACGTGGAGCGACGAACCCGACCAGAAATGAGTGTAAATGTCGGACATAACTGACTCATTTACGCGCTTGCATCATACAAGTTCAGCGCGAGAGGTCGCCAAATGTATCTTAAAAATGTCATAACGATCATATTTAAAAGTGACAATGCCGACACTTTAGGGAGACAACCCCTCCTCCTCTCCCTGCCATTCCCCTGCTCTTCCGGCGTGTCACAAAAGGGTTGCGCTTTAATTAATTAATCAAATCGGTCAAGGAATTCTCCCGCAACGAGATCGTTGACTCACTGAGCAGATATGCGTGAATACGTTATACGATATACGATATAAGTATCGTAAATTCGCGCAGCATTCTTTGGCCCGATCAAGGGGTCAATTTGGAAGTCACCACGAACATTACTTTCTTCGAATTCTTCATGAATATCGACTTAATTAACAGTTAACTGTAAAAAGAGTAAACCCCAACGGAAATGAGTGTGCGAGGGAGGTGGAGTGTGGTGTGGGGAGAGAGAGATGGAGTGGGGTGTGGTGAGTAATTTATAATTATGTTTATGGCATTAACAACAGGAACTTCGTAAGTAGCTGTGCATACTAGTGAGTAATGTGAATGTGAATAGGTGAATGTGAGTGTGCTTGTGTGTGTGTGTCTATTTAGATTCATGCACAATCAATGCAAATGGTAATGTAAATGTTCAAATTGTAAAATCGACTTGTTGTTGTTGTTGTAGTTGCTGCGCACAGATGCTCACTGAATATCAAATTACACTCGACTCGCATGCGGTTCGAGTGTGTGGGATAGTGTATTCTCTCCATATATGTGTGTGTGTGTGTCGCTTGGATTTATATTTATCCAAATAAGCGCGGCGTGTTGTTTGTTTTCAAAGCAATAGTTGCGATTGCTCTGCTCGTGTTGTTGTTGTTGTAGCTGCAGCTGCTGTGGGGTGCTAATAAATAAATCGCAATTACTGCACATATACAGACACACACACAGAACAGCGCAAGGTGGACTTAGTTTAGCCCCCCACACACGCAGACACACACATAATCGAGCAGTTTCACCCCCCACATACACATACACTCACACACACTCTCTTGATATGGCCCTATTCATTCACCCATCGGGCCCATCCATCAGCCATCCGCAAGTTTTGCGTCGCGTCGCTGCCTTCTTCTGTATGCGTAACGCAATCTATTCATAAAATGAAATTAAATAAAATACAAAAACAAAAACAGAAACAAAAAAACAAAAGAGAAATAAATATTTTCATTTGTAAGGCCGGAAGAGCACTTCCTCTCTGGCTGTGCCATCAATCCCGGCACCCGCAGAAAGATAGACAACATCAACCGTGGCAGAGACGATGGCAGAGGCAGCAACCGAGACAGAGACGGAGGCAGCACTCAGCCCCCCATACGTAAGTGTGTGTGTGTATGCTAAACGGCTGCTGGCCTATGCTGGCCTGACCCGTGCTTGGACACTCGCCGCACTTAAAATGCAGCCACACACACACACTACATACCCTGCACCTATGTGTGTATGCCTGATTCTGCTTACCAAACATGTTTAGTTTTGTTATCGGCTAAGGAAACGCCTCCATCCGCACACGCTCATTGAGAATGCAGTGCGATGTGTGTGATTTTTATTGAAGCACAAAGTTATAAAAGAGATTTATGCGAAAAACATACATAGATACGATATGAAGAGGTATATGTAACATATATGTATGTACAGGGTATATGCCATGTCTGCTGTGTAGATATTTAGAAATCATTTATCAATTAGTCTCAAGTGGTAGGTCAATTTTGAAAAGTAAGTCGTGAGTAATTATACAATACTATACAATCTATGCATTTACAGGAAAACCTGGATTGATAATGGAGGCCCATTTAAGCTCAGGGGTACAATAGATCTTATAGGAGGCAGTACTGATCGTTTCAATAATCCCTTTTCAATGAATTAGACTATATACTAATTGATACCCCTAACAACTCAACCCCTCAAATCACTTCTTTCTTTGCAAAGAATTAAAGTTTTTCCCAAATAAATACATTAAGTTATTCTACATTTTTAAAGGAAATTAAGAAAAACTAAAGGAAATTTAATGCCCTTTTCTCTATACATACACATTATTTTCATTTATTTTATTTGTACCATCAAAATATAAATTGTTTAATATGATATCATTATTATTTGATATTATTTGCTTTAGAAAACATATAACGATTTAGTTATTCTATATTATTATTATTATCATAGTATATCTCATAGATATTATTCCATTCTCCATATGATCATTAATATATCTTTATTAATTCTTGTTCCATTTATATTATATATGATCTTATGTTTAACATGATATTATTACTACCTAAAATTAAATGTTCCCTTAAGAAAATACAGCACGAAGTCAGTAAGTCTATTTTATTATAGTAAATACTACAGATAACAAGTTATTTTTATTATTATTTATTTTATATGTTAATTAATATGTTTATATTATGCTGCTATACTTTATATCCCATCTGTATATTCTGCGAAAATAAACAACTTTGTGTTAAAAATACTACATAAATTTGATCACACTTTAATCATTAAAGTTATACCCTATACATAAAACTCGAGACATAATACCCTATCAATTATTAACCTATGAATAATATGTTCAAATCACTGTTCCATATCCGTTTCGTAGCTGTCAGCACGACGTAACTTCCGTCAGTTTTCCACACAGCGTTGCCATATCATGCCGGACTATTTTCAGTTTTGTTTCTTATTATTTTGCCGAAGCACAACTCAGCGAGCACATTAACAAAATGCGAAATTTTCCGCAAATAAAACAGGAAAAACGCCCATCAGCCAAATATTTCGAATAACATTTAGCGCTAAACTGGCGCCAGGCAATTGCCTGGAACGGACACACAGACGGACGGACAGGGGCCGATCGACCGATGGACCCGAGACCTGAGAGTACCTGAAAAATGCTCATTAATTTGTAGCGTGGAAAATGTGGAAAAGTGGAAAAAAACATTCGCACGCAAAATGACAGCAGAGAGAGAGAGAGAGTGGATGTACTCACGAATACTTCATGGGCAGCCAGAAACAAACATATATAGCATATATAGTATATGGTACGCGTATACGAACCATGGCTGGTTATGGTATGGGATATACGCGTCATGGGTATTTATAGCCCCCCTGGCGAACTCAAACAGGTGTAAACCGTAAAATGGCCAAAACAATGTTTAAATCATTCAATTGTAAACTTTTCACAGCACGAGCCTGATAGTGCAATCAATATGAATATATAATATATGCTATATATACATACATATATACGATATATATCTTCTCTTTCTCTTCAGTTACCTACAGAGCGCGCTGCTAGAGGCGTGTGTTGAGTGCGTCCGCTTCCAGGAACTGCCCCTCATTGTAGTCCATCAAAGTTTTGGCACGCGGTCGAGCCATTGTTGTTACTCCTGCATGAGGGGGGGGGCTCGAGGGAGGGGGCTCTTCAAGGGGGCTCTTCAGATACCCAGCAGCAGATACAGCCGAATTTCCGACTCGAGAGTGAGGACTGCGCATGCGCCGCGCTGTTTAATTTGAATTATTTGGCCGTAAATAAGGCACAATGGGATCGGGCGCAGACCCAAGCATGGGTCAAGGGTAAGGGGAAAGGGGGGAAGACGGGCAGAGTCTTCTCCCTTTCTTCGGTCTGTAAAAATGAGATTTTTATTTCGTTGTCGTGGATTTGAATTGAGGCAGCAGACGATGCAGAGACCAGAGAACCCAGAGAGAACCGAGAACCGAGAAAGGCATAAATATTTATAATCATAAAAACTTGGCTGAAAGGAGCAGCGCAGCGACTGCGCAGCAGCAGAGCACAACTCCACCGAAAAGGAAAACGATTTCTCAATGTCTTTTATATGGACAGTTGGAGTTGAAGCCCTCGTTCGGCCTCAACTTCAACCTACTCCGCCTGCCGCTCCTCCTGCTTCTTCTCTTCTCCTTCTCCCCACGACAAGACACAGAGAAGACACACAAACACACAACACAGAAGACACTGCAGACAGCAGAGGCAGAGCAGACAGAAGACAAAAGACGATCTCTGCGGCGATCGAGAAACTTGTTTAGCACGCGTTACAGCGGCTGCCTGTGTTGCTTTTCACATTATTTGCCTTTCGTACGGTCCACTCGCCACTCTCCACAGCCCCCCGCCCACTCTCTTCCCCTGTCTCCGCTCTCCCCTTTAGCGTACCTCGTACTTATTTGTTTATGCCACATGTAAAAAGTGAACAGAGAGCGAAATTCTCTTTCGTTTTACTCGTAATCCGTTCAGCTAAACGTCGATCTCGTCTCTTGCACTCCTCCTTCACCTTCTCGACGTCCTCCCTCGATCGCACGTTCGCTGCGTGGGCTCATTCTGGAATTTCTACACTCATTCTTGATTGTTTCGTTTACTTATGTTTAACGCTCTGGGCCATATGTGTTGCATTCCACCCGAATTGGTTTTGCCCCGGAACCCCGAGTCAAAAACTGACAAACCGGGAGAGTCCGACGATCGTCGAGCCCGAAATGCGGATAATAAATTTGAGTTTCAATAAATTATTTGCTTGCTACAAGATCCGCAAAATTCGAACTAAAAAAGTACGGCTGGACTTACGAGTATACCCTGCAGTTAATGCAGAAGATATACATAAAAGATGACAAAAATATTGTAGAAGTAGTTACTAATTTATAATGTAGTATAATGCGACCCCACAAATCTATGGGGGGGGGGGGGGGTTTTTTTTTAATTCTTCTTATGAATTTAAGGATTTTACTTGGTCCTACCGAGTGGGGGGGTGGTTGGGGGGGCCCCGGGGGGGGCGGGGGGGGGGGGGGGGGGGGGTGGTCCTCATCTCTACAGTTTTAATAAGGTGCTTATATATACGAGTATATTAGGTCAAGCAGTCCAAACTGTGCTGTTAAGGGAGCTCTAGGTACAGCAGTAGTACAGTAGATCTTATATATTGAGGTACAGATCCCGTATTCAAGTAATAAAATAACAATAATATTGCTTATTCCACTTAAGATCAACGGGTTCTGTCATATCTTGTTCAATTTCTTTTCCCAACTTAACAGCAATTCAGTGTAATGTCAAATTAAAGTATATTCTTCTTAAGATCAACAGAGTGCTTCATAAAGTAGTTCTTTTAAAGTAGTAAAACAAACTATAAAAGAAAATTATATATTATACACAATAAGTAATTTAATATAATAGAAGAGAGATAGAGAGAGATAATGACAAGTAACTGAAGAAAAACAAGACTGTTAAGGGAGATATAAGGGTAAAATATATCCTAATGGTTGAAAAAATAAAGAAACCATAATAAAAAATTCCATTTGAGATCAGCAAAGTTATTTATGAAGCAAAGATATTTCAAGATATTGGAAAAAAATATTAAATATACCAAAACTATAATATATAAATATAATATATACCATATGTACATATATATTTATTCTGAAATATTCAAGTAATATATATATATTTATTCTGAAATATTCATAGAGTGGAATTCAATTTTAGTTCTTTCAGTTTCTTTTCCAACTTAAGTACAATACATTGTAAACTACAGGGTATTTCTCAGTTGCACAACCCACACTGAATCGATCTTCACGCTGTTCTTCTCGTTTTCATCGTTGTCGCTTTGTTGCTGTTGTTGTCTGTGTGCCTCGCTGGAATTTCATTCAAAATTTTTTACTTGACCAATTTCTTTTTAGCATTGTGTCGTCTCTTCTGTTGTTGTTGTTGTTTTATTTTTATGGCGCGGCCATTGTTGATCACGGCTGTCATCCGAAGTTTGCCGGACTTGTGCTTGTTATACGCCTTGATGAAGCGATCAGGCCTTGACATTGATGAGGAGTCCGAACACGAGTCTTTATGAATATCGAAAATTGTTCATTGATAGTCCCGAGAAAAAATAATCGATCTGCGAAACAAACAATGGCATAGGACTGTGTGATAATATTTGAATGCGGAACTACTTGGGGGAGTGTGTTAGCAAACTTTACTATCATCGCATTTTTTATGAACCATAAAAGGCACACTTTATGTACCGATCGACTGTCAGTTTGCCCGCTCTCATCAGCATAAGTAATCACCCGAAATTTCCAGCTTGACACAGCTTGACATCTGCCAAGGCATAAGTATCGTATATAACACGAACACCTGAGGAGAGGCCGAGAAGAAGAAGAAGATAATCATCACGATGATAATGATGACGATCGCATAAGCCGGCCCAACATTAATTCATGTAGGTTCCGTCAAAAGAAATTTAGAGCCCTCTCGGTCTCTCTCTCCCTCTCTCTCTCTCCTGCTAACTATCTCAGGCACATGGCAACCAGTTATATGGGCAACCTTCGTCATTAGCTTTAGCCAAACTATGGCATGTCAACGGAAATTAGCATTTTCTGTCGAGCTAGCTATAGCTATAGCTAACATATAGCTATGGCTAAAGCTTCAACTTTAGCGAGCCGACGACGCGTTGTCTTCGGCTTCAGCTTCGCAGCGCGCAGCACGTTTCGTGTTCAGTTGCTTGAAAACTGTGCGTAGGTAAGAACGCAGCAGCAACAGCAGCAGAGGAGAGGAGGGTAGGAGGGGAGCGGAGTAGGGGGAAGCAAATCCAACACAGCCTACGCATATTTTGCAATTTCGTTTGTGACGCCCACGCATTTGAATTAGCTTAGAAATAAACAACAACAACAGCAACAGCAACGACGACAACGACGATGAAGGCAACCTACAAACTCAAATTACGAGCATTTGCCATAGTCACACACACACACACACACAGACAGAGGCAGACACACAGTCTTTTGAGATGTGTATAGAATTTCTCTCTCTCTCTCTCTCTCTGTCTCTCTCTTTCTACTCTCTACTCACCAAGTGTGACCCTTACCCATGCAAAATTGGAGCAAACTGACTCTCATTGATATATTCATATTTTATTTACTATTTCTTTATATTGATTTTTTTTTATATTTATCATTACATTATGTTTATTGTATATTTACATATATATTATATATTTAAATATTTTTTATTTCTTTAAGCTCTACTACTTTAAAGTCGACTGTTATTTTAATTATAATTAAATGTAAATTATTAAATTAAACCATATTAATTGAAATTATTTAGGTATATCGGTCAAGTGAAGAAACAAGGAAAGTATTTAAATATAATGTTTATTATATGGGATAAACAATATTTAGATGATCCATAAGTTGTTGCAGAAGATTGGACAAATTCAGAATAACCCAATCCTATCAGAAGAGCTGTCGGTAACAAAACAAATTAAAATCGCAAATAAAACTATGCAATTATGTTAGATGAGGATTACTACGAGTACTACTTATTAAGAAACAGTGAAAACACAAGGAAAAAAGGCTATCTACGGTATGCCGAAAATTGTATACCCTTGCAGGTTCTTGTCTCCAGCGATCGTTCCAATACTAGTTATATTTAATATAATGGTGCAGAATTAAATAGTATTGTGTATATTCAACATTATGTCTGACTTTGATTGGCACTGAAAGGTTATTTTCAAAATCAAAACTGGTCTTCATACAAAAACCAGCTATGTACATATATGTTATAGTGTTCCCAATTTTATGAGATTTTATATGCATATTACATATCGTATATGGAAAAAGTCCGATGTAGTAAATTTGGTTGCATACTTTGAAAAATAACAAAGATCGGCCGATAGTTTGTATGGCAGCTATACGATATATCGGTCCGATCCAGCTCATTCCGACTTATTTACAGCGTGCAATAATTAAAAGCATGTGTTCCAAGTTTCATTTAGATAGCTCTATGACTAAGATAATAGTTTGCATTGCAACGGACAAACGGACGGACAGGCGGACGGACAGTCGAACGGACAGACAGGCGAAGGCTAGATCGACTCCCCTGGCGATGCTGATTCAGAATATATATTCTTTATAGAGTCGGAGATGTCTCCTAAACTGCGTTGCAAACTCCTGGCCAAAAACAAATATATAATACACAAATTTCCAGTTAGGTGAGTCAGGATTGGATATTTTGATATAGATACAGATAACAGTTAGCCACAATGGAAAACAATTTATTATAGTCCGAACACAGTACCCTGAATGGCTTATGCAGGGTATAGTTATTTATGCCCTATTTATTTATATTTATTATTTATTTATAATCAGTATTAATTAATGTTTATCAACTTATGTATATATTTATATATGCATTATAATTTTGTTTATTATTTCTTTATATGTTTACATTTATTATTTATACAGCGCACTTTCGAAACTCAACTCGAGTGGGCTAATTTAAATGCAATTTATGGCATCTGCCACACCCCCGTGCGCAGCTGCAGCGACAATGTAGTTCACCACGTCTAGCTTGGTAAAAGTGCTGCCAAAATTCAGTTTAATCACCTCACAGTACAACAACAACAACAAGCTGAGACACCAACACGTTGCGACGGCGACTGCGACGCAGCCCACGCCAACTAGCATAGGCATGTATGTGTGAGTGTGTGTGTGTGTATGCACATCTGAGAGATGAATGGCAAGTGGTGAGTGGTGAGTTGTGAGACGTGAGGTGAGCTCGGCAAGGCTGCAGAGGCTGATCAAGCGATGCGCCGACTGCGCTAGGCTACGCCGTCGTCGTCGTTGACTGCAGATTTAATTACACAGCAGCGCAGCAGCAGAGGCAGCGGCAGCGGAGACAGCATATTTTCACCCGCCTAGCAACAGCTGGAGGCGCATTGAAAACAGAAACAGAGACTGGCCACTTGGCCGGCTGGCTATGGCTTTAGCTTGAATTGCAGTTTTCGTTTGGGCGTCGACGCCAACGACGACGACGACGCTTCGCTATCGGCAGCAACACCAACGCGCGCGTCGCTGCCGCCAAAGTTGAATAAAAATTTCATTCACAAAAATTCACAAAAACAAACTAACAAAGCCAAAAAGGCAATGGACACAAGTCACGCATGCGCGGCACGAACTGCGACAAAGTGGAGAGGCAAGACTTACTACACACCACAGCACACACAAACATACACTTATGCAGATTTGCAGCAAGTTTTATGGACAGGCTTGCAACGCCTCTAAGCCGGATGTATTAAATTCCAATTATGGCAACAGGATTTGTGCGTCGTCGCATTTATTTATTATTATGCTGCATTTGCATTTGTTTAATAAGGCAGAGAGAGAGGGGGGAGGCACAAAGGGCTGCCTGCCTGCTTAGCCCACAGCTGCAATCAGCTGACGGCGCAACTGCTGGCGTATCTCATCGTACTGCGGCAGCGCGACCAGGTTGAATTCCTCGCCAGCGTCCATGCGATGATCGTACAGCTCCTCGCCATAGATGATGTTCCAGTCTGCACAGAAGGGAAATGAAGAAAAGAAACTGTAGATTAGTGTTGCCAGAAGAAAAGGCGAATTATATTGTAAACCAGGCGGAAAGGCTACCCTTGCACTATCTATACTTTATATTACGAGTATTTATTTATTTATTTTAGTGGTGCAGAATTGAATAATATTGCATCAAATGTTTGTATTGTGTATGTTTGTGTAATAATTCGAGTCATATAAAACTTGTATATACAAATCTCAACTTCTTACTGATTGTTCCTATGGAATGCAGACGATATAGTTATCCGATTTCAAAGAAATAGAAGAATTACTATCTAACCTTGATTAACACTAAAAGTTTGAGTTAAACAATACTCCCCTTTTTACAAAACTCCTCATTTCGGGCAATTGTCCCTATGACATCTATATGTTATAGTGTTCCGATTTTTATGACATTTTATATTCATATTATCAAATATATAGGAAAAGTCCATATAGTAAATTTTGGATGCAACAAAAATAGGTTCTATGGAGGTTCAGCCATATGGTATCGGTCTGATCCGGCTTGTTCCGACTTATTTAAAGCCTGCTGAAATACTATAAGAAGCAAGATTGGCACACATTGTAACAAGATCTAGCTCTAAAACTGAAGGACTAATTTGCGTTGGACAGACTGACAAATGGACGGACAATGCTTGTCCGATTCTCTTGTTGAAACTAATTCAGCTGACTTTATGGAATGCTATAAAATAAAGATAAAAGTTTGCAGTTTTTGGCTAAAAAAAGCTAGATAAAAGAATATTTTCAATTTTGATTTGACGGAAAAAGGGGGGGGGGGGGGGGGCGGGGTTGGTTTTCGGCCCTCCTGTTTTTTTAATAACTAGTAATAACTACACGTATGAATGGTGCTTACCTCGACTGAAGTTGTGCGGGTGAAAGCGCACCCATAACGTATATCTGTAGAAATCGGAGCGCAGACTATACCCCATTATCTTGATGTTGCGCAGCTTGGGCTTGTCGCTGTTCGGATGCTTCGTAGGGTGCATGCCAGGACGTGGATATTGACTTATGGCAACGCGCTGCTCAGCTGAAAGAAGAGGCAAAAAGGCAGTTAGCAAGTGAAGAAGGAAGAGGAGGTAGTGGAGAAGGAGGTGCAGTAAAAGGATGAAGTGGAAAAGAACGAGGAGATGAAACGGAGGGATGAGCAGAAAAAGAAGTATGTGAAGAAGGAGGAAGAAGAGGAGAAGGAGAAGCTGGAGATGAAGGAAAGGCAGGAGGAGGAGAAGAAAGAAAAGGAGGAAGTGCAGATGGATGATATGACAAAGGAGGACGAGGCAATGGACACCCTAGGTAACTTGCCACTCACCCAATCCCACTCCCTGCAATTGCGGATATAAACTCTTTCCCTCGCCACAGCTGAGCTGCTCCCTAGCTGGGCTACTTCTATTGCAGGCAGGCAGTGGCGGCAGATGCGCCAGATCCACAAGCGTGGGAAACACATCCAGTAGCTCTGTGATGCTGTGCAGTCGACGTGGCTGCTCCAGTGGAAACTCGGGACTGTGGATGAGCAGCGGCACACGCAGTGCCACCTCGAAGTTGCTGTACTTGGCCCACTCGGCGTGCTCGCCCAGCGACCAGCCATGATCGCCCAGCACCACGACCACAGTGTGCTGCAGATCCAGGCGAGCCAGCAGCTTGCCAAAGAGATCATCCACATAGGCCACAGAGGCGTAGTAGGCCTGGCGTATCTGCGCCGCTTGCAGCTCGGAGAGGGGTCCATAGGGAAAGGAGATGTTGGAGTGCTTAAAGTCATCACGGGAGCGCACATCGGTGTAGGGATTCCAGGCCACGTCGGGCATATCTGGCGGCTTCACTGCATCCTGTGTGTAATTGTAGAACTCGCGGAGGGGGAATCCATTAAGGAACTGCCTGGGAAAGCGGAAATTGATGTGTGGCTTGTGGAAGCCCAAGGCGAGGAAGTAAGGCTGGCGATTCCTTTTGCGGGATTCAACAAAGCGCAGTGCCTCCGTCACGGATTCAATGTCCGGCAATGTCTTGTACGGCTGTGTCTGCAGATGCACCGGGCAGATGAGGTAATTCTTGCGCAGCACACTGCCATTGTGATCGGGACAGACCGGCGAGTTCATGTACTGCTCCGTGCGAGGACGGAAGGCCGGAGCCGACCAGCTGAACGGATAGTCATCGCTGTTGTTCGAGGACAGCCCAGGATGGAAGACCTTGCCACAGCTGTACGTGTAGTAGCCATGCTCCTTGAAGTACTGCGGCAACGTGGTGAAGTTGCCCACAAAGTTGCGCCAGTAGCTGTAGAAGTCGTACAGATGCAGCGTGTCTGGACGTCGCCCGGTCAACAGGGAATTGCGGCTGGGTGCGCACAGCGCTTGCTAATGTGGAGAAGAAGGCTGAGAAGGGACTTGATCGATAAACATGCCAGAAATAGACTCACCTGACTGTAGGCACGCGTGAAGACGGTGCTGCCTTGAGCGAAGGCATCCAGATTTGGCGTACGTGCCAGACTGTCCCCATAGGCACCCAGCACAGGGCGCAGGTCATCGAAGATGACCAACACCACGTTGTAGGGAGCCACAGCGACTGCGCCAGTCCAGCACAGCATCGACAGCAGAGCTGAGAGCTTGGACATGTCTACGTGCGAGAGACTTTTGCGACTGCAGTCTGGAAGTTGCCCGCGCAACGGATGTGAATGCCGGCGACTTTGTAGTTCTTGGCAGTGAACAACAAGCGGAATATACGGCCTGTACAAAGGGTAGGTCATCAATTCAACTAGGGACACCTATGCAGGCTCCTTTTGCACACAGTTCACTTGGTAGATCCACTTGAACTGTTGCCAGCTGAGATGTTCATGCAACAAACATATTAAGAAACCCTTTAAGCCAATAGAACACGCATTTACAGAGTATGCTGCAGTCGATCATGCTGTGCTTGAGCAAAATATGCGCAAAAAGGCAATGAACAAGCAGCGTAATTTAAAACCGCCCCCATTATATTTCAATTAAATATAGCGGAAGCAGACCACCATGTGTTGGGGCGTGGGCGGGGGATCTTTGGACGAGGCTTGTGTGGGGCCTCTGGAGATGCTTATTTACATACATATAGTTTAATGGTTAACGATAATTTGTGAATAAAAATATAAACAGTCGAATGTGGTGTCTCTGGGGGGAAGTGTCACAGTGTTCCTTAGATCAATAACAACAACAGCAGCAGCGAGATGGAACCTCGCCTTCTCCTGCTCCTCCTTCTAGAATGTTGCTCCGCAGTTGGTGCAGCGCTTCTCACGCATTGCCAGGCAACAGAGAATGCCCACGGGGAAGAAGAATATTGCACAGCACAGACCGAGTGGTGAGAATGTGTCTTCCAGGTATCCAATGCGGCACGAGGGGCAGCCCCCTATGACAATGATCTCGGTGGGCAGCGCAGCTGGCTGCACCACAATACTAACTGGTGTCGTCTCGAATGCTCCATAGTTGGCCATGTTGTTGTTGAGCGGCGCAGTAGGTGTGCCGTGATGAACCCCGGCTATGAATCGGTCATCTGTTGAGTGAGTTTCAGGTTATGCACTTTGAACATTTGTTTTGAAATTGTAACTTTACCTTGTATTGGTGGAGCACTGGCCCTCATGACTTCCTCGTAGCTCGGCGGCTCGCCCTCTTTAATTGTGTTTGCGGCCATTGCGGCGGAGGAAAAGCTTTTTGGTGTTGAAGGGTATGACTCACTTCGATTAATGGGCTGCGCTTAGGTCTAATTTATTATTATTCTGCTGTTGTTTTTATTGTGTCAACACTTGCGTCTGTTCTTTGTTTGCATCGCTCGCTGCCTATCGATAAATCAGCTGTTGCACGGCTATCGAATGGAGTAGTTCACAATGGTTGGCGCGTACATTTGACATGCGCGCGCGCTTGCAAATTGTTTGCCAATTAGCGGGTGTTATCAAATGTATATAGGGTGAGTTGTGTATACCAGCCACAAGTGGAAAATAAATGTATATTGCAATCAGTCAACGAACTGCATTCAAACTAGACACACCATAATATAAACTATATTCTCCTACAACGTTGAGCTAAGGTGAATACGAATCCATAAATTAAAACAAAAACAATTCAGCTTTTTTTTTATTATTACTATTATTATTTGAGTCAAGTGCTAAAATGTTTATATAAAACATAAAGATATATTAAAGTATCTTATTAGCTAAAGCTGCAGTTAGCTGTAATTATATCTATCGATATACAGCGATGTTAAGATGCTTGCGAATAATCGCATTTCAAATTGTGGTTTGTTAATTTATTAAAAAATTTCACAAGCAATTAAAGATAAGAAAATGCAATACATGCAGTTGAAAATTGTATATACACATGCAAAATGCATACATAAATCAACCCCAATATATCCGATAAGTTGTTTTCGATAGTCAGATACGATGAAACGCTGCACTTGATTCATTTACATATAGCCGCACTCTTCTACCGCCATTGGTCTCTTGTCTCTGTTGACGCAAAATCGGTGCAAGGTTTGTTTGTTGAAAATAATATATTTACGCAGTGAAAATTAAACAAATTGTGCAAGAAAGCTTGCAAAAGGTAGTTGCATTAGGTTGCATGCAACGTGCAGTGAGTGCGTATGTTGCATACTGTGTATTTTATAACGTTTGTTGTGCAGATTCGCTTTGCTAAATCGATTGGCGTTTTTTCTCTATGTCTATTTCCGCTGCTCCGCATGCTGTTTCATTCGCACACACACTCTATAAACGAACCAAAGAGAGGAATAGAGAAGCCGCTGTCGCCGCCAAGTAGCTCGTAGTACTACAGCAAACACAACAACAACGAGAACACAATAACAGCAACAAGGTAAACAAACCGAGGACTCTCAACCACAATAAGAAAAGGAAGAGGAAGCGCAGTATCTGCACATGCGCGACATGGCCGATTTAGACGCAGTGCATCTCGGCCTAGACGAAAATGAGGCGGACATTGCCGAGGAGTTGCAAGATTTCGATTCATTCGATACGCGCAGCGAAGCCTCCAAGTCACGTGGAGGTTCAGTGGCCTCCGACTCGGAGCCAAGCATTAGTTCAGTAAGCACTGCCCCATCATCCGTGGATGGTAGCAGTAGAAGTAGCAAACGCTTGACCAAAACCAAGTCAAGCACCAAAGCAGCCAAAGAAACTGCTGCCAAACCAGCAGCAGCAGCAGCAGCAAGTTCCAGCAGCTCAGCGGCAGCCGCATCATCGTCGTCCTCAAGCAAGAACAAATCCTCCTCGAAGAAATTGAAGCGTTCCGCATCTCCCAGCGAGTTGAATGGCAAGAAGAAGAAGTCCAGCAGCAGCGGCAGTGAGTCCAAGTCAAAGTCCAAAGCAACCAACGAGAGCGATGACAAGACCAGCTCCAAGTCACTGGAGAGGGAGGAAGAGCGCGAACCCAGTCGGGACAAGAAGTCGTCGCGCAGTAAGAAGAATACCAGTAGCAGCAGCTCCCAAGCTGCAGCAGTGAGTGGCTCCAAGAGCGACCTAAGTGATGCAGAAGACGAGAAACCGCCATTGGTGCCACCACTGGAGTCCGACAGCGAATCCTCTGACTCCGATTCGGGCACACAGCACAAACGCAATGGCGGCGGACGCAGCAAGGCGGCGAAAGCGAGCAGCTCAAAGAGTTCCACGCCAGAGAAGGATAACGGAGGTGGTGGTGGTGGCAGTTCCCAGAAGTCCTACGACTACATGACCAAGCTGAACTATCTGTTTCGCGACACACGCTTCTTCCTCATCAAGTCCAACAACAGCGACAATGTGCAGCTGTCCAAGAACAAGAGCGTCTGGGCCACGCTGCCCCAGAACGATGCCAATCTTAACCAGGCCTTCAAGGAGGCGCGCAATGTGCTGCTCATATTCTCTGTCAACGAAAGCGGTAAGCTAGACAGGCCTGTGCAGTAGAGGAACCTACGCTATCCAAGCCACTTTCTAATCTCTCTCCCTTTCCCCTTTTCCCAGGCAAGTTCGCTGGCTTCGCACGCATGGCGGCGCCATCGCGTCGGGATATTCCGCAGGTGGCCTGGGTGCTGCCGCCGAGCATATCGTCGAAGGCGCTGGGCGGTGTCATCGAGCTGGATTGGATTTGTCGCAAGGAACTGTCGTTCAACGCCACCTTGCATCTGCACAACACGTGGAACGAGGGCAAGCCGGTGAAGATCGGGCGAGATGGTCAGGAAATTGAGCCCAAGATTGGCGCCGAGCTATGCCGCCTCTTTCCTGAGGATGAACAGATTGAGTTGACGCCCATACTGCGGAAGTCAAAGGAAACAGCGCGAGTGATGCGCGAGAAGGGCATCCATGTCATCTACAAGGCACCGCGCAGTCTCTCGTCGCGTGGTCATGGCGGAGGACGCGGCAACAGTCAGCTGGGACCGATGCGACATCGGCGCAACTATGGCGGCCATGGAGGGCCACCACATCATCATCAGCGACCTTATCGGCATCATCACCATCATCATCATGGCATGGGAATGGGGGGCATGTCTGGCAATGGAGGAGGCGGCGGTGGAGGCGGAGGATTCAAGCGCAATGGTTCGCCATATCGTCAGATGTCCGGTGGTGGCTCCGCTGCCTCCGGGGAGATGGGTATGCCCTCGTGGGAGCGCTACATGTCCTCGGCCGCTGCTGCGGAGGCATATGTCGCGGACTACATACGCAATATGCACGGCCAGCTGCCGCCATTGCCGTTCGTGCCGCCCTTCGGACAGATGCCCTTGCCAGCGGCTGCAGGCGGAGCAGGAGCCAACACATTGCCACCGGGAGCACCAGCATCGATGTACGAGCAACTACCACCGCCGGTTAGGTATTACGATGGACCAGGAGCACCACCGCTACCGGACTATCCGCCGCCACAGCCGATGCGACCACCACCGCCGGGTTTTGACAAGGCACCCAGCTACGAGGACTTTGCGGCCTGGAAGAACGCCGGTCTGCCCACAGTCGCTGCGCCACCTGGATTCCCAGTGTACGCCGCCAATGGCGGTGGCAATGGCAATGCAGCTGGCGGCGGCGGCCCTGTGGGCGGTGCCAGCGGCGTGCCCAGCCTCAGCACAGGACAGCGCGAGAACAACAACAGCTCCGTGGGCGGTCGACGACGCGAATATGGTGGTAATGGAGGCAATCGCAGCGGAGGATCTTCGCGACAATTTCGTGGCGATCGCGGTGGAGGTGGCGGCAACGGTGGCCAACGCAGCTATCGGGACGCCAGGCGGTAAAGTGTGTCCGTCGTATTGAGTATTGTTTAACAACGAGTAATCGGAAAAGTGCGTGAAATTCCTCCTCCATTGATTGATGCATGGAAAAGTGTCGCGTGTGAAAAGAAGAAAATTCTAAACGTAATCTAAGTGAGCAGCGGGAACATGTTGGAACCACACACACACCCCACACCCAGACACACC